>OZ030008.1:11330000-11950000 GCA_964023405.1 Apodemus agrarius
GAAATAAAGACTTATCTTTAAAAACTATGTCGTGTGTAGTGTGTAGCCATTTACGCCGAGATCAAAACACTCCAACCAGAAGACAAAAATAAAGGCTGCTGAGACACGCTCCAGACCAGCCAAGCTAAAAGGACTCAGACCAGCTGAGCTGCCTAGATCATCACCGGAACAACCGAGGCACCAGGAGCGGGCACTCTGACCTGCTGCGCCGCCTGCAGCCTGCGTGGTGTACTTCCGGTTTCCGCTTTAGTGCTTCCGGTTTCCGCTTTTATGAGCTGTCACCCGAGCTGGGGTAGACACTTGCTGGTGTGACTTTGTGTTGTTTCTGCTTCTGTGAGCGAACCCTATCCCACAATCTTGTAAATAACCCCAATAAAACTCATTGGCTTATCAAGTTGTGCTTTGGTGCAATTGTTACTTTGGTCTGTCAAGGCTCCCTTTCTGGGGAGAGTAGACACGTGTGTTGTGTCTCCCCAGGAAAAGTCTGTAACACAGCACAGTGCAGGATACCCAGGAGTTACAGTTGCGAGCTACCGGACATAGGGGTTGGGGATCAAGCCTATGTCCTCTACAAGAGCAGCGGGAACTCCTAACTGCTGAGCCATCCCTCAGGACGGGTTGGGTATTTTGTTTTGTTTTGTTTTGTTGTTGTTGTTGTTGTTTTGTTGGTTGGGTGGGTGTTTTTGTTTTTGTTTTCAGTTTTTTGTTTTTAGTAGACTATGTAGCTCTGCGGGGGTAGGGCTAGAACTCAGCATTTAGGTTGAACTGGTTTCAAACTCAGGGACCCATTTGCCAGGCTCCTAGTCACCAAAATCAGCACAATTTCAAGTTTATTTACTACTTTAGAATTTATTTTAATGTATTTTATCTAGATGAGTATTTTGCCTGCATGTCTGTGTGTGGCTGGTGCCCATGGACGTCACGAGAGGGTGTTGGATCTCCTGAAACTGGAGTTACAGAGGGTTGTGAGCCACCATGTGTATGCTAGGAATCAAACCCAGGTTCTCCACAAGATCAACAGCTAAGCCCCCAGTGTTTACTACTTTAAGAGTCCAATGTAGAGCCAGCATGGTGGCCCATGTCTTTAATCCCAACTCTCATGAGGAAGCTCGAGGTGGATCTCTGTGAGTTCTAGGCCAGCCTGGCTAACATAGCAAGTTCCAAACCAGCCAGGCTGCATAGTAAGAACTATCACCAAAGCAGCAATAGTAACAAAACTACAATTAAAAAACAAATCAGGCCAGGCGGTGGTGGCGCATGCCTTTAATCCCAGCACTTGGGAGGCAGAGGCAGGTGGATTTCTGAGTTTGAGGCCAGCCTGGTCTACAGAGTGAGTTCCAGGACAGCCAGGGCTACACAGAGAAACCCTGTCTCGAAAAACCAAAAACAAACAAACAAAAAACAAACAAACAAACAAAACAAATTAGAGCCCTAGGGCTCAGAGAACATCTTGGAAGCTGGGGGCAGCAAACTATGAACTTGGACACAACAGTTCCGCTGGACACAGGGCCCTCCCTGCCCTGAACTTAAGTTGCTGGTTGTACAAAGTCTGTCCAAACAGAGCTTGATGCAGGCAAGCCTGTAGAAGATTTTCTTAGTGATTGGTGAGGGAAGGCCCAGGCCTACTCCTGGGCTGGTGGTCCTGGGTTCTGTAAGAAGACAGGCTGAGCAAGCCATGGGGAGCAAGCCAGTCAGCAGCACTCCTCTGTGACCTCTGCATCAGCTCCTGCCTCAGGTTCCTTCCCTGCTTGAGTTCCTGTCCCGACTTCCTCCAATGATGGACAATGCTATGGAAGTGTAAGCCACATTAAATAAACCCTTTCCTCCCGTCCGTCATCATGTCTCATTGTATCAATCATAACCCTAAGACAACTTTCTACTGCCTTCTCAACGGGCTCATTATTTTGGACTGAAATTTCAGCCTTCAGTTGTGTGTGTGTGTGTGTGTGTGTGTGTGTGTGTGTTAAAGCATATGCAGGAAGCAGGAAGCGGGGAGGCTGCTCAGAAGTTGAGAGCATTAGCTGTTCTTCAGAGGAACTAGTTTCAGGTTTGATTTCCAGCACCCACAGAGCGGCTTATCACTGTCTAAAACTCCACATCCAGAGGATCTGATGCCCTCTTCCGACCTCCTCTGGCACCAGGCAAACACACAGTGTACAGACATACATGCAAGCAAAAGCCCATACACAAGCCGGGCGTGGTGGCACATGCCTGTAATTCCAGCACTTGGGAGGCAGAGGCAGGTGGATTTCTGAGTTCGAGGCCAGCCTGGTCTACAGAGTGAGTTCCAGGACAGCCAGGACTACACAGAGAAACCCTGTCTCGAAAAAACCAAAAAAAAAAAAAAAAAAAAAAAGCCCATACACAGAAGAGAAACATGGAGTGCACGTGCAGGCTGGACGGGTGGCAGAGCAGCTGAGAGCACTGGCTACTCCTCCAGAGAAGCTGGCATCAGCTCCCCGAATCCACGGGGAGGCTTGTGGCCGTAACCCTAATCCCGGGGCATCTGGCAACACCCTTTGTGGTCCGTGAACCGGAAGCATACGCCTGGTGCACAGAACTATATGCAGACAAAACATTCGTGCTCATAAAAATAAACTTTAAAAAGAAGCAACCAGGTGTGGTGGAGCACACCTTTAGTTCCAACACCGAGGAGGTAGAGGCAGGCAGAGCTCTGTGGGTTTGAGGCCAGCCTGGTCTACATAGTGAGCTCTGGGACAGCCAGGGCTACCCAGTAAGACCCTGTCTCTAAGTAATACTGTACGTGCATGGGCATTCTTCCCTCTAAAAAGAATTCCAGATGGCCCGGCCCAGGCGGAAGCTCTGTAAGGGGACCTGGACAAGAAGGCCATCTGCAGAAGAGATGGGGACAGGGACGTATGAAGGCCCAGCCTGCCCTGGGCTGGCAAGGAACACGAACACGGGAGAACAGGAGAGCTTAGTCTGCACGGGCCCCATCCGGACTGCTGGAGAGCTCTTGACACGTTTATTGGGGTGATTCACCTGACAGGGTCAGGCTGAGATCTGCCTGCAACACCCCTCCCTGCAGGCCTTAGGGACTGGCAGAAGATGCTTTCGCAGGCTGTTCCTTCGTCGGGTCCCATGGCTGCTTCACCCCACTCGAGAAAAAACCCAAAGCCAGCACAGAGAGCAAGAGAAGCCGACAGCTCTGGGGCCATCACTCTGCACCCAGGCACCCTGACGGGTGACAGGCAAGGGGCCTCAGACTTCTCCCCTCCAGCCATCATAGGAAGATAGCCCTTTGCCCTGTCCAGCTCGGGCAGCTCCTACGTCAGGGGTGCAGGCACTGCTGGCTCCTGGAATGCTGTCATGTCACAACAGGGACCCACTGGCTCTGGTGTCAGGAGTTACCCACCACCGATGGAGAGTCTCTACACAACCAGGCACAAAGAGCCAATCACCAACATGTCCAGAGCTGAGGCTACCTGGGTGGGGACTGGACCAGACCACAGCAGGAGGTTCTGAGGGTGTGGGCCAGAACCAGAACCCCAAGGTCTGAGGGAGAAGGACCTGGAGAGAGAGCGCAAGCCTCATATTGCTGCTTGCAGTCTTTGGTGTGTGTGTGTGTGTGTGTGTGTGTGTGTGAGAGAGAGAGAGAGAGAGAGAGAGAGATGTGTGAATGTGAGTGTGTGCATGTGTGAGTGCTTGTGTGCATGTGTGTATGCGTGTGCATACACTAGCATACATGTACATGATAGACACCTTTGCTGTACTGACACAAGCACTGTGTTATCTGTGGCATCTCTTCCCTGGAACACCCCACCCCTACCCCGTGCTCAAGGCTGTGGCCTACTCGCTCACATAGTCCTTTTCAAAACATGAAACCAGCCGGGCAGTGATGGTGCATGCCTTTAATCCCAGCACTTGGGAGGCAGAGGCAGGCAGATTTCTGAGTTCGAGACCAGCCTGATCTACAGTGTGAGTTCCAGGACAGCCAGGGCTATACAGAGAAACCCTGTCTCAAAAAAAACCAAAACAAATAAACAAACAAAACCCTGAAACCTTTAGGAAGCCCCACACATCTAGTTTCTGGTTTGTGATGAGTGTAACTTTGGAAGGGGAGAGACCCTCCTGCTTTTAGGGGAGGGTTGGGGTCTGGCTGCAACAGGGTCGCATGTCTCAAATTCCCTAGCAGAGGCTGGCCTTGAACTCCTGATCCTCCAGCCTCCACCACCTGAGTGCTAGCCAAAGGCCAATACTCCCACCCCCCACCCAGATCCTCTGTTCCCTCGTGAAATGTTTTTACCAACAGGAAGACAGATTTCCAAAAGAAGAGAGAGCTGAACCCAACTCTATTGGACTCCAGAAGCAATGGGAGGCCCTGGTGGCTTCTGCCAGGGTCCAGCTCCAAGCCTCCTGAGCTACCTCAGCAGCAGGCTGGCACCAGGCCTTTCTCTTGGCGATGGGAAGAAATCCCACTGCTGGCTTCCGGTAGCCAGGAAAAGAGGGATTGGGGTGTGGGGAAGCTTCATCACCAAGGACTATTACCTGCTGGAGCCTGTGAGCTTAGAAAGAGGGATCTAACAACGAACTCCAAGGGCTCCCCAGAGACAAGCCCCTTCAACTGGGCTGGCTTTTCTTTCCCAAAAGAACCCTGGACCCCAAGAACGTCCGTAAAGCTGGTATAGCTCCATTCCACCAGGAGCCAGGACCCTGGCATCATCTTGGGGTGGGGTGGGGGGGGCTCATACTTGAGTGATCTCCAGGCTAAGAGATAGGAGAACCCGCCGTGGAACAGCCAGAGGGCTCTGCCCTATCATCTCAAGCCCCTAATACTCTCCTGACCGCCCTCCTCCAGAGGATGCGGACCGAGGGCTGTCCTGGTCTGTGCACTTCCGCTTCCGGGCCGGTTTCTCTGGGCCAAGCTGGTCTTGCCCCAGCTCTCCAACAGCCGGGCCTGCCCTTGCCCACAGCGACTGGGGCAGCGGAGCACATGACCCAATCAGGCCCAATGAGAAGCCACCTAGGGATCCTCGCGCTGTTCCTCACTGGGTTACTCTCTCACAGAGTGGGGCCCGGGCACCGCTCTTTGGATCTCTGGATGCGATTTGGGCCCCATACTGGAAGTTTCCTGTTCGCGAGTCACAGACTTTCTTTGCTTCAGATCGCCCCGAGTCAGCTGTCACTTTCAGCTCAGACGCCCGCCCGGGGCCATTGGAAATCCACCTGGATGGATTTCCAGGCTTTTCACCAAAGCCTCAAAAGCAACGGGAGCCAGCAGGTCCCGGACGCTGGGAACTTTGTAAAGAGTGCAGATACCCTTTAAAGACCCGGCGAGCTGGACCTCACCCAGAGAAGCCCTAACTATGAGTCTGGGGATCATCCCTGCCTGCCCCCCCCTCTCAGATTCCGGGGTGACCAAGTAACAAGCACACACCGGAAGTCTCACCCGCAGGTGGCTCCCCTGGGTTCCTCAGAGGGGACTGCTCCAGACTCCTAGGCAGGAATGCTCCGCAGCTCCGGGGTGGGCTAGGTCAAGACTGGAAATCCGACACCATAGGGCCCAGCCTGGGGAGGGGGGAGTTGGCACCGCCAGGCTGCTGGGGCGACAGGAGGGGCTCAGCCGGGCCCACCCTGCAGCCGGTCTCCACCTACCCCACCCCCAAGTTCCCTACCTTGAAGCCTGCGGGGCCAGACATTCCAGTGCCTGCTCCCTTTGTGACTTCATAAAAATGCAATTAACTAGCACTGGATAAAAACCAGATTTCCCAGGAAACCCAACTGCAGGTTGGCTTCTCTTGGAAAATCATATGGCCTGGTCCTCTAGGGCCCCAAGCCCAAGGAACTTGTCTGAGCCGGTTGCTTGCTAGGAATGCAGCTTCTGGCAGAGGCAGAACCCCCCCCCATGTCCCCACTCACCCTCCCATCCCTCCACCCCATCCCTGTTCCCCACCCCTTGTCTGCTCCCTGTACCTCTACCACCAAGGAGCTGCTTTTCTCACAAAGTCCCCCACATGGCTGTCCTAGCCTATGACAAGCCAGCCTCTGGCGCGGCTGGGAGAGAGGGTTTTTGAATCTGTACTAACCCAGACCCAGACCTCAGGGCCTCTACTATCTCCCAACGCTTCCCAGGCCTCCTAGCCCATCCTCCAGTCCCACTCTCAGAAAGGCCCGCCCGCCGTTCCTGGTGCCAGCTGCTTTCTGTACAGGCCCAGGCCAGCAGCCAGTCTGCAGAGGGACAGACAGTCGGTGTGCTAAGCCTTGTGGGTCTTGTGGTTGCTGTCCTAACGGTTGAACTCTGCCCTTGTGGTCCTAAAGCTACCTTAGTTAACCTATAAACACAGGCAAGCTGGAGCCGGCTCAGCAAACACAAGTTGGTAATCTTAATGCTCAAGACCTCCAAGGATTTTGAATTTGAGGCTAACCTGGGCTTCACAGAGAGGCCTTGTCTTCAAAAGGCATAGCTGTATCCCTAAACACTTTTTTTTTTTTTTTTTTTTACAAGAACAGTGGTGGGGCCAGGCAGTGGTGGTGCACGCCTTTAATCCCAACACTTGGGAGGCAGAGGCAGGCGGATTTCTGAGTTCAAGGCCAGCCTGGTCTACAGAGTGAGTTCCAGGACAGCCAGAGCTACACCAAAAAAAGAAAACCAGAACAGCTAGACTTTGGCCTGAATGTACTCTGCCCAGAGGCCCCTGGGTAACCTCTGCCATGCTATATTCTGATTCAGTGAGACCAGACAAGCAGCCTGGGCCAATGCCTTGCTGACCCCAGCCGCCACCACCCTGCAGCTCTCTCATAGGCCTGGCTGGGGTCTCCAGGGTCAGTCCCAACCGCTGGCAATCCACTCACAGCCCTGGGATCGATTTCCAGGGGTTGAATCCCCAGCTTGACCACCCACAGGAGCTGAAGTGTCAAACACCAGGGCCCCATGCTTACTGCCCCCCACCCCAGGTCACCAGACACCTTGAACCAGGGACCTTGGGAGATGCCCATCCCACTTTCAGGGAATAACTGACTCCATGCTGGAGATGCCGCATCCCCAGAGCCCCTCTTCAGAATTAGGCTCATAGCCTCCCTGCCTCAGTTTCCCCCTGTGCAAATGAGGGCAATACCATCCACTTCCCCAAGCCTGCTTAGAATACTGTAGTGATGGTCGAGGTGCTGCAGCCACCTTGAGCCCAGGAGGCCAAACACCACATGCTGCTAAAGATATCAGAACAGCAGCCAGACATATATGTCTCTGTCTACTTCCATAAGAAACCCAAACGACTCACGTGGCCACTTCAGGGCTTTGTGTCACTGGCGGAAAAACAAAACACTGCCAGTTGAGCCATCCAGTGGGGTGTCTGCCCTGCCTGGCCATGCAGAGCCTGACTATAATGTTGCTAGGATTCATCAAGCCTTGTCATGAGTCATCACAGCCACAGAGACCGGCAAGGCACAGGCACAGCTCTCGGCCTGGGCTGAGGGGTCAGGTCATGGAGGGTCTCCAGCACAGACAATCCTTTGGGCCTGCAAAACGGTAAAGCCTTGGCTACCGAAGGCCTGATGACCTGAGCTTGACCCCTCGAATCCATATAAAAGGTAGAAAGGCAAGAACTGACGACATCCAGTTATCCTCTGACCTCCACACAAGTACTTTGTGATACATGGGCATCTGCTTGTGCGCGCGTGGGCGCACACACACACACACACACACACACACATCATGTACATGAATAATAATAGATATCAAACCCCAAAAGACTCGCAATATCAAATCGCAGCTCTCAGGGGATGGAGGCAGGGGTTTACCATGAGTTTAAAGGCGACCTGAGCGACACAGCGATCCTGTCCCCCAAGGGCAGGGGGTGTGGCTCAGTGGTTGAGAGCTCTGCAGAGGCAAGCTCTCCTCTCCTGGCTTTCACCTCCCAACCAAAGCATACACTCAAGAGGCCAGCACGACCAGAAGCCCGACTGGCCTGCTCCCTCAAGCACTCTGGGACTGGCTTCCGGGGGAGCCAGTGAACGGTGGGGGCGGGGAGGATGACTGAGCAAACATCTCCCCAGACACACCACTCACGTGACCAAGTCCCGCCCCGCCCGAGCCCTTGCTGTGATGGGGGCAGGGGCACCTTTCTCTGGAGTCTTCCTAAAGCTAGTCAGGAGGGCAGGCTGGAGAGGGTCGGAAGGAGCACACCGTCCAAACCGTGCCAACTACACCCCTCCGCACAGTGGAGATGTCCCGTGAAGTTCAGGGACACCATCTGAGGCCGGAGGAGGCCAAGACCTGTTCCGCTTCTAATACAATTAAGTCTCACTAATGACAGACAGTAATGTGGTGTCCTGGAAGAGAAGCGGCCCATGGGAAGGCAACAATCTTCATCCACTTCCGCCCGCTTTAGCGGGCTGCTCCGGCTGAGGCAGGGTTCTCAACCTGTGGGTCGCGACCCCCGCAGCATCCGTCCGTTTACAAAATTATTTACATTACAATTCACAACGGTAGCAAAATCGCAGTCATAACATAGCAACCAAAGGAGTTTTTGCTAGGGGTTCACCACAACATGAGGAACTGTATTAAGGGTCTCCGTATGAGGAAGGTTGAGAGCCAGTGCTCTAAGGGATCCAGGTGGCACCCCAGTTGACAGTACTACAGTGAACAGGACAGTCAGTGACAGCCCACGGGACACCGCATGGCCACAGCCAAAAAAAGTTGCTCTAATTCTAAACACGTATTTAGAAAACAAACAATACAAAGCAAAGGAGACCAAGGCCGGAGAGACTGGCTCGGTGGGTTAGAGTGATTTTTGCTCTTACAGAGGACCCAGCTTGACTCCGGGTACCCACACAGTAGCTCGAGACCATCTGTAACCGCAGCTGTAGTAGGTTTCACCCCTTCTTCTCAGGTAGCAGGCACACACATAGTACGCACACGTACATGTAGGCACACATAGTCATATGGAGAAAGTAAAATAAATCTTTTTCTTTTCTTTTTTTAAAGATGTGCTGTCTAGTTTTATGTCATCTTGACACAAGCGGGGGCCATCCTGACAGGAGAGTACTTTGAGAAGCTGCTGTCATATGACCCAGCTGCAGGCGAGCTTAGAGGGCATTTTTTAAAATTAGTGATTGGTGGGGGAGGGCCCAGCCCATGGTGAACAGTGCCATCCCTGGGCTGGTGAAGGGAAGCGGGCTGAGCAAGCCATGGGAAGCAAGCCAGCGAGCAGCACCCCTCCGTGGCCTCCGCAGCAGCTCCCGCCTCCAGGTACCCGCCATATTTGAGTTCCCAACTTCCTTCAGTGATGGCCTACAGTGTGGAAGTGTGAGCCAAAAAAACCCTTTCCTCCCCAAGTTGCCTTTGGTCCTGGTGCTTCATCCTGGCAATAGAGACCCTGACTAAGACACCGTACGTGGTAACGTACTCTCCTGTAATCACAATCACTTAGGCAATGGAAGTAGAGAATCAGTGGTCAAGGCTACACAGCCAGCTCCAGGCCAACCTGGGCTACAGGACAAACACCGTGTCTCTAAACAAACAAACAAATAAATAAACATTTGTTAGTCTGGATCAGGAGTTCAAAGCCTCCTTAGCTACATAATGTGTTTGAGGCCAGCCTGGGCTACATGAAATGGTTCAAATAAATAAACAAGATAATAAAACCCTAGGATGGCGCCTAACTCTGAAGAACTGATGTGCTCCAATAAGGAGCTGGTGTCAATCTCCCTTCAAAAGCTCAGGCTGACAGAGAATGGTCATCCCAGCACTTAGAGGTTGGAGAATCAAAAGTTTCCAACCACTGTGGGCTACATAGTCTGTTGAAAACTAGCCTGGGCTATGCAAGAAGACAAACAACAGACCCGGCTTCCAGCTATGAGTGAGCCCAACAGGCCTTTACTCCTCTGGGGTGCACTGTGCAGACCAGCCACGCAAGTCCAGCCCGCCTGTCTATCCAGCATATCTCAGTCTACCTACCTGACTAACCTGCCTCTAGGCTCTGTGGGGCCTGAGGGCCTGGAGGTGGTGGTGTCTCTTCCCTTGAGACTGTGGAGTTGCTGACTGGAGGCCTGGGCTCCCAGCACCTGCCTTGTGCCTCAGGGGTGTGGGAAGCAAGCAGGGTCATGGTGTCTGCTAGGCCCAGGTGCTAGAACTACAAGACAGGCATGGTTCCATGGATGAGGAGAGCCTGAAAGGCTGGGGGCACACCGCTGCCATGTGCCTGGGCTGGGATTCAAACTGGGCTCTTCTTGGGTCTGGCCTGGAGCATGTGCCTTTAATCCCAGCACTCAGGAGGCAGAGGGAGGTAGATCTCTGTTCCAGGACAGCCGGAGTACGTAAAGAGTCCTTGTCTAAAAAAAAGAAAAGAAAAGAAAAGAAAAGAAAAGAAGAGGAGAGGAGAGGAGAGGAGAGGAGAGGAGAGGAGAGGAGAGGAGAGGAAAGGGGAGGAGAGGGGAGGGGAGGGGAGGGGAGGGGAGGGAAACAAGGGGCTGGAGAGATGGCTCAGTGGTTAAGAGCACTGACTGCTCTTCTGAAGGTCCTGAGTTCAAATCCCAGCAACCACACAGTGGCTCACAACCATCCATAATGAGATCTGACGCCCTCTTCTGGTGTGTCTGAAGACAGCTACAGTGTACTTACATGTAATAAATAAATAAATCTTAAAAAAAAAAAAGGAAAGGAAAACCCTTCCTTCAGGGGCCACACCCTGCTGTCCGGCCTGGAGCAATAGTCTCTCTGACTGGACGTCCAACCTTTCTAAACACCCTGACAGCTCTAGGCAGGCCCCTCACCCATTCTCTATGAGCCTCAGACTCTGTGTAATGAAGCTTTTCTGGCCCTGCAGCGACAGGAGCACATTCCTTTAGAAGGCCAATGGGGTGCCCCAAGCATTGACCCCAGCAGCCTGCATGCATAGGTGGCATCAAGACTTTTGTGGCTTAGTGGTATGTTATACAACTTGGGGTCACAGCTGGTGCCCCAAGTCAGGTTCACCTACTTGTCCTCACTAAGCCAATTTAAAGAAGCAAATTAAAAATGGAAGGCAGAAAGGGAGATTTATTTAATGTAACCACACATTGGGAAGAGAGAGACAGAGATCCAGCATGTGCCACCAAAATCCACCGGCCCTGAAGAGAGATCAAAGTTGTAATAGAAGCCAGGGATTTGCTTGGCTACGCAATCGATCGCGGCCAAGGTGTGGTCCCGCCCACCAATGAGCCTTCTGTGTCCGGGAGAACTGTGCGAAATCTCTTTCCAACGAGATAAGTTCCCCTTTGGACTGGTGCCCTTTCCTTCTCTCCGCATACTGTTCTTGGGAGGGAAATCCTAGATCGAGACACAGGCATGTCTTCAGATCCTTTCCTTTCTGCTGTACCTGGCACAGAAGACGAGCCTGGCATGCACAAGGCCCTGGGTTCTCTTCCCGCCTTTCACTTGGGGCCAAACTCTCGCTCCCAGCTGGCTTTCTGGTGTCCTGTGACGGCTAAGGGGGGGTGGGGGGGTGGGAGGGTCCAGGGACTACCCCAGCCCAGCCCTGCCCCTACCCCCACCCCCACTCCCGCCCCAGTGGCTCCTCGGGCATCTAGCCCCTCCCACCGCAAGCCCTGGATTGTCTTCACCACCTCGGTGTTTTGTCCCGAATGAGAAGGCCACCTATGAGGTCTTCCGAGTTATTCTCCGGTCTTCCTCCATCCCAGCTCCTTAGAGTGATGTCGTTCGCCCTCTCAATGACCACGTGACTTGGGGGCCTGGAGGGTGGGGCTGCTCCTTGCCCCCCATTCCACCTCAGAGTTCCCCCACCTGACTACTACGCATGCTCCCAGCCTCTCCCTGACTCTACCTGCGAACGTCCAGACGGACTGGACTCGCACAGCAGCTTGGGAGAATCTCCAGGGAGATCCACGGAGACAAAAAGCTAGTCCCAGCAGACGCCAGGCTGCAGGCTCCATTTATAGAACAGTCTGAGACGGTGACATTCCAGAAACAGGGCCGGGAGGTGTTGGAAGGGGCAGAGGAAGGGGAGGGGGCCTAGAAAGCCCGCTCAGCTCCCAGCGCTCCTTCTGTTGAGAGGCAATCAACCCAGTGAGCACTAGGAAGATCCCAGAACCGGGGAGGGGAGGTAGAGGCAGGAGGATAAGACTTCGAGGTCATTCTCCCTGAGGCCAGCCTGGGCTACATGAGGCTCTGTTACAAGAGACAGGAAGCAGGTACAACTAAAGGAGATGTAAGGCAACTCCCTGAGAGGTTGAACTATCCCTTGAGGAATGGCCGTTGTGGGGCAGAGGTCAGAGCCAGAGGCACTCACCAAGAAAACAAGTCAAACAAGAGACAGAGACTGTCAGCCTCGATACCCACACATGTTCCTAATAATTAACCGGGGGGGGGGTGCGGGGGTGAGGGGTGGGGAGGGGTGGGGGTGGGGGGCTCTTGGCCCACCTCAATGAACTGCATGTCTGCACAGCCTGGCACGTGGTTCTGCTGCAAAGATCAGGCCGCGCTGGTTAGATCAGGTTGACCTGGAGCTAGCCGGGGCTAGCCTTAATGATCTTGATAACCTCGTGGTGACCTTCCCGAATCAGCCCCTTCGAGCTGGGAGTGAGCCATGAGCCCTTGTACCCAGGTTCCCCGGTTTCCTTCAAGTCACATGCAAATCTGAGAATGTCCAGGCCGTGCATGTCCAGGCATGTCCCCTGCGGGTCCCCAGTTCACCTAGCTCAAACCTCTTCCTCTCATCTTGGATACCCAGGCTCTGCACTCTATGCCAGTGAGGCCTCAGCTGTCAGCACACAGGGCAGAGAGTGACTCAGGACCCCAGGGACAGGGACCCCGCAGTCACCAAAATCTCCTCTCTCTGCTGCACAGAGCCTCTGTTCCTTCCTCGACTCCGCCCTATCTTCCCAGGGTTCTCCCAGCCACCGATCTGCCTTGACTTTACTTTCCGCCTTCCACAGGGATGCTCTCTCTGCTCAGCAGAGCACAAGTCACTGGGCTGTCCCAGGAGGTGCCCCAACCCCAACCCCCTATACCACAGGGTCTGTAAAACTCTGGTTCCTGAACGAATGAATGAGTGATATCTGGGAATGAAAAAGTTAAACCTGGTTCAGGGGCTAGGGCAGGCAAGACTAAGGGACCTGTTTTATCTAGAAGGAATTAAAGAATTCGGGGAGCCGGGCAGTGGTGGCGCACACTTTTAATCTCAGCACTTAGGAGGCAGAGCAGGCGGATTTCTGAGTTCGAGGCCAGCCTGATCTACAGAGTGAGTTCCAGGACAGTCAGGGCTACACAGAGAAACCCTGTCTCGAAAAACCGAAAAGAAAAGAAAAGAAAAGAAAAGAAAAGAAAAGAAAAGAAAAGAAAAGAAAAGAAAAGAATTTGGGAAGAATGATATCTTCAGGTTCACCCCTTCCCCCCTCACCTATGGACACTCTCTTGAAGCTGAGTTGGGGGGCTGGTATGGAGAAAGCATTGCTGGGAGCCGCTTCAGGGACAGTGAGTGCATGCACAGGGACACTGTCCACCTGCCCAAAACATCCTGTGTGGTTCACAGAACAACCAGCAGAAATGGAGAGGACTTCAGATCTGGCTTTGGCACCCAGACAGGAAGCAGTTAGCATCACAAGCAGGGGATGGGGGCTCTTGGCCCACCTCAATGAACTGTATACCCCGCTACCAAGACACCCCCCACACACACACATCGCAGCTGCCTCCTTTCTTTTGGGGAAAAAAAACCCAACAGTTTCACTTCAGTGTGTGTGTGTGTGTGTGTGTGTGTGTGTGTTCAGGGAACTTTAGTCAGCTCTCTCCTTCCACTATGTGGACCCATGGGGATCAAACTGAGACCCTGAGACCGGCGGGGTTGGTGGCAAGCACCTTCACCCACTAGCTGTGTGACTTTGACCAAATTTCCAATCTCTGTCTCTAGCCTGCAACCTAGAAGTCCGTCAGGGCTGACTGTGGCACCTGCCTCGTTGAGTGTCACGGCCACCTAACTGCAAGGTGCCGGGGAGGCCGCGTTCAGTGAATGCTGCTAATTTCATTACCGTTACAGCCCCCGAGTTCATATCCGCGGTAAACGCTGTCATTAGCTTGTGAACAGGCCAGGTGTGCCGTTTTATGATGTCGCACTTTTAGAATTAAAATGAATGAGAACACTTAGACTAAATCGCACTTGCGGGCTTTGGTTCATGCTTCGAGCTCTAATTTACAAGGCGCCTCGGAAGGAGCCCCTCTGGGACGCGGCGGCTTGGCTGTATCACTCAGGCCTGACTCAGTGAAGAGTGCCGGCCGGACAGGGAAAGCCACAGCGGCAGTCCTCCTCCCCGTGTCCTGTGTCACCAGAGGTCTTCTTGAATGTCCCCGGGATACACCCAAGGAGCCCTGCTCAGGGCCTCTGGAGGAGTAGCCAGAGCTGGACACGGAAGGAGCGGGGTGGAGGCTGGGGTCCCGAGGTGCTTGGAGCAGCTCGCAGTGAACACCCTGGGGTCTGGAAACAGCAGCCTCCCTGTTCCCACTCAACCCACCGCGGGGATCCCGGGTTAATTATTAGGAATTCCCAAGGTCCAGGAACTTTGGCCTGAACTCTGGGCCTGGTGAAGGGACAAGGGACCCGCCAGAAGAGAGGCTTGGGGACCTGCTGCTAACGGGATGTGGTTTATTTGCCCAGTAGAGAGTTAAGCAGGAACAAAGGGAACCCGGATAACTCCAGGGCCCCCAAAAGAGCAAGCGGGCTGTTTCCAGCTCCCCACACTGACCCCTGCAGCATTTCAATGGAAGGCCTGCCTAGGCAGCATTGGTGGACACCAGTGGCCCAGCAGCAAGCTAAGCCACACCCGGGAGTGGGCGTGTCCTCTCCTGTCTCCTCCCTCTTCCTTCTCATACTGCCCCCTCCCTCCCTTAGTCCTTCCCTCCCTCTTTCCCCACTTCTCTATCCCTCCCTTCCACCCTCCTTCCTGGCAAGCACAGAGAAAGCATTTTTTTTTTTCCATCTATACAAGCTCCTAGCTGCCCATAAACTTAAAGCAAGCAGGCCATGGGGCTGAAATCTCTGAAACCACGAGAGAAAGAAGTCTCTCCCTTTGAGTTAATTCCTCCCGGGTATTTTAGAGGGAGGGAGGGAGGGAGGGAGGGAGGGAGAGAGAGAGAGAGAGAGAGAGAGAGAGAGAGAGAGAGAGAGAGAGAGAGAGAGAGAGAGAGAGAGAGAAGTGGAGGAAGAGGAGGGGAGGGAGGGGGAGAAGAGGGAGAGGAGGGAGGAGGGGAGAGTGCGCGCTAGCTTGAGGCTTGTTTTGGGACAGGGTCTTGAGTACCCCAGGCTAGCTTTGAATTCAGTGGGTGGCTGAGGCTGGCCTTGAGGCTGTGATCAAATGTGTGCACCCTCGGGTGTGTACATCTCCTCTGGGTGATGTGGTGCTGGCTTTCATGCGCTCTAGACAGGCACTCTGAGCCTCGCCTCCAATCCTACCAATTTGACAGACTCTTCAGTGCGCGCTGTGGGATTGCAGCAATCGGGTCAAACACTTCTGGAAGTTCAGAGGGTGGCGAGGTGGAAGTCGGAGCCCCGCTTCACAGGATCAGGAAGTCCCGCGTGCCTCCACACAGCAAGGTACTCAGGGATAGCAGCATACCTCAGGAAGGTTCATCAGGGGCTGGCCTGGCAGCTCCCGTGGGCCACGGGACCGCCACCCACCCACCAGACAC
The DNA here is from genome assembly GCA_964023405.1 of Apodemus agrarius. Taxonomy (NCBI): domain Eukaryota; kingdom Metazoa; phylum Chordata; class Mammalia; order Rodentia; family Muridae; genus Apodemus; species Apodemus agrarius. The sequence goes on from OZ030008.1 coordinate 11,345,635, forward strand.
ATCCCTTTGGGACTCTCTCGCAGCTCTCTTACCTCCTAGCAAGGAGGTTAGGGTTCGGGGCGGGGCTGTGGGTGCCCTCGAGCCATCCACCCTGTGGACCTGTCCCGACCTTGACCTGGCAGCCGGATGGATGGCCGGATGGCAGATAGGGAGGTGGGGGTGGGGGTGGGGGCAGGGCACTCCAGCCGTACATCCTTCCTCGGTCAGCTGGTGAGGAACAGATTCCCAGAAGGCCCCGGGGCAGAAAGGGAAAAAAACAACAACAACAACAACAAAAAAAAAACATGCACAGGTCTCTGTGCTTATGTGTCTGTGTGCACCAGTGAATGCCAGGGGTCAGGGGTGCTGTTGGGAATATGTTCGTGCTCACAAAGAAGGAACGCCACTCCACTGGAGGGTCAGGACACAGCAACCTTTCGTGTTGCTCAGAAAAGCAAACGCACAAGACAGAAAGTGCATTTGGCTTTTATTCTAACTGAGGTGAAAACTGTGCCTCTCCTTCATTAGCTCGCTCCAGCCTCACAGTCTTGTTCGGTTGGCTAGTCTGAGAAGAATTAGCTCACTGGAATAAAAAAAAAGTCCTGGGACTCACTCTGTAGACCAGGCTGGCCTCGAACTCAGAAATTCGCCTGCCTCTGCCTCCCAAGTGCTGGGATTAAAGGCGTGCGCCACCACTACCCGGCAAATAAATAAATCTTAAAAAAAAAAAAAAAAGATTCAATCCCCAGGTGCCATCCACCACATACAGATATACAGATCAGACTAGCCTCAAACTCACAAAGATCCACCTGCCTCTGCAGCTGTCCTGTTGGGATTAAAGGCATACACCACCACCCCTGGTTCACTTCAAAAAACAACAAAAGAACTTTTGGGAAAGTATATAAACATATTTGGGACTTGGTGGGGGGGAGCATTTACCTGCTAAAAAGAAGCATTCTCCTTGTCTCTGGCCAAAGGGACCTCTGGTCCTTCGTTAACATAGGCCTGTGGTGCACATTAGCATATCAAGGCCTGTGCTGGCTGGCTCCAGGCTCCTTCAATCTCCACTCAACAAGTAAGTCCCTGTTACACACTTCAGAGTCCTCTACCGCAGGTCACAGGTTTACAGTTCCCCTCCTCCTGGGAATCTGTTCCCCTCAAAACCCTGAAATCACCCACTGCTGCTGCCCCTGCCGCCGCCGCCGCCACCACCACCACCACCACCACCACCACCACCACCATGCATAGTTGCTTATCTGCTAGAGCAGAGACTTTGAATTCTTTACTACATCGGTTTCATTCATCCGGTGCTGACACCTGGGCCCACTCTCCTTCCCTCCTTTTTTTTTTTTTTTTTTTTTTTTTTATATTTCTTCTCTTCAGTCAGTATGCTTTTGGGGATCATATAGCACCCTACTCTCGGTGGCAAGTACCTCTTACCTGCTGAGCCATCTTGCCCGCCTTGTTTTCTGTTGTGTCGACACAGGGTCTCATACAGCCCAGGCTAACCCTGAACTCTCTCTGTGTCGTTGAAACTGGTCATGATTTACTGATCTTCCTGACTTCATTTCCCTCCTGGTGTCAGGGTGCCGGGCCTAAGGTCTCACAGCTGAGTCCATGTTTTGAGAAGAGTCTGTCCCTGTCCTGGAGCTCAGCCAACAGGCCAGGCTGGCCAGCCAGAGAGCCCCAGGCCTGCCCGGCTCATCTCCCCAGCTCTGGGGTCACAACAGTGTCATCACTACCCACTGGTTTAGTTTTTAGACAAGAAGCTCACATGTGCCAGGCTGGCCTTGAACTGGCTCTGTCGCCGCCGAGGACGACTTTAAACTCTGGAAGCCCGGGTTCCACCTGCCCTGTACACTGCCACACCCTGCTTTTGAAATGCAGGCTCAGACAGCCGGGCGTGGTGGCGCACGCCTGTAATCCCAGCACTTTGGATGCAGAGGCAGGCGGATTTCTGAGTTCGAGGCCAGCCTGGTCTACAGAGTGAGTTCCAGAACAGCCAGGGCTACACAGAGAAACCCTGTCTCGAAAAACAAAACAAAACAAAAAAACAAACAAACAAACAAAAAAAGAAATGCAGGGTCAGGGGATCGAACTCAGGTACTCATGCTCCCAAGGTAAGGGCTTTCCCTACTGAGCTGGGTGAGAGTTCCTTCTGGAAATTACCACAGATAGCTCAGAGGAGACAGGGTGGGTCCCTTGGCCTTGGGCCACTGTCTACAGCCATCATCCATTTGATAACCCAGGATGACACCTGGCCTCTGAGGGGCATCGGCTATGTTGGACACCTTTCTGGTTGTTACCCCTGGGAGGTGTAGAGGCAGGTTACATTAATCATGTCGCCATACAAGCCCCAGGTATCAGGGGACGACACAGATTTGGGAGAAGGGACTTTTGAGTGTGTCCCACCAAACAATAAGTTGGGGTGCTTCTCAGTGTGCTTACACAAACAGCCCCCCAAATAAAAACTTCTCCTGGTCATAATGGGCATCCAACTCCCTCTCCCCAAAGCTTTAGCAAGAACACAACCAAGCGAAAACACGTTTCAGGGCCAGCGAGAGGGCCCAGTGGGTAAAGGTGCTTGCGGCTGCGCCGGACAAACGGAGTTCTACCATCCTAAGGACCCACGCAGCGAAAAGATCCAACACCCACAAATCGTTCTCTAAGCCAGACACGGCGGTGCTTTACCTTTGATGCCAGAATTTGGCAAGGAGAGGCAGGTGAGTTCAAGGACACCCTGTTCTACAAAGCAAGCGTTCCAACCCAGTCAGCGTTACCCAAGCTCCTGTCAAAAAAAAAAAAAAATGACCTCTTGTACTCTGACCACAACAGCTATGGTTGCTGCTGTGGCATGAACACACACACACACACACACACACACACACACACACACGGTTGTGTAGGAGGCTGGGTGCTGGGGAGGTGTGGGACTCCATCCTTGCTTCAGTCTTAGCCATCTGTCACGCGGCGTTTTTACCACAAGGCCTGCTGAAGGCAGGAAGAGAAAGAAGCGGGTTCCGAGCCGCCTGCAGGCGCCCGGAGCCTCCCCTGGCTGCCTTGTGTGTTTGAGCAAGAGCCCGCCCAGCTCCAGGCAGCCAGGCTCCTCCCCGTGGCCCTCCTGGGCCCCCCATCCCCCACTCCCGCTGGGGGAGGAGGCCCTGCTTACCCTCTCTCCTGCTGGCTGGGGGTGGGGAAGGGAGGGACTCCAAGCCTAGCACCCAAGGACGACCCCTGCAGGCCAGCCAGGGCAGGACAGCATTCCCTACAGCCGCCATTTCTTCTCTGACAGCTCTGCTGTCAGACGTAGGCAGACAGAGCTGGAAGGTCAGATAGGTCGGGACTTCATTGAGCACCTCCTGGGTACACAGCCTTGCAGACGAGCACACGCCCTCGGCAGGTGCGGGCAATGTAACAGCTTAGATGGTAGCGGGGAGGATCCCAGGATCCCTCCGAGACTTCATAGCTGGGGGCAGATCCTCCCGCCCACATGTTACCATGGGCAGAACAGAGGCTGTGGTCCACCCAGAGAGAACACAGGCAAGGAGAGGGACACTGTGGGGTCTTTGAGCCTAGGGTTCCTTCCTTGTAGAGTCGCCTGTCTCTGGAGTTGGTATAGACGTCAGAATCAGGGGCCACAGCTAAGAGCTGCCAAGTCCGGGCTGGAGCTAGTACAACCTCTTGGAAAGATGTCCCTCAGTCCGTGCTTCTGGTCTCAGAGGCCTCTGAAGGGGTAGAGCCAGAGGCAGGGGGATCAGGAGTTCAAGGTCATCTCTAGCTCATCTGAGGATGAAACGTGTGGTCCTCCTGCCTCTGCATCCCAAATGCTGGGATTACAGGAGTGTGTACCAGTATACCCCATTTAAGCTCACTGGGGTGGGGGTGGGGGTCCAACATGCGGGACAAACACCCATCTTTATAAAATACAGAACTCCCTAGTTTGAAGCCAGCCTGGTCTACATGACAAGTTCTGGGCCAGCCAGAGCTGCAAAGTGAGACCTTGTTGCACAAAAAAAAAAAAAAAAAAAAAAAAAAAAAAAAAAAAAAAATCCTGACATCAGCTTTTCCCAAAGGGGAGAATCCGCTCCCATACCCCCCCACCCCCCCAGTCTCGTGCCTGCTCTGCTGTGGGCAAAGCAGCCCTTCAGTCATCAGGGCCTCTGGCTGCTCTTCTTCAAGCAGACTGGCATCATCTGCCCCTGGTCTCTTCTGGCCCTGCTGGATCAGGGTGAAAATCCAAGCTGGGCCACCATGGCCAGGCCGCCGGCTGTAATGGGCACTCGGCGCTGGCCCAGCTGGTGCTGCCCTGCGTCCTGGACCCTTCCTTCCCTGGAAAGTACCTCTCGTGGAGAAAATCAATCAAGGTGACACCTCATGAACAAGATGTTTTGGCTGGGTAGAAAACACACAGTGGTTTACAACAAACGAGTGCACTTCTGAGCCTCCGGGCACACACACGGCTGCGGGCAGGGCCAGGCTGGCTGCAGACTCTGCTGCGGTCTCCTGCAGACCTGGGAGGGGGGGTGGGGGGGACACGCTCGGCTACAGGCCTGGTTCAAAGGTCCCTTCACACAGAGCAGAACCGTCTGCAGGTGGGACACTCCTGCGTCTTTATCTCCTGATTGAAGGCTGGGCTTCTTTTCTCTTCTTTGATTGGATAAGGGGCCCAAACCCCCAAAGTGGGGGATTTCAGGGAGCGCAGAGCTCAGCACTTCCAAGTGAGGACATTCCCAGGAGCAAAAGCCTACTTTGGGGGAGGAGGTGCACCCAGGTGCCCTCCTCAGCTCCCGGGTAAGTCTCTACTCCTGCCATGCCCATCCTGTCTGGCAGGAGGGGGACACATACTTCCCCCCTCCCCAGACAGGGTTTCTCTGTATAGCCCTGGCCATCCTGGAACTCACTCTGTAGACCAGGCTGTCCTCGAACTCAGAAATCCGCCCGCCTCTGCCTCCCAAGTGCTGGGATTAAAGGCCTGCCACTATCCGGCAAGGGGACACATTCTAAAGACACACTCATGACCCTCTATTTAGCTTTCAGTCTAGTGAAAAAAGTAAACCCCCCCCCTCCAAAAAAAAAATTAAAAGTTCCCCAGTACTCTTCTGTTCGGAGAATACCTGTCTGGAGCCTTGTGGGCAAACTGAGGGGGGAACTGGTCACCCAGAAGAAGATTAACAACTAATCCGATGACTTCCCACTGAGGAGGTGGCAGACAGGGCCAAGCCTTGACTGCTTAGTTATGCAAATCTTTTGTTATTTAAACCCCATCCTCAGGTCAGGATCCCTAAGGACTTGGGAAGTCCCTGGAGCTCTGGGTATCCTCCTGATGTGGCCACACTAAATACATTGCCTTCTCTGAGATTCACTGTGTGGCCTCAAGTCCGGTAATCCTGCTATAACACCCTCCAAGGCACCCCAGTGTCCTTAGATGAAGACCAAACTCCCTGTACCTCTGGCTCTGCCCACTCGTTTCTCCCACCGCTTCTCAAGCCCCGTGTTCAGTTGCACCGGCATGCCCTTGCACATACAGGCCAAGTGTAACCCCTACCTCTGACTCCAAAGAACTGTCATGCCAGGTGGTGGTGGCACACGCCTTTAATCCCAGCACTTGGGAGGCAGAGGCAGGCGGATTTCTGAGTTCGAGGCCAGCCTGGTCTACATCGTGAGTTCCAGGACAGCCAGGGCTACACAGAGAAACCCTGTCTCGAAAAAACCAAAAAAAAAAAAAAAAAAAAAAAAGAAGAAGAAGAAGAACTGTCATTTACCATCCCATTCTGTGTCCCCCGCCTTTCCCACAAGACACCCCTCGTGCCCTAAGACCAGAGTAGATCCCTGTAGACAAAACTATCACTGAATCGTCTTAGAATCTGGTTATGCTCAGTATCTTCCCAGTAGACCTAAGTTTCCAAGGTACCACAGACAAAGAACAGGGTTCCCAGTGCCCAACTGTGTGTCCTTGGGCCAGTTACTTAACCTCTCTGTCCCTCCATTTCAAGTGGGATACACACAGCACATATCTTGAGAGAGGGACTGGCAAGCTGAGAATCAGAACGAGTCTGGCTTTGTCCCCTGCCACTGTCATGGCCTGTCACGTACAACTAAGTGCCGAGAGCTGAGTCTGTCTTGGGGTCACCCTGTCTTCTGCCCAGAGCTGGCCTTTCAGATCTTTGATGTCCCTAACTCCATGTTTGAAGGCACCATTTAACCTCAAGAACATACAGGAGGAAGGAGAGAACCAGCCCCACAGATTGTCCTCTGAATGCCACATGCACTGTGGGACACGTGTACCCTCCCCACACATATATACACTCACACTCATACATACACACATATACTCACACACATAAATGTAATACAAAATTTACATTTCTTTATTCTACCATATTGTATGTTTTCTCTGTGTGCATATATGTGTACCCCGTGCATGCCTAGTGCCATGGAGGTCAGAGGAGGGCATCAGATCTCCTGGAACTTGAGTTAGGGATAGTTGTGAACCACAATGTGGGTGTGGGACTCAAACCCAGCGCCTTGGCTAATAGTTTTCAACTTGACACAGTGTAGGAGGGAGCCCCGACTGAAAACTGACTCCATCAGATCGGCCTGTGGGCAAGACGGTGGGGACATTTTCTTGATTGGTGATTGATGTGGGAGGGCCCAGCTCACTTTGGGTGATGCCATCCCTGGGCGGGTGGTCACAAGGTGTCCAGGAAAGCAGACAGCAGGCCATGAGGAACAAGGCAGAGAGCAGCATTCCGCCATGGCCCTGTGTCAGGCTCCTGCCCTGGGTTCCTGCCCTGGCTCCTGCCCTGGGTTCCTGCCCTGGGCTCCTGCCCGGGCTCTCTTTAGTGATAGAGAATAACCAGGAAGTGTAAGGTGAACTAAACCTTTCCTTCCCCAAGTTGCTTTGGTCTGTGGTCATTCCTGTTCATCACAACCACAGAGACCTTTACACACTTGGTTCCTCTGTGAGAGCAACCCATTAGGGTCAGTGGGTTTTGTTGTATTGTGTTGTTTCTATACCATGAAGCCATCTCTCCAGCCACCCACCCACCCACCCACAGTTTCTTAATTGAAAACTTAAGTAGCAGTTCTCTGAACCTCTACCTTACTCCTGGAGCAGCAGGAGGAGGCTGGCGTGGGTCCTGCCTCAGAGGTCTCATTCTAGACCTGGAAGGCACCGGCTTGACACTAAAAGCAGGCATGGACTTGAGCCCGTGTGCAGCTTGCTTATGGGGGAATCTGAGGTAAGACAGAGCCTTCTGGCAGTCTCTGAGGCAAGCCTGGGGCTCAGGAAGTCAGGCAGCAGGCCAAGCAGCAGCCACAGTCAGGTGACCAAGGTCCAAGCCCAGTTCTGTCACGGATTGGCTGGTGAGCCACTAGACCGACCACTTTCTTCACGTGTAGGAGAATCGAGGACAGGAGGTGTATGGAAGGGTGGAGTGAGGGTCTGAGGCCTCACCCTGGGAACAGTGACAGCCCAGCCACCAGGTAGGTCTCTACACCCACTCACCTGAACCTCGGGGACCAAGATCAAGAGCTCTGTGACTCAGCTCCCTGGCTGGGTGCTTCCTGAGACAGACAGGTCACTACAGGTAGGAGTAGAGGGTGAGGAGAGAGCCTGCAGGTCCCAACCCGAGGATCCTGTGAGCCAGTGACAGAGAGAGGGGACTGTGGGGTGCTGTTCCAGCCAGGTTCTGACATCCATCTCCACCCTCTGTGCCTGTGAACCCTGTGCAGTTGTGGGTGTGGTAGCATGGGGGGGACACAGATGACAGGGGGACCCTGGATGCAGAAGTCAAGGATCTAGGCCATCACTGTCAAGACATTTGCAGCTTAGGAATGACTCCCCCAAGTTCTTTATCCCTTCCCACAGGGTTTCCCTATATAGCCCCGGCTGTCCTGAAACTCACTTTGTAGACCAGGCTGGCCTCTAACTCAGAGATCTGCCTGCCTCTGCCTCCCGTGCTGGGATTAAAGGTGTGCAATCACCACCACAATGGTCGCTTCTCTTTCTAATGTGCAGAAAGGGCCATCCATCCGAGAGGATTTCAAGAGCAAGTCCTGCCCTGGGGGTAGTGGAGGCCACGGTGTAGCTGGTGCTAGCCCCCAGAATCCAGTGGGCTAGCAAGGTTGGGGCAGGGAGCAAGTGCAAGCCTCGGAGTGGGGGGCACGTGCAAGCCAGTGTCTCCCTAAAAGTTTAGGTGCACCGCCAGCCAAACAGATGCTCTTATGGACGCCAGGTTCTGCTCTGCTCAGGAGGCAGAGACAGGAGAATTACAAGTTCAAGTGGGTTTTGATACCTGTCTCAAAAGGTGTGGTGGTGGAGATGTGACCACGCAGGTAAAGGTGTTTACAGCTCAAGCCTGAACACCTGAGTTCAATCTCTGGGACCCATGTGAAGGGTGAAGGCGGAAGGACAGGGTCAACTCCACAATATTAGCTTTTTACCTCTGTGTGTGGCATGATACACATGTGCAGACACACACACATGTGAGCATGCACACAGACACATACATGCACACACACACATGCACACACATACACACATGCACATACACACGTGCACACACACATACACACAATCATACACATACATACACATGTACACACAGACACATACATACACATGCACACACGCATGCATGCACATACAGACACACAGATACACATGCACACACACATGCACACACACTCACAGAGATACACACACAGACACAGGCTCACATACATGTACACATGCGCATGTGCGAGCACACACATACACGCACACTACAATAAGTAAATAGATTTAAAGTTTTTTTTTTTTTTTTTTTTTTTTTTTTTTTTTTTCCCCGAGACAGGGTTTCTCTGTGTAGCTCCGGCTGTCCTGGAACTCACTCGGTAGACCAGGCTGGCCTCGAACTCAGAAATCCGCCTGCCTCTGCCTCCCAAGTGCTGGGATTACAGGCGTGCGCCACCACGCCCGGCAGATTTAAAGTTTTAATGTGGAGGTCAACACCTGGTGGCCACTGCGGCTGCAAAGGCAGACAGACCATCGACAGGTACATGGACAATACCGCCGAAGCTGGACACTGGAAGTGGTAAGTGAACCACTTAAATAACACAAGACACAGCGTGGTTGTGGGGCGGGCAGAAGGGATGGCAGACCCGCTGGATTCCAAGGAACATGAGGCCAGACTGGCCAGTGAGGAAGACGACGGTGAAGCCACTCCTGTCGCTTGCATGCCCTTGGCAGACATGGTATCCTCCTAGAGGGTGAGGTAAAGAAAAACACCCTCCTAGAGACACCACAGTGGGTGGGCCCAGATACAGCAGCATCCAAGGCCGGTGCGTGGACCTGGCAGGAACCAGACCGCAGCGTGAGGACTAAGGTACTCTGGAGAGACGGCTCTGTCTTGGCGCACTATACATATCTGTGGGAATTCGTAATCCCCCACTTGACGCCAAGTAGCACCCCAAGCTATTGTGGCCAAAGCCTCTGCAGGCACAGGGGCAGGTACCCCAGGAACGCGAGCTGAGGACAGTGACGGGATAGCATGGGGTCCTGCGCGATGAAGGTGTCCATCACAGTGCCTGGTTTCAGCTTCTCATCAGTGACGGGACAGGATGGCGTTTCCCTGTGGGGTCACGGGGAAACCCCAGAGTAATGGAGATGAGAGAGACGGAAGGCTTCCAGGGTCAGGCGCCTTCCCACCTTCCCTGGCTGCCGTCAGCTGCAGCTGAACTGTGCAGAGGAAGCCGAACTCTCCCCACGGATTCCCGGATGTGTGACCCCTGAACTTAGGCAACATAGACAGGTCAAGAGCGCGGGCCACGCCTTTTCTGCCTCTCATGGCAACAGTATCTAGAAAACGATACTGTTGCCATGACAGGCAACAAAAATTGTATCTGGGGCTACAATGCAGTACTTGCTGAAGTATTCGGTTCTTGTCCTCAATAGCCACAAGTCTAGCCCCCCCCCAAAAAAAAACAAAAACAAAAGCAAACAAACAAACAAGCGCAAGTGCGCATGGGGGGGAGCGTGCGTGCACGCAGGTGTGTGTGTGAGTATGAGAGACAGACAGACAGACAGACAGACAAACACAATATGCATGCGTGAATACACAGCTAAGAGCACAGGGTACAGTAGGGTTTCCTCCCCCAGCCTCCCCGAGTTCCAGGCAGGAAGTGCAAAAACTCACATAGCAGGGACAGGTTCACTGAAGGCTTGGTGCCAGCGCTCCTGAGGGGGCCTCCCTGTCCGCAGGGAGGAGCAGGCCTTCCTGTACCCTCCAGGCCACTGCCCTCAGCTCGCTTCTCCTGCTCAGTCCCTGACCTTCACCCTGTGTCCTCAGAAGTGGCCAGCTTCTTTCTCCCTCCATAAGCCCATGGACACACACACAAGCACACACATGCACACACAATCACATACACACATAATGCACATGCACAGACACACACATACACACACTCATACACATACATACCCCAGCTTCCCTGCCCAACTGTCCTCTCTGCATGCCTGGAGTGGCCTTGCTGGTCCTCAGGCCTCAGAGGGGTCATGCCCCCCCACCCCCCTTGGAGGCCCTCTCTGACTCCCAAGGCGAGACCCTGTGTAGACACGGTTTTCAAGACACCATGGTCCCGGCACTCTGGTCCAAGCGTTCTTAGTTAATGGGATCTGTACAGGAAGGAGCGCATCAGTGAGGTGCACAGGCCAGTCAGAGCCTGAGCCTGGAGGGGCCTTCACAGGGCGGGCATGTGAGAGCTCAGATGGCAGCCTCGGCACAAAGGCCCAGATACGTTCAACATGGTGGAACCTGCCTCCATCGGCTGGCCAGCTAGCCTATTGTGTAAGTGTACATCTGAATGTGCGTGTGTGATTGAGAATGTGTGCCTGAGTGTGTGTTTGTGTGTTTAAGTGTGTTTGCAGGTGGGAGTATGCATGGATGCATGTGAGCTCTTCTCTGTGCACACGTACAGATAGCCAGCGGATGGTTGCGGGCCACCTCCAGAAAGCACCTTCTTTCAGGCCTCTCCCTTGGAGCTGGGGCCTCTTGGCCCACACATCTGGTGGGGATGCTTAGACCGGAGTCTTGGCTCCCAGCTGCAGCCCATTCCAGTTTTACACTCCTAATGCCGGCTGGAGGGATCGGAAGGGGGCTGAGGGAAGTGTTGACAGGAGGGGTGGGACCCAGGCCTGCCAGCCAGGGCCATACGCCTGGCCTATGCTGGGCCATGTGGGCCGTGGGCTCCGGGAGCCAGCAAAACTCTCTCTGCCCAGAGCAGAGGCCTGGTGGGAGGGGCTGGCCACAGCCTCCCTGTTGGCTGGGGCGGGGGAGGGGCAGTGATTTCCCCCTCTCCTCTCTTCGGTGGGAATGTGATGTTTTGCTTCTTTTTTTTTTTTTTGCAGCAGCAGCAGATGGAGACCATTACAGAAATCCCAACTGGTCAGAACGGGAGAACTGACCATGCCGCCCAAATCTAAGGACACGTCTACGGCACACCCCCGCTACACCTAAGGCTCAGGAAAACCCGCAGATGAATGAAGGCATTAGAACCGGAGAACGGGGACATCTGCTGGGAGAAGGCAGGTTCTAAATAGGACAGGGGAGCTGCTCTCAGGAAGCCTCAAGGATATAGCCGCCACAACCACAAGACCTGCACAAGGACACCAGCTGGCATGCCAGTGTGGACGGGGGAAACCCCCCTGGGCGCCAGCCCTGGGTGAAGAGCAACAGACAATTAATATTGCTGAGACCCGCAGAGGAGCAGCTGTATTTCTATATATCTATGCAGATACGTTGGAGGGGGCGGGGAGGGAGAAGTGATATAGAACTCACGCGTATAACTCCCCGACCCACTGCTCTTTAAATGTGTCTCAGCGGCTGGCTGGCTGAACTGGCTGGGGAGAAGGCAGGGACCTGGGGACACTGCGATGGCTGTGCCCAGAAAGGGCCTCCACCACCAGCAGAGAGAGGCCACCTTGAGTGAACACCTTGTGTCCCAGCTGCTGAGGCCAGAACATGGATAGTTATCCCCTGAGTTTCTGGCCCAACAGAGTTAGCTCTTACTAATGACAGCCATAAATGTCCCCAAGCCAGCCCTAGACTCGCTCACACTTTCTCTTCTCCAACTGGTAAGTCACGCTGATTCTAAGGGCGGGGCGGACCTGAACCCTGTGACAGCGTCAGAGTTACAGTGTCACAGTCACCTGGGCTCTGGCCAGCGGGTCACAGTGCTGACATTAGCCCAGATTGGTCCAACCTTCTCAGCCAGACAGACATTTGCCCTTGAGTAGGCTGTCTGGCTCAGTTGGTAAGGTGCTTGCCTAGAGTGTGCAAGGCCCCGAGTTCAATCCCCAGCACATCAGCCAGGCAAAATCAGGAAACAGATACAGTAGTGTCCAGGGGATGCTGGGAAGATGTCTCACGGGCAAAGAATGTTCTAGAAGGATCCTGGGATCGGCTTTAAATATTGTGCTAAGAATTTAGTCATCTAAGACCAGGAGTGCGAACCAGTGAGCCTGGCAGCCAGGAGACTAAGCGGGAAGATCATGAGTTCAAAGCCAGCCTGGGCTACAAAGCAAGAGGGAGAGGGAACTTTCTCATTGCCACAGTAGGCTATACCACGCAGTAGGCTATACTTCCTGTGGGCTTCCAGGGAAGGCCTAGGACTGGTCCTATCTCCCCCGCCAGGTGCTGGGATTACAGGTGTATAATGTATGCTTTGACTTATTATGTGGGTTCTGGGGACCCCAGTCTTTTCATTTTGTGAGACAGGGTTGGGACTGTGCAGTGCTAGGGATCGAACCCAGGGCTTCCTGGATGCGGAACCAACATTCTCTTTACTGAGACATTTATGCCTCCAGCCCATGGGTTACACGATGCTTGGAGCCAGCCAGGGATTGGCAGCCTGTTACCATAGCAACAGAAAACCAACATGGCCAAGCTCCGCTGAGTGGCTCTCTGGACAGGATCATGGCACAGGGTCTTTCTCACTATGACAGGCCCTCAGTGGCACACAGTAGCCCCTCAGACAGCGTTCACAGACTGCACACGAGGAAAAGCATGGGGCCCGCGGCTGGACCCACCCCAGCATGGCGGAGGGAGCAGTTCCTCTCTTGTCTTTCCTTGTTCTTTTGTGAGCCATAAAATTCAAATGAATCAGCTATTCCAGGGGCAAAGTTTTAATTATCTTCCAGCTCCGCTCTCTGCTGACAAGAATGCTAATTCTCCTCTAAGTCGGTATTAAACACAAGTTCCCTCCCACTGTGATCAGAGCCCAGGTCCCTGCGGCCAATGATGCCCAGTGGGTAGGAGTTGGGGTGCTGTATCCTAGTGTACCCCAAGAAGGAAGGGTCACGAAGGCAATTCCTCAGCTGGGGTTCTTTCTTCCAAGGTGACTCTAGTCTATGCCCAACTGACAAACACTAACCAGCATATGGGGTATGTTCATGAGTGTGTACGTGTGTGTGTGTGTGTGTGTGTGTGTGTGTGTGTGTGTGCATGGTGGGTGTGTATGTACAAATGTGTGTTGTGTATGCCCATGTATGGAGATCAGAGGAGGCAGTCAGTTATCTTTTGCCTTATCCCTTGAGACAGCCTCTCACTGAACCTGGAGCAGGGGCATCAGCCAATGAGCCAGGCTGTCCACCCCTTTCTACCCCGCCCCCATTCACTGGGACTATCAGCATGCACATGTGGCGCTTTACATCCGTGCTGGGGATCTGAACTCACGTCCTCATGTTTGCACAGCAAGTGTTCTCAAGCACTGAGCCATCACTCCAGCCCCCCAAAATTTCAAAAGATGCTTCAAACTCATATTTGAATATATCAGGACATGTATATCCTAACTGTCTTGTCATTTACCACCACCACCAACAACAACAACCGAGGCTGGCCTTGAACTCACAGCAGTCTTTCTGGTACTGCGGGAATACACTACACCAGCATAGAAGCTTGATTCGATAAAAAAGGTCTGAAACAAATTCTTGATCAGCTTGAGAGATGCCATGGCCCCAAAAGAAGCCAGGCCATGCAGGGGCACACACTTGTCACTGTAAACCCGGCACCCAGAAGGTAGAGGAAGAGAATAAGAGTTCAAGGTCATCCTTGGCTGTATAGAGAATTCAAGGTCAGCTCGAGCAACGGGAGACCTTGTCTCAAAACAAAACAACAGGCAAACAAAACCAGTAGGTAAAAGCACGTGGCCACCTGAGATTGAACCCACAAACAGGAGAATGAGAGAAATGATTTCACAAAGTTGTCCTCTGCCCCCTCCCACATGCATGCATACATGTACATCCACATATGCACACACACATACATGAACACATGTGCATGTATATGTACACAAATATACAAACATATACATAAACACATACAGAACACACACATACACACACACACACACACACACACACACACACACACACACACGCTTGGGCACACACCCGTCTCCTCTGGGCGTCAACCTCTTAAAACCACCTAAGCTTCTCAGAAACAATGACACAGGCAGATGACACGAGGCCCACAAAAGCCCAGGTCTTCTGCATGGGCCTTAGGCTGGTGCCCCTGGAGCCAGAGATCACACATTTCTGTCCCTGTAGTCTTAAGCTCTGGGATGTTCTCCTCCATCAGGAACAAGCCCAGGAACAAGACAAATTCCCAAGGAGGTCCAGGCCCCACCCCTCCAGTGCTCAAACCCGCCCAGTGGTCATTTGCTAAACCAAGAATCACTCCTTGCTACAAACTCGGGGTAACAGGAAGCCCACCTCTCCATCCTCACTTTCTAAGCCAGCAACGGAAGCAGATGCAGAAACCCCCAAATCTCTTCTCTAAGTCGCTTTCTACTGCACTGGAATTAATATTAATAAGCTGATAATTATAGCCAATATTCATTAATAATGCCAACGAAATCACATGTATCTGAGGGCTTCCCACACAAAGTACTTGAAATATTGAAGAAGTATTGCCAGGGTTAGCAGTGTTTCTTGGTTCGCAAAAGAAGCTTCAAATTTACATTCTAACATTGAGTTTTCTTTTCTTTTCTTTTTCTTTTTATTATGTTTTAATGTTTTTTTTTTTTTTCAGGACAAGGTTTCTTTTTTTATGGCTTTGGCTGTCCTGGATCTCTGTAGACTAGGATGTCCTTGAAGTCAGAGAGAAGGGGAGAGGTTGAGGGAGAGGGAAAGGGGGTGTTATATATGTATATATTTATTATATATACATTTGTTGAGACTGGGCAGTCTCAAACTCAGAGAGATTCACCACGTCTGTTTTTTTTTTTTTTTTTTTTTGTTTGTTTGTTTTTGTTTTGTTTTGTTTTGTTTTGTTTTTTTGGTTTTTCAAGACAGGGTTTCTCTGTGTAGCCCTGGCAGTCCTGGCACTCTGTGCTGGGATTACAGGCGTGCGCCACCATGCCTGGCCTACAAGTCTGTTTGGTTTTTTTTTGTTGTTGTTTGTTTGTTTGTTTTTCTTTTCGAAACAGGGTTTCTCTGTGTAGCCCTGGCTGTCCTGGAACTCACTCTGTAGACCAGGCTGGCCTCAAACTCAGAAATCCACCTGCCTCTGCCTCCCAAGTGCTGGGATTACAGGCGTGCGCCACCACGCCCGGCTCTACAAGTCTGGTTTTTAAAGTGAGGAGCGAGGCTGGTGTGGTGGCACACCGTCAATCTCAGCACTAGGGAGGTAGAGACAGGCTGACCTCTGTGAATTCAAGGCCAGACTGTTCTACATAGTGAGGGCTAAGCCAGCCAGGACACTGTCTCAAAAAACAAAAACAAAAACAAACCCCCCCCCAAAACATAAAAGCATAATAAAGAAAAAACAAAACCAAAAATAATTCCTGTCAGGTAAGGTGGAATACATTTGTACTCTCAGTAATCAGGAGACAGAGGCAGGAGGATCACACATTTGCCAATGGCCTGGGCTACACGGTGAACTCTTACACACACACACACACACACACACACACACACACACACACTGAACACCTGGGTGCAGAGGCTCACCTGTAAGCCAAATAAGGCAGGATCCTTCATTTGTTGTCTGGTGTCTTAGTTAGGGTTTCACTTCTGTGAACAGACGCCATGACCAGGGCAACTTTTTTTTTGTTTGTTTGTTTTTGTTTTTGTTTTTTGAGACGGTTTCTCTGTGTAGCTCTGGCTGTCCTGGAACTCACTCTGTAGACCAGGCTGGCCTAGAACTCAGAAATCCGCCTGCCTCTGCCTCCCAAAGTGCTAGGATTAAAGGTGTGCACCACCCCTGCCCGGCTCAGTGTGACTTGTTATGACGTATTCGTCGTCTCTCAACAACCCCTGCTCCCACGGCCCATGTCCTTGCATGAGTGTGTTCCCTAGAGGCCAGCAGGATCCAGTGACTTGCCACAAATGGAGAGGACTGACACCTCATCTCGCTGGTGCCCCGACGTCAGTTTCCATGTTGCCAGCACTGATGAAGAAGTAGAGGGTCATGCAGGCAGTGGGGGGAAGGCTCCAGCCAGGTGGCAACTGGGGGACCACGGGGTGGCATGCCTTGCACATGGAAGCAGATCCCACCTCAGCTTGGCTTGGGGATGACTCTGAGCCACATCCCCAGGGCCAGTCCACCCACGTGGCCTAGAATACACCTATCTGCCCATCCCAAGCAAGCAGGGTTGTTTGGACCACTGTTGTGTTCCAAGATCATCTTTGGCTTTGTAGTAAGTTCTTGTGCTGGGCACCATGGCTGCTGTTGAGCGAGAGCCATGGTGTATCTAAAAGACAGCAGCAGCTGCTTCTGCTTCTGCTTCTTCTCTTCTCCTTCTTCTTCTTCTTTTTCTGGTTTTTTCAAGACAGGGTTTCTCTGTGCAGCTCTGGCTGTCCTGGAACTCACTCTGTAGACCAGGCTGGCCTTGAACTCAGAAATCCACCTGCCTCTGCCTCCCAAGTGCTGGGATTACAGGCGTGCGCCACCACCACCCGGCTTAAAGACAGCATCTTATAGCAGCAGCCTCTCCATCCCCCAGTGTTGGAAGATATTTAATAACTCTATTATTTCTTCATATGACCCAGTCAGCAACCCCCCCCAATGGTCGAGATATAGTCCTACTGATTTATTCAATCAGCTTTAGCACAGTTACTGAGCGATTACCCCTAAACTACTTTCTACGCTGCGTGGCGGTTATGTCCCTGCTCTGATCCCCATGTTACCTGCTGTTTCTGCTCCTGCTCCATCAGTCTGTCCTCAGGATGCACCTCTCCGGCCACTCGCTCCTGGTCCATCCGGTCTAATGGAGACCTCTGGCCCTCTTCCTTCTCTTCTCATGGTCCCTACCTGCAACCTCCAGCCTAGGAACCGAACCGCTGGGACCACCTCTAGTCTCTCCAGTAATTGGCTGTCAGGCATTTTTATTTATTTGTATTTATACAAGTACACTGTAGCTGTCTTCAGACACACCAGAAGATGGCAGTGGATTCCGTTACAGGTGGTTGTGAGCCACCATGTGGGTGCTGGGAATTGAACTCAGGACCTCTCAAAGAGCAGTCAGTGCTCTTAACCGCTGAGCCATCTCTCCAGCCCCCCCCCCCCAAATCAGGCATTTTTATTTAACCGGTCAGAGAAGATTGGCGAGCAAAGTTTATACATCATTTGGTGTACATGTGAATGTGCTTATCCAGACTGCAGCCAGATCTTGGGGGCCAGTATTTAGCATTTGAATACAAACTAACCCCAAATGCAACATTCTTTCTACCTTTCTAGCATTGCAATGTTCCCCAAGCCTTTCAAGGGTAAATGAGTGCGTGCATGTGTGTGTGTGTGTGTGTGTATGATATACATGTGTGCATGATATACATGTCTCAGTCAACAGTTAGGGCTAAGCACTCAGTCACGTGTTCTCTGCTCTCTGACTGGTTCAGTCTTGGCCACTCAGCCACTGCCCCGCCCACACCCACATGCTCACTCCCACCCCCAACCCCCACCCCCACTCCCACCACTCACTTGAGAGCTGCATTCCTCTGTTCAATGCAAGCGTTCAGAAGCAAGATGCCCGCTAGACGGTACCCTTTCCCTGGAGTTTAGAAGTCCATTTTGTCAGACGGCAGAAGAGCAACTCCAACTTGTTCCCAAGTCTGTTTTCTTGGAATCTGCTCTCCATCTCCCTAAGGACTGTCTGCAGTGATTTCTGCTTCTCGGAGACAACAGATGGCTCCTGGTTTTGGTCCAGCCTGAGGATCTGTGTCTTTTGACTGGAGAATCCAGACCGGGCTTGGCCAACGCTGAGAGCTGTCTTCCGGTTGCTGCCATTTTGCTGATCTCGTTGTTGTGTGTGCTTTTTTTCTTCAAGCTCCCTTGCTGAATTGTCATCGCTCTGTGCCGATCAGTCGTCCCTGTGGCCTTGTGAGTGAGCATGCTTTCTCTTCAGTCTGTGGGATTCCTGTGTGTATCCACCCTCCCCTCTGTAGGGCTGCCTCAGTGGTCACAAGTTCTCCATCAGCGTGGTCTTCTTGGACACTGGTGATGGTTTCTTCCTTCTAATGTTTTCACAATGGGTTGTTGGCATTGGGTTTTTCCTTTTGTTTTCTTTTCTTCTTTCAATTATTGTAGGTATCTTTGCTGGGTATAGTACTCTGGGTTGGCAGTTCTCTTTCTGAAATTGAAATATGGACTAGAATGTTGGCTCAGTGGATGAGACCTAGGTTTGATTCCCAGAGCCCACATGGAGGCTCACTCCCACACCAGACATGCATTGGTTCAGAGAAATTGAAATATGGCCTTCTATGCCTCGGCCTTTCAAGTTTCTCTTAAATGACGTCGTGTCGTTCTGATGGCCCCGCCTTCATGCGTGAGTTGGTTCCTCTTTCTTGTCACTTTTGAAGGCAGCAAGCACGATGCGATGCAGTAAGTGACACCTCAACACCTATCTGACTTGGGTGGCACACTTTCTGCCCCCTGAGAACGCACTTGGCCGCCCAGCTTCTGTCACGCACTATGCACACACACCCTTCTCTAAACAGTGCACCCAGAAACCTCAGGACCCCTCCTCTCCCCATCTCTATTAGGTTACCAGACTCCCATCTTTGAACAGTGGACTAAGTCTTCCCCACCTATGGCAACAATCAGATTTGGACGGTTTCTGTCCAAGTGTATTCCCCAGGTAACTAGCTACTAGCCACAGAAGGGCCTATCCAGCCTGGACTCGGTTTGAGAGCACGAAAGTAGACCAAGAACTGTGTCTTCTGTCATCTTCTAAGTAAAGCCACTCCCCCCCACTTACTGCTGTATGCCCATCATAACTGGGTGTGCATATGATTAAAATCAGACACACTGTAGGGAGAGGCATGCCCAGTAGAGGAAGTGATGATATATCCATCAAGATAGAAAACCATTCAAACTACACTCTTTCTAACCTGCCCTCCTCCCTGCTTTCTTTTCTTTATTGTTACAGGTCAGGGTCTCACTCTATACTTCTGACTGTCCTGGAACTCACTATGTAGAGCAGCCTGGCCTTGAACTGACAGATCCACCTGCCTCTGCTTCCCAAGGACAGAAGTAGGCTGAGGGAAAAGGGGTGTGCCACTATATCAGGTCCTTCCTTTAGACCCCCACAAAAAAGACACCTTTGGGAACCCTTACTCAGGAGGCCTGCTGCCAATCACGTGTTTTACTTAACTGATCTTTAAGAGTTTATGTGCATTGGTATGTTAAAGGCCACATGTGTGAGGGTGTCCGATCCCCTAGAACTGGAGCTGCAGACAGCTGTGAGCTGCCACGTGGGGGGCTGGGAGGGTGGTGAGAATCGAACCTTGTCCTCTGGAAGAGCAGCCAGTGTTAATAGCCTCTGAGACATCTTCCCCCCACCCCACCCCCACTGTCAGTCCTGACAGTGTTGTCTGTAACCTGCAGCTTTGCTTAGCTTTCTTCTGTAAACCCGTGGGCTCTTATTTATTTCTTGTATGGTATTTTACATGCATGGGGTGTCTTGCTGGCATGTGTGTCTGTGTAGCACTTCCGTGTCTATTACCTGTGGAGGGGAGAAAAGGACATTGGATCCATCGGATCCTGTAGGCTTAGAGTTTGCGAAACCTACTTTTAATAGGGGTTCTCAAAGACTTTGACCTCCGCCTTTCTAGCCCACCATCTGAAGGAAAGGGAGAAAAGATGGTAACTAGGACAAAGGAGGTGAGGACTGTTTAGCAGTAGTTCTTTGGGGTTAATTCCAATCTCTGTTTGTCAGGATACCAGCAGTCCAGTTCAGTGGTGCCAGGATACCCGACGAGGATCCGCAGCTGTAGCATGATCCAGTAGAAACAGCCAGGCCTCCATGGAATCGGGAGGAGTCAGCGGGTGTGTGTGTGTGTGTGTGTATGTGTGTGTGTGTGTGTGTGTGTGTGTGTGTGAGAGAGAGAGAGAGAGAGACGGGGCTACCGGAACTAGTCGGGACACCAGGAGAAGTTCTCTGCTGTGCCTCTCTCAATGCAGCGCAGATCGGTGAAGACGCAAGACCAAAGAAACACTGCACAGCTGGCAAGGCAAGCACCCCATCACTGTCTGCTGAGTCCTCTCTCCAGACATCACATGTCCTCCCGCGGGTCTCACCTCAGCAAAACACCACATGAGTCTAGTCTGCCTCAGCAAGACAGCATGTGAGTCTGCCTCACAGGACACAACCAGAAACTTCCACTTCAGGATCCCCTGGAACAGGAGTTCCAGATGGTTGTGAACCACCATGTGGGTGCTGGGAATTGAACCAGGGGTCCTCTGGAAGAGCAGCCACCTGGAGCCACCTCCCCAGCCCCTTAGTTTCAATCCTTTGGATTTGGGTGTTGTTCTAATCATTCCAGGAGGAGGGGCTTTTTACTTCTCATCTGGCATTCTAAATGCCTCCTGTGTCTGGATTTCCCTAACTTTGGGGAAATTTCCTGTTATATTTCTCTTTCTTTCTTTCTTTCTTTCTTTCTTTCTTTTTTTTTTTTTTTTTTTTTTGGTTTTTCAAGACAGGGTTTCTCTGTGTAGCCCTGGCTATCCTGGAACTCATTCTGTAGACCAGGCTGGCCTTGAACTCAGAAATCTGCCTGTCTCTGCCTCCCAAGTGCAGGGATTAAAGGCATGTGCCACCACTGCCCAGCTTCCTGTTATGATTCTTTAGCAAATGTCTAAATGCCTTTAAGGGTGAGAATCTCCTTACAAACGTGTAACTCATAGGTTCTCCACCTTGTCTTTAAGCTTGGATGTCCTTTCTTTTTCTTTTCCATGGAAGGTGGAGCTCAGGGATCCTCTGCCCCTGCGACCACCCAGCGCTGTTTTGTTAGGTTTGTTCTATTAGACTGACTGTGGTTTTTATTTCCAGCACATCACAAGGGTCTTCTTCACACTCCCATCTCCTTGTTGAGTTCCCTCGGGTCCTCTACCCATTTCCTATCCCCTTCATGACGTAATTAGAGTCATTACTTTGGTTTCTTTGTCTGAGATTCATCGAACTTACTCTCACTAGGTGCTGTTACTTAAGGGTTAGTACTTTTCATAAGAATTATGCTCTCTTGAGTTTTGGGGGGTTCCTTTTCCTTTTTTCTTTTTTGAGGCAGGGTTTCTCTGTGTAGTCCTGGCTATCCTGGAACTTGCTCTATAGACCAGGCTGGCCTCGAACTCACAGAGAGCTGCGTGCTTCTGCCTCCTGAGTGCTGGACTCAAAGGTGTACATCACCACCATCCGGCTGCTTGGTTTCAATTATATTCCTTCAGCTAGAGTATTTGCAGCGTTCGTGTGGTACGTGAAGTAGAAGTGTGACTTTCGAGCTCAGGGTGCCTGGTACAAACTCCATCTCACCCCTGAGTAGAATATTAACAGTGACAACAACCACGGCTTCTGGGTAGTGCTGCCCCGTTATCTGAGCCAATTAAGGCCCCCGGGCCCTTCTGACATCAATAACTGCTGTACATGAACAAGCAAGATAGGGCTGGAGAGGTGGCTCAGTGGTTAAGGCTGCTCTTCCAGAGGTCCTGAGTTCAAATCCCAGCAACCACATGGTGGCTCACAACTGTAACTCCAGTTCAAGAGGAACTGATTCGGGCTGGAGACATGGCTCAGTGGGTAAGAACACTGACTGTTCTTCTAGAGGTCCTGAGTTCAAATCCCAACAACCACATGGTGGCTCACAACCATCTGTAATGAGATTGGATGTCCTCTTCTGGAGTGTCTGAAGACAGCTACAGTGTACTCACACATAATCAATAAATAAATCTTAAAACAAAAAAAGAGAGAGAGAGAGAGAGCCGGGCGTGGTGGTGCATACCTGTAATCCCAGCACTTGGGAGGCAGAGGCAGGCAGATTTCTGAGTTGAGGCCAGCTTGGTCTACAGAGTGAGTTCCAGGACAGCCAGGACTACACAGAGAAACCCTGTCTCGAAAAAACAAAAAAATAAAAAAAAACCAACCAACCAAACAAACAAAAAAACAAAAAGAGGAACTGATTCCTTCTTCCGACCTCCATGGGCACTGCACACGGTACACACAGTGCACACACACTGCACACGGTACATACAGTATACACATACTCACAGACGCACATCTGTACACACAAACAGAAGCAAGGATTTAAAAAAACAAAGACAGAGCCAGGAGGTGATGGTGCATGCCATTAATCCCAGCATTTGAGATGCAGAGGCAGAGGCAGAGGCAGAGCTGGGCAGTGGTAGTACACACCTTTAATCCCAGCATTTGGGAGGCAGAGGCAGGCGGATCTGAGTTCGAGGCCAGCCTGGTCTAGAAAGCAAGTTCCAGGACAGCCAGGACTACAGAGAAACCCTGTCTCGAACAAACAAACAAATTTATCTGAGGTTATAATTAAGAAGTAGAGGAGGGATAAAGATGTGAAAGAGGAAAAGAAAGGGTAGCCAACGGCGTGCAGGGTTCGAGGCGTGGCGGGGGAGAGCAGTGAGGCCATGGTTACAGTGAACTGTTGGAGAGACGGAGGAACTTTCCTAAAACCTGAGCAGCAGCAGGCACGCAAGTGAAACACAGCGAGAGCTGGATGTAGAAGCAAAGTTTAATAATAGAAAGTAAGAACAGCAAAGAGCGCTTACGGAGCGATGGCTGTCGTAGTGATCGGCTAACAGCAAGGCTCTCCGTCCCTGAGGCCCCGACGGCTCCCTGTGGTCACGTGCTACTGACTTTTAATTTATTGCCACTTTTTTTGTTGTTGTTGTTTTGTTTTTTTGTTTTTTTGAGACAGGGTTTTTCTGTGTAGCCTTGGCTGTCCTGGAACTCACTCTGTAGACCAGGCTGGCCTCGAACTCAGAAATCCGCCTGCCTCTGCCTCCCAAGTCCTGGGATTACGATTACAGGCGTGCGCCACCACTGCCCGGCTAATTTATTGCCACTTTTATGCAAGTGAGTGTGCACATGCGTACACTCATGCGAGCTTGCATCTCTGTCTCTCTGTCTCTCTGTCTCTCTGTCTCTCTGTCTCTCTGTCTCTCTGTCTCTGTCTCTCTCTCTATCTCTCTGCAGGCAAGCCGAGGTCAGAGGTCAGGGTTGGGTGTCTCCCTCTATTCCTGCCCACCTTATTTGTTGAGACAGGGTGCCACATGTAGACCTGGCTGGCCCAGGACCCACAGACATCTTCTTGCCTGTCTCCCGAGTTGGGGGGGGGGCAGGGCGGGGGGGGGGCGTGCGGGGTTAAAGGTGTGCCTGTGCACACTGCCGCAGCGCCTGGCCCTCTAGCTCATATTTTGAGGCGGGGTCTCTCACTGAACCTGGAACTGAGTGGTTCAGCCAGGCTGCCTGGCCAGCGAGCTCCCAGGATCCTCCTCTTTAAGCCTCCTCTGAGCTGGAGTTCTGGGCATTGGTGCTGGGCCCAGGTTTTATGTGGGTCCTGGGGACCTCATCTCAGGCTCTCACATGTGCACGGCAAGCACTTTACCGGCCCTTTTATTTTTCTTTTCTTTTTTTTTTTTTTTTTTTTTTTTCCCGAGACAGGGTTTCTCTGTATAGCCCTGGCTGTCCTAGAACTCACTCTGTAGACCAGGCTGGCCTCGAACTCAGAAATCCGCCTGCCTCTGCCTCCCAAGTGCTGGGATTACAGGCGTGCGCCACCACGCCCGGCTTCCGGCCCTTTTATTTTTAGACAGGGTCTTGCTAGCTTGCCCAGGCTGCCTGGAATTTGTGGTCCTCCTGCCTCAGCCTCCTCAGTGGCTCGGACGACAAGTCTTTCTCCTTCCAAGAGAGGCTCGTTTCTAGGAAACCGGTTCTCACTACTCCACGACAACACCCACCCAGCACAGCCTGCATCTTTCTCTCTCCGGCTCTCCTGTGACACTCGCCCCACTGACTTATGTCTAACCCACCTCCTCTGAGTGGTTCTCCATGTTTGCTGCCCCACCAGTCCTGGTCAGGGCACCACACTCTCCTGCACCTGGCTCCAAGCCCATCCCCCACAGGGCCACTTGTATCTTGGTCCCACGAGGCAACTTATTGAATTGGAGGGTGACACCTGGTGTCTGTCCACCTGGCTTCTGGATCTGTTCCCATTTCACCAGGTCCCTAGGCCAGTCCCAGAGTACTAAGGACTCAATATCCTCATTTGTGAAATGGGGACAGACATCTAGTTAGGAATGGCAGCACATGTCTTTAGTCCCTGTATGCAGGAGGCAGAGGCAGAGGCAGGCAGATCTCTGAGATCTAGGCCAGCCTGGTCTACAGAGTGAGTTCCAGGACAGCCAGGGCTACATAGAAAAAAAACAAAACAAAACAAAACAAAACCCTGTTTAGAGGGAAAAGTGAGTTCAAGAAAAGTCTAGGTCTAGGATGGGGATTGGGACTGTCAGGGGGACCTGGGGCATCTTGTAGCAACAGGACTTGAGGTGGGTCTGTCAAGGAGGGACAGGCTGGTGAGCATGGGTGAGGCCTGGGGTTCGGTGCCCCCAAAAGATGGCTAAAGATGGGGTAAGCTGAATGAGAAAATGTCTCAGCAAATTATACACCAAGGTATGAAATACAAAGCGTGCCTTCCACACCCGCTGTGCACCGCTGAGGTGAGGCCTGTCCGGGCGGGGAGATGGTCTGGCAGGGGTGAGGACATGAGTTCAAACCTGGGTAGGAGAAGACAGACTCCCTCGTGGCATCCTTTGCCGTCTAAGATGGAGCTATGGCACGGGAGTGTGGAAGGGCACGCATGCACGCACACTGCTACTCACCAATAAAATACAATAAAATAAATAAAAAGGTAAAAACAGAGACCCACTTTTAAGCCACAAATATTTGGAACAGCCTGGTTGGATAGGGCGCACCTGCCATCATCTCATTCTTTTTTTTTTTTTTTTTGGTTTTTCGAGACAGGGTTTCTCTGTGTAGCCCTGGCAGTCCTGGCACTCACTCTGTAGACCAGGCTGGCCTCGAACTCAGAAATCCGCCTGTCTCTGCCTCCCAAGTGCTGGGATTACAGGCGTGCGCCACCATCACCCTGCTTGCCATCTCATTCTTAAGCCAAGAAGTGGGAGGAGTGAGTTCTACCTGGGTCAGCCTGGGCTACGCATAGTAATTTCTAAGCCAACCAGGATGACGTAAGCTAGACACTTTCTCTCAAAAAGCAGCCCCAGTGGGAACCCTCCCAAGTGAGGGGCTCCCCACATGGTGACCGGAGCTCCACACCTGCTGAGAGAGTTCGGCATAAGAAATTCCTTGCTGCAGAAGCCGGAGAGCCCAACCCCTTGTACAAGGAGGGAAGCCAGAACCGACTACCAAGAGCTGTCCTCTGGTTGCCGCATGTGCCTGTGTCTTCTGTCCCCCACACCTACAGACTAATGAATAAAAAAATTTTTTAAACTTTAAAAAGAGAAAGGGAAGGAGGCAAGCAGAAAGGACAAAAAGGACGAGAGGAGAAAGGAAGGAAGGAAGGAAGGAAGGAAGGAAGGAAGGAAGGAAGGGGGAGGAAGGAAGGAAGGAAGGAGGAAGGAAGGAAGGAAGGAAGGAAGGAAGAGGAAGGAAGGAGGAAGGAAGGAAGGAAGAAGGAAGGAAGGAAGGAAGAGGAAGGAAGGAGGAAGGAGGAAGGAAGGAAGGAAGGAAGGGGAAGGAGGAAGGAAGGAGGAAGGAAGGAGGAAGGAAGGAAGAAGGAAGGAAGGAAGGAAGAGGAAGGAAGAGGAAGGAAGGAGGAAGGAAGGAAGGAAGGAAGGAAGGAAGGAAGAGGAAGGAAGGAAGGAAGAGGAAGGAAGGAAGAGGAAGGAAGGAGGAAGGAAGGAAGGGGAAGGAAGAAAGATCGATCCACATTCTTGTGGTTTTTTTGTTTTGTTTTTGTTTTTGTTTTTGTTTTGAAACAGCATCTCATATAGCCCAGGTTACCCTTAAACTCCATGTAGTCAAGGCTGGTCTTGAATTCCTGATCCTTTTTTTTATTATTAAGATTTACTTATTTTATTTATATGAGTACACTATAGCTATCTTCAGACACACCAGAACAGGTTAGGCCCCTGTTACCCCTGTTACAGATGGTCGTGAGCCACCATGTGGGTGCTGGGAATTGAACTCAGGACCTCTGGAAGAGCAGCTAGTGCTCTTAGTCGCTGAGCCGTCTCTCCAGCCCTCCTGACTTTTGAACCTCCTAAGTGGTGAAATTACAGCCTCCCTGCTGGCCTTTTGTTTTATGAGGCAGAGTCTTGCTAGATAATTCCTGGCTGGCCTTTACTAGACAATCTTCCTGGCCTCCCCCTGAATACTGGGATTACTACTCCTAACCACTGAGGCTTCCGTCTTGTTGGTGGTCAAACAAAGAAAACAAAGGCAGATGAGATGGTTCAAAGTCGCAGAGTTAGTGGGGGCTGGAAAATTCCAGGTGGGGCAGCTCTGAGCCTGCTCCAGATCCAGGTGAACAAAAGAGGCATCAGGTCTGAGCTGTATGTGGACCTCACAGATCAGAAGCAGCAGTGGGGTCGACATCGCAAATTCAGATGCTTTCCTTTGAGCTTGGGTTTTTCGTTTCTGGTGAAAAGCTAAAAGAGTTTGCCCACAGCACACGGCTAGAGCTGGGCACATCTGCCCGCTGGTTAACCACACTTCCTACTGCTCCTAGTTGTCTTCTCAACACGGAGTCCACGTTACCCAAAACACTCTCGACGCAGAAGAGTTTTTTAAAGAAAGAAAGCGACCTGCTCTTTGCCCACAGCCCCGCCCCCTCTTGTCTTGTGACAGGCACCTGAGTTCACGAAGGAACAGAGACACCTCCTGGGCCTAACTCTCATAGACCTCCCCCCAGCCTCTCCTCCTACCTCCCCGGAGCCCAGAAGTCTGCGTGGAGATTGCCAAGGTCATCGAGGAGAGCTGGCTGTCCGGCATGCTGGGGCCCCGGTAAGGAGAGCTGAACGTAGCCACCGGAGGCCAACAAGGACATTTTCCCCATTTATGTCAGTCGCAGCATGACAGCCTGGAGCATTCTGTCAGGGAAGGTACCCGTCCTGAGCCCATACCATCTTCCAATTCTGCCTTCGCTGGGGTCTGGCCCCATGCACCCATGCAGCCACCGTAGAGGACCCCAGCTCTGCCTTCCTATTCTCTCACCACACATCTGAACTCAGTTTTTTTTTTTTTTTTTTTTTTTTTTTTTTTGGTTTTTCGAGACAGGGTTTCTCTGTGTAGCTCTGAGTTTTTTTTTTTTTTTTAAAGATGTATTTATTTGTCTTATGTAGTACACTGTCACTGTCTTTAGACACTCCAGAAGAGGGAGTCAGATCTCCTTACTGATGGTCATGAGCCACTGTGTGGGTGGTTGCTGGGATTTGAACTCAGGACCTTCGGAAGAGCAGTCGGTGCTCTTAGTCGCTGAGCCGCTGAGCCATCCCTCCAGTCCCTGAATTCACTTCTCTTTTTTTTGTTTGTTTTTTGTTTTGGTTTGTTTTGGTTTTTCGAGACAGGGTTTCTCTGTGTAGCCCTGGCTGTCCTGGAACTCACTCTGTAGACCAGGCTGGCCTCGAACTCAGAAATCCACCTGCCTCTGCCCCCCAAGTGCTGGGATTACAGGCGTGCGCCACCACGCCCGGTTGAATTCACTTCTTTTAAGTACTGGTTTTAGCATCTCCTGCCTGGCCCTGCCCAGCCTTCCTGTCTTCAGGCCAGGATGCTCGGCTCTTAGGAGTCTCTCTTTCTTTCTCTCCCTCCCTCCCTCTCTCTCCTCACATCAAACTTGAGCTCCAAATAGCTCTTTGCTCACATTAGCCTTCCTCGTAGACCAACACCACATCTGGCCACACCTGTCTGGTCTTCCCTCAGGCAGATCCATCCACGGATCTGGGTCTGTCATCGATTGACTGACAGACAGCACTGGGCCTAACTTGAACCTTGATCCCATGGAAACAAGGGTGGACAGAATCCTTTTATTCCCCTAACGCCTCTGGCCTGCTCAGCCCGTGGGTTCTCCAAGGTGTGAGAACCTTCTAGGGGCTCTCACCTGAACACACTTCTAAAGTAAACTATTGGCTCTAATGTAACACCCTCACAGGTCCCCTGACTCTCCTATAACACGTCTGTGCCCAGGGAAGACACTGAACTGTCTATTCAAGGAAACCATGCTGTTTGTCACAAAGTAGGTGCTCAGTTAGCACCTGAGCCTAGACTACTATTACTCTCAGACCCTTCCAGTCACTGTGCGCAGGGGCCAAACCTTCACCATTTTCCCCTTCCTGGGTCTTATCCTCTGGGGACAGCCACGGTTTGGAAGCTTCCCAACAGGATTTCCTGTTTCCCTTTCATAAACTTAGGACCTTCTAGAAAATTCTGTGATTGCCCTTGGGGAATCCTATACCTGGCTGGCCACAGTCCTGGGGAACCTTGTCTTACAGCTTCCTCCTCAGGCCGAGAAAGCCCAGGGGATTGGGACGGGAACTTGACGGAAAGTGGCCGAATGCTTCCGCCTGGGCAAGAGGCCTCTGTGGGGCCTCACAGGCCTGAAGCCATTTCCTGGCGGCCTCCATGTTTGCAGGGCAAGCGTCAAGGAGCTGAGGAGAGTTAAATATAGTCTGAGGCTCCCCGCTGCTCCACGACCGGCATCCGCGCCCGAGAGTGCCACCTTGTGGCTGGCTCCAGGCTCCTTGGTGGGATAGAAACCATCTCGGGGGAAGGAGTGGATCAAGATGGCTGCCCAGGATGCAGTGGAGGGAGGAGGGAGGAGGGAGGAAGGAGGAGTGAGGAGGGAGGAGGGGGTAGGAGGAGGGCAGGCATGTGGCTCTCCTCTCCTTCTGGCCACAGGCCCATTTCTGCGGGTTGCTAAGTCACCTCCAACATGGCTCCCCCAGAAAACTCCAGCAAAGGCCTGCAGAGGGGCCGTGAACTCAGACCTCTACACTAACCATGTCAGTCAGCCTGTCAAGCGCTTGCAAAGCCAGGAGCCGCCTCCACCTCCCTCGCCCAGCCAGCAAGGCAAGGCAGCGTCCTGCCATCAGCAATGGTTTCCAGGGAGATAAACCCCTTCTTCTTTTTTTTTTTTTTTTCTCTCGAAGCAAAGAATTAGGAACGAGATGGCCAGATCCTCGCAGACCCCCACCCCTCCCCAAAGCTCCACAACCTTGCTTGAAATAGCAGTAGCCGGCAGCGAGCCTGACCCCCACCTACACGGACAGGTCTAGCCACCCCAGGCCGCCCCCCCCGCCCCCACCCCACACCTTTCAGAAGAGACAGAATAAATAAACACTGTGAAGGAATGGGAGGGATGCTCTAACCCTCTGCGGTGAGATGCTGCCGGATGGGCGGCTCAGAGAGCCCAAGCGACTTGCCCAAGGTCACACACCTAAGGCAGAGGGCAAGAGTCCAGGGTAGGCCAGAGTCCGCCGGCCTTCAGGCCTGTGCTTGTAAACAAAACTGGGAGACACGTCCTAAGCAATGGGAGAGGAAGCGGGTTGCGGATGTCCTTGGGGCTCGAGGAGGTGGCTCCTTGCAGAAGTACCCGCTGCGCATGCGTGAGGCCCTCCGCTGGGCTCACCAGAACCCTCGTAGGAGGCTGGCGCTCTGCTGTACAGGAGTGACCCTGGGGCTGGGGACTGGAGAGGAGGATCTGCTAGGGCTCGCTGACGAGTTTGTCTAGTCAAAATGGGTGATCTCCGCGTTCAGTGAGAGAGCTTGCCTCAAAAAAATCAAAACGATTGAGGAAGAGCCAGGCCCATGCTGCTCTCTGGCCTCCAAAATACACGTCACGCAGAAATTGAATTAATTTTTAAAAGATTTACGTGCTGTCTGTGTGGCACCTGCCTTTAATCCCAGCACCAGGAGGCAAGGCCAGGTGCATCTCTGTAAGTTTCAGGCCAGCCTGGTCTACAGAGTTCCAGGACACTCCGAGTTACACAGTGAAACTGTGCCTTGGGAAATAAAGATCTGTTTATTCTGTTATGTGCATGAGCAGTTTGCCTACGTCTCTGTAAGCGCGCTATATGAACGCAGGTATGGCAGGATCCCCTGGAATTGGAATTAACAGGTGGCTTGGGGCCTCTGTGAGATCTTAATCAAGGAGCCATTTCTCCAGCCCCCAACTAATCAATTTCTTAAAAGAGCTGGCAAAGCGGCTCAGAGAGTACAGAGGCTTGCAGCCAAGCCTGACGGCCTGAGTTCAATTCCCAGACCCCTCCCCACCATACATAAATAAATGTAATTCTTTTAAAGATAAGGTCTCACTATGTGGTCCTGGAACTTGCTATGCAGACCAGGGTGGGCCCTGAAATCACAGAGATGCACCTGACTGTGCTCCCACCTCTGGCCAATAAGTATAATCTTTTTCCTCCTCCTCCTCCTCCTCCTCCTCCTCCTCCTCCTCCTCCTCCTCCTCTTTCTCCTCCTCCTCCTGCTCCTCCTCCTCTCCCCACTTCTCAAGACAGGGCTTCTCTGTTTAACAATCCTGGCTGTCCTGGAACTTGCTCTGTAGACCAGGCTGGCCTCGAATTCACAGAAATCTGCCTGCCTCTGCCTCCTGAGTGCTGGGATCAAAGGCGTGTGCCACCACTGCCTGACCCGCTTTTTTATTTATTTGTTTGTTTGTTTGTTTGTTTGTTTTGTCGATACAGGGTTTCTCTGTATAGTCCTGGCCGTCCTGGAACTCACTCTGTAGACCAGGCTGGCCTCAAACTCAGAAATCTGCCTGCCTCTGCCTCCCAAGTGCTGGGATTAAAGGCGTGTGCCACCACCGCCCGGTGCTTGTTTGTCTTTTGAGACAGGGTCTCATTGTGTGGCTCTGGGTGTCTAGGAGCTCCCTATGTAGACCAGGCTAGCTTCAAACTCATTGAGATCTACCTGCCTCTGCTGGCTTGGTTCTGGTATGTGACACCACACCCAGCCAACACATAGTCCCAGGCGAAACTACTTAAGGGGATCTGTGGGTACCCAGTCCTGCCTGGTGTTCTGACCCCGCCCACTTATGCAAACATGAGTCTGGGTCCTTTGCCCTCAGACTCTGCGGCGGCAGAAGCAACGCCAGCAGCCTAATTCCTAGGCAAAGAGGACAGAGCTCGCCCAGTGCATGAGCCTCTTCCTCCTGCTGACCCCGTCTCTGTATGCTGTCCCCAACACCTGAGGGCTCCCAAGCCCACGCTTGTCCCCCGGAGCTCCGTACAGCAAGTACAGCTGCTGCCTCCAGCCAGAGCCACCCCCACAACACAGACCAGTGCGCTACCGTCTCCCCTCCGGTGTGTGGTGTGCTATAAATAGGGTCCAGTTGTGGTTCTAAACCCTGAACCCATAGGACGGCAGGTACTATTTCTGGGTTGTAGAATCCACAGGAAAGGGTCCTCAGGAAGGAGAGGCAGGGGCGTGTCCTCGTGACCCCTGGGCGTGGTGGGATGTCAACTCTGGCCCTGCCGCTGCCCAGGCCACCAAGATCCAGATCCTGATCCAGAGAGGCCTGTCCTGTGAGAAACATTTTTGTTTTGTTTATAAACAAAGGTAGTTAGCTTCAAGGACTCCATTCCCTGAAACCCCCCCTTTCCCCTCGGAGCTGATTACATCAGATTATAAAGTGGAGCTCTCTTAAACGAAATGAGTCTCCGTCACCATCGGGGTCAGGAAGAAAAGCTAGAAGCCATTAGGCCTCAGTCACCAGACCTCACTCACCAGGCCTGGGCTCTGTGAACAGGGAGACGGGAGGCCTGCTCGCTGCTACCTGGCTGATCTCAAAGCTTGGGAGAGCTGTGCAAGGTGGGCTCGGGGCCTCAAAGCTTGCCCAGCGAGCCTGAGGCCCTGAGGTCCAGCGGGGAGGGAGGTGAAATGTGGGAGTGACAGAGGGAAAGAGGAATGGAGACGGTACGCCGGTCAGTCCTGGGTTCGAATCCACCTTTTCTTTGGCCAGCAGGGCAACCTCAAGGGACCAGACCTGTGTGGTGGCTGCATTTCTGTTTCTGTGGCTGTGCCTGTGACAGGAGCCACCATTCTCTTGAATCAGGGTTGTCACTCTGACTCAGTCCTGCAGGGCAGATCTCTGGCACCCAACAGAGAGATAAGGCAAGGCAGTCCCTTGTAGGGGTCACTTTGTCTCATTTTCAGGAGGACCCTCAGGCAAGGGCCCTTATGGCCTCTTTGTGTGGACTGAGGAACAGAGAGGTTGCATGACTGTCCGGGTCACACAGCTCATAAATACCGAAGGCAGAATTTGACCTTTAAGTTTTCTGGCCTCAGAGCTGACCTCTGTCCCCGTGGAAGGCTTCAGGGACTGTGTTCTTTTGGTTGGTGCTGGTCAGCTCCGGTCTCTCTGCCCACCTCCTGGGACCTAGGGTGCTTCGGGCACAAAGACAGGCTTATCAACTGGCCCACTAACGAAGACGTTATCCCCAAATATTTCCAACCCACAGGAAGCACTCAAGGGCAGCTACCCCACCAGGCCCACAAATCACTCACAGGACAATTTTCTCAAGATAATCTCCTAAGTGGCCGTAGAAAGGATTCCTGCAGGCCACAGCCCACGCACTTTCCTCTGGCCTCTCTCCACTCTTTGTAACTCCCTGGGCATAAATTGTTCTGCTTGGAGGGGAAGGAGGTACGACCTCACTTAAGGGACAGGCAGGGACAACCAGTGAACACTCTTTCATTCCTGTCCCCCTTGGGCTAAAATTCCCTTTCAAACTGCCCAGCTGGGTGGGCCAAAAGCCTGGGGGGGGGACTGGCGCCACCTGTGGGCGAGGGACAAAAAGCCCCTCCAGGCAAGGTCTCTCCCACTCAAGAGCAAAGACCGGTGACCACTGCTCAGGTCAAAGACTTCGGAGTTCCCAGCCCTTCTTTCTCTTCAATTTTCAACCAGCCAGCCAGGCATCCGGGGTTCAGTTCTTCTGCAGTGAGCAGAGAGGTAGCCGGAGACTTCCTTCTGAGGGAAGAACTGAACCCCATATGACTGGCTGGCTGGTTAGAAAATGTAAACTTAAAAAAAAAAGTAGAAGCCGGATGTGGTGGCACATGCCTGTAATCCCAGCACTTGGGAGGCAGAGGCAGGTGGATTTCTGAGTTTGAGGCCAGCCTGTTTTACAGAGTGAGTTCCAGGACAGCCAGGGCTACACAGAGAAAGCCTGTCTCCAAAAAAAACAAAAACAAAAAAAAACAAAAACAAAAAAAAACAAAAAAAAAAAAAAAACAAAAAAAAAAAAAAGAAAAGAAAAGAAAAAAAAAGAAAAGTAGAAATCTGCTAGATAGGCAATACATGCGTAACCAGGATGGGACGACAAAGTCACAAGTTCAAGGTCAGTCTGGGGACTGGAGAGATGACTCAGCAGTTAAGAGCACTGACTGCATTTCCAGAGGTCCTGAGTTCAATTCCCAGCAGCCACATGGTGGCTCACAGCCATCTGTAATGAGATCTGATGCTGTCCTCTGGAGTGTCTGAAGACAGCTACAGTGTACTCACATATAATAATAAATAAATCTTTTGTTTTGTTTTGTTTTCTATTCTTTTGGAGGGGTTTGAGACAGGGTTTCTCTGTATAGCTCTAGCTACTCACTCTGTAGACCTCAAACTCAGAAATCCACCTGCCTCTGCCTCCCAAGTGTTGGAATTAAAGGCGTGTGCCACCCACCCACTACCTGGCATAAATAAATCTTTAAAAAAAAAAAAAAAAAAAGAGGCCGGGCGGCGGTGGCGCATGCCTGTAATCCCAGCACTCTGGGAGGCAGAGGCAGGGGGATTTCTGAGTTTGAGGCCAGCCTAGTCTACAGAGTGAGTTCCAGAACAGCCAGGGCTACACAGAGAAACCCTGTCTCAAAAAACCAAAAAAAAAAAAGAAAGAAAGAAAGAAAAAGAAATGGTTTCTTTAAGATCAGCCCAGGCTATATCAATCAATCAATCACAGGAAAAGAAGAAAGTAAAACCAGGACTAGATAGATAAATAAAGGAAAGGAAAGGAAGACAGACAGACAGACAGACAGACAGACAGACAGACCAGGGCTCTTGAGATGGTTCAGCAGGTAAAGTCACCCGCAGAGCTGTAGGACAGCATTAGTTCCATGATGGAGGGGACAGTCTCTGCACGGGCACCATGGCAACACGCATCTGCCTGACGCATCTGATGGTGAGTCGTTAAAAGAAAAAAGTCTGTAAGATGTATTTTTATGTGTATGAGTGGTTTGCCTCCACATACCATGTGGTCACTTGAGGAAACCAAAAGAAGGAGCTGGAGTGACAGGGTTGAATAAAAGTGCAGGTTGAATAAAAATGGCCTCAAAAGGTACATATACTTGAATGCTTGGTCACTGGGGAGTGGCACTTTTTGAGAAGGATCGGGGGTGTGGCCTTTATGGAGGAAGTGTGTCAGCTGGGTTTTAAGGTTTCAGAAGCCCATCAAAGACCAAATCTTACTCTCTCGGCCTATGGATCAGGGCATAGAGCTCACGGATACGTCTCCAACTCAGATACTTCTGTGTACAATGCCATGTTTGCCGCCCTGCTTCCCGTTATGAAGTAAATAGACTAACCCCCGATGCTGTAAGCAAGGCCCCGACTGAAGGCTTTCTTTTATAGCAAGAGAACAATTTCTAAGATATGGGGGTGCTAGGAACTGAACCCCAGTCCTCTGTAAGAACAGTAAGCACTATTAACTGCTGATCCGTTTCTCCAGCCCCTTTAAAACTATGCTCTTGGCCAGGCAGTGTTGGTACATGCCTTTAATCCCAACACTCAGGAGGCAGAGGCAGGTGGATTTCTGAGTTCAAGGCCAGCCTGGTCTACAGAGTGAGTTCCAGGAGAGTCAGGGCTACACAGAGAAACCCTGTCTCGAAAAACCAAAAACCAAACCAAACCAAACCAAACCAAACAAAAACAAAAACAAAAACAAAAACAAAAACAAAAACAAAACAAAACAAAATGAAAAAACCTTATGTTCCTAACTCTCTGAGAGCATCACGCACTGTATTTCGATCATATTTAGCTCTCCTCCTTCTTCTTCTTCTTTTTTTTTTTTTTTTTGGTTTTTCAAGACAGGAGGGTTTCTCTGTGTAGCCCTGGCTCTCCTGGAACTCACTCTGTAGACCAGGCTGGCCTCGAACTCAGAAATCCGCCTGCTTCTGCCTCCCAAGTGCTGGGATTATAGGCGTGCGCCACCACCACCCGGCTTCACTCCTCCTTCTAACATAACATCTCCCGATCCACCTCCTCCTCACCCGTTGGCAACTCCACTGCCCCTTTCTCTTCCCAAAATAATCCACTGAGTCCAGTTTGAATTGTATTGTATTGTGTTGTGTTGCATTGTGTTCTGTTACACTGTATTGTATATTGTATGAATTGTATTGTACTGTTTGCTTTGCATTGTGTTCTGTTACATTGTATTGTATATTGTATTGTATTCTCACTGGTGTGTGTGGGGACATCCACTGGATCCTGGGAGACCTACCAGGATGCCAACCAACACCTTTAAAGAAAACTGACTCTCCGCTGCCACAGCAGAAATCAAATACCAGTTACTTCTCACCTAGGGCTGGGGGCTTGGGAGCCCCTTCACAGCCTGACCTTGTGCAGGTTCTGAGCAGGTAATCCTGAGGCCAGGGTATTGTCACGTCCAGAGAACATTGTTTGGCTCTGGTCCTTCTTGACCGCTGGTATTTATAGTGTCGCTCTACCTGCTTGTCTCACTGGAAGCTTTCTAACCCAACACCTAAAACTGGAATGCCCCGAGGCCTGTGGGTCACAGAGCAAGACACACCCTAGTCCTTCCACGGGTCTGCAAGTTGGACAAGATCATTGGTTCCACAGAGACACGGACTCGCTCATATTCTCTTGACATACAAAGCCGCCATTGACTAATTTATGTTTCCATGGTGTCTAAGGGTTTTGTTGCTGTGAAGAGACACTATGACCACAGAAACTCTAATAAAGGAAAACATTTACTTGGGACTGGCTTACAGGTTCGGGCTTTAGTTCGCTATGGTCATGGCGGGAGCATGGAAGCTCGCAGGCAGACATGGCCAGGCAGACATGGCGCTGGAGAGGTAGTTGAGGGTCCTGCATCCAGATCCACACACAGCGGGAAGAGACACCTGCCTGGTCTGAGCTTTTTTTTGGGGGGTGGTTGGTTTTTTTCAAGGCAGGGTTTCTCTGTGTAGCCCTGGCTGTCCTGGAACTCACTCTGTAGACCAGGCTGGCCTCGAACTCAGAAATCCGCCTGCCTCTGCCTCCCAAGTGCTGGGAATGGTCTGAGCTTTTGAAACCTCAAAGCCTACCCCCAGTGAGGCATCTCCTCCGGTGAGGCCACACCCACCCCAACAAAACCACACCTCCGGATGTGGATAATGTGGCTGGCTTTGAGCTTCTGGGAACAATTCCCATTCAAACAACCTCGTATGGTTTAAACAAACATTTCCATATCTTCTTATAATTTTAGTAATTAAAAAGCAGAAGCACAGAGCACAGAGCAAACTGCCATTGGAAGCCATCTCCACGTAAGGGGCGTGGTAGGGGCCACCAAGGATGGTGACTGAGAGCCAAGCCCTTTGCTGAGAGGCCCCGGGCTGGCCTGGAACTCAGGAGGTAGACCTGTAGACTAGGCAGTCACACTTCCTAAGTGTTGGAATTCCAGGAGCGGGCGAGATCAGCTGACTGAGCCTTAAACGGACCGAGGAGGTGGAGGCAGGAGGATCAGGAGTTCAAGGGTCATCTTCAGCTACACAGCCCCAAAGCCTGTCTCCAGAATACTAGTCACAAGGGAGCTTCTCAGAGCTCCCAGAGTTTCAGTCCTCTTCGCCCTCAAGCAAAGATCACGGGTGTGAGCATGTCCCGGGTCCTTCATTTCTTCCCTTCCTGGACACTCTGGTCTCTTGTGAGATGGAAGCCAAACCATATCTACTCCTCTCTGGAGGTCCCCACAACAAACCCAGGCTCACCCTGGGAGCCAATCGACTGACTTACAGAGCAAGGGCGAGGGGTTACTGGCTGGAGGGGGGGTGACCCCAAAGCATCTGCTTTGAAGGTCTCACCCCACCATGAATGAAGCTGTGTAGATGGGCCCCTTTTTTTGATGGGTCCCTTTTAAATTAACGCCCCCCCATCCTGCCTGCGTTAGCACCTCCCCAGACCCTCAGTTAGAGCAGACCAGCCAGGTGGGTGGGGCACGCCTTTGATCCCAGAACTCAGGAGGCAGAGGCAGGGGGATCTTTGTGAGTTCAAGGAAAGCCTGGTCTACAAAGGGAGCCCCAGGGCGGCCAAGGCTACATGGTGATACTCTGTCTCAAAACTAACAATCACGAATTATATACAAATAGCTGCAAGAAGTCTAGCACATCTCAGGCCAGGAGTGACTTATCTGTGGGGAAAGCCAGCAGTCAGGAAACCGGACAGCGACAGACCAGACAAAGTTAGCTTAGTGGAACGGATGGAGATATTGGCTGCTGGGCTCTGGGGAGCCTCAATCTCTGCCACAGCAGGCAAACGAATCACGGCTCCTTGCCCTAGCCAAAACAAGGCAGTCTGGCCGCATCTGGTCCGGTGGTCAGGAACTGGGGAGCCCTGAGCCACTTCCGTCTTCAAACACCTGGGCCTCTCTGCTGGCCTGTGAGCTTCCAGAGACACCCCCGCCCCCAAAACTGCCTGCCCCCCCAAAGAGGAAGTAAGAGGAGATAATGTGGAACTAGTAAACTGCCAACTGGGTTCCTGCGTCCTGGGGAAAGAAGGTGCCGACGAGGCTCTCCCCTGCCCCCACCCCCACTGACCACCTCAGTTCCCACCTCAATGGCGCCCCAAGAACATCGGCTCAGGACCTCTGCAAGGACAGATCTCCAGACTAGAAAAGTTTGTTTTATTTATTAATTTATTTTTAAAAAATATATTTTGCCGGGCGGTGGTGGCGCACACCTGTAATCCCAGCACTCTGGGAGGCAGAGGCAGGTGGATTTCTGAGTTCGAGGCCAGCCTGGTCTACAGAGTGAGTTCCAGGACAGCCAGGACTACACAGAGAAACCCTGTCTCAGAAAAGGAAAAAAAAAGAATAAAAAAATTAAGAAAAGTTTAAAATTTTATTTTGTGTGTACTCACTTGTTTGTGTGTCATGGAGGCCAGGAGAAGGGATCAGGACCCCCCCCCCCCGCCCGCCCCCCTTTGCTGAGGTTATAGGCAGCTGTAGGTCACCTTCGTGGGTGCTGGGAACGGAACCCAGTCCTCGCCAGAGCAGCAAGTCTCTCCTCCACTTATACTGCTGGAGGTCTGCCAGTGAGCTGAGTCAGACCTTCAAATTAACAGCTATTTCTCCCGGGGTGTGTGTGTGTGTGTGTGTGTGTGTGTGTGGTGTGTGTGTCTGTGTGTGTGTGTGTGTGTGTGTGAATTTGAGTGTGTTGCTGGCCGTGGTACCCAGGGCCTTGTGCACGTGAATTCTATACCAAGTACAAGCTCAGCCCCTGATTTTCTGAGAAAGGGTCTTGCTGTACATAGCCCAGGCCGACCCCTCTCCAAGCATCGAGCACCTGCCCCAGATTAACAGCCCTCACTGTTTATTTCCAACTCTACTGCTCTGCTGTGGGGGTCTTAAAAGAGACCGGGTGGAGAACTTGGGTAGGTAACTGGTTTTTTGTTTTTGTTTTTGTTTTGTTTTGTTTTGTTCCTACACCTAGACAGACCGCCCGCCACAGCTGGAGAGTCTAGTTTTAGATCTACTTTGTGTTTATGCGTTTAAAATAGAAAATGCGACCAGGAGGCACGCGGTACTTTTCTTCTTAGCAACCATAGCTGCACGCCGCCTCGCCTCGGGGGCTTCCTGGAACCCGTGCGGCCCACACACCGCTCCAGGCATCTGGTTCAGCCGGGGAGGAGCCTACGGGGCTGAGACCTGCAGGAGCTGTGAGGCAGGTCGGTGTCTCCAGGGCCCCTCTACGGCCCTGCCCTGCATGGCACAGGGTGGTTGCTCTGGGCGCTCTCACCCTGTACACTGGAAACCTGGGGACGCTGGGGTCCTTGCATGGAGATGAGACTCCTGTGGGGTGGGTCTCAGATAAGGTTGGTTTCCAAGTAGAGATGGGACCAGGGTGGCCAGAGGTCCCGGGTGGGGATGGGATCTGGGCGGAGATAAGACTGGGGAAGGGGATATGGGCGCCAGGTGGTGATGGGACCAGGGTGAGGGTGAGACTAAGGGAGACTGGGTGGGAATGGGAACAGGGGGAGGAGATATGGGCCCTGGGTGGGGACGGGACTTGGGTGGAGGTGATCCGAGGTGGTGGTGGACCCAGGAGGGGATGGGCCTTGGTGGGCTGCAACTGGGGCAGGAACATCTCTGGATAGACCCAGGAGGGCAGGTCTCCGGGAAAGTGACCTCCGGTCCCCGCCCCCGTTGATGGCGCGGCGAAATCGATGTCTCTCCCGATTCAGGGCCACGATCCCCAAGCTGGAAACCGCGCTGCCCGTCCACATTCACCGCCCTTACCTCTGCCTCAGACTCTGGAGTCAGGGAGAGCGCGAACTCGCGTGCCCCACTGTTCATCGACCCAAGCTGATCGGCGTCCAGGAGGATGTCCTGGCCTGGCCTGGCCTGGCGCGGCGCCGTAGCCGGGAGGCCGTCCTGGCGGAGGCGCAGCCGGTGCGGTCGAAGGACCAGATGCCGGCCGAGCGCGCAGCGCCGCCCAGTGGCAGCGGCGCGCTCTGCAGCGGGCGCAACGCGCGAAGCTCGGGGTGCTGCGCTCTTCGGTTGCATCTTCGACTGGCAAAGGGAGAAGTTGTAAACCAGCTCCGGCTGCTTGTTAGAAACCCACAGGGAGAGAGGTTTTAATCAAACCAGGCGCTGCGAGTCACAGCACTTTCTGGATAGAAGCAGGAAGACCAAGAGTTAAAAGTCATCATCCTTGGTTACATAGTGGGTTAGGTTCAGGACCAGCCTGGGCTACGTGAGACTTTGCCTCAAAAGCCTTCCCCCAGCCCTGCCCCAACACACAAAGACCTAATTGAGAGTTCTTGAAATTAGGAAGGCCTTAGGGAGGGGTAGGTAGCTCTTCTCTTCCTCCCCGAGTCAGCTTTTATTTATTTTACAGTTATTTGTGTGTGTGTGTGTGTGTGTGTGTGTGTGTGTGTTGGAGCTTTTTTTTTTTTTTTTTGGTTTTTTTTCGAGACAGGGTTTCTCTGTATAGTCCTGGCTGTCCTGGAACTCACTCTGTAGACCAGGCTGGCCTCGAACTCAGAAATCCACCTGCCTCTGCCTCCCAAGTGCTGGGATTATAGGCGTGCGCCACCACGCCCGGCTTGGAGCTTTTAAAACAAGCTCCAGCCCCATCTTACAAAATAAAATAAAATGGCTCAGAGGGGAAAGGTTGCAGCCGAGCCCGTGGACCTGAGTTAGACCCCCATGACTCTTGAGTGAACAGAGCGCTGACACCTGGAGACTGTCCTCCGACCTCTATACACTGTGCGGGCACATGTGACCTACACACATGTACCCACACACTAATTAGTAAATGTAACACACATAAAAATATAACATATTTGAAAAAGCTGCAGGGGTTGTGGGGAGATGGGATTCTGGAATTCGGGTGAAGTTAGTGGGTCAGACTTAGTGGCTCCCAAAGAGAGAGAGAGAGAGAGAGAGAGAGAGAGGCTTGGAGGCCCACCCAAATTCTCCAGTGCCTGGGCTAAGGAGGAAAACCTTCCAATACAAACGGGAAAACTCAAAAGGGAAAAGGATCAGACCATAGTCTAGTTTTGAATTTCCAGCTGATGTCTTTTAAAATATAACATTTATTTTTAAATGGGCTGGTCTTAGGGTTGGGAATAAATATCCACCACCCCTGCCCCCTTCTCCGCAGTTTGTGTGAATTCATCCCGTATCTGACGGCCCTCGGGAGGAGCCTAAACTCGCTCTGTCTGGCCTTTGCGCGCTCTGAGGCTGCCGGCTCCTCACTTCCGGATGTGCGGCTGCCGATCTCACATCCATCCCGACTCTCCGGGTCTCTGCCTAGCATCTTCTGGAAAATTCTTGGCAGAACCTCGGGTCCTAGGCACTTAGAAAGGGAATCCACTGAGGCCACACATCCCACCATGCATCCTGGCTACGACTTGTCGGGTTCTGAGTTCTTTCGCACGGCACGTCACGTGTCTGCCCTCTAGCAAGCCTGCCAGGGCTCGGGTCAGCAGGAAGAGCCCCGGCTGGCCTTGGTTGGCCAACAGCGCTGAGAGGCACAAGCCACTGGGTGGATAACCAGAAAAGGCTAGGGAGGTGAGCGAGGGGCTGAGGCTTGGCGGGGCGGTCCCCTGTCACCAGGCACTGGCTATCTGCCTAGGACGGGCGGGAACTGGTATTGAAGCAAGGTGGTAATTTTGGGATGAGAGAGGAAATTGCGGAGGGTTCGAATATCTGGAAGCCAGTTTCTTTGAAATTGGTTATAACTAACCTTTAGATTATTTTTGGGGAGGGAGAGGCAGGAAGATCAAGGTTTGAGGTGATTCTCTACTACTTGTACGCTTTGAAGCTAGCCTTGGGTAGGTGAGCCCCTTTCTCAAAACACCGGCCCGGAAGTTTAAAACGTGAGTGGCTTAAGGGAAATTGTCAATTTCTGGGGAAATTGCCACACCCTGGGCAAGATTTCTGGGGAGGCCAGAAATCACTGTTTCTAGAATCCGGTGTCCCGCCGCACCTTTTAAACTGGGGACCCGGGAGAAATGGGGAGCTGGCCTGCCCTTTCCACCAAGTCCAGCCATTAATTGGTTTTGACACACCCAGATTCAGGGCGATTCAGGGCTTCACCTGGTGAGGGCCCAAAGCCAAGGACCCTGCCTAAGGCCGCAGGGAAGACTTTAAACAAAGCGCTGAATTCGCACAGGGTCTAGCCTGAGAGCTCGCGACTACGGGCCCCAGGCTCTACCCGCAGTAGTCCTGGAAAGGCCCAGAACGCGCTCCTAGCCAGAGGCCTGGAATGCAGCCTGCAGAGGCCGCACCCTGCCCAAACCAGTTTGAACCAGCTGCGGGAAGAAGCCAGGCCCTTCCCTTGGAGCTCCCTCTGGCGCCCAAGCTGTCTGAGAGCTGCAGCCGGTTTTAGAGGACCCTGTGGGTGGGGGCGGGGCCCCAGCGAGGCCTGGGGATGGGAGTGGGGGTGGGGTGGAGTGGGGATGCCTGACCAGCCTCTGCCCAGCGTGGAGACTCCCCGGAGCCCTGAGCTGGGCCCCAGGTCACGCCCTTCCACTCCCGCATCTGGCTTCACCTCTAGACACACAATGGCCCATCTGCCGTTCAGGTTCAGGGTTCTCAGCCCAGACTTCAGCATCCAGGTCGGAGCCCTGCGTGGTGCAGGGCAGTGATGGCCCCAGTCTAGGTGGAGGCAGGAGACTCGGGAATTCAAGGGCGTTTGAGGGTACATGTCAAGTTCGAGGCCTCGATACACATACGATCCTGTTTCAAAGAGAAATGAAAAACACCAGTTATGGACACAGTGGAAACTCCTTTTTTTTTTATGTGTATATTGAAAGTTTCATTGTATTTACTTATTTATTGTTGGGGGAGGTGTGTGTGTGTGTGTGTGTGCTCACGCACGTGTGCAAGGAGGTGTGAAAGTCAGGACATTTCAGGGGAGTCAGTTCCCTCCTTCCATCATGTAAGTCCCAGGAATTGTTGGCTACAGACCTCATCCAGGTCGAATCCTGACACTGTGAGTTAGTTGGTGTGGGACGTGGCCTTAGCTTTGAGTTTTGGAAGACTCAGGAGTTAGTCCCTTGTGCCAGGTTCTAGGCTCGCTCAGCTGTGGCACTTTTAGGCTCTGAAAGTGTCATCGGACCAGTGGCCCAACTGTCACCATGTGCCAGGCACTACTCCCAGATTGCTGGAGTCCCATCACATCAGTGTGAAGGTCAGTCCTGGCTTGGGCCCATTGAACGGAGGTGGAAACTGAGGCCTGGAGAGG
Source organism: Apodemus agrarius (assembly GCA_964023405.1). Classification (NCBI taxonomy): domain Eukaryota; kingdom Metazoa; phylum Chordata; class Mammalia; order Rodentia; family Muridae; genus Apodemus; species Apodemus agrarius. Next base: position 11,388,871 of record OZ030008.1, read on the forward strand.
TTGAGCATCACCGTCATCTTCATAACTAATCGGTGAGAGACCAGGACCCAACCTGGAAGAGTCTGACCCCAGGAATGAATCGCCTGTTCTGCTGAGCTCAGTGAGGCCCCAGGAAGAACGGAGACCAAGGCTGGTGAGACCTCCTCAGGAAGGAGAGCTCGGAGCCGACCCTGAGGACTTGAGCGACATACCCACAGGGTGGAAGGAGAGAACTGGCCCCTGCAGGCTGACCTCTGACCTCCAGTCTTGTGCTGTGGCATGTGCACACCCAAAATAGATATCCTCCCTCCCCCTCCTCCCCTTCCTCCTCCCCCTCCCCTTCCTCTTCTTCCTCCTCCTCCTCCTTCGTGTAGCCCTGGCTGTCCTGGAATTCACTCTATAGACAAAGCTAGCTTTGTCTAGCTTTGTCTCACAGACTCACAGAGATCCCCCTGCCTCTGCCTCCCAAGTGCTGGGATTGAACACACGTGCCTCCATGCCCGGCTTCTTTTCTTTTAAAAAAGGAGCTGAAATCAAATCAAATGAAATCAAACCAGACCTGGTTTCTCTCAGCAGTCCTGGCCATCTGAGTATTGGGACTGAAGGTCTGTGCTACCTCACCTACGTAGCTCCTTTTGACGATGGCTGGGAGCTTTGGAGGGAACCACTTCTGGTGACCACACAGCGGGTAGACTCACCCTATGTAGGTTCAAATACCGGATGCACAGCTACCCTGTGTGACCTTGGTAGAGTCGATCAACCTCTCTGTGCCTCATTTGCTTCATTGGTTGGTGCTGCACTGCAGCTTACCAGTTTTCGAAGGGGTGCCGTGTACCCCATAAATGGCATCCAAGAGTGTCTCTTCCAAGACAGTCTCACTCGCTGGGAGTGGAATGAACAAGCCGGTGTTTTCATGACAGGGCAAAGTTGGCCAGGTGCCGATGTAACGGGTGAACCTGCCAGGCAGGGTCTGGGTTAGCAACCATGATTTGGGACCATAGTGGGGCCAGGGGCTGAGGCTGCAAAAACAGATTTCCTGAAGATGAAGGGGAGAGGCTCAGTGTGGACTCTCTGCGAAAGGACTCCAAGCGAACCAGAGGCACAGCACCCCCACCAGCCTGTGCAAGCCGGCCCGTCCCTGCCAGGCTGCAGAACAGACCCCTGGCGCTGTGCTAACAGTCTAACCAAGGATGGTAAATTCTAACTCGGTCCCGGGCAGCCCCTCCCCCTGGTGGACATATTTGGTATTGCGCCCTCTCAGAGCCTGGGCGGAGGTTCAGTTAGTTGCTTGGGAGTTCATCAAAGCGGCTTGTCTAGGGCACGCTGACGTCATCAAGCGGGCTCCTTAGAAGAGAGCTGAGAACTCGCTGAGATGGAGAAAGGCTTAGTTGGAAGACAGCAGTGATGTTCACTCCGGCTGGCCCGGAAGGAGGTAGGTGGCCTCACTGTGACCTGCCTGGACCAGTGGCCAGGAGCAGCAGGTGTTCCAGGAGGCTGGGCTGCAGCTAACGTCTGTCCGCAGCCACTCAAGCATTCCACACTCCGAATGCACCTGGCGGAGGCGGAAGCCTCGCCGGGCCACAGCCTCTACGCATGACGTTTGACCCACCCTGATCCCAGACTCCTTTCCCTCTGAATCCGCAACAGTTCTAACAGTGAGGTGACAACATGGCCCTGACACAAAGACAGAGCTTGTGCTTGGAGTAAAACTGACGTAAAGCATAGTAGTGTACACAGGGGTCTGTCTGCGTAGAGTAGTGTACACGGGGGTCTGTCTGCGTAGAGTAGTGTACACGGGGGTCTGTCTCAGACATAAAAGTAACCCAGGATCCCTGGTGTTCTAAGTCAGTGATCAATCTCCTGGGAAGTTAGAAATTATTATGTGTGCACATATATGTGGTGGGCGGGGGGCGGGGGCAGGCACATGTGTGTCACAGTATGAATGTGGAGGTCACAGGACAGTCAGAGCTGACTCTTCTTCCACCATACGGGGCGCCAGGCTTGGCAGCGAGTGCCTCGGCCCATTTTACCACGCCCGCTCGGGGGATCTGACCCACGCGGAGTCTGAGCAGGTCAGTGGGGATGAACTGTTGACTAGAAGGTGGTAGAATTTCCGAGAGCCTCAGGAAGCTTGTTCTTTTGGTATGTGTATGGTGGGTGTCTGTGGTGTGCATATATGTTTGCACATGTTGGTGTATGTGTATATGCACAGGTGAACCTGGTGTGTGTGTGTGTGTGTGTGTGTGTAGGCCAGAGACTGGTGTTAGAAGTCTTCCTGGATGGCTCTCTGCCTTATTCTCTGAGGCAGGCTCTCTTACTAGAATCCCAAGCTTGCTATTTGCCTAGGCTAGCCTGCTAGCTTACTCCAGGGATCCTGTTTCTGCCTCCCAAATGCTGGGATGACAGACAGCTGCTGTATCCAGCTGGCACATACAGGGCAGGAGGGACCTGAACGTCCAATCTCTCCCTTGTAACAAGCACCTGGCACGCTGAGTACCGCCCTGCCCCCTTTGTTTCCCGGGACGGGATGGCAGAGCCTGGTCCGCCAGGAAACTGCTGCTCTTACAGACAGCCTTGCGTCTGTCTTGATCAAGGGTGTGTCCCTGGGGCTGGAGAGATGGCTCAGCGGTTAAGAGCACTGACTGCTCTTCCTGAGTTCAATTCCCAGCAACCACATGGTGGCTCACAACCATCTGTAATGAGATCTGATGCCCTTCTCTGAAGACAGCTACAGTGTACTTACATATAATAATAAATAAATCTTTGGGCCAGAGTGAGTGGGGCCGGAGGAAGCAGAGGTCCTGAGTTCAATTCCCAGCAACCACATGAAAGATCACAACCATCTATACAGCTACAGTATATCATATACATAAAATAATAAATCTTTTTAAAAGGGTGTGTCCCTATTGACACAGACAGTAGCATCTCAAGTGTCTACAGCTTGACGCTCCTCCCTTCTTCGCCGTGTCACCGAGGTAACTCAGTCCCCTTGGGACCTCTTTTGTTTAATGTGTGTGGTTCAGTCACTAGGTACACCTGCCTGGTGTGCACAGAGCCTGGGTCCATTCCCAGCACACACAAACTGATTCACTCCTGTAATCCTAGCATTCGAAGATGGAAGCCGGAGGACCAGGGCTTCAGCACCATCCTGTTAGATAGAGACTGCAGGAGGGCCAGCCTGGACTACGTGAAACTGTCCAAAAGAAGCTGCTAAGTATGGTGGCCCACACAGCCCACACCTTTAATCTCTGCATCTGAGAGGGAGAAGCAGGCAGATCAAGGCCAGCGGGGTTACATAGTGAGACTCTGTCTAAAAAAGAAAGCAAAGTGTCTTCGTTGCTTGAAGAGACACCCTGACCACAGCAACTCTTACAAAAGAAGACAGTGACTTGGGGCTGGCTTACGGGCTCAGAGGTTCAGTCCATTACCATCGTGATGGGAATCGTGGCAGCGTCCAGGCAGGCAGACATGGTGCTGGAGAAAGAGCTGAGAGTTTTGCATTCCCACAGGCAGCAGGCAGAGAGAGACAAACTCTGGGGCTGATTCGGACTCTGGAAACCTCAAAGCCTGGCCCGGGGGACACACTTCCTCCAACCAGGCCAGACCTCTTCTTAATCTTTCCCAACTAGGGGCCAAGTATCCAAACATCTGAGCTTCTGGGGGCTGTTTTCAGAAGCGATAAGTGATTTCAGAAGAAATCTGGGGGAGAAAACAACAAAAACTTTGGTGGCACATGGTTGAGCCCCACTCTTGGGAAGCTGGGGCTGGAGGATTGAACGTTTGAGGCCTAGCTACATAGCATACTGGAGAGATGGCTCGGCATATACAATGTTTGCTGCTGAAACCTGATGTCATGCACTTGGTCCCCAGAACCCATGTGGCAGAAGGAGAAAGTGTAGAGTCGTCCTCTAGCCCGGCTGCCTTGTACTGGTTTGAATAAGAATGGCACCCCTAGGCTCATATAGTAGAATGAGAGTCATCAGGGAGTGGCATTACTTGAGAAGGGTTGGGGGCATGGCCTCGTTGGAGGATGCCACTGGGGATGGGCTTTGACATTTCAAAAGCCCAAGCCAGGCCCCATGTCTCTTCTGCTGCTGCTGCCTTGGTCATGGTGTCTCTTCACAGCTAGAGAACCCCACTAAGACAGCCTCTCACCCACCAAGTACACCACGTGCATGCATACGTCCTCAATAAATACTTAAAAGTTGTAAAAATAAGAAACGTCACAGGGCACAGATGTCCATAAGGCCCCAGCCTTTGGTGGTTCACTTTGTAATTCTATCCCCAGGGAGGCTGAGGCAGGAGGATGATTATAACTTGGAGGCTAACCTGTGCTACGTAGTGAGACCCTTTCTCCAAAACAAACCCAGTGAGCCACACAACCCAAACGCTCCAGCTCCCCAGCACCCACCTGCATCATTCATGCTTGACCTCAGGAGCCCAGCTTGGAGGAATTGTGGGTAGCGCATCATAGAGGAATTGTGGGTAGCCCATCATGGAGGAATTATGGGTAGCCCATCATGGAGGAATTGTGGGTAGCCCAGCAAGGAGGAATTGTGGGTAGCTTGCGTTTCTTAGAGGATTGTGTACCGGGAAAACCTGGGTGGCTGCTTCCTCCATGACACCCGGCAGACCAGCTGTGCTCCTGTGAACCTCGCTGTTCTTTCCAGGGCTGGGCTGCAGTGTACACTGCTTTCTACGATTGTCCAGTGTCTTCTTGGGGCGGCAGGGGGTGGGTGGGTGGAATTCCCAGAGGAGGAGGTGGAAGTAGATGCTGGTTTTGGAAAGAAAAGGGTAAACGTCTCCCTCCCTCGTTCTCCACTCTCTCCCTCCTTCCTTCCATCATCCTTCTTTCCTTCCTTCCTTCCTTCCTTCCTTCCTTCCTTCCTTCCTTCCTTCCTTCCTTCCCGACAGTATCTCCTGTAGCTGAGGCTGGCCTCATACTTGCTAGGGAACTGAGGGTCACCTTGGACTTAAGATCCTCCTGCCTCTGCCTCGTGAGTGCTGATCTCTGGTGTGGGCCACCACCTTGGCTGATCTCCTTTTCCCTAGCGAATGCTCATAGACAGTCACACAGTTCAGGAGCAGGCTGGGGCCATGGTCCGGTAGGAGAGCGCTTGCCTCGCCCCACCTCCCTTTGCATAAACCCTGGGCCCCACATCCAGCACAACACAGACTGGAGACGGTGGTTTGTGCTACAGACGTGTGTGGGGTGGGGGTGGGGGTGGGGGAGAGGAGCAGAAGACCAAGGTCATCTTCCGCTGTGGACTGAGACTGAGGACAGCCTGGGACACCCTGTCTCAAACTACTCGAAACTAAAAGCAAGTGTTTAATTTTTTTTAACACTTATCTTTTTAAAAGATGTATGTATGTATGTATGTATGTATGTATTTATTTAGTGTAAGTACACTGTCGCTGTCTTCAGAGACTTTTTCTTCTCCCTCCGGCCTGGCTCCCTCGCTGTAGCTGTCTTCAGACATCCCAGAAGAGGGCGTCAGATCTCCTTACAGATGGTTGTGAGCCACCATGTGGTTGCTGGGATTTGAACTCATGGCCTTCGGAAGAGCATTTGGCACTCTCAACTGCTGGGCCCTTTAACCTTCAGCCCTTTAACACTTACTTTATGACTTATGTGTGCCGGTGCGCACAGGCCATGGTGCCCATGCGGTGGTCAGAGGTCAACTCGAGGGGGTCTCTTCTCTTTCTACCATATTGCTCCTAGGAATTCAACTCAGGGCATCAGGCTTGGCAGTAAGTGCCTTTACCCATGGGCCACCTCACTGGCCTCCAGTTCCTTCCTTCCTTCCTTTCTTTTTTCTTTTTTCTTTCTTCTTTTTTTTTTTTTTTTGTTTGTTTGTTTGTTTGTTTGTTTTGGTTTTTCGAGACAGGGTTTCTCTGTGTAGTCCTGGCTGTCCTGGAACTCACTTTGTAGACCAGGCTGGCCTCGAACTCAGAAATCCGCCTGCCTCTGCCTCCCAAGTGCTGGGATTACAGGCGTGTGCCACCACCGCCCGGCTCCGATTCTTCTTTTGAAGCTCGCGTACACCCAAGAGCCACACAGGGTCTGTAGTTTTCGCTTTGGCTTTGATGTGGACACAAACTACGCTATGGATAAAACCCTGTTGGGCACTGGTCTGTGACTCTGGCTCAGCGGCAGGAGGGCGATTTCTTTCCCAACGTGCGAAGCCCTCCATTAGGTGCCAAGCAGGGAGAAAGAAACCCAGGGGACATGACCAGATCTACCTGTCAACAAGAAAAATGTGCAGTTAGCATTGGGAAGAAAAGTCGAGCCCGGCAGATGTCAAGGACAAGAGGCGGTTGGCCGGGCGTCTGAGAAACCCTAATGAGGGTGAGGCTGAGGCCCGGAAGGGAGCGTCAGCGGAACCATGAATTATGCATGGCCGCTCTTAAATATTTCATCCACTCTTAAGCATGGTTTGTCTTAGCACAGCTAAATGAGGAATGAAAAAAAAAATGTTGTGGTCGGAAGCCGAATCAGTCCAGTCATCTTCATGGGCTCTGGAACAGGCACCGAGATCCCCAAGACACCGATGCGGGGGCACACTGGTGGCTCTGAGAGCCCGCAGGGTGACCTTTGCCCTCAGTCGGGTGGGGGAGGGCTGGCAGGGCGGCTTCACACTTCGCTTCCGACCCATCGGCCTTCCGGATCATCACGACCTTGCTCCTCGGTTGGGTCGCTAAGGGGTCTGAGTCCCCCGCCCCCCCCCCCCGCGAGCCCACCGCAGGATGTCTGCGCTTCAGGAGTGGAGGCGGAGGCGCCCGGCCCGCCTGGCCCGCTGCCCAGCCCGGCTGCTGCTGGCGCGGCTCCCTTACCGCGGATTTTCTCGGGCTCCCTTGGCTCTGCGCGCCCGGCTGCTGGAGGCACACGCCAGCCCCACTGGGCACGGGCACTGGGAACACAAGCCAAGGCCTCCTGGGGAGGAGGGCACCGAGGCCAGCTCCCAGGGAACCGGCTCCTGGAATGCAGCAGGATCACACAGGCTTTCCTGGGGCCTTCCACAGGGGCAGGGACGGCAATGTGGAGAGCTTTTGCCTGTCATCAACGTGTGTGCTGTGCAGGAAGGCAACTTCACATCCAAGTGGATCGTGTGTGTGTGTGTGTGTGTGTGTGTGCGCACGCACACACGCGCACGCACACCCAATTCAAAATGTACTGATCAGAAATTAGTTTGGCTTAGTGGTTACGGGCATTTCTGCCAAGCCTTATCACCCAAGTTCCATTTCCCGAACTACATAATGGAAGAGAGAAGAGACCCCCACCAATCTCCACACGCGTGGTACGGTGGCAAAAACACACTCACAAATAAATAAAAGACAATGAAATACAGTCTCATTGTGAGGGCGCTCATAGTGTAGAGATGGCTCTGTGGACGAGTTCAACCCAGAGCCCACTTAAAGACCAAAGGCTGGCCTGGCTGCTAGTGGCGAGCCCTTTAAGCCCAGGACTCAGGAGGCAGAGGGAGGCTGAGCTCTGTGAGTTCCGGGCTAGCCTGGTCTACGCAGAGAAACCCTGTCTGGAAAAACAAAACAAAAAAGATGGTCGACAGACTGACTTCACAAACCTTGGCGTGCACACTCTCCCTTCTCCGAGAGAGAGAGAGAGAGAGAGAGAGAGAGAGAGAAGAAAGAAATGAATAAAAGTGTGTGTGTGGTTTTGAGACAGGTGTTCCTTATATAGTGCAACGCGACCTCCACCTCTCAATCCTCCTGCCTCAGCTTCCTAGGTGCCAGGATTACAAGTGTGGACTCTCATTCCTGACAACGGATATCTGTTATTTTGTTTACTGATAAGGTCTCCTGTAGCTCAAGCTGGCCTCAAATTTGCTATGTAGCTGAGGATGACCTTTGAACCCCTGACCCTTTGGCCTTAACTTGCAGAATGCTGGCCATGGGACCCTGAACAGCGTGAATGCAAGGGAAACTCTACCAACTGAGCCACGCCCCCAGGGCCCATGGGCTTTTCTTTTTTTTTTTTTTTTTTTTTTTGGTTTTTCGAGACAGGGTTTCCCTGTATAGCCCTGGCTGTCCTGGAACTCACTCTGTAGACCAGGCTGGCCTCGAACTCAGAGATCCGCCTGCCTCTGCCTCCCAAGTGCTGGGATTAAAGGCGTGAGCCACCACCGCCCGGCTCCATGGGCTTTTCTTTATTTTTCTTAATTTTTTGCATCTATTTACATATGTATGTGTAGGTTTGTGTGTGCCATGGTATGTATCTGCAGATCAGAGAACAATTTTCGGGAGTCCAGGATCTGTGGACCCTGGGGGATCAAACTCAGGTCATCAGGCTCGCTGGCAAGCGCCATTACCTGCTGCGCCACCTCCAGCCCCACTGTGTGTTTTGAAACCAGTTTCCCCCACCATTCACCCAAAGAAATAGTCATTCTTTGCTCCCCTGTGTGGACCGTTGAGCTATAGCCGCTCTCTGATCCCAATCGCGGCGACGGTCGCTTACATCTCTCCCAGAAGCCTGCCTGGCACTGTCACCCTCTTTCAGCATTGTCCTGGCATCCCCGGAAGGCGGCACTCTGCGGCTCTCTATCTATCTGCTGGGTTAATGATTGCGTTTCTGAGTCACTAAGCACACACTTGGACAGTCCGTTAGGGCACATACCTGAGACAAACAGCTGAGGGCTGGAAATAGCCTCTCTTGGGTCTCTGTCCCTCCCAGCCAGGTAGCCTGGGAACAAGTTATGTTCTAGAACTCGCCTGAGTCAAGAGCAGACTCCTCTGGCCTTGGAGGTATGAGGGCTCTTTTACCGTGCCCCTGAGCACCCTGGGAATCTGGACAGAGAAGGCTGTGCTGGTAGACATTAGTGGGTTGTACTGGGTCAGATGCCGGCTTGTCTCCTAGCAAATGACACAGCACAGCCACACAGCCTGGGGTTCCCCGGGGCTCACCGCATGCCTTTGGCCATTCCCGCCCTGCCGTGAGGTCTTGGCAGAGCCATCAGAACCATTTCTGAAGGGCCACATTCCTTCCCCTTGCAGAGCTGCATGCCAGGACTGCTCCAGACCGATCTGAGTTGCTGTGGTGAGAACTGCAGTCAGCTCGGGCTAAGAGCTAGCCTTGTCTACTGAGCCAGCCAATGACACAAGTGGCAATGAATTCCAGGCTCCTAGAATGGGCGCCCAACTTGATGCAGCAGAGCAGCTGGTGGGTGTAGAAGACACAGCCCCCAAGGGCTTATGATAGCTAGAAACCATACAGGGCGGAGACTACCCGTTCCTGAGTTCAAGTTCCCGAGGATAATGGGGGGGGAAAGCCAGGCATGGTGGCTCATGTTTTATAATTCCCGGCACTTTAGAGGCTGAGGCAGGAGGATTAGGAGTTCAAAGTGAGTTTAGTGAGTTTGAGGCCAGTCTAGATGACAGGAGACCCTGTCCTAAGATTAAAGGACACAACACAGTGGCTCAAACCTACAGTCACTCGTGATGCAACCAGCCTGATCTACCTGTACGCTCCAGACCAGGCAGTGTTACCCAGAACCCTTTGCTTCAGGGGTTCAGGACCCCCATTTGTCAGCCCCATCCCCCCTGTCCACTCCAGACCCAGGACATTAGAACCAGCAAGAGAATTTAGGACTATATATTCCTCCCACACCGCAGAGGGATATTTATCTATTTTACACACGAGACTTGTGTCCACAAGTGAATGCCACGTGCTTGGGTGCCCATAGAGGCTGGAAGAGGACGCTGGAGTTACAGGCTGTTCTGAGCTGCCAGACGTGGGTACTGGGAATTGAACCTGAGTCCTCTAGATGAGCAGTCAGTGTTGTGTTTTTTTTTTCTTCCGAGGCAGGGTTTCTCTGTGTAGCCCTGGCTGTCCTGGAACTCACTCTGTAGACCAGGCCAGCCTAGAACTCAGAAATCCGCCTGCCTCTGCCTCCCAAGTGCTGGGATTACAGGCGTGCGCCACCACCGCCCAGCGCAGCCTGTGTTCTTAACCACCGAGCCATCTCTCCTGTCCCTGTGGCCAGTACATTGCTTATTTTTGTTGTACTGAGACAGGGTATCCTTACTTGACCCTTCTTCCTGAGAGGCCAGTACCCCGATGTGAGGGAACCCCTCTGCAGGTTTAGCCTTGTGTCCCAGGCCAGGGCAGTGATGTCACTGGGCTCGCTTGCTTCAGGCACAGGGTGGGTAGTAGAGTGGGATGGGTCTCCATAGGCCACCTTCTCTGCAAGGAGGAAACCTGCCTGAGAGAAAGGCCGAGGAAGCAGGGAGGGCCCTGCCTAGGTCGAAGCCACCAGCCACTAATGGTGGTGTGCATGTCTGTGGCGTGCACCTGCTCATGTGTATGACAGCGTGCATGTACATATGCAAACGTGTGTGTAGAGGTCTGAGGTTAACACTGAATGTCCTCTCCATTGGTTTGCACCTTATTTATTTTTAAGAATTTGTAAGCTGGGCGTGGTGGCACACGCCTTTAATCCAAGCACTCGGGAGGCAGAGGCAGGCGGATTTCTGAGTTCAAGGCCAGCCTGGTCTACAGAGTTCCAGGACAGCCAGGACTACACAGAGAAACCCTGTCTCGAAAAAACAAACAAAAAAAACCAAAACAACAAACAAAACAAAAAAACAAGGCAGTGTATGGTAGCCTGGGACTTTAATCCCTGCACTCAGGAAGCAGAGGCAGGTGAGTTCAAGGCCAGTCTGGTCACCTATCAAATTCCAAAACCAGAACACAAACACAAGACAAGGAGGGTGGCACATGCCTGTACCTGGGAGGCACACGGCCCATCCCTGGGAGTGGAGGCAGGAAAAGCTAGTTTGAGGAGTTCAGGGTAGCCTCAGGCTACAGAAGACTTTCTCAAAATAATTGCCCTCAGATTAAAAAACAAAAACAAAACAAAATACAAAAACAAACAACCCCCCAAAACTGAAGTCAAATAACAAAAATCCAAGAGAAAAGCAAGCCACCCTTTGACATCTGGGCAAAGGCCTCTGAGAACCCAGTCCACAGCAGGCAGGGGCAGGAATATGAGTCTCAGGCTAACCTGGGCTACATGAGAAGACCCTGCCTGACCCAGTGGGAGAGACCCAACTCCTACAAGTTGTCATTTGACCTCCACAAGTGAGGTGTGGCTCAACACCCACACATACACAAATACACTTGTGTTTGCACACACAAAATACTTTATCTCAATAACACATGTCCTCACTGTGTAGCCTAGGCTGGCCCGGACTCACAGAGATCTGACTGCATCTGCCTCTCGGGTGCTGGACATCAAAGGCACCTGCACCTGGCCTAAAATAAACAAACAGAACAAAACAACCAGGGACTGACCATATGGCCTGTGCCTATAATCCGAGTTCTGAGAGGCTGGTGCCCTGAGCTGGAGTCCAGCCTGGACTATTCAATATACGAGAGTAAATCAGGGCTGCTGTGTGGCTCAGGGCGGGCAATGTGGGGACTGAGGCCTGGGTCTCAGCACTTAGCCCTGGAAAAGGGTCAAGGGATCCTCAGGGACTCAGTTTCCCTCCCTATGCAGTAACTAAGGATGCTTGGCAAATATCCTAACATCCCCTTTCATATAATTTCAAACAAGAAAGTAGCCTTTATACAAGTCCATTTTTATTTGTAAAAAATAATATGTAACTAAAGCTAACTTGATTTTTAAAATCAAAGTTCATTTAGTGATAATGTACATTTTATAATAAAATTGTAGTAAAATACTGACATTTAATAGTTTAAACAAAGTATCATTCATGTAAAAATCATGTTATAGCATGTAAAATTTAATTAGAAAGTTCATGGTTCACAACAGCACAGCATCTGGTTGACAAGGTTGACTTAGGGCAGGACAGGATTCACAGTGAGGCTCGACGTTTGTTTGGGACAACAGCACTGCACACTGAGCTGCCGCCGCTGCCGCTCGGCTCTAAGGTGCCTGGAACGGAGCGGCAGGGCGGGTCAGGACGGGAAGGGACCCACAGCCTCACAGCAGGTCTACTGACCAACCACTCGCTTCATTGCTCCATCTCACTGCTAACACGATTGTCCTTTAAATTAAAATCAGCGTCAGCAGCCCTGATCTCCATTTCCAGACAGAAGAGAAATCTGTGTTTTACAGTTAAAATGTGTACAAAAGTCAAGCCCTGAAGTTTTTCTTCCCCAAGAGAAAAGTTCTATGTTAAAACTCAGAGAGAGAGAGAGAGAGAGAGAGAGAGAGAGAGAGAGAAAGAGAGAGAAGAGGTAGTGTGTGAAAGGTCCTTACAACGTGGAGCCCATGCACCCCTAATTCACATATGCACTGAGCCTTCTGTGCCCACTGTGTGTCACGCAGTGTCAGAGGCGTGCCGTGTGAGAGGAAGGACGCGGTGAATTCCACGTGGGGTCACTGCGCCCAGCCTCGGACAGGCGCTTGCAGAGTCCGGCGCCCTTCATCTGATCAAGACTTCATTTCTGCCGGCCCTTACTTACTAAGGGAGAAAAGTCCTTCAACACGGAGTCAGTACGCAGCTGAGGCGCCCACACTCGGCCACCATAAGGTTTAGAAATAAATAACTGTCCACCTCGGGGCCACACATGTGGGTCTCGCCGACCGCATGCGACAGGAGGGAGACCAGGTAAGAGAAGACGACTGAGTGCGGCTCCCTCATCCTGAATGGACGCACAGGACAGAATAAATAGACTCGAAGACTCGCCACCCCTGCGTGTGGTGGACTTGACACGGGTTTCCCCAAATGCAGGCAGCACCCTAGAATCCCCAGGAAGAAAACTCTGTCTTTTGAATAAAAAAAAGTGCACATCTGTATCGTGTGTAAGTCTCTTGACCTGGGGGCCTTTATCCAATGATCCACACCGTCTGGTACACTGAAAGTGTGGGCGCCAACTAACTGTGCTACATCTCTCACACACACACACACACACACACACACACACACACACGCACTGACATAATCTCCAGTGGACCGGGAAGAAGGACTGCGGCGCCCTGCAGCTGTACAGCTCCAGAGCAGGGACACCAGGGGCTGCTCTGGGCCGGGGGAGAGCCGTCCCTAAACATGGCCAGCTAAAGGGGCCAGTTAATCAGGAAGACAACAAAACCTGCACATGAACAAATAATCCGTCACAGCTAACAGAGGAACACTTTAGAGTCAGCAAGCATCAGCGCCGGATTCTAAGATCCGAGGTTCCCAGCGGCTGGCCAACAGATGTCAGACTCACAGAGGGAGGGCAAGGGGCGGGCTCTACCGGCAGGGGGACCCGGCCACCTCAGCACAGAGGTCTCCGGCAGGTCTCTGTCAGAGAGGCGCACCTGCCCTGTGGCTAAGGCCTCAGGTCACAGCGGCCCGCCTGGCAGCCACCCATCCACCCCAGCCACACAGCGTCCCACAGCGTCCGTCCATCCGTCCGTCCATCCGTCATGTGCCCACACTTCCAGCGCTCCTCACACCCTCGCTCCGGAAACAACCCGGCGGCTCACAAGGTTATGATGGTTCCGTCTTCCTCTAAGAGTTTCTGGTCCGGAGCCCGGCTGGCCGGCTCTGTGTCCAGGCTGCCGGGCACAGGCACCAGGCTCGTGTCCTGGGGTGGGGAGAACCCGTTCTGTCCTGAGTCAAAGCTGAGCTCGATCTGCGTCAGGGACTCCAGGCTCTGGGCGTCGGGGGTGGCCTTGGGGATCTGCTGTGGCTCCCCACTGTCTTCGATGATGATGTCGTCCTCATCGCTGTCCTGGTCCTCGGGCTCGAAGCTGGCCTCCGCCTGCTGCGGGTAGCCCAGGAGGCTGTTGTCGGTGGACTGGCTGGAGCTGCCGGAAGTCCGACTGTTGCGCACCACGTTGTTCCTCTGGTTGGCCGGCCGCACCGTGATGATGAGGTTGCGGCTGTTGGCTATCATCATGTCGGTCACCTGGTCCAGGCTCTTCCCCGACACCTCTATGCCGTTCACTTCCAAGACCTCGTCGTTGACGGCCAGCAGGCCTGTGCTCTGGGCCAGCCCGCCAGGGACGAGCCTGGAGATGAAGATCCCGGGGACCTTCTCTAGGCCGTGCGGGGTCACCCGGACGCTGGAGCCGTCCCGGATGTAGAAGCCCAGGGGCTTCTCGGTGCCGTACTTGTACAGGCGGACCCTGCGGTGCGTCTCCGGGAGGATGTCCACGTCGATGATGGACGACACAGGCCGGAAGTCCTGCGGCATGCTGATGACGATGTGAGGCTTCTTCCTGTGGTTGTCGGGCCGCAGCACGTTGCTTAGCACGTTCTTCTTCCTGATGAGGGTGTCGGTGCCGAAGGCGCTGTAGTCGGCTTCCTCTGCATGGAGAGAGCAAAAACGGGACGGTGACAGACCCGCCGAGAAACACACCAGCCCACAGCCGAGCCTGCGGACCACAGCCGGGCAGACCACAGCCAGGCAGTGCCAGTGCACGCAGAGTGTGACCGGAGACTGCCATGCCGTAAGAGGACACTAGAGGGCCCTCGCACACACCTCAAATGTCACTAGCTTTGGACACATTAGCTGGCCAGTGAAATTCTGATAGTCAGGTGTGGCCCACACCCCAGAGTCATCCCCGTGCTCAGGAGCCTAAGGCAGAAGGTAAAGGACCTCAAGTTCAAGGCCAACCTGGGCTATATCATATCACAGCAAGCTTGTGGCCCCCTGAACTACATCCTGAAACCAGTCTCAAATCTAAAAACCAAGACACACAAAACAACAACAGACTAACCTGTGGTAGACCTCACAGGCCCACAACCCCTTCCTCCCTTCCTCAGGCGCAGTCTCACTCTGCTGGGCACGCCTCCGTCTCCCAGGGACTGTGTGTGTGGATGTCACCACTCCTGCCTACAGCCTCATCTCTTCTCACCTTCCTGTCCCCCGGTCTTTACCTGGTACTCAAGGCAATCCTCCTGCCTCAGCCTCTGAAGAGCTGGGATTACAGGATGTAATCCAATGTTCAGTTTACTAACTTATTTTAAGAAATCAAGCGCGGGCTTGCAAGATGGCTCAGGGGTAAAGGTGCTTGCCACCAAAGCCGATGACCTCAGTCTGGTTCCCAGGACGCACGTGATAGAATAAAGAATCAACTCTCAGAAGTCACTCTCTGACCTCTACACGCACACTGTTGGCACACATGTATACACATTTAGTGGCTCACAAGATCAGATCAAAGACAGCCTCACCTACATATTGAGTTCAACACCAGCCTAAACTACATGAAACTCCCTCAGAGGTTAAAAAAAAAATTATTTAAATACATTTACATGTATGGGAGTTTTGCCGGCCTGTGTGTATGTGCACCATAGGCGTGAGGGCTTGGTGCCATCAGATCAGAAATGGGTGCTGGATCCCCTGGAGTTATACAGTTGTAAGCCACTATATGAGTGCTCAGGAGAGAGCCGGGGTCCTCGGAAGAGCAGCCAGTGCTCTTAACAGCTAAGCCACTTCTCCAGCCAAAATAATAATTATTTTACATCAGCTACTTAAAAATAAAATTTCTCGCTGGGCAGTGGTGGCGCATTCCTTCAGTCTCAGCACTTGGGAGGCAGAGGCAGGCGGATTTCTGAGTTCGAGGCCAGCCTGGTCTATAGAGTGAGTTCCAGGTCAGCTAGGGCTACACAGAGAAACCCTGTCTAGAAAAAAACCAAATAAATAAATAAATAAATAAATAAGAATGAAATTTCTCTTAGCAGGGTGATGGTGCAGTGAGTTCCAGGACAGCCAGGGCTATACAGAGAAACCCTGTCTCAAAAAAGCAGCAAACAAACAAACAAACAAACAAATAAATAAATAAATATTTCTCTTAGCAGGGTGATGGTGTACACCTTTAATCCCAGCACTCGGAGGCAGGGGCAGGATCTCTGAGTTTGAAGCCAGTCTGGTCTACATGTAGAGTGAGTTCCAGCCTGGGCTACACAAAGAAACCCTATCTTAAAGGAAAAAGAAAATAAACTTGAGACACAGCCTCACACTGCAGCCTAGGCTGGCCTAGTACTCAACATGTAGGCCATGCTAGAGCAATCCTCCTGCCTCGGCTTTTGCTATACTAGGATTAGAATGATCCCAACCTGCCTGCTCAACACGGCTCCTCTAAAAGCATGTTTTCCTGCATTTAACTAGAACACTTCCACCTTGCATATTTATCCCATCCAGACAAGGACAGGGGAAGGGAAGAGAAAAATGGCAGGGTGTGGCAGTGGGGCACATGCCTTGAACTAGTGAGGCCTGGTTCAGTTAGCACCGGTGTGGGAGGGTGGGAGGGAGACTTAACTCCCCAGCCAGGGTGCAGCTAGTGCTCTCGCCCCGCCACTGTCTCTCAGCCATAAACTCCCTCCTGCTCCACGCGCTCTAACCTTCTCACTCCCCACTTTGGCAGAGGCAGAGGCGTGGGATCTTTCGTGTTTTCAACCAGGTGCGATGTCAGAGCAGCGACAGACTGGGGTGCGGGGTGGCAAGGACTCTGGCAAACCTGGCGCTCCTGCCCCATCTAAGTTGCACCCTGTCTCTTAGTTCCCAGCAGACATTCGTCCCTCCACTGTGGAAAGCCTTGCTTTCAGCAAGACTCCCTCTGTGCTGGTGAGCTGGCTCAGTGGCTAGGGTGCTGGCTGCAGAGGCCGTGGCTGGAGTCTGAGCCCCACCACCCATAAAGCAGAGTCAACGCCTTCAGGCTGGCCTCCGACCTCCACACGCCCACTGCATAAAGTGGGTGCGTGTACACACACACACACACATCACACTCACACACACAGACACACACAGACACACACACACACACACACACACACACACACATGCACACTCACGCACGCACGCATGCACAATAAGCATAAAGAAGAAATAGTGCTGTACCTAGTAAGTCACAACACATACGTGCCAATAACTCTGCACCTGCAGCCGGACTAATTCCTGGAGCAGCTGAGTCAGTCACGTGCCAGAGACACAGCCCCAGACACCGCTGTCACAAAGTGAAGGCAGAAAACATCAGGGAGGAAGAGCTAGGGACAGGATGAGCGGCAGGCAAGCGCTGAAGCCACCTCGGCTGAGCCTGCGCAGTTCCAGACGCTCCGCTGGGCATTTGAGTTAGGACCCAGGCTGGACTGCACTTTTATCTCAGAGAAAAAATGCAAAAACCTAAACCAACCAACCAAGCAAAACCCCAAAATCAAAACTAAATGGGAAACAATCAATTAACAAAGACAAACAATGCTTCAGTAAACAGCACAAGCTTGGGACATGGAACCCAAGGCCACATCCTCAGCTACAAGGTGGTGAGGCCAGCCAGGGCAACACAAGACCCTGTCTCCAAAAAACGAAACCTTTCCTGTGCTCCTCCATACCCAGGCTAACTAGCTGGAGATTCCCTTACAGACAGCCCACGGCCCCAGAAACCCTGCTGCCCACTCAGCGAACCTGCCCCACCCATAGCCAGGGGCCTGCCCCACCCACAGCCAAGGGATCAATATCTTCAGATCCCAGCCCAGGGAATTAGGAATACAGAAGAACCCAAGAGAGGGGGAACCCAGGCCTTTACTAGACCAGAAACTTCCAGGTTCCTCCTGGCACCTCGGGGTCCGAGTGTGTGGCTCCCAGGCCATGTGAGGAGCCCTAGGGACACCCTGTCCCTCCACCCATATCTTCTCACAAAGAGTCTGCGTTGTATTCCTTAGGCAGAAAGTTGCTTTATAGTTTGAAAAATAAATCCATTGAAGCAGGAAGATTTGGCAAAAATCTGGATAAAAGCCGTTAGGATTAGTCTTACGCTGAACTGTTTATTTCGGAACAACCAAGAGTGGAAGGCCTGTGTGACGTGCCCAGGGGAATTCCAGACCACAGGACAGAGAAGGCCACCAGGCTGCCCCATGCCTGCTCATGGGAAACCCTACTGAGAAAACCCAAATCTGCATAATTTGGCTAGGCCTAACACTCCCTCTGAATGCTCGCTCTAAATTCTCAGAAGCATTGCACGGCACAAAGGCACCTCTGTTCTCCCACCCAGCTAATCAGTTTCCAGCCACTGGGAAAGAAACGCGCTGGCAGCAGGCCAGGGTGCAGGGTGTGAGCGTAGAGTGTAAAGGTGACCGTCCAGGAGGGCCCAGCTGGAGGCCAAGGTCGCTCCCAGAGACCCACGGCAGAGCTGACCAAGGCCATACAGGAACACGCCACGGAGAACTCTGTCCCTCGGCCGACAACCTCTGCTCACTGCCCGTGACAAGAATCCACCCAGAAGCTTCTGAACTTCTAAACAGCCGAGTCTACCTCAGGACCAGGGTCCCAGCTTCCCTAACAGCACACTCGGGTGAGGTGGGCCAGGGCCCATCGTGATGGCGAGCAGACAGACGTAATGCCCACAGTGAAAGAAGCAACCCTGGCAAACAAAACTTCACAACGGCACCAAGCACCCCCAGACAGGAAACCAGATATAGTCCTCAGCAGGCACAAGAGCTTGCCCTATTGCAAGTTGGGCTTGTAAGGGCAACTAACTACATGGAGGCTGAGGCAGGAGGATTGGTTCCAGGCCAGGCTGGACATACTCACCTATAACTCAGCACTGGGACAGATGTAAGAGGCCCAGGAGTCAGCTTGCTGTACAGCAAGGTTAGGGCTAGCTCCTGTCTAAAAAAAATCAAGGCGGGGCGGGCGAGGTTGGCAAGGGTAGGATGCTGACCCAGCGGGCATGAAGCTCTAGGTCCAACCCTAGTAACACGAATGTGGTACATGCAACACTCATAGCTGAGGCGTTGGGGGTGGACACAAATGCCTTCCAGTTCAAGACTAGCCTGGGCTACACAGCAAGACGCTGTCTGGTTTTGCTGGGCATTCAGTGCCACCTCTACGAACAACCCTGGGCTATAGAGAGGAGTAAGAAATGGTTTTGTTTTTGTTTTAGTTTTAGTTTTTGTTTTTTTCGAGACAGGGTTTCTCTGTATAGCCCTGGCTGTCCTGGAACTCACTCTGTAGACCAGGCTGGCCTTGAACTCAGAAATCCGCCTGCCTCTGCCGCCCAAGAGTTGGGATTAAAGGCATGCGCCACCACTGCCAGGCAAGAAATGTTTTTAAGAAAAGGTTACAAAACGTCAGGCCTGTTCACCAGTCCCTTTCTTTCTTTCTTTCTTTCTTTCTTTCTTTTTTTTTTTTTTTTTTTTTTTTTTGAGACAGGGTTTCTCTGTATAGCCCTGGCTGTCCTGGAACTCACTCTGTAGACCAGGCTGTCCTCGAACTCAGAAATCCGCCTTCCTCTACCTCCCAGAGTGCTGGGATTACAGGCGTGCGCCACCACGCCTGGCTCACCAGTCCCTTTCTAATGCACCACGATGAATCAAAAGCTATCCAGCGACTTGGAAAGGATTAAATATTTAAACTTTAGCCAGTGTTCAAATGATGTGGACCCCTTTGCTTGTCCACGGAGGAAGCAACTACCCACTACTTTTCAAACCATGCCTGGGATGATGCTCCGCAGTGTGCCCGCATGCCACAGGTGGGCACCTGCCTTCAGAGCTGCGGCCCGACAAGGCTGGCATAAGGAAAGCCAGACAGCCAGCGTCAGGAGCAAGGGGGACCCAGCAGGGCTGGCAGGACTTCTCTGTGGAAATGAGGTGTCTCCAGAGATGAGAACAGAAGCAGCTGGCCAAGGAGGACAAGGAGGAAGGGGAAGAAGGTTCCAGATGCAGAGAGAGTGCTGTGTTAGGGGGAGCTGGTGCAGAGGTCTGATACACAGGTGAGGACAGGCCGTATCGGAGGCGCGGACAGGGCTCCGGAAGTGCCGTGGGCTACGGACTTCAGCCCTGGGCTGTGAACCCAGACCTGGCAATCTTGTCTGCGTTTTCCAGAAAGCTCCCCGATGCAGCCCAGAAACTCGTCTCTGTAGGCACTGAGGCTGGTGACCAGCCTGGGGCGGAGGCAGCACGCAGGGCAGACGTGGAAAACAACTCAGGCGTGCTACGGCTGTGACTGAGAACAGGCTGGCTCAGAGGTGGGATCAAGGCTTCTGTCAGCGGCAACTGGGATCATTCATGAACCACAGCGCTGCTGTTTCCGGAATAAAGGCTTTTGTGGCAGTGACTATACTGTTTTTATTTAGAGGCCGGCCCTGAACTCACTTTTGACCAGGATTACAGGATTGTACCAACCACTACTCCTGCCTCCTGTGAGGAGTAACTGCTATGTATCCCTTGGACTATATTAAAATTAAACCCTAGCCTAGTAAAATGTAACCTTAAATGTAGCTACAAAGTCATGTCCTGTGCCAGGTCAAGGTCTAAGAGCTGACTTTCTGCTAGTTACAGGTGTGTGAGTCACAGAGGCCATGTCCTGAGAGACCCAGCAGAGCGGGAGGCCCTGCTGGCACTGCCCACAAATCCTAGGACACAAACAATGTGTCTGACACAGACCACCACCACGGTGAGAAGCCTGAGCACAGCTAGATTAGCTGCGTCCTAACATGTCCTGGGCCATAGACTAAGCAGATTTGTCTAGAAGCACACCACTCTGACTCTACAGGAACAGTCTATAGCAGTGAACTAGCGGGTTTAAGTTGTTTGGAGACAGCTATGTAGCCCTGGCTGTCCCAGAACTCAGAGATCCCCTGCCTCCGCCTTCTGAGTGCTGGAATTAACGTGTGTGAGTAGTGCCACCATGACCAACACGTTCATTTATTGTATATGACTATGTGTATGTATGCACGCGTGTGTGCCAGGGCACAGATGTGGAGGTCAGGAGACAACTTATGAGCGTCAGTTTTAGGGAAGTGCTGGTGCTGGTGCTAAGTCCCCATGCTGCTGTCCCTGACCTGGGCAGGTTTTAAAGGCAAACTTCAGCGTTTCTTTTTTTGTTTGTTTTTTGGATTTGGTTTTTTCGAGACAGGGTTTCTCTGTGTAGCCCTGGCTGTCATGGAACTCACTCTGTAGACCAGGCTGGCCTCGAACTCAGAAATCCACCTGCCTCTGCCTCCCAGAGTGCTGGGATTACAGGCATGTGCCACCACGCCCGGCATCTTCAGCGTTTCTAACCTGTCTGTGCACAGTCATGGGGCAGATGACAGAGGACAGTGCTTGTCTCACCCTGGCCAGGCCACAGCAGGAGACACTCTAACCCCAGAAAGGAGCTGAAAACCTTCTGTGAAAATCACTGTTCAGATATCAGGTTTTTGTTTTGTTTTGGCTCCCATGATAACAGTCCAAGAAACAGTATAGCATTTTTCCCCTAACAGAAAATTGCTCTAAAACCACTTTTCAAGTGTGGGAGTGAGAGAGTCGGTTGTCTGGGCTCGGTTGTGAGTGTCCACGCTTGAGCGCCAGTGCTCGCCCACAGAAACATCATTCAGAAGCATATCAGACTCTAAAAGACCACCGTTTTTAAACTTTAATGGCTTTGGCTTAGTGTTTGAAAAAAATCACGAGGGGATGAGGGCACAGCTCAGGGCATGGTATCTGCCTGGCACTATGAGGCTGTAGTCTCAAAACCATGGCACACCACAGGATAGAAAAGGCAAAACTAACAGCTAAAAACATAGACTGAGGCTTTGATTTAATTCCAGCACACAGGAAGTAGAGGTGCGCATATCTCTGAGTTCAAGGCCAGCATGGTCTATGTAGCAAGTTAGCAAGTTCTAGGCCAGCCAGGGCTGCACAGTGAGACCCTCTCTCCAGACAACAACAAGACAACAACAAATCAGACAGCGGACAGACTGCTGAGGTTCTGCAGGCAGATGCATCTGGCCCTAACAGGACTTTCCGCTGGCTTCTCCAGGGCTGCAGACAAAAAACAGCCCCCTGCCTGCGCCTCTGTTTACTTTAAGAAAATGTTAATCCAAATTAGAATGGTCATGCATGCGCTATCTCTGACTTTGATGCTAGGACCTGGTGGCCAACATCGCATAAACAAACCTGAGAGCCTAGGCCTGTGATTAGATCTGCAAAGAAAACTGGTCAGGAAGGTCCTAAGAGACCCTCTGGCAGAGGCAGAGGCAGAGAGCAAGGAGTTTACAGGGCAGAATGAGGCGCTTCCGCCGGCTGTGAGGGGTGGATGCAGGGGGGTTGGAAGGTCTGGCCAATCAGTTCACACCAGGACTCTATTAGCTGGAGTGAAAGAAAGTTTCAAGCAACAGCTGATGGGATAACTGTGTTCTAATTCTCACTAAAGACATAACATATCCCATACGCATGCATGTTACAGTCATGCACACACTGTGTCAGTGCGTACCATGGAACATGTGACGCGGAGGCCAGAAGACAACTTATGGGAGCTGGTTTCCTGCTCCCGCCTTGTTGGGCCCTGGGAATCACACTGAGGCCACTAGTCTTAGCGGTAAGCTCTGTGGCTCACTGACCGCTCACTAGCTCTCACTATGCACTTGAGGATGACCTGGAACTCTGTAGTCCACGGTACCCACCACTTAACTCTCCATCTTCCTCCCTCTAGCTCCTGAGTGTTATCATTACAAGACACACACACACACACACACACACACACACACATGTGTGCGCGCGTGCACGAGACACATAATACTTATATTACATTTATTCATGCGTGTGCACATACATGCCACAATACACATGAGGTAAGGGGGAAACCTCAGAAATCAATTCTTTCCTTCCATCTCATGTATCCTGGGGATAGAAGAACTTAGGCTGCCAGGCTTGGTGGCAAGAGTCCTTTATCTGCTGACCATATCTCCAGCCCCAAAGTTTTCTCTTTAAATACTAAAACTCTGCCAGGGTGGTGGTGCAAGCCCTTAATCTCAGCACCTGGGAGCCAACGCCATGGCATATCCGCCCCTTCCCCTCACAAAACACAGAGGGCTACATAATGAGATCCCAGTTTTAAAAAAGTAATAATAATTATACAGTAAACTAATTTGAAATTCTGTATTTAGTTAGTGGAGGTTGTGGGTAATGGCACACAGGGGAGTCAGAGGCTTGGCTCTCTTTCTCCCCGTGGGTTCCAGGGATGAACTCAGGCCACCACGCTTGGTGGCAAGCACCTTGCCCCGCGGAGGCATCTCGCTGGCTCCTGACGGCGAATCCTAAGCACTGACCACTTTACTGGACATTCTACTTTTATCACACAGAGAACCTTTGTCCACATAGTAATGAGCTTCTAAACCGTAAGACCAGGCCACGTTTGAAGAAATTTTGGACTACAGTATAAGATACAAAATGAGTTTCAAGGGCTGGAGAGATGGCTCAGCCGCTAAAGGCTAGGCTCATAACAAAATGAGTTTCAAAACAAAAAGCAAATGAAAAAGAGACAAAACCCAGCGAACAGCTATAACACTGAAATTCAGGTAACATTGGCAGCAAGACCGTGAGAGTCACAAGGGAGGACCCCAACACCGTAGGGGTGCAGCTCAAGAAGCCTCTCTCAGCCGGCGTCATGGTTCATGCGCAATCCCGGAACTCGTGAAGGTGGGGCAGGAGGAATGAAAGCTTCAGGCCAGTCTGGGCTATAAGTAAGACCCTGTCTCAAGGACACGAAACAAGGCCAGGGGACTTAGTTCAACTGGTGACAGTATTTCTGCCAAGCCTGCTTCTCTGTGTCTTCGTCCATTCCCAGAACCCACACAGTGTAAGGAATTCATTCATGTGTTGTCCTTTTCCCTCCCTAAGTGTGTCATGGCATGCATGCCCTTCTGCCCTCAAAAACAATTTAAAATACTTATACACACAAAACTGTTAATAAGAAAGGGTCATTTCCATCAAATGTCCTGTCTTCCTCTCCCAGCCCATGAGTCATGCTCCACCATTCCCCAGGTGGATCTGCTCTCCAGTTCTCACCATTCCCCAGGTGGATCTGCTCTCCAGTTCTCACCATTTCACAGGTGTGACCTGCTCTCCAGTTCTCACCAGTCCCCAGGTGTGACCTGCTCTCCAGTTCTCACCATTCCCCAGGTGGACCTGCTCTCCAGTTCTCACCATTCCACAGGTGTGACCTGCTCTCCAGTTCTCACCATTCCCCAGGTGGGCCTGCTCTCCAGTTCTCACCATTTCACAGGTGTGACCTGATCTTCAGTTCTCACCATTCCCCAGGTGGACCTGCTCTCCAGTTCTCACCATTTCACAGGTGTGACCTGCTCTCCAGTTCTCACCATTTCACAGGTGTGACCTGCTCTACAGTTCTGCTGTTCTTCCAGCTTTTATGTTGTTTTGTTGTCTTTTTGAAATGGGATCTTGTTATAGAGCCCAGGTTAGCCTGGAACTCACAGTACTCTGCCTACCTTGGGATCTTGGGCTGAGATTACAGACTGAGCCACTGAGTACAGCTGTCATGTTTCTGGTGTCCACATCTCTAGAGTCCCACCCTCAACCCCAGAATACCATTTCTAATCCACACAGGTGGCCAATTCCAAAGACTACTGAGATAATGTTAGCCTAGGAGCAAGTTTGTCATCCCCCAGCAACCCTGGTCCTCTGCTGGATTCGGAGATGATGGTCATGGTGCCCTCGCCTGCTCCCCGTCTCTCCTCTCTGCCACCTGTATTGGCTCTCCATACACTGATTCTTGCAAGCAGACATCAGGGCCTCCTCTGCCAGTGTCTGAGCCCGCTGTGGAGCCCACCACCCACCTATGCGCACCTGTGACCATTAGCACTGACTCGCTCAGAACAGGATGCAGCCCATCAGCAGATGAGACTGGCAGACTTCGGCTTCTCCAAACCCAGAAAAACGAAGAAACCAGCGTCCAGTATGTCAGGGCCCTGGGAGTGGCTAATGCCCACCTTCCTTCCCTCCAGGCTGCTACCTCCGTTGGTCAGGAAACCACGAGGTCCTTGTCACACTCTACTGGAAGCCAAAGCCGGCTTTTCAGACCTTCCCTTTACCAAACAGAAAGGATCGAATAACCACCAGGACAGGGCCATCTGTCCCTCCACCTACAGACTCTCTGCGGCTCCGACTGTCTCACACACAGGGCAGGGGCAGTCTTAGGTTTTAGGACTTGACACACTTTCTAAGAGACAATATTTACAGCCCCAGAGTCACCCTTCCCTTCTCATTTCCTAGCTAGCTTTATATTTAGACTACTTTCGAGAATTAAAAAAAATATTCTAGGGCTGAAGAAATGGCTCAGTGGTTAAAAGCACTGACTGCTCTTCCTAAGGTCCTGAGTTCAATTCCCAGCAACCACATGGTGGCTCACAACCATCTGTAATGGGATCCGATGCCCTCTTCTGGTGTGTCTGAAGACAGCTACAGTGTACTCACATGCATAAAATAAAAAAAGAAACCCAAACATCTAAAATGGAAAAGAAACAAGGTTCTGCTGAGTACCGCTCAGAGCTGTCCTGCCCACCTCAGCTTCTCCAGGAAGTGACGTCGCGGTCAGCGCAGCTCCTCCAGACAGAACACATGAGGGAGAGTGAGGGCCCGCTTCCACTGCTCTGTGGGGCGAGGCTGCCAGGCTCACTCATGCCCATCCACCCAACAATGAAAACTTTCTTTCTTCTTCTTTTAAAAAAAGATTTATTTATTTATCTATCTATTATTTATTTATTTAATGTATTCACCATCGCTCTCTTCAGACACACCAGCAGAGGGCATCAGACCCCATTGCAGATGGTTGTGAGCCATCATGTGGTTGCTGGGATTTGAACTCAAGACCTCTGGAAGAGCAAGTTGGTGCCCCTAACCACAGAACCATCTCTCCAGCCCCAATGGAGACTTTCTAATGTCCTAATTTTGACTTTTTGACAGTTGAAGGAGAGGGGGTGGCAATATGGCTCAGTGGTGGAGAGCGCTGGCTGGTTCTTTCAGAGCGCACCGATTTCCATTCCGAGCACCCACACGGCAGCTCACAAACGCCTGCAACGCCAGTTCCAGGGGATCTGACACCTCTGGCTTCTGAGAATATCTGTACAGAACCAAACTCACTCTCTCTCTCTCTCTCTCTCTCTCTCTCTCTCTCTCTCTCACACACACACACACACACACACACACACACACACACACACACACGAAAAATAAAACTCTCAGAAGGCAGTCAGCGGCAAGCTGGTCCTGCAGCTCCAAGCGCCTGCCGCCTAGCTTCCTGCGAGCCGTTGTCTCATCTCCACAAGACTGTCTCTGTCTCCTCCATCGTGGTTAAAACCACAGTTTTCTCTCATACATTCAGAAAGCTTGGACATTAGTCAAGCTGGGACAGGATGCTTTAGCTTCTTGTACTATCTGGTGTAAGACTTACACAACAGACAGGCGCACTCTATCACAGCAAGCCCCACACCCCCCAAAGTGCGCGCTCCCGCAAAGGCACTCACCCTTCTTCTGTATAAAAATCCTGAGCAGTGGATTGGCCGTGGAAACGGCCTTGTGGTAGTTGTCGTCATTGTTTATGGGCAGCAGGTCCCCGTGGATGTCTGCGTAGCCCACCAGCACGTCGACATTGGGGATCTTGTGAACGTGTTGCAGCAGTCCATAAAACTCCTCAAATTTTCCAGGCTTGGATCTTTCCAGTGAAAACCGGCGAAACTCAGCTCCAAACTATGAATATAACAAACACATTAGAAGGTGGAAAATTAGCCAACGGTGGTGGCGCACGCCTTTAGTCCCACTTGGGAGGTAGAGGCAAGAGGATCTCTGTGAATCTGAGGCCACAGAAAGCCTTGTGGTGAGCCTGACTGACAGGAGCGGAAGGGGAAGAAGGACCAGAGCCATTGCTACCCCATGCCCGGGTCTCACAGGACAGCCCTGCAGCAGTTTAGCTCCAGCCCAGTCTGCCACCAGAGTCATTCACAGGCCTAACTGCCTATCACCGCAGTAACACCCCCATAAAATGAATTATCTTTTCCTGGGCTGTAATAGTCACATCTAAGTGCGTCAAGAGGACTTTGAGCTTCTTGTCATGAAATGAGTAATGTCACCATGCAAGGAATATGCTTAAAGACAGGAAAGAAAGCCGGGCGGTGGTGGCGCACGCCTTTAATCCCAGCACTTGGGAGGCAGAGGCAGGTGGATTTCTGAGTTCGAGGCCAGCCTGGTCTACAGAGCTAGTTCCAGGACAGCCAGGGCTATACAGAGAAACCCTGTCTCGAAAAACCAAAAAAAAAAAAAAAAGACAGGAAAGAAGTGTTGCCCCAAGTTCGTGTGGGGGGAAAAAGCGCTTACTAACACATCAGCTTTAAATCCTGTCTGATCTGGTTAAGGAGCACGGTTGTGTTCTGGGACCAGGAGGCTGGCCTGCTTCAAAAGCCCAGCAATTAGTGGGTGAGGAGAATAATGGCCTCAGGAGGCAGGAGATCACAGGACGGGCAGGAGGCACCTCTGTCATTCCCATCTATCTTCCAGGTCCCTCAAGGCCACACATTAGACTCTCTGTGGGACTGGAGTGGCACACTCAAACGGGGACCCTAAGAAAGGTTCATCTGCCTTCTTCAAATGGTGCCCCCCAGTCACTGGGTGTACAGCATACTAAATGCTCGGTTAGATGCCAGGAGCTGGGCTGATGGCTCAGCAGGCTGGAGCGGGGGTGGGGGTGGGGGTGGGGGGATGGGGGGTGGTAGGGGGGGTGGGGGTGGGGGGGTGGGGGGTAGGGGGTGGGGGGTCTTCCTGCAGGGAGCGGGGTTCAGGTCTCGGCACCCACAAGGTGGCTCACCCACAAGGTGGCTCACAAACACTCCAGGCCCAGGATCTGATGCGCTCTTCTGACCTCCAAGGGCACCAAGCAGCACACATGCTGCACACATGTACACGCAGGCAAAACAGTAACACACAGTAAACAGGGGGGAAAAGACAAAACAGTAATACACAGTAAACAGGGGGGAAAAGACAGACAAAACAGTAACACACAGTAAACAGGGGGGAAAAGACAAAACAGTAATACACAGTAAACAGGGGGGAAAAGACAAAACAGTAATACACAGTAAACAGGGGGGAAAAGACAAAACAGTAATACACAGTAAACAGGGGGGAAAAGACAAAACAGTAATACACAGTAAACAGGGGGGAAAAGACAAAACAGTAATACACAGTAAACAGGGGGGGAAAGACGGGAGGGAGGGAGGGAGATCTGCTCATCCGAGGGGTGGGGTGGGGTAGTTAAAATCCTATTGTCAACTTTTTTTTGTTTTGTTTTGTTTTGTTTTTTTGTTTTTTCGAGACAGGGTTTCTCTGTGTAGTCCTGGCTGTCCTGGAGCTCACTCTGAAGACCAGGCTGGCCTCGAACTCAGAAATCCACCTGCCTCTGCCTCCCAAGTGCTGGGATTAAAGGCGTGCGCCACCAACGCCCGGCTGTCAACTTTTTTTATTTAAGGTTTGAGATATAGCTTAGTGGTACAATATGAACTTCGCATTTGCAAGGCTCTTGAGAGAGAGAGAGAGAGAGAGAGAGAGAGAGAGAGAGAGAGAGAGAGGGAAACCAGTGTAAATGTTTGCCAAACACATTTGACTGCCAGACCCGTTTTCTGTATAAATTCCAAGGATAGCCAGGAAATACGAATGTTCCCCAGGAACAGCAGGTGCCAGGCAGAGAGAGGCCCTATCCCAACCGGCGGTCACAACCAGCAGCAGCCCAGGGTGCCTAGCCACCCAGCCTTCTCTCTCCCTATGGCCAAACCTCTTGCAAGCACTCTTCCCGTGGTTTGACGTTAGAACAAAATTCACTGGCCACTTCTAACTCTTAACAAATTCAAAGTTTCCAAAACACATCCCTACCTGAGACATAAACACTAACATTTGTCAGAAAAATCAGGTGACTCATATTTAAAGTTCTCAAAAAGTTAGTCACACCTACACACTGGAGAGTAAATAAAGCCCAGGGAACACCCTCCATATCAGCCAGCCTTCTGATGTTATCAGAGGCCGCTTCTCCTCCACGTTCCGCAGACTGGTCTCCCAGCAGTCCACAGGGTGCAGGCTGACTCACACCAGGCTCCCCCCCCAACCCCCAGTCTGACTGGGAATACACCTAATGACTTATTTAACCCTTTAGGTTTCCCTAAAGCTTCTGCATGCACGTTCTCTGTTAACACCTCCTTCTCTGGCTTAAATATTAGATATTAACAGTAGACTGGGCCCCACCCCCCAGTGCTGGCAAAAGGTGAGGTGGGATTGGGTTACTTCTGGCAGCAAAGAATGATAAGAACTTTTTAAGACATGAAGAAAAATCAGATAGAGATCAAACGATCCCAGTCAACAATTATCCACCATGTGATTTTTCTGGCTTGGAATCCAGATGTACAATGGACTTCCTCTGGCATCTGGATGCATATTCTAGAACGTAAATTTTTTTGGAGGGAAGGGGAAAGGACCCTGGTCCTCAGGAAGCGTAGTCTGTGCTCTTGCCCAGTCAGGCATCTCTCCATCCCTGACCTCTGTCTGTGTGGTAGCCTCTCCCGTGGGGCTTCTCTTGAGCTTGCATGAGAACTGGGATCATGGGGGTGTGCAGTACTGTTAACACTGCATTTGCCCATGAGTAGCAATTAGGAAGTGGGATGTCTCAAGACTATTCCGAGGCTGTGCGGCAGGTGTCTTGGCTGTGGTGGGGGTGCAACCAGGCCCTAGGTATGCCTGTCAAGCACCGCAGTAGCAGCTACAGCCCCTGCCCTTGAGACCAAGGTTACCTAAGGACATCAAAATGATTACAGAGAACTTTCTGGAGAAACAATCAGGAAGATAAATCAGTTACCAAAGAAATCACCCAGCTGCTGGTATCACACTTCTAACTAGACCCTTATTTACAGTCTCTATTATTCTTACTATCTCTACCAAGTCTCCCTTCCCAGAGCAAAGATAATAAGGTTGACACTATTGTTTCTTTTCTTTTTTTTTCTCTTTTTCTCATTTTTTTCAAGATGGACAGGGTTTTCTCTGTGTAGTCCTGGTAGATCTAGAACTCTCTCTGTAGACAAGGCTGGCCTGGAACTCAGAAATCCTCCTGCCTCTGCGCCCACATGCTGAGGTTAAGGGCGTGTGCTGTCCCCTGGCTGACACTACTGTGGCTGTGAAGGAGATCCTACCCATGCCCTGCAATCTATCCAGTTCTGGCTAGGATCACCTACCTGGGACATTATAGAACGGATGGGGACCAGCAGAGGGCTCAGGGGGTAAAAGCACTTGCTGTCAAGCCTCACGACCTGAACCCAATACCCAGGACCCACACGGTGGTGAGAGCCAACTTCCCAACGCTGTCCCCTTACCTCTATACCCACACCGCGAAACCTGTGAATCCCCACACATTCATGCCCACCAAGTGAACGATCAGAATAGGATGAGAATTTAAATGCGTTTTTACCGTTCACACAGCATCAAATGAGAGTATTTTGACAAACCTGAGCTAAGAGAGGACTAGCAACACATGACTTTACTCTCCCAGCAGAGGCAGCCAGATCTCTGTGAGTTCAAGACCACATAATGGTCTACATAATGAGCTCTAGAACAGCCGGGGCTATGTAGAGAGACCCTGTCTTAAAAACAACCACCACCACAACCACAACCAAAGAACACGCACTGCTCTTCCAGAGGACCTGAGTTGAGTCCCCACACATGTCTGGCGGCTCCCAAGCACATTGTAACTTCATTCCATTGAGCCGACACCCTCTTCTGGACTCTGCAGGCACCTGCACTCAGGCACACACATGCATAGGGCAGTCAGGGCTACACAGAAAAAAAAAAAAAAAATCTCAAAACCCCACAAAGCAGGGTCCACCTCCTCTGGCCTGCCTGTCGTTCGTTACCAGACGGGACAGCATGACAGCATTTCCCAAGTGTATCTTCTGACCGCCCTGCTTCTGCTGAAGGGAGGGCGCGCCCTAGAAGTATTATGGTATGGCAGCTGAAACAGACACCACACACTTTGGACAGAACTATGTAAAATATTCAAAAATCAGTAGATGGGAGAGGAAAACAAAAAGCTTGAAATTCCAGTTCCTAAGAGCTCGGTTCCCTTCCCCCAGAGACCCACTCCTATCTCACACACACCACCTAGGAGCTCTACTCATTTTTTTTTTTTTTTAATGATAAAAACAATTTAAAGAGACTCAGTACCAAGATCAGGACCATACAACTGAGTGTTAGCATTATGCAACATCACAAGTGGTTTTCTCTCCTCACCTCAAGTCCCACAAGCCAAACTACAAAGAGAGGCCAGGAGAAAGCGCGCGTGCTGACAGCTACAAATGGTTAGAGAAAAAGACGGACATTTCTGGAGTCAGTCATCCCCCATACTAACAAGTCACTTTATTGGCTGTTGTGCAAAGCCCAGCCAGGAAGGGAGTGTTCCTTAAGCCATCATACAGTTTTATTCTAGAACAATTAGGTGTACACTTGTGTTTTTGTCTCTGTATGTCTTGTACAGGTGCCCTGGGAAGCCAGAACATCAGATCTTCTGGAGCTAGAGAGAAGGCTCAGCGGTTAAATGCACATTTTTCTTGTCTGGAGGCTCTGGGTGTGGGTCCCCGCACCCACAAGGTGGCTTGCTATTTTAACTCCAGATCCAGGGGACCCGACTCCCTCTAGGATTCTGGCCTCCTAGAGCACCAGGCATACACAGGTGGCTCGCAGACATACATGCAGCACTTAAACACACAAAATAGTAAATTTAAAGAAAGTTACAGGTGCGTGTTTCCTCACAGGGGTGCTGAGAACTGAGCTTGGGTTGCCTGCAAGAGCAGGGAACACTCAAAACCATGCAGTGACACTCTCCAACCCCAACAGTCCTGTTATTATTAAACAGATCTGCGTTTCAATCTAATACCTATTCTGAAATATAAATTCCTCCCGCCCCTCCAATTAAGACGGGGTCTGGAACTCTGTAGTTCCAGCATCAATAGTTAGAAGAGATTACAAAAGACAAAAAACAAAACGAGAAAGAAAGAAAGAAAACAAACAAAAAAATCTAAAACATTAAAAGCAAATGTAGATTTGTGGTTCTTAGTTACAGAACTTTGCTCTCAAGCCCAGAAGCCACACACAAAGGCTCCAGGCAGCCTTGCTCTCTCACCCACTCTCAGGACCGACATTTCCCCAAGAGTCCCTTAACCACCACGTTTCTTATTTCTACAGTGGGTGTTCAATACACCGCTCCTTCTATATGTCTCGCCACAATTTTGTCCTAAATTCTCACAGTCAGCGATGCCCTCTAACTACTGTTTTACTAGTTGCTCAGTAAAAAGCCATCGGCAAGACCTGGTCCTAGAGCAGAGCTAGGGGGAAGTCACACCCTTTAAGAGCATGTCTTTCTTGTCATCTCAGAACTCTCGAGAGAACCAGGCTATATAATCTTGCTCCTCCTGCCCTTTCAGAGTCAGGAGAGGCTTGCCGACATGTTCCGGTGGCTACAGATCACCTTCAAAATCCATCTGAAAAGCCCATCTTTGGAAGAAGTCATTTTCCAGCTAATTCCCACGGGCTACTCTGCTCACCGGCCTTGGGACTGAGGAATTCCACGGACACAGAAGACTGGCAGTCCCGCCAAGGGGGAAAGCATTCCGAAAGAAGAGTCGGACTGAAAAGAGTAGCAGCGTCTCAAATTGTCAAGCGCAGCACCGGAGTAAGGCGATAGTGCTAATTTCCTAGATTAGACGCATACCAAAGTTTGAGCTGGAAAAAGAGCTCTCCTTCATTCGATGTGCCACCGAACCCCAAAAAAAGGTTATACGAGAAGATAACAAATGTGCCCCGAAAGCCTGACTCGTGCCCGAGGTGTAGGGATCCCCTAAAGCTATCTCATCACCTTGCACTGGAGCGGTCCCCATCCTACCCTGAAAACAAGGCGGGAATGCGAAGGCTGGAAAACAGGGGCTGTGCGGCGGAGCAGACGCAATCGCTTCCCGTCGCCGCGCTCCACCAAGTTTCTCTCCTACGTGCTTCGGCCAGCAGATCGCCCTCCGCCCGCGTTCCCACAGGGGCAGCCGAGGTCCACCATCCCGCCACCCTGCGTCCTCACCGGGCAGCCCGCGTCCACCATCCCACCAGCCCTCGCCCTCGTCGCCCCGCCCGGCCGCGCACCTTGCTCTTCACCTCCATGGTGCCCAGGCAGCCGCTGCTCACCCCGTGCCGGTGGCCGCGGTTCATGCTGAGTGCCCGGCCGGCGGCGGCCTCCTCGGGGGCCGGCCCTCGGGAGCGCGGGCAGCGGGGCCGCGGAGCGCGGGCTCGGGAGTCGAAGCGCCGCACGGCGCCTCGTCACGGCACCTGCTGAGGTCCGCGCAGCGCTGTGCCGGCTGCTCCGCGCCGGCCTGAGGGTCGGACTGCCAGTGCAGCAGGCGGGGACTCGAGTCCCTCCCAGCGAGGCTCGGGGGCGGCGGCGGCGGCAGCGGCCGCGGTGAGGAGAGGGCGGAGCACAAGCAAGCCCACAGCAGCCGCAGCCTCTCTTCTCCGCTGCCTCCCTGCGGGCACGCGCGCGGCCCGGTGCTCGTGCACCGAGCAGGGCCGCAGCCGCGGCACGTGCGCGCGCTCACCTGCAGCCTCGGCAGCGGCTCGCGCTCCGCCCACATCCAATAGGAAGCGCGCACCTGCGCCCGCGGCGACAGCCAATCGGCACGCAGCCTGCGGGGCTCGCGCGGCCCGTGGGCGGGCCTCGTGGTTGGAAAGCCCCGCCCACAACCTCGCGATTGGTCCTGCGTTGCGAGGGAGGGGCGGGATCACCTGAAGCTCTGGGGCCTCTCTAGATTAAGCTGGGGAGCAGCAGGACGCATGCGCCGGCTGCAGAGTTTCCGCCCGGAGAAGGCAATAGGGAAGGCCGGCCGGAAGCGCGAGCGCACCTGGACTGCAGTTCAGGAGGGGGTGTGTTTTGCGCATGCGCGTGAGTGGTTTCGCCTGCTGGGTCGGGTCGGGAGCGCCCGTATCTTTAACGCGCCCTAGTCACCGGCTTGGAATGTGTGTACAGCCGTTCCCTTGCTGTGATGATGTAGGGTGGCTGGGCTTCCGGGGTCCCTTTCGACCTGGGCCCCCATGCTGCGGCTTCTAGGCGGCCCCCTGAAACTCTTGTCGAAAGATGCAAGTTTTCCCGCCTCTGCGGCAGTAACTACAGGGAGAGGCTGGTTGGCGGGGGCTCTCGGCCTGATTTCATGCGAGGAAACTGCACTTTCGTCCAGATCAACGCTTCTCAACCTGTAGGCTCCGGCCCCCAGGACGACCCTTTCTCAGGAACCACCTAAGACCATTGGAAAACACAGATTTACGATATTACCATAAACACAGATATTAACTAGCCAAATTACAGTTAAGTAGCTAGGGAAACAATTTTATAACTGGAGGTCATCACAACGCGAGGTCACAGCATTAGGAAGATTGAGAACCACTGCTCCAAATCTTCCCTGTCCCGAGGGTGCCCTAGGTATCAGGAGAGGACCAGGGAGCTGAAGCCCGAGATGGTCTCCACAGGCCCTGGCTCCCTGCAGGCCTCACCATCCGTCTTCTGGGGCTCAAGTCCTCTCTCCGTGGAGTAATTTCTGGGCCGTTTGTTGTTTGTACCAACGCCAGCCTCTGGATTGTGTTCTGTTCCCCCAGTGACCAAGCTGTGTCCCGGGGTAACACAACACCAATTCCTAATCTCTGAGCGCTCCACACTGGGGCTGCTGCCTCTTTCTCTCGGTTTTGTTTACCCATTAGACTTGCTGATACTAGGAAAAGTCCAGACCCTCTATAATCCCCCTTCCTTTTTCTATTTTCTTCCGTGCATGTGCACTTTAAACAGCGCTCCTCTGTATACAAAGAAAGCTACCCAATGGTGGGGGTACCCCATTTTTGCTCAGTGGTTCACGTTGGGAGAGCCAGTCTCCCGGCATGCTCTCATGTATGTATTGGGGGACAGAGGAGCCCAATCTGCCGCTTCTCCAGGCTACACCCTATAGCTGCAAAAATGAGAAGCCCCTTTCCCCTTGAACAAATCAGTTCACCCAGATGTTGGCAGGTGTACCGGCTGGTTTTGTGTCAACTTGACACAAGCTGGAGTTATCACAGAGAAAGGAGCTTCAGGTGAGGAAATGCCTCCATGAGATCCAGCTGTGGGGCATTTTCTCAATTAGTGACCAAGGGGGAAGGGCCCATTGTGGGTGGTGCCATCCCTGGGCTGGTAGTCCTGGGTTCTATAAGAGAGCAAGCTGAGCAAGCCAGGGGAAGCAAGCCAGTAAGTAACATCCCTCCATGGCCTCTGCATCAGCTCCTGCTTCCTGACCTGTTTGAGTTTCAGTACTGACTTCCTTTGGTGATGAACAGCAATGTGGAAGTGTAAGCTGAATAAACCCTTTCCTCACCAACTTGCTTCTTGGTGGTGATGTTTGTGTAGGAATAGAAACCCTAAGACAGTAGGCAAATTTAAGGTTTCTCTGGCTATTTTGGGGTGGAAGCACTGAAGGGAGAGAGACTGTCCCCAAGCTGAATAACAAGGCTGTCTTCCCGACCCATACTGTGTGGTGGAAAGAAGAGTGTGGTCTTGAGGGGCAGCCCAGGGCCTGGAACCCTGCTCAACAGCACCAGCCCAGCAGTTGCAGCTCTTGGGTCCCAGGATCCCTTTAACTAGGGAACCTCCAAGTTTGTGAATGCCTATGGGTATTTATTGTATTGGAACTAAAACAGAAACCCGATTAAAACAATACACAATACGTATTCCAAGCAGTTAAAGATGATGTCATCGTTTGTCACGTCTCTTGTGGAAAACTCCATCATTTGCTTCTGAGACAAGGAAGGAGAGAAGCAACACCTTCACGAGAACAATGTGACTTTGGAAATTCCCCTAGCCAGGTCTCCAGGTGCCCGTGGACCCGTGGGCCACTCTTAAGACTGATGTGCCTGAGAGCGTAGGACCTCCCATCTCAGCTCTCTCCTGCCTCTGCCCTGAACAGGTCACACCTTGAGAACTGTGGACCTGTGGCCCCAAGTCTGTGTGGCTGACGGCTGCGCGGCTGCTATTGCTGTTATCGAGACTCCTTTATCAGCTGCTTTGAGGAGGAAGCTTACGGGTGCCAATACACCTGCGTGGGCCCTGCATTCCTGGAGCTGCCGTCACATCCGCCCTCCCTCCCCTCCCCCGGGTGTGGCATCCCTCACTACCCGAACTTTCCTTTCTCTCGAAGGGAGGGCCAGGTCAGAGCTTCCTGGATTTCTCGGGCAGATCTGCTGCGAGCCAGCCAGCCAGCACTGTGTAAGGACGGAATGTAGAAAAGAGTTTTGCGTTTGGTGAAGGTGTTGTGGGGGAGGGGAGCCTTGTTGTCAGCTTTGCTTAAGAAGCCTGGAGACCAGAGAAACTGTGGATTAGCTCCTGGCTCCTGCCTCTTTGGTTTAGCGATGGACTGTAACCTCCTTTCTCCACCCCACCCCCCTTCTCCCTGCCCCCAAATCCTCAAGCCAGAGCTGATCTGGACTGACAAGGGGCCTGAGAAGCTATGAGAATTAGTAACTCAGTGGGTTGAGAGATAAGCGAGGTAACAGCCTGACCTGGCTCCATAAATTATAGGCTCCTCAGATGGGGAGTCTGGATGGGTCACCGGAGCTCCACACCCACACCCATCCCATCCCAAGACTCCTTGGCAAGGGTTATAGTTTCCCTTTATCCTCTTCCAACGTGGTCTTTCCAGTCAGAAACACTCAACCTGGCCTGGTGGATCAACACTTGTAATCCCAGCACCCAGGAGGAGGGTGAGGCAGGTGGATTACCTAAATTCAGGGCAATCAGAGCTACAGATCGAGACTCTGTCATTAAAAATAAGGGCTGGGGCCGGGCGTGGTGGTGCACGGCTGTAATCCCAGCACTTGGGAGGCAGAGGCAGGCAGATTTCTGAGTTCGAGGCCAGCCTGGTCTACAGAGTGAGTTCCAGGACAGTCAGGACTACACAGAAAAACCCTGTCTCGAAAAAACAAAAACAAAAACAAAAAAACCAAAAATAAGGGCTGGGCCATATTTGGTGGTGTGCCTGGTACTTCCAGCCCCACCTCCAATACCTCCCTCCCCACCCCAGGCAGAGGTAGGTAGGCGTGTGAGTTCAAGGCCAGCCAGATGGCTGATCTGACACTCTAAAGTCTGACAACCTGAGTTCCATCCCTGGAACCTAGAAACAGACTCCCACAAGTTATCCTCTGACCTCCACACAAATTCCACACAAATGCCTTGGCATATGCACACCCACAAGATTAATATAAACACACACACACACACACACACACACACACACAACCAAAAAACAGTCCAGACATGGCTTAGTTGGTCAAGTGCTTGTTGTAGAAGCACAGGGACCCGAGCTCCATCCCCAGAACCCATAGGGGAAAAAAATCACATTTGTATACACTTGTAATTCCAGCACTAGGGAGACAGGTACTGGAGGATCCCTGCACCTGCGCAACTGGCCAGCCAGCCCGGCCCATTTATCTCAAAAAAAGGTGAACAGCATTTGAGGAATGATCCCTGAGACTGTCCTGTGGCCTGCACAGGCGCACACACCCTTAGGCACGCACGTGTGCGTCTGCACGCACCAACACTACAGACCCACCCTGTCAAATTCTTTAGAAATGTACCTTGCATGGTGGAAACAGTTTGTAAATTTCCATGATTTTTTTTTTTTAATTAACATTTGACACAGTGATCTTCTTCCTCTAGCTCTCAGAGAAGGGGTGTGTGGAAAACCCGGAGGTGGGCCGGTAAAAATCTCTTCAAGGAATGTCTCCACAGAGCTCTTCTTGTCAGCTGCTCAAGTCGAAGTCTTGAAGGAGCTGGTTAATGATTTTTTTGAGAAAGAGCTGAAGTGTATATTTATGAACCTCTGGCGACTCACCCAAGCATTCTAAGCCCTTTAGCCGAGGCAGAATCCTGTCACATGCTCTTTTCTGGTTAATGGCTTATGATGCCTTGCTGGTTTGGTGGGGGATAAGGGCTCAGTATTTTCTGTAGCTTTTTAGAGGCTCACTGCCCCTTTAGTTAAGAAGTCTATGCTTTCAGGAGGCAACTGGGCCAGGCTCCCACCTCCGCCTTGCCTTTGCTCTGGTCATACCCTGGCTTTCTGTTGTGACCCTAATCCGCCCTGGGACCCAGGATAAAGTTGTCTTTACTATCCCAGCTCATTGCTCTCTGGGCCCTTAGGGATCTTGATGGGCATCTCAACATTCCCAGGGTGGACTGGGATGGGAAGACTCGTTTTCCCATCATGCTCCACGGCTAGACTGTAGTCCTTGGCCAAGATACTCTTCCCAGGAGGAGCTGGTAAAGGTGATGATTGGATTCGCATGTATATGAATCCTAGCGGGTGCTTCCCCATGGATTAACTGATTTAATCTTAAGATCTTAAATCGGGGGAAAGAGTGTGTGTGTGGCATCAGGAGGCAGTTGCCAGAAGACCTGGCTTGTTTTCTAGGCTGACAAGCTCACTGAAGTTCCTGCTCTGCTCCTTACTGGTTGGGTAGTGTTGACCCCATTCTCAAAGGCACTCAACACTCTTTTCTGTGAAATGGGACCATAGTGGTGGCCATGGCAACTGAATGTCATTTCTTTGAGATGAGGAATGACACAAGACTGCTTTGCAAACTACCAAGTTGGTGGCAGCCATGCATGACTCTCACTGCTCTTTTGTTAATGGTGCCAGGCCACCGACAGCGCTGGGCAAGCCACATAGGGATGAAGCGGCGATGTGGCAAAACTCCTTGTATTTGTGTGTGTGTGTGTGTGTGTGTGTGTGTATGAGAGGGAAACTGTGTGTGCCTATGCATGTGTGTATGTCTGTATGTCTGTGCATGTGTGTGTGTGTCTATGTATGTGTGTGTGTGGTGTGTATGTCTGTGTGTGTAGTATATGTGTGTGTGTGTATGTGTGTGTGTGGTGATGGTGGCGTATTTATGTGTGTGTGTGAGAGAGAGAGTGTGTGTGTGTTGTGTGCGAGAGTGTGTGTGTGTTGTGTGCCTGTGCATGTGTGTGTATATCTGTGTATGTGTGTGTGTATCGTGTGTATGTCTGTGTGTGTAGTGTGTGTGTGTGTGTGTATGTATGGTGATGGTGGCATATTTATGTGTGTGTGTGTGTGTGTGTGTGTGTGTGTGTTGTGTGCCTATGCATGTGTGTGTGTGTATGTGTATTTGTGTTACAGTCACGGTCACACCGGTATCCATGTGCATGCACTTGCGATCACAGATGTGAGGCCAGAGCAGGGTTTGTATATCTTCCTCCATCACGGTCCCCAGATGAACTTTTGGACAGACGTCACCCTCACAGTCCAACAGTCAACCTGGAATGTGGGTTTTGGTTTTTCAGCTCGTGTGTGTGTGTGTGTGTGTGTGTGTGTGTGTGTGTGTGTTAGCCTCCATGTATCTCT
Source organism: Apodemus agrarius (assembly GCA_964023405.1). Taxonomy (NCBI): domain Eukaryota; kingdom Metazoa; phylum Chordata; class Mammalia; order Rodentia; family Muridae; genus Apodemus; species Apodemus agrarius. The sequence goes on from OZ030008.1 coordinate 11,428,026, forward strand.
GTACTAAAGACCCTCTGGTTGCCTGTGTGCTGCATGTGGGTGCTGTGCTGAGAACCAAACCTGAGTTCTCTGGAAGAGCAGCCAGTGCGCTTGACAGACAAGCTCTCTCTCCAGCCCAAATGGTAGGATTTTGTTTGTTTCTGAGACAGTGTTTTTCATAGTTGTGTAGTGCAGGCTGGTCTGAAATTGACTCTGTAACCCAGGCTATCATCCAGCTTATAGTGATCCTCAGGCTTCCAAAGTGTGGGAATTACAGGTGTTAGCTGCCACGCCAAGCTTAGAGTGGTCTCTGTGTGTATGTATTATTATATGCATTTGTTATTATATGTGTTATTTATTATATATGTGTGTTATTATATGTGTGTTATTATATGTGTGCGTTATTTATTATATGTGTTATTATGTTCTGCACACAAAGGCAAGTTCACATCTGTCTTCTATCATTTCCACCTTCCTTATTTTTTTGAGACAGAGTTTCTCACTGAACCTGGAGCTCAGGGATTTGCCTGAGCTGGACCATGAGCTTCAGGGCCCTGCCTCTGCCTCCCACGCTCCTTTGCAGATGTGCCTGCCTTTCTATGAGCATGCTCAGCGTCTCAACTCGGGCCCCTCATGCTTTCAAAGCAAGCACGTTATTGACTGAGCCATCTCCTCAGTCCTTAGAAAGGTCTGAGAACATGACTGAGAGACAGGAAGGGACCGACCCCGGGAAGAATGGGTACCTGTCTGCATGTACATGGTCCTGGGCTTGAGTCCCAGTACTACAAAAAAAGTTTTTAAAATATTTAAAATAGAAAAACCAACAGTGGAGTTTGATGGTTAATGCCTGCTCTTGGGAAGCTGAGGCAGGAGGACTCTGGGAATTGTCTGAATTACTGTTCTATTGCTGTGTAAAATGCCATGACCAAAAGTGACCTGGGGAGGATAATGCTTGCTTGGCCGATGCTTCTATATCACAGTTCATCATTAAAGGAACTCAGGTGGAGCAGGAGCTGGTGCTGAGGCCACGGCGGGTGCTGCGTGGCTTGCTCAGCCTGCTTTCTGATAGAACCTAGACCAAGCAGGCCAGAGCTGGCCCCACCCACCATGGGCAGGTCCCTCACCCATCAATCACTAGTTAAGAAAATGCCTTATAAGTTTGCCTGCTTACGGCCCAGTCTTCCAGAGGCATTTTCTCCACTGAGTTTCCCATCTTTCAAATGGCTGTAGCTTGTGTTGAGCCAGCCTAGACTACGGTTAGTTTCAGGCTATCCTATGCTAATGAGACCATTAAAAATCAATCAATGAAACAAACAAGAACAGGCTTCAAGCTACGAGTCAGGTCTGTGTCTGCTGCAGTCAAGTTCTCTGAGACTCCGTTAACAGGTCTATGAAATTAGGATAACAAGAGCTAATTGTCTGGATGGGCTTAACTCGCACGCGCCACACTTAGGCCAGATCACAGGAGTGAGGACTCCGCGCAGGGCACCGCTGCTCTCATTACTGTTACTTAATTATTTTTACTGTCCATTGTGTTAATAGGCTTCATTAGGACAGTAAATGTCGCCACACCCCACATGTGCATAGAACACAGGCAGAGATAAAAGTGTACTACCAACAGAAACAAGTCGCTGGAGCAGCCCCATGATCCCTGCATTGGGAAGGTAGAGGCAAGAGGATGGTAGAACCTTCCAAACCTGCCGGGCCACAGAGACCTTGTCTCAGAACCAAACTCAAACAATAACAGAAATGAGATACACACACACACACACACACACACACACACCGCCCTTCATGGTTCACAGACTGACAGTCAGCTAAGGGTCAGATGAGTAATCCCAAGAAGATTCTAATAGAGTTCCTATTCCATTAACCCCTTGAGACATAGCATAGCGGCAGTGGCCCAGGGTCGTGATCAGAGGGGACCACTAGAGTGGACTCCACTCAGAGAACCCCAGGCACGGCTATCTCTCCTTAGAGAAGCGGTGGGAGACGGAAGAGTACATGTATTGATGCTCCTTCGTGTTATTGATACATGAATTTGTAATTCCTTCATGTGATCACTGTTTTCCTTTTCTAAGCCCAGTAGTTAAGAAAAACATCACAAAAAATATCCGTTCTTTCAGTGCCGACATCACAGGGGGACCAAACCTAGACATTAGGTGCTAGAGATGGCTCAGTGGGTAAAGGTGCTTGCAGCCAAGGCGGATGCTCCAGGTTCTGTCCCCAGACCCACGTGATAGGAGAGGAGAGCCAACTTGGGCAAGCTGTTTTCACAGGCATGTCTGTCTCTCTCTGTCTCTGTCTCTCTGTCTCTGTCTCTGTCTCTCTCTCACATACACACACACACACACACACACACACCCTGGAGATATAGCTCAGTGATAGATCACTTGTCTAGCATGTGGGTGTGACTCAATTTAATCTTCTCCTCCATGAGGGGGAAATAAGGAATAAAGCCCAAGATCTAGGGGGCTGGAGAGATGATGGTTCAGTGGTTAAGCACACTGACTGCTCTTCCAAAGGTTCTGAGTTCAAATCCCAGCAACCACAACCATCCGTAATGAGATCTGACTCCTACTTCTGGTGTGTCTGAAGACAGTTACAGTGTACTTGCATATAACAATAAATAAATAAATCTTTTAAAAAAAAGAATAACATATAATATTTAAAATAAGTGAACTGATTCGGCGAGCCACAGGAAAGAAAGCAGAGGCTTGGGGAGTGGGCCCGGGGTGGGGAGTGGGCCCGGGGGGGGGGGAGGGAAGAGAAGGAACTGTGGGCCACACCTGTAGCTCCAGCTACAGTCAGGAGGCTGAGGCAGGGGATCACCAGGAGTTGGGACAGCAGAGGAAGACCCTGTAGGTTAACTAATTATTGGGGTCGAAGTCTGCGGCTGGGGGGCAGGGCAGCTTATCCAGGCCAAACGCAACAGCTAAAGGTGCTTGCTCGGTGCCTGGCACTTTCGAGGGCTGGCAAGGAAGACACCCGCTGCTATTTTGAGGTATTACTCAGCCAGGGCCAGGGAGAGGAGAGGTAGTGCCTAGAATGACGAAGTCAGCTGGAGGGTGAACTGTTTCCTGGGTGAAGTGGCCCAGCAGGAATGAGTGGGAGTCGGCTGGGGAGGGGGTGGGAGCATTCCAGGGACAGAGAGCTGGGAAGGGGGCAGGGAGCCCAGTGAGCGCTCCAGCCTGGGGCCTGGGCAGGAGCCCGGAGGGGATCTCTGCTGGAAAGTGGGTGGGAAGCAGATGGGGAAGCCTCGGAGGCTCCTAAGATGCTTAAATCTGGGGGTTGGAAGAATCGGATTTGTGTTTCCTTTCAGTAAGATTCACCGAGGGAGGCAGGGCTGGGGCCAGGGCTGGGGGCGGGCGGGAGTTAATGGGTCTGGCAGGCTGAGCATGATTAAATGGCCAGAGGAGTCGGGTGGCCTGTGGGAGGAAGGGCATTTCTTCAACTATTAGCTTGTGTGAGAGGTATGTGTATGAGTGTAAGTGCATAGATATGGGTGTGTGTGTGTGTGTGTGTGTGTGTGTGTGTGTGTGTGTGTGAGAGAGAGAGAGAGAGAGAGAGAGAGAGAGAGAGAGAGAGAGAGACAGAGACTGACTACTTAGATGGGCCATGTAGGGGGATTTCTGCCAAGGAAACTTTTGTTTTCCTTTGTTTTTCCAGAGGGTTTCTCTGTGTAGCCCTGACCGTCCTGGAACTCGCTCTGTAGACCAGGCTGGCTTCAAACTCACAAAGATCCTCCTGCCTCTATCTCTGGCATTAAAGGTGTATGCCACCCCTGAGAGGCTCAAAGGTGACTTCGTTATGGCCATAACCTTGCTGAGGTCAGGAGGGATCTTCTGTGACAAAAGCCACGGATCAAGGCAAGAAAACTCATGGTCCATGATGAATACAGAGGAAGCCATGGGGTGGGGGCGGGGCCTGGGGCGGGGCATCATAGCTCCCTGTGTACCTTTAGGGCCTTGGAGGGGGACAGGGTATGGTGTGTGTGTGTGTGTGTGTGTGTGTGCCTCTGTGTATGTGTGTGTATAGAATAGACCTGGAGCTTGGAGGGCAAAATGGGTTTATTCTGAGGCCCATGAGATGTCATCATGGGATAACTGGGAACATGGGGGACATGCCTAGCTGGTGGAGCACTAGCCTACCATGCACCAGATGCTGGGCTCCAGCCCCAGTGTGACAGAAACTACCTGGTAGCGCAAGCTCTCTCCTCAGCACCTAGAAGCAGATGCAGGAGGATTGGCATCTCACGGTCATCCTTGGCCATGTATGTCACAAGTTCAAGACCAGCTTACAGTACATGGGATCCTGTCTCAAAAAAGAATATTTTAATGTTATATTATTATATCATTATATATTATGTGATATATCTATAATATTTTATAGATATATGATACATATAAAAGATATGTTATATAAAATATTTTAATGTATGTTAAAAGTATATATACATATATATGGATATCCATATATATGCCAGGTATGGTGATATGGACCTTTTTTTTTTTTTTTTTTTTTTTTGCTTTTCGAGACAGGGTTTCTCTGTTCTCTGTGTGGTTCTGGCTGTCCTGGAACTCACTCTGTAGACCAGGCTGGCCTCCAACTCAGAAATCCGCCTGCCTCTGCCTCCCAAGTGCTGGGATTAAAGGTGTGCAACACCACTGCCCAGCATTATTATTATTATTTTTTGACAATGTCTCACTATGTAGCACTAGCTGGCCTGGAGCCTGTGGCAGTCAGAGGAGGGTCTGGATCAGGGCAGCTGTGGGCCACCCTGTCGACCATCCGAAAGAGCAACAAGTTCCTTCAACCGCTCAGCAAGCTCTCCAGCCTCCTGTCTTTAAAGAAGTAAGCACAATTTGTAAAACACAGTTTGTATATACGTGTCCGCATGTGTGCCCAAGTGCTGGGGAGGTCAGAAGAGCACAACATCCCCCAGAGCCAGGGTTCCAGGTGGTTCTGAGCCAAACCACTTGGGTGCTTGGATCTGAACTCAGGTCCTCTGGAAGGGCGGCAGCAGGGACCTTAACCCCCAGCCATCTCTCCAGCCCCAAAGCACATCTTATCAGTTGACAGACAAGCGGTTCAGGGGAGAGAAATGTAGCTTTCCCAGCTCCTAACTCACGTAGGGACTAAGTGTTCCCCAGGCCAGATGACAACAGCCATTCGCTCTCTCCAAGGCCAGAAGCCAGAAGTATGAGATCAAGGTGTGACCAGGCTTGGTCTCTTCAAGAGGCTCTGGGGACAGGCTGTTCCAGGCCTGTCCCCAACCTCCCAGAGCTGCCAGTCACCGTGGGACTCCTGGGCTTCCAGATGAGTCACCGCAGTCTCTCTCCCATCCTTGGCCTTTTCCAGGTCAGTCTGCGGTCTGTGTGTCTGCGGTCTGTGTTGATAAAGGGGTACCCGTGATTGGACTGAGGACCTACCCAAAGGAGCTTATCTGAAAGTGATAAGTGTCTCAAAGACACAGGGTTCCTTAACGACCCCCCTTTGTTATGGTTCCCCTTCCCCCTCCTCCTCCTCTTCCCTTCCTTCCTTCTTCCTCACCTTCCTTGCCCGCCCTCCCTCCCTCCCTTCCCAGAGCCAGGCAAGCATCTCTACCCACACTGCAACATGTTCCCCGTCCTTTTTGTATTTTTTATTTGGGGGACAGGATCCCACTATGCACGTGTCTTTTCATTTCCAAGACAACATCTCACTAATCTGCCTAAACCCGCCTTGGAACACACCCTGAGATCCAATGAGTTCCTTCATTTTACAACCTGACAGGAGTGAAATCACATGGGAAGAGGGAGGAAGCCTCCATAGACCAGCCTGCGGGCAAGCCTGGTGGGCATTTTCTTCATTAACATGGGCGGGCCCAGGCCACTGGTGGCGCCACCCCTGGGCTGGTGGTCCTGGGTGTGTAAGAGAGCTGGCCGAGAGCAAGGGATAGAAGCAGGATGGAAACCGTGTCCCTCCACGGCCTCTGCCTCCATTCCTGCTTCCTGGTTCCTTCAGCGAGCTCCCGCCCTCGCTGCCCTCACTGACGAGTGTGACCTGAGAGTGTGAGACATAAACTCTCCCCCAAGTGGCTTTTGGTCATGGTGGAGTTTTTAGTTGGTTTGTTGGTTTGCTTGTTTGTTTGAGATAGGGTCTCACTATGTAGCCCTGGCTGTCCTGAAACTCACTGTTGTAGACCAGGCTGGTCTGCTCACTGAGATCTGCCTGCCTGTCTCCCAAGTGAGTGCCAAGCCCTGCCACCTCCCCCCACTCCCCCCACCCCCAGCCCCCACCCCCGCTTGGTTGTGATGTTTTATCACAGCAGTAGAAACCTTAAGTAAAGGGCTGGAGAGATGGTTACATTTTCAGATTTACAGGGTCCCCGGTGAAGCTGGACTTGGTACCCACACTTGAAACCTCTGCACTTGGGAGATGCAGACAGGAGGATCTGAAATTTAAGGTCAGCCTTGGCTAAATACCCAGTTTGAGGCTAGCCTGGGCTACATGCCACAAACCAACAACAAACCTCCAAATGTACAAGCTGGGGGTAATTGTACCCGTATGTGAGGTCTGTGAAGATCGTGTGCAGTTTGCTGGGACCTTAGAGGTTTTTACGGAGTCTCAGGACAAAGAAAGGAAATCAAGAAGGGAAATCTGTAAGAAGCCACGCCCTGGGGGAGGAGCCAAAGGGTATGCCAGTGCAGTGTCCCAGTCAGAGGAAAACTTTTGGGAAACAGACATCTCATTCCATCTTGTAGGTCTGGGATCAAACTCAGGTCATCAGGTTTGGTGGCAAAAGCCTTTTTACCCACGGAGCCGTCTCGCTGTCTCTTAAGGGTCGAATAGAATGAACAAGAGTGACAATATTTTCCGGGCAGTGGTGGCGCATACTTTTAATCCCAGCACTTGGGAGGCAGAGGCAGGAGGATTTCTGAGTTCGAGGCCAGCCTGGTCTACAGAGTTAGTTCCAGGATAGCCAGGGCTATACAAAGAAACCCTGTCGCCAAAAAACCAGAAAAAAACAAACAACAACAACAACAACAAAAAGAGTGACAATATTTCTCGGTTCTAGGGTCCAAAGGCAAGGTTTCATGCATGTGAGGCAAGCGTCAACTGCTGAGCCGAGACCCCAGGTCAGAGGCAGGCTTTTTGTCGCTTTGTTGTTTTGTTTTGCTTTGCTTTGTTTTGTTTTGTTTTGTTTTGTTTTGTTTTGTTTTGTTTTAGAGCTTCCTGTACTCTGGGCACTGTGTCAAATGCATTAGGAACATTGCATCGGGTATACGAGACATACCTGAGGAGCAGAGTAGGTATATTACTAACCTTTGTATAAATAAGGAAGCTGGGGGCTGGAGAGATGGCTCAGCGGTTTAGGGCACTGGCTGCTCTTTCTGAGGTCCTGAGTTCAATTCCCAGCAATCACATGGTGGCTCAAACCATCTGTCATGGGATCCGGTGCCCTTTTCTAGTGTGTCTGGAGACAGCGACAGTGTACTTACATAATAATAAAATAAATAAATCTTAAAAAAAATTAAGAAAAAGGAAGCCAGGCCCTCACAGCACCTCAAATCTGTAATCCCAGCTCAGAAGAGGAAGGATCCTTGTGATGCACACTGTGAGGGCGACACAGTGAGGCCCTGACCTCGTCAAACTTTGGCTGGCCCCTCTGAGGAGCAGACATCTCCTGTGTTGGAATGCCTGGTAAATACTTCCCACAAAGCCAACAGCTCTTGAGGAGGAGGACTCCATCAGAATGTCTCTCCTCCAGATTAAAATGTAGCCTCAAAGGATGTATCAGTCTTACTTATGATTTGACTGTTCTACAGGAGAGGCAGAAACACAAAGTCCCAAGTTCAAAGCCTGCCAAGGGGGTCTTAATTACCATTTCTTTCTTTCTCCATGTCTTATTTATTTATTTTGAGACGGGGTCTTACTGTGTGGTCCTGGCTGCCCTGGAGATCACTGTTGTAGACGAGGCTGGCCCAAACTTTCAGAGATGCCCCTGCCCTGCCTCCCTCCCTGAGGCTGGAATTAAGGTCCTACACCACCGTGCCGGCTGTAACACGTGCCTGCTCAAGGCCATGCGGGCCAGAAGATGTTGGATCTACTAGGACTAGAGTTGCAGACAGCCATGAGCCACCAAGTGGTCCTTTAGAAGAATCACTGCCATCTCTCCAGCCCCTTACTTAAGGTCTCTATTGAAAATTTTTTATTTCAAAAGGTAAGTCCCTGGCCCTGCCCCATAGACAGTCCCCACTATTCTCTGCTGTTCTATATAAGCATATATAAATGCTCATAATTGGCTTAAAACCATTTTATTGAAATTTTTAATTAATTAATTTATTATTATTATTGTTGTTGTTGTTGTTGTTGTTGTTGTTGTTCTTTTTTGGTTTTTTGAGACAGGGTTTCTCTGTGTAGCTCTGGCTGTCCTGGAACTCACTCTGTAGACCAGGCTGGCCTCGAACTCAGAAATCTGCCTGCCTCTGCCTCCCAAGTGCTGGGATTAAAGGCGTGCACCACCACCGCCGGGCTAATTATTTTTTTTTTTAGAAAGGGTCTCAACATGTAAACTCTAGCTGGGCTGGCCTGGAACTCTATGTAGACCAGGCTGGCCTCAAACTCACAGAGATCCACCTGTCTCTGCCCCTGACTGTTTTACTGTCTTCTGGCCTGAGTGGTTTGAGAGCAGAAAGAGTCTCTTTCCCTGCTCTGAAACAACCCTGAAGGTAAAAGCAAGGTGAGACTCAGATTGCGAGCCACATTGCCCTCCAGCCAGAACTTTCTAGAAGCCCGACACCCTCTCTTCAGCTTGTGCCTCATAGCCTCACACCTGAGCGAGACGGAGGGGGTCGGCCATGGAGACGAGACTGAAGGAAGGAGACAGGACAGTTTAGAGAAGTCGGTTTCCCCTCAGTCATTGAAGAAGTGAGCATATTTAAAAAATAAAAAAAAATTCAAGGAATGCCAAGCTCATGTAAAACTAAACCAGCAGAGAGGGAGGCTTGGGGACAGCAAAGGCAGCCAAAGGCAGTTAGTTCCCAGGAGGGAGCCACAGAGGAGCCTAGAAACACACAGGTACTCCCAAGTTGGCAGGGCTGGCCTGGATCGTCCCCCCACCACTCCCACCCCTGCCCTCCCCTCCCCCAACCTTCTGTAAGTGACTCTGAGGATGAAGCTCTAGGGCTTGCTTCCTTGCTTACTTTTAGTTTGAGACAGCATCTCACACTGTAGCCCAAGCTATCCCAGAACATACTATTAGCCTGAGGTAGCCTCAAAGTTCCAAAATCCTTCTCCCTCAGCCTCCTGGGTGCTGGAATTGCAGGCATGCACCCTCGCCGGCCTTTTGTTCTGTTTTGACGTTAAATCAGATGACCCCTTCGTAATTCCAGACCTGTTTGTGTGTGGAGAGAGCTCGGCAGGTATGCCTGGCAGGTTCTCTTGACTGAGGCATTTTCCCCTCAAGTTCAGACAAACATTTCTGGTTGAAGGTGTGTCATGCCCAACCCAAGGGCTTCAGGGGAGAACTGAAGACAGCCAGAGGACTGGATTCTGCTCCAGCTCCATCTCAACCAGAGCCAGCGTCTGGAAAGTTGATAATTATGTTCAAAAGCATTCACTAACGGAGGGGGCTTAAACCAGGACACCGTGTGCCAAGCCCGGGGTTCCCTGCTGGGGCTTTAGGAAGTTAAGAGGAAAGTTTGCCCCACCTGTGGGCTGAGCCTGACACTTCAACCCTAGACAGCTGCTGATTTGTTGTCCGGCCTGTCTCCATCTTTTTTCTCAGCTGATCAGTTCCACAAGGTGGAGGAAAATCTCTCCTGATATCACCTTCAAAATCAAGAGAATGCTGGGTGTGGTGACCTGAATAGGTTTGTGATCGCAGGACTCTGAGAGTCAAGGCAGGAGAATTGCCTCAAGTTTGAGGGCAGCCTGGGCTACTCCAGACTGTCTTAAAGAAACCCACAAATAAGTCAGATTACACAGACCTCATTTGGGATAGCCTGGTGCCTGAGGACAGAGCAGCTATCCACCGTGATGAATAGCAGCAAATGTAGCACCACACCCCAGGCGAGGGACACACAGTACCAGGCACCCTGTGGGTTCTGTCATGGCGGGCCCAGAGAACTTTGGAATCCATGGGGTCTCGGCTTCCTTGTCATCACTGAGCCATGCTACTGGATTCCTGAGAGCAAGGGGACCCCAGGATCTAACCCACAGAGCTGAAGGACAGTAGGCTAGTCTCTCATCCTCGAGATGGCTGATGGGCCAAGAATTCTCCCGCTGGGCTGGGCTGGGCTGGGCTGTGGCTTGGCGAAGCTCTGGGCTCTACTGCCAGCTTCAGGTGAGCTCCGCCTCTAACCCTGTACTCCGAAGGTAGAAGAGGAGGATCAGGAGTTCGAGGCCATCCCCAGCTCCATTGTGAGTTTGAGGTCAGCCTGAGGTACGGGAAAACGTGTCTCAGTCCAACCAACAAACAATACTTCCCACTTCAAACTACTTAGCTGAGTCTATATGGTTGTATTCTACAGATGAATATACTTTACCTGTATCGTACAAGGAAGTTCTTCTGCCCTGCCCCTTCCTCCCAAGGCTTCCCCTCTCACATACCACACATAGCTTCCTGACTTGCTAGGCACACTTGCTGCAATGTGTCATCCCGATACTTCCTCTTACCTACCCTCCTAAATCGGCCTGCTGCCTGCCTAGCTATCCAAGGCAGAACAATTTACTTAGGTATCAAGGTCACCGTGACTCAGAGCCGTAGTGGACAGAAGGCCCATGAGCTGGCCCTGTGCACCCCTCACTCACGTGTGTGTATCCCTAGGATGGACTCCAGGAGGTCAGAGGGCGTGCACGGTTTAGATGTTTGTTTGTTTGTTTGTTTGTTTTATTTCCAAGACAGGGTTTCTCTGTGTAGTTCCGGCTGTCCTGGAACTCACTCTGTAGACCAGGCTGGCCTCGAACTCAGAAATCCACCTGCCTCTGCCTCCCAAGTGCTGGGATTAAAGGCATGTACCACCACTGCCCGCCTAGTTTAGATGTTTAGATGTGTCTATACTGAGAAAGATGGTCATGATGGACAAAAGTGGTTCTCGCGGATCTTAGTGAGGCAGTTTGCTGTTGAATTTCCCCTCCCCCACCTGCCAGTCAATAGTCAAGAGGCTAAGAGGACTCAGAGTGAAAAAGCCAAGCTCAGCTTTCTCTTTCTCTCTCTCTCTCTCTCTCTCTCTCTCTCTCTCTCTCTCTCTGTCTGTCTTCCTTCCTTCCTTCTCTTTTCCTTCCTTCCTTCCTTCCTTCCTTCCTTCCTTCCTTCCTTCTTTCCTTTCTTTTTACTCTTTTTGGTTTTTCTAGACAGGGTTTCTCTGTGTAGCCCTGTCTATCCTGGAACTCACTCCATAGAACAAGACCAAGACTGGCTTTGAACTCAGAAATCCACCAGTCTCTGTCTCCCAAGTTCTGGGCAAGCTCAGCTTTCTAGTAGCTGAGGCAGGGGGATTGCTGAGAGTTTGAGGCCAGCCTGGGCTACAGTGTTGAGACTCTGGCAAGGCTGGAATGTTGTGTGGCCAGCTTCTGTTTTGCTTTTCTGCACCGGGTAGTCAACCCAGGGCCTCCTGCACATAAGCGCACACTCTACCTACCAGTTGAGCTATGTTGAGCCACACCTGTTTCCTTCCTTCCTTCTAAGGTTTATTTACTTATGTATTTTTTATATATGGGCATTTTGTTTGCATGTATGCACACCAGAAGAGAGTCCCAGAACCATGGGACTACAGTCACAGATGGTCTCGAGCCACCATGTGGGTGCTGGGATTTGAACTCAGGACCCATGGAAGAGCAGCTAGTGCTCTTAACCACTGAGCCATCTCTAATCCCCCTACCTTCCCTCCTTTCTTTTTATTCTATTGTTTGTTTGTTTGTTTGTTTGTTTTTGTTTTTTGTTGTTGTTTTTTGTTTTTTGTTTTTCGAGACAGGGTTTCTCTGTGTAGTCCTGGCTGTCCTGGAACTCACTCTGTAGACCAGGCTGGCCTCGAACTCAGAAATCCGCCTGCCTCTGCCTCCCAAGTGCTGGGATTACAGGCGTGTGCCACCACTGCCCGGCTTGTTTTTGTTTTTTGAGACAGGGTTTCCCTGTGTAATAGCCCTGGCTGTCCTGGAACTCACTTTGTAGACCAGGCTGGCCTCGAACTCACAGAGATCCGCCTTCGTGTGCCTCCAGAGTGAGGGGATTGAAATTGTGACTAAAGGCTTGCGCCATGCTCTAGCCTCTCTCTCCCTGCCCTCCTGCCCCCTTTCGGGTCTTTGTTTGAGACGAGATATTACTATGTGGGCTCAGGCTGACTTTGAACTTGAAGTAATCCTACAGCCTCCTCTGGAATGCTGGGTTTACAGGCAAGTGAGTCGGCTTTATCCACAGGTTAGAACTTGCTGCAGTGGCTGGTGGGGAAATGGCTCAGTGGTTAAGAACGCTTGCTGCTCCTCTAGAGATCCAGTTTTCGGTTCCCAGCACCCTCATCCATAAACTCTAGTTATTCTTGGGCATAAAAATAAAACGGACAAAAGAAAAGGTCCTGTTCCAGGCTGGCAAGATGACTCTGTAGGAGGAGGCCCATGCTTCCCAGTCTGATGGCGGCTTCCACACCAGAATCCCTCTGGGGCTGTGCTCTTGGTCTCCCGTGCTGTGCAGTCTTTGAAGGGCACAGTGACTTCTCTGGTCTCAAGGACAGTGACTTTATTTTGTCTCTCCTCTCTTGCTGAGCTCCATGAGTGACAACAGGTCCTTTCCTGGTATGCAGCAGGTCCCAGGCTAGACCTTCTGTCTCCTGCTAGAACTGAACACCCCAGCCCGGTGTCCTCCGCTCCACCTGCAGCAGATGAACTTGTGACCTCTCTGTCCCTGACTGTCCTCGCCCACACCCCACAGCCCCCGCTTAGGGGTGACACCACTTGCTGCCCAGTGCTGCTTGGTGGCCTCCAGGCTTGGTCCCAGTCATCTGATTTTGGTTCCCGTCCAGGCTGTTGGACACCTTAACAGGCATGATGTCACCCTCCTCCCACACCTTGGGAGACAGGAACAATTACGCTCTATTTTAGGACGAGGAAGCCCAGAGCTGCCAGAGTACGTGACTGAACCAAGCCCACGGGGCCAGGAAGGGGCCACACGGGGATCTGGAGTCTCGTGGGTTTTAGCCGTGTCCCAAGCAGGTCACCAAGTCCCCTAAGGTCATCCCACGAGCTAAGTACTGTTGGGCATCCCTGTAATCCCAGCACTCAGGAGGTGAGTGCAGGAAGGCCAGGGGCTCAAGGGTAGCCCTGGCTACATAGCATATTTGAACTAGCCTAGGTTACATGAGACCCTGTCTTAAAGAGTGCCCTGCAAAATGGCAAAAATGGAAGCTGGGTGCAGTGATGCATGCCTTTAATGGCAGTACTCAGGAGACAGAGGCAGGAGGATCTCTGTTAGTTTGAGGGCAGCTTGGTCTACATAGAGTATCCCAGGACAGCCAGGGCTACACAGAGAAACCCTGTCTCAAAAATAAATACATAAATACAAAAACCAAACCAAACCAAACCAAACCAACCAAACAAACAAAAAATCTTGTTTAAAAAAGACAGGAACAGCCGGGCGGTGGTGGCACACACCTTTAATCCCAGCACTCTGGGAGGCAGAGGCAGGCGGATTTCTGAGTTCAAGGCCAGCCTGGTCTACAGAGTGAGTTCCAGGACAGCCAGGGCTATACAGAGAAACCCTGTCTCAAAAAAACAAAAAAAAAAAAAAAAAAAAAGTTAAGCCGGGCGGTGGTGGCACACACCTGTAATCCCATCACTTGGGAGGCAGAGGCAGGTGGATTTCTGAGTTTGAGGCCAGCCTGGTCTACAGAGTGAGTTCCAGGACAGCCAGGACTACACAGAGAAACCCTGTCTTGAAAAACAAAAAACAAACAACAACAACAACAACAACAACACAAAAAAAAAATGTTAAAGATAAGGTAAATATTTAAAATATTCCAAAGAAAGATTAATTTGCAAATTATAAAGTCTTAGGACATGATATGCAAAGAACCACCTTTTTCTTACTTCCTTCCCTCCCCCCTCCGCCCTCTCTCTCTATATATACATATATATAATATATATATAATAATATATACATATTATATGTAAGTACACTGTAGCTGTCTTCAGACACCCCAGAAGATAGCATCAGATCTCATTATGATGGTCATGAGCCACCATGTGGGTGCTGGGATTTGAACTCAGGACCTCTGGAAGAGCAATCAGTGCTCTTAACCACTGAGCCATCTCTCCAGCCCCCCTCTTTATATTTTGAAACAGGATTTTAGGTTGGAGCCCAAGCTGGCCTCGAACTCACTGCAATCCTACTCCAACTTGACACAGGCTGGAGTTATCACAGAGAAAGGAGCTTCAGTTGGGGAAGTACCTCGCATTTTCTCAATTAGTGATCAAGTGGGGGAGAGCCCCTTGTGGGTGGTACCATCTCTGGGCTGGTATTCTTGGGTTTTATAAGAGAGCAGGCTGAGCAAGCCAGGGGAAGCAAGCCAGTAAGGAACATCCCTCCATGGCCTCTGCATCAGCTCCTGCTTCTGACCTGCTTGAGTTCCAGTCCTGACTTCCTTTGGTGATAAACAGCTGTGTGGAAATGTAAGCTCAATAAACCCTTTCCTCCCCAACTTGCTTCTTGGTCATGATGTTTGTGCAGGAATAGAAACCCTGACTAAGACAAATTGGTACCAGCGTAGTGGGGTATTCCTGTGACAACTTGACCATGTTTTGGGGAGGACTGTGGAAGGACTTTGGAACTTTGGGCTAGATGGTCCATTCAGTGTTGAGACCTTTGTGAGACGTTGTGTAGGAGCTTGGAAGATAATGTTGAGAACAGTGCAGAAGATGGAGGCCTGGCTTGTGAAATTTCAGAGGGAAGATTAAAGACTCTTATCAGGGCCATGAAGATTCTGTGGTTTTGGTTAGCTGGGGCTGAAAAATCAGCTGTAATTAACAAGATACCAAAACCATTAAATTCAACCTTTGTGTTACGGGGACTATTGATGCTGGTTAGCTGGAGCTAAGAAATTAGCGGTGATTAAGAAGAAACCAGCATCACTGAGGTGAAATCTTCTGGGAAGTGTTTTCTGACAGCACAGAGAGTGTGTTCCAGATAACCAAGGTTGTGTCTCATGCTGTAGCAGGACTTGGTACTGTGTAAGAGTCACCCAGGTGGTACTGCTTTTGAAGGCATGAAGGCATCATGAAGAACAGCTGAGGCTTGGTACTTTGAGAGGCCATGGAAGGCCATTGGTGAAAGTGTACCCTCAGTTGTAATTGATGGCCCAGGACTGAAGGGGTCATGCAAAAGAGTTGAGTCTTGGAGATGCCAGTACCATGCAATGACCACCAAGGACAGCAGCAGCAGTGGAGTACAGGCAGCTGGAGCCTAGAAGACAAGGTGTGTGCTACAAAGGGCAGAGATGGAGAAGTGACCCAAGCCCTTGGAGGAGCCCAGAAGATCGTGAGTTGGATCCCAGACATTGAGTCATTGGAGTTTGAGTTTTGCTTTTGATTGTAACTGTGCCCTGATATTTTTCCCTCTTGAAAGAAGAAGGTATTTTAGTGGAGCCGACAGTTAAGAGACTGAATTTTTAAAAGACTTTGAATTTTAAGATATTGGACATTTTAAAGGGTTTGAACTCTTAATATGTAAAGACTGTGGGACTTTTAACGTTATTTAGATCTTGGGGATGAATAAGAAAGTAAGGGTTGAGGCTTAATAGTGATATGTTGGTATGTCAAGTTGACAAGGGGTCAATTGTATTGGCTAGTTTTGTGTGTCAACTTGACACAGGCTGGAGTTATCACAGAGAAAGGAGCTTCAGTTGGGGAAGTACCTCGCATTTTCTCAATTAGTGATCAAGTGGGGGAGAGCCCCTTGTGGGTGGTACCATCTCTGGGCTGGTATTCTTGGGTTCTATAAGAGAGCAGGCTGAGCAAGCCAGGGGAAGCAAGCCAGTAAGGAACATCCCTCCATGGCCTCTGCATCAGCTCCTGCTTCTGACCTGCTTGAGTTCCAGTCCTGACTTCCTTTGGTGATAAACAGCTGTGTGGAAGTGTAAGCTCAATAAACCCTTTCCTCCCCAACTTGCTTCTTGGTCATGATGTTTGTGCAGGAATAGAAACCCTGACTAAGACAGAGCCCAAGCTGGCCTCGAACTCACTGCAATCCTGCTTCAGCTTCCTGCATGCTGGTCTTGGAGGAGCATCACAGCCAGCAACCATGCCGCCTCTCCACAGCTCTGCGCAGAGCCCTCTCGCTCTCTTCCAGCCCTATCACTCCGCCCGCCCGCACTGTGCCTCAGGATCTGTGTTCTCACCACCCCTGTCTTCCGCCCTGGCCACCATCGCCTCCTGACTGGACAGTTGCCTTTTCTCAGATCTCTTTCCTCCTACCCTCCGCTCTGTTCCTCTGTGGTCCAGTGTGAGAAGACGGCATTCTGGGAAAATCCAGTCACACGCTGCCCATGCTCTACAGTGGCTGCTTCTCCCTGGGCTACACGAGATCCTGTCTCAAAACACCAAGAAAAAGAAAAATCAGTCAGGCGGTGGTGGCACACGCCTGTAATCCCAGCACTTGGGAGGCAGAGGCAGGCGGATTTCTGAGTTCGAGGCCAGCCTGGTCTACAGAGTAAGTTCCAGGACAGCCAGGGCTACACAGAGAAACCCTGTCTCGAAAACAAAACAAAACAAACAAACAAACAAACAAACAAACAAAAAAAAAGAAAGAAAGAAAAAAGAAAAAAGAAAAGAAAAGAAAAAAAAAAGAAAAAGAAAATTCATTTCATCATCCAGATATATTCTGGCACATAGTCCTTGCTAATGAGGGAGGGGCTGAGGGCTGTCAATCAAAGTCTGTGTTAGCATCAGTCAGCATGCATCCCAGGGAAGGAGTGGAGCACCCCCCCCCCCCCGCCCCATGAGGCCGCTGTGACACCATAACTCAAGGGGTTAGTCACTCACGTGTTTGTGTTGCTGTTGGTGCTCAGACCCATGTCCCTGTGGGGTAAACACGCAGCCCGTGTAATTAGGCACGGTTGCAACACCTGGCTGTGGCGAACTGTGAGGCCACCCTTTGTGTGGCTTCTGGGCTGTACCTGTCATTATCTTAGAGCGTTCTCCTACTTATAAAATCAAGCGTGCTGTCAAGGCGCCGGCTGGCGGCAGCTTGTCCCCCTGCGTGGGCCACTTCTCCTTGGGCTTGATTTAATCTCCCGTTGTTTTGTTCAAAGTCGCCCTGGAGGAACTGACCTGTCATCACAGCACACCAGGCCTGGCTCCCTGGTTAGGATTTTTTGCTTTCAAAAAAGAAAATATCGCTGTCTTCAAACACACCAGAAGAGGGCGTCAGATATCCTTACAGATGGTTGTGAGCCGCCATGTGGTTGCTGGGATTTGAACTCAGGACCTTCAGAAGAACCGTCAGTGCTCTTAACCACTGAGCCATTTCTCCAGCAACAATGTTCTACTTTTTAAGCAAGTAAGAAGCAAGTATGAACTTCCCTGAATCTCAGGAAATGCAAATTCCAGGTTCCAGCCTTCCCAAGAAATGCAGAGTTAAGGGCAAAGCACACCGAGAGCTGCTCCATGTGCTTACTATGTGCTTGGTGTGTTCCTGTCTGTGTGCTGGTGACGTGCACGCGTGAGTGTGCGGGAGGCAGAGGCTGAAGCCGTGTCCTCTTGACTCTCCCCGCATCTTAACTTTGTGTTTGTTTTATTTGAGGCAGAGTCTCGCTGTGTAGCCTCGGCTGGCATGGGACTCTCCATGTAGACCAGGCTGGCCTGGAATGTCAGGAACCCACCTGCCCCACCTCCTGTGCGTTGTGGTTACAGGTGTGCGCCATCATACCTGCCTAAAATTAACTTTAATTTTTTTTTTTTTTTTTTTTGAGACAGGGTTTCTCTGTGTAGTCCTGGCTGTCCTGGAACTCACTCTGTAGACCAGGCTGGCCTTGAACTCAGAAATCTACCTGCCTCTGCCTGCCAAGTGCTGGGATTACAGGCGTGCGCCACCACCGCCAGGTAACTTTAATTTTTTTGTTTATTTATTTGCTTCTTCCTTCTTTTCTTTCTTTCTTTCTTTAAAGATGTATTTATTATTCTACGTGAGTACACTGTAGCTGTCTTTAGACACTCCAGAAGAGGGCATCGGATCCCATTACAGATGGTTGTGAATCACCATGTGGTTGCTGGGAATTGAACTCAGGACCTCTGGAAGAGCAGTCAGTGCTCTTAACCGCTGAGCCATCTCTCTCCAGGCCCTCTCTTTCTTTTAAAGATTAGTCAGCTTTGTTTTTGTTTTTGTTTTTTAAATTTTATGTATGCTTTTACCTGAATGTTCGGATGTTCACCCTGTGGTGCCTTCGAATGTTGCCTTCAGAGGTCAGAAAGGGACATTGGATCTCCTGAATTACCAGCAGTTATGAGCCTCCCCGTGGGTGCTGGAACTGAACCTAGAGCTTTGACCACGGCTGAAACTTCTCCCTGCCCCCATGCCTGGCTTTTTTATGTGGCTGCTGGGACCTAAGCTCAGGCCTTTGCGACTGCGTGGCAAGCATTCTACCCACTGAGCCTGCCTCTCTCTGTGGAGCTTGCTTCAGTTTAACCCAGTTCCGGCTGAGCTCCCAGGGTGGGTGGACGAGTGGGGCGGCCCTTTTCCCTCCTCAGGGTTGAGTCTGGTCCTGGTCACTGTGCCCGCCCCTTTAAAGGCAGCAGTGCTAGGGTAAGCCTTCCCGCTCAGTCCTGGGAGTCTTTGGGCCCTAGCAGACCTTCCGCAGTCTGGATCGGTGGCATTCCCGGCCTCCCCCCCCCCCTTCTCTTTCCAACCCTTAACACAGTGCCAGCGAGACTCAAATATTTCTTGAGTGAATGATCGTATCAGAAATTCTGTTGTTTTTATTGCAGGGCTGGGGACAGTGCCCCACTGCCAGACTCTGTCCTACCTAAGAGATGTCCCCCAAACTCCCTCTGTTGTTTTAGATACTGTGTCACTGAGTCCCCGGTTCTGTGAAGAGCTCACTCCTCGGTCCTGAGAACAGTGGTCGATAGTGAATAAACGAATGGCAGCTGCATCTCATTGGATATTCCGTGTCCTAGCCAGTGAACTGAGGGCACATTAGACTCGATCCCTGAGCCGTCCCTCCTCCCCTTCCCTCCCTCCCTCCTCCCCACTTCCTTTTCTTTCTCTCTTTCTTTTCCTTTTTCTTTTCTCTTCTTCCTCCTCTTCCTCCTCCTCCTCCTCCTCCTCCTCCTCCTCCTCCTTCTTCGAAACAGAGTCTCACTATGTCAAACCATAAACTTGCAGGAATCCTCCTGCCTGCCTCTGACACCTAGTTGAGCTATCATGACTTGTTTGTTTTTATTTTTCCCTTTTCTGTTGTTGTTGTTGTTTTGTTTTGTTTTGCTTTTGAGACAGGGTTTCTCTGTATAGCTCTGGTTAAATCGATCTGTAGACCAGGCTGGCATTGAAATCAAAGATCTGCCTGCTTCTGCTTCCCAAGTGCTGGGATTAAATAATAATAATAATAATAATAATTATTATTATTATTATTATTATTATTTTGTTTTTTTTTTTTTCGAGACAGGGTTTCTCTGTGTAGTTCAGGCTGTCCTGGAACTCACTTTGTAGACCAGGCTGGCCTCGAACTCAGAATCCGCCTCTGCCTCCCAAGTGCTGGGATTACAGGCGTGTGCCACCACCGCCCGGCTAAGTGCTGGGATTAAAAGTGTGTATCTTTGCTGCCTGGCTGGTTGATTTTTCTTAATATGTCTCTTTCTCTACTTATTGTCTTTTTATAATTTATTTTCATTTTGTGTGCATTTATGTACTTTGCCTGCATGCATGTTTATGTAGCGGGCATTGGATCCCCTGGAACTGGAGTTACAGATGGTTGTGAGCCACCATGTGGTTGCTGGGAATTGAACTCAGGTCCTCTGGAAGAGCAGCCAGTGTTTTTAACTGCTGAGCCATCTCTCCAACCCTATTTGTTTGTTTGTTTGTTTGTTTGAGACAGGGTTTTGCTATTCAGCCCTGGCTGGCCTGGAGCTCACTACCTAGACCAGGCTGGCCTCAAAATTACAGTGATCCTCCTGCCTCTGCCTCCCAAGTACTGAAATCACTGGCATGTACCACACATGGTCATGTCTAGATTTGTTTTTTGTTTTTTTGTTTGTTTGTTTGTTTGTTTTTGTTTTTTTTCTTTTCGAGACAGGGTTTCTCTGTGTAGCCCTGGCTGTCCTGGAACTCACTCTGTAGACCAGGCTGGCCTCGAACTCAGAAATTCGCCTGCCTCTGCCTCCCAAGTGCTGGGATTACAGGCATGTGCCACCACGCCCGGCTTCATGTCTAGATTTGATGGAAATCTCTTATTTGAAGTTGGGTGTGGTAGCACACACGTACCTACAATGGCAGCAGCGAAAATAAGGTAGAAGGGCTAGCCTGGGCTACATAGTCAGACCCTGTCTCAAGGAAACAAACTCAAGGCTGGGGGTGTAGTTTAGTGGGCGAACACTAACCTAGCAAGTGCAAAGCTCGGGGTTTGGTCCCCAGCACCACGAAACAGACAACGCTTGAAGTTTACGGAAACTGGAGTGGACATTCATGCCCCTGGGTCTCAGTTTCCCCCTCACTTGGATACACGCTCATGCACGCAGGAGGTGGGAGGAGGCGGAAGGCAGGGCAGGCAAGGGGACTGAGCACTGAGCATCTCCGGTTGGGAAGACGTGGCCCAGGACACGGGTCCAGAGGCCAAGCCAGCAGTGTGCCCCTGCACAGGCACGTGCCGGTTAGAAGATGGTTTAACAGAAAGCGGTTTGGGGTCCCTTAATGTAACCACACACTCGCAATGCCAGCCCGTAATGGCCTGCTCATGGCTGGCTGGCTCTTATTTCCAGCTCCATTACGAGGTATTTGTGCTTGGAATATAAATTATAGATCTAAACACGGGCAGGGTTTGTCCCCCCCCACCCCCATCCCCAAAGCGGATTCCGAGCAGCGCGAAAGCAGCCAACCCAAATAAACCTCGCGCTGGCGCGTTGTTTCCAGAGCCGTGTAAACCATCGGGCTTTGAAGAGGGGCCTGGGAGCGAGCGCCCCACCATCAGGGTTCAATTTAGGCTGTGCATATTTGAACAGTTTACTAGAAATCCGTGGCAAAGACAGGCATGCACGGTGGCGGGGGGGGGGCGGGGGGGCACGGGGACCGGACACTTCGAATCAGATTTTGAAAGGAGCTGCTGAGCGTCTTGCGGCAAACTCAAGACATCTCACAGAAGTCCCGCACACCAGGGGCCGGCAGAATTCCTCAGCTGGCGGAGTCATCTCTGGAATGCTGGGCGCACTGTCAGCGGTATGTTTCGGAGATGACAGTCACCACGTGGAGAAACGCAGGCCCTCCAGATGCCGCCGCCAGAGAAGCCCGATGGCTGCTTGTGTGTGGAAACAGTTTACTTAACTGGACCGGGTTTCTGTAAGGATTTAACTCTCTGGCAAGAGCTGGCGGAGTTGTGGGGCTTCCGGGGTGGGAGGAGGGGCTTTCTTTAGGGTCAGGCCTCGACCTCGGCTGATCGCTAATCGTCCCCTGACTGATAAGGCTCCCAGATTTCAGGGCTGCTTCACTAGACCTAAACTGAGGTTTCTGGTCCACGCCAGAGGTAGACCTTGTCAATCCAAAGGCTCGAGAGAGCCTTGCAGGCCCCAGGGGAACAGTTTGTCATGGGGGAGGGGAGTGTCAGAGGGCCGGGAGTGAGGGTCAGATTGAGAGCACGGAGTCGCCAGGGGCTGATACTTCAGAGCATTTATCTCCAGGGAGGAGGAGGTAATGGGACCTGGTCCGAGCTGAAAGTTCCCAGGTTGATAAGGGCTCCCACCCTGGTTAGGGCCTCCCCACACCTCCCCGCAGGGGTCCCTTTCACAGGCTTGTCTCTGTCGTTTTTCAGGAAAGGGATAAACAGCAGAGCGCACTTAACCCAGCTCCTGGCTTCTATCAGCTGTCCCGTGCGATTTTGGCATGGGACCCCGCAGAGCCTTGGGGTCCTGGAAATAAAGGTTTCTCCTCTCTGGTGCAGGGGGTTGAGAAAAAGGCTGTATTAGGGGATGATAATGGTGATGTATATTTACTAATTAATTACAGTTCCTTGTTAGTTAATTTGTTACTTTTGGTTTCTTTTTTTAAAGATTTATTTATTTTTATTTATTTTTATGTATATGAATACACCCTGTATCTGTACAGATGGTTGAGAGCCAGCATGTAGTTTTCTGGGAATTGAACTCAGGACCTCTGCTTGCTCCAACCCTGCTTGATCTGGCCCTACTTGCTCAGGCCCCGCTGGCTCCAGCCCAAAGATTTATTTATTATTATATGTAAATACACTGTAGCTGTTTTCAGATGCTCCAGAAGAGGGCCTCAGATCTTGTTACGGATGGTTATGAGCTACCATGTGGTTGCTGGGATTTGAACTCAGAACCTTTGGAAGAGCAGTCGGTGCTCTTAACCGCTGAGCCATCTCTCCAGACCCTTACTTTTGGTTTCTTAAAAAATTATTATTATTATTATTATTATTATTATTATTATTTTCGAGACAGGGTTTTTCTGTGTAGTCCTGGCTGTCCTGGAACTCACTCTGTAGACCAGGCTGGCATCGAACTCAGAAATCCGCCTGCCTCTGCCTCCCGAGTGCTGGGATTACAGGCGTGCGCCACCACGCCCGGCTCTAAAAATTATTTTTAATTAATTAATTAATTTTATTATTTTTACTTTGTGTGTATGTGTGTGTGTGTGTGTGTGTGTGTGTGTGTGTGTCTGTGCAGCATGCCTCAGAACCCAGAAGACGGTTGTCAGATTCCCCTGGAACTGGAGTTACAGGCAGTTGAGAGCTGGGTTCTGGGAACCAAACCGGGTCCTCTGTGAGAGCAGCAAGTGCTCTAACCCCCGAGTCCTCTCTCCAGCCGCATTTTTAGTATTTTGAGACAGAATTTCATGTGGTCAAGGCTGGCTTCAAACTTAGTATGTTGCCAAGACTGACCTACTACTTCTGATCTGCCACACACTGCAAGCCTCCATTGCGCATGCGCTGGGGGCGGGGCGGTCATAGGCATGCGCCCCTGTGCCCCTCTTCAACTTCTATTGCGATGAATTAAAAACCTGCAGGGAAATAGAAAGGGCAGTACCTAAACTAATCCCCAGGCTGTGAATGCAGCAGTTGTTGACACTTTGTTGTGCTTGCTTCTTTTCCCATTTTCTCCTATAAAAAAATAAAATAAAATGTAAAGAATGGCTGTTTCAGGCTGAGGGGATGGCTCAGTGGTTAAGAGCACTGGCTGCTGTTAACCAGAGGTCCTGAGTTCAACTCCCAGCAACCACATGGTGGATCACAATCATCTGTCATGGGATCTGATGCCCTCTTCTGATGTGTCTGAAGACAACTACAATATACTCTTTTTTTTTTAATTAATTAATTAATTAATTTATTTATTTATTTATTTATTTTTGGTTTTTTGAGACAGGGTTTCTCTATATAGCCCTGGCTGTCCTGGAACTCACTCTGTAGACCAGGCTGGCTTCGAACTCAGAGATTCGCCTGCCTCTGCCTCCCAAGCACTGGGATTACAGGCATGCACTACCACTGCCCGGCCATACAATATACTCTTATAAATAAGTCTTTTTAAAAAAATATTGAAAGTAGGGGACCCATAGATGACTCTAGACAAAAGTACTGACCACCAAGTCCCATGACCTGAGTTTAATCCCCAGGACCTATATGGCAGAGGGAGAGAACTCACACTCACACACACACACACACACACACACACTAATCCCGGGCCCACTTGATTTCTCCTACATTCTGTGCACACAAGAACCCAAGTCTAAGGCCTCTGTCTCTATGTTAGGAAGAGAGCCGGGCGGTGGTGGCTCACGCCTGTAATCCCAGCACTTGGGAGGCAGAGGCAGGCGGATATCTGAGTTCGAGGCCAGCCTGGTCTACAGAGTGAGTTCCAGGACAGCCAGGACTACACAGGACTACACAGAGAAACCCTGTCTCGAAAAACACACACACACACACACACACACACAAAAAAAAAAAAAAAAAAAAGGAAGAGAGGCTAATCAATCCCATAGATGGGGAAGACAGGCCCTGATTGGAAGAGAGATCTCCCAGGTCCATTGGGACAGAAAGAGATTTATTTGCCTGAGGATAAAATGCCTCTGTTTTGAGGAGACACAGGGCTGCTGAGTGCCCCGCTTACAAGACACCTCCATGTCAGATGATGTCAGTGTCAGCGTGGACCCTACCCCGGTGGGACTCCCCCACAGGAAACATCCTGGAAACCGGTTATGCTGGGAACTGTGGGAGTCTTCTCTCTCTGTCCAGGAGGACAGTCAGGGCTGGCACTAGGGAGCACGCCATTTGTCTCCTATGGTGACTGCTCTGCAGGAGGGCTCTTACCATCAGCAGACATTTGCCCAGTGCAAAATGGGACAGCGCCCCCTGGAGGAGTCCTGTGATATCTATCACAGAACAAGCCTTGTCAGGGTCAGCGGTGCTGGGCAGTAAGGGAGGCAGGGAAGGGATATCACATTGAAACCGCCTGTTGCCAGAGCCTTCCTGTGACCTCTGAACTTGGACTCATCCCTTCAAATGCGGGGGCCCCCCCCCCGCCCCCGAGGTTTACGAGTTTGAGAAGGTGGCTTTGCTGATCTGAGCTACTGCCCAGCACAGAACCCTCTTCTGTGGTGGGGGAAGTCTCCCAGGAGACTCAGCCAAGTGGGGTGCCTGGCCTGGAGGGCTGTCAGTGGGTGGTAGCTCACTCTTCCTCAGGTCCCTGAACGCCCTCTCAATGGCTACAGTTCACAGACTTTCAAGGTGAAGTTGGAGTCTAAAGTTTGCCTTGACTTTTCTTTCTTTCTTTTCTTTCTTTCTTTGTTTTTTTGTTTTTGTTTTTTTTGTTTGTTTGTTTGTTTTTGTTTTTCGAGACAGGGTTTTTATGTGTAGCTCCGGCTGTCCTGGAACTCACTCTGTAGACCAGGCTGGCCTCGAACTCAGAAATCCACCTGCCTCTGTCTCCCAAGTGTGCCACCACCACCCGGCTTGCCTTGACTTTTTTTTTTTTTTTTTTTTTTTTTTTTTGATTTTTCGAGACAGGGTTTCTCTGTGTAGCCCTGGCTGTCCTGGAACTCACTTTGTAGACCAGGCTGGCCTCGAACTCAGAAATCCGCCTACCTCTGCCTCCCAAGTGCTGGGATTACAGGTGAGCACCACCACCGCCCGGCTTTGCCTTGACTTCTTTAAAAGGTTTGTTTTGTATGAATGGGTGCTTGCCTGGACGCAGGTGTGTACTAAGAGGAAGCCTTTCACCTTGGCTAACAACCTTTTGGGTCTTCTTTCTGGCTTTATATATTTATTTCAATCATATTCGATTTTATATATGTCTTAGGGGGCATGTTACACAGTCAAGATTCTGTTGGCTGGACACCATGCGGCACAATGTAGTCCAGCTTCTTGGGAGCCCACTTGAATCTAGGAGTTCGAGGTCAGCTTGGGCAACATCTAAAAACATTGGTCTTTTCCTTGTTTTCTTTTTGAGACAGAGTCTTGTGTAGCCTAGGCTAGCCTCAAAGTTGCGATGTAGCTAAAGATATCCTGGAACTTCTGATCTTCCTGTTCCCACATCCCAAGTTCTAGAATTACAGATGCCCACTACCACAACTTAGCTCTTCTGACTTAGAGACAGGATGTCATGTAACCTAGGCTAACCTCAAAGTTGCAATGTAGCTAAAGCTGTTCTTGAACTTCTAATTCTCCCGTTCCTGCTTCTCAAGCTCTGGAATCACAGAGGTCC
The DNA here is from genome assembly GCA_964023405.1 of Apodemus agrarius. NCBI lineage: Eukaryota > Metazoa > Chordata > Mammalia > Rodentia > Muridae > Apodemus > Apodemus agrarius. The sequence continues at coordinate 11,453,892 of OZ030008.1, forward strand.
ACCACCACCTTAGCTTTTCTGATTTAGAAACAGGGTCTTATGTAGCCCATGCTGGCCTTGAACTCCGGTCTTCCTGCCTAGCCTCATGTGTGCTGGGAATAGATGTGTGAGCTGCCTTGCTTGGTGTAAGACGCCTGTATTAAGAACATAAAGTGAGGGGCGGGGCTTGGCACTGGAGTCCTGTGATTCCAGACATTTGCTACTCCAGAGCTGAGGCAGAAGCATGAGTTCGAGGCCAGGACAGGGCAAGCTTGAGGTTTAAGGGTTTGAGGCTAGTCTGAGCCACCAGGTGAGATCCTGGCCCAGGAAGTGAAAAGAAGACAGAGGGCGAGGGGGTGGGGGTGGGGGCAGGGCCTGTTGTGAAGGAGGCTCTGGGTTCAAACCTCCATATTGCAAAGAAGAGACTAATCGACTAAACCAGGCAACTTGAAATCCTCCCTTTGGTCAGGTCCTGATGTGCACACTGATGTGCACGCGACAAGCTCTTTCCTCCCTGAGCCGAGTCCTTCCTAGGGCTGTTCCCGTACAGAACTGTGTCTTATGGCGTGTGGCTGTGCTGATTCTGAGGGTACAGGTTTTTGATGTTGCTGTTGTTGCTTGAGTATGTTTTGCTATGCCGGGCAGTGGATATCTGAGTTTTAGGCCAGCCTGGTCTACAGAGTATGTCTTGCTATGTAGTTCAGGCTAGCCTCCAGCTCAACACCCCCATGCTTCAGCCTCCTGGGTGCTGGGATTACAACCCAGCTGGCTGCTGGCTGCACCCTGAGGTCCCACTCCCTTCCATTTTATTCAGCGGGCTGTTATGCAGGGGACAGTTAAGTGACTCTCCATTTCTTGTACCAGCCCATTTGTACAGAGTGCGCATGTGTGTACGTATGCATGTGTGTATATGTGTGTATGCTTCTATCTACACATGCAGGTATTCCTGCTGTTCACAGTTCCCGCAAAGCTGGGTGTGCCCGTTAGTTTGAGTCTGTGAATTTGGGCCGGGGCTACAGGAGACCTGGGAGGGGGCGGGGAATCTTTCAGAAAACTGAATTGCTTGCTGTCAAGCCTGACAACTGGATCCTGGAACCCAATAAGTTAAAGGAGAAAGCCGAGTCTCCCAACTGTGTCCGGGCATGTGCACTCTCCCCACAAATGAGTGAACGAAGGAATGAGTGAATGAATGAATGAACGAGTGAATGAATGAATGATCGAATGAACGAATGAATGCAAAATGGCAGCTGACGAGACCAAAAAAAAAAGCAAAACAAAATACAAAAGCCAAATGGATCTGCAGAAGCTTGAACCCTCCCTCTGGATCCCCACCCGCCGAGCAGGAGGTGCGGGGGAGGGGACTCCCTCTGGGAATCCAGGTCAGCTCCCACCAGACCGCTGCAGGAGCTGGAGAGGGGCTAGGGCCGGGAAGGGGGGTGGGGAAGAGGCAGAAGTTGGAGGGAGGGAGCCCGACCCTGCCTGCGAGTGATTAGCCGCAGCCCCGCGCGGCGCAGTAAACAGGCTTTCCCCTCCGCTCCATCCCAGGCAGGCATCGGATCCTGAGTGATTAATCCGAGTCTTCCGGGGCCAAGAGCCTTGCGTGGACTTGGACTCAGCCGAGATGGGAGTAGGAGGTGGCCTCCTGCAGCTACGGCAGAGGAGTGTCCGCGCAGCGCGGTGACACGACGGGCCAGCGCGGCATCCGGGGGCGCAGGGCCGGGGCTGGAGGCTTCCGGGAACCCCGGTCCCTCGGCCGCTGAACCCTGACACCCGCCAGATAAGCTCTATCGCGGCGGCCAGAGCCGGGAACAGCCGGATACAGGGGCCACCGAGTGCATTCCCAGAACCAGCATCCGCGGTGGTCAGAGGGCTGCAGGGAGCTCCGCCCGCCCGCGGTCGGTGACAACCAGCCAGCGCCGGGCAGCTCCGGAGCTCGGTCCCGAGGTCCAGACCCGCTCCACGCTCCACGGTGAGTGTCGTCGTGTCGTCGGGGTCCCCGGCAGGCTGGCACGTGCAGGTGGAGAGAGGAGGGGCCACTTCCTCGCACTCACCTAGAGCTCTGGGGCCGCGAGAGGGAGGCTGGGTTGGAGCAGAGAGACCGCTGCTGTGTGGCCTTGGGCAAATTCTTCTCCCTCTCTGGACCTCCGCGTGTCCCTGTCAGTCTTTAACTAGAAGTTATCTGGTTATCTGGAATATCTTTAAGGGGCTCTTGCGTGACACTACGTCTCTGGCACAGTGCTGGGCTGAGGTGGCTTGGTACAGGGAATATTTAGGGAGTGCCAGGGGCTCCCCCTTCCTGGTAGACTCTTCTCCGCTCCTTGTAGTACAAAGGCTCAGAGAGATGGAGCGATTTGCCTGAGGTCACACAGCTCAACAGTGCGACTGACAAGCGAGGAGCGGAGTCTTTCTGACTCCGCGCTTATTCTAGGCATGGGTGGGGGGAGGAAGCGTGTAAGGAACAGACTAGATTGACTTTCTGTTGCTTCAGGAAGGCGCAGAGGAGGTGGTCAGCCTCGGCTCCAAGCCACCCTCCGCTGTCAGGAAGGCGAGGCTTGCACGAGCTGGGCCAGGCGCGCTCTGTTAGGAAGACAAGCGCCCACTACCATTGCCTCGACACGGGATCCCCAGGGACTTGAGAGAAAGAGGGTTGGGGGTGGGGGGCGTAAGAACTGGGGGCGGGGAGCATGGCGCATGCCTTGACTAGGTTTTGTTCCAGTTTTATTTTGCCTTTTCAAAAATCTGTTTTAAATCATTCCGGGCCCCCGCGCGGCTCCTCTGGACAAAACAGAATTGTGAAACACACCAGCACTTTCCGCACGCCTCCCCTGGGGGGAATCTCGTATTAATACCACGGCCGTCTATTTGCATATCCATCCCTGCTGTGGCGCTGGCATTGGGCAGGGAGTGGGTTGCAGACAGAGTTAGCCAGGGCACTCCCCGGAAGGAGGCCCGGTTACATTCCAGGGCTAGGAAGTCCCCAGCAGCAGGTGGGAAGCCCCCCCAGGGCCAGGCTCCCAGCCAGAGGTGAAGGTCTCAACACCCAGATGTGGCCTGTCTTACTTCCTTTGGAATGTTCCACTGGGCAGCAGACCTGGGCTGGACCCACGCCTCCTTCCCTTTCGTGGGGGTGTGGGGGCCGGCTCAGAACCTCCTGCATTGAGGATAAATGGGGACTTGAGCTGTGGTCCCAGAAACCCCCATCCGTCCTAGGGAATGTGGTTTTTCTTTGTGTCTTGAACAAATCACTTCTCTCTCAGCCTCAGTTTCTTCATCTGCAGGGCAATGGGTTTATTTAGGGAAATCTCTCAAGGTTCTGTAGGCTGGATTCTGGGACTCTGGGCAGGGACATTCCCAAGGTGGAGTACAAGGTGCTTGCTTCGGATGCCTAAGGCCCTGGGCTGGCTCTCTCTCTCTTTCTCTCTCCCTCCCTCCCTTCCTCCCCCGACTCCCCACCATGTGTGTGTGTGTGTGTGTGTGTGTGTGTGTGTGTGTGTGTGTAAGTGGGGGTGGGGCTTAGAAAGTCCTTTCAGTCCATCATCCTCTCTGTGAACAAGGATGTGCAGGGAGGAGGAGGAACTCCAGGGCCTGGGAGGACAGGACACCAGGATCAGATATGTGGCGATATGGTGGGGATATGGTGGGGATATCAGCGGGGCAGGCCTGACCACCCAGGGCTTGACCTGGGGCACCTTGATGCTTGGGCTCCCGCCTAGCGACTTCACCCTGTGGGTCCCGGACTTCACCCTGTGGGTCCCGGCATGGAGCTAAGGCCTCTAGGCTGTCCCGTCCACCCACCGAGTGCTCTTACTTCCCTCCAGGAGACTTTGTTGCCATGTGTGTGGGGGAGGATCTCACTCCTGAGACAGCCCACCATCAGATTCTTAGGAGTTAGGTGAATTGGTTGCTACATCCAGAATTATGTAAACTTTCAGGAACTTCTGTTTAAACTAGGAAGAGAGGGCAGGGAGCTTATCACTTCTGCTCTCTACTCGTGAGGCTGCGGGTAGACCGAGGGCCTCGCACAGAGCGGGCAAGTGCTTTGCTGGTAAGCTATGTTGTCAGCCCTTGGTGTTGGAGATAGAAAGGCCTCAGACTCACAACGCCAGCTGGCTACTGCTGGGGCGACAGGTACCTGCCGATACCCCCAGTTCGCAAAGCTCCAGGGGGTGAACCAGGGTTTTGTGCACGTTAGGCAATCCCCAGCTCCCCCCTCCTTTTTCTTCGTTGTTTTTTTTTTTTTTTTTTTTTTTTTTTTTTTTGGTTTTTCGAGACAGGGTTTCTCTGTGTAGTCCTGGCTGTCCTGGAACTCACTCTGTAGACCAGGCTGGCCTCGAACTTAGAAATCCGCCTGCCTCTGCCTCCCAAGTGCTGGGATTACAGGCATGCGCCACCACGCCCGGCCACCACGCCCGGCACATTTCTTCGTTGTTTTATTTTATGTATATAAGTGTTTTGCCGGTAGTTATGTTATATGCACCACATGCATGCCTGGTGTCCTTAGAGGTCAGAAGGGGGCAGTGATGTCCCTGGAACTGGAGTTACAGACAGTTGTGAGCCTCCACAGAGGTGCTGGGAATTGTGCCCTGCAAGAGCGACCAGCGCTCTTAACCGTCGAGCCATCTCTCTGGCTCCCCGGCCCCCCCCCCCGCCCCCATTTTTGAAAGCATTTTCTTTGTGCTAGGAATACATCCAGGGCTTCAGTGGTGCTGAGCGTGTAGCCTGCCAGGGAGCCATGTCCTGGTCCTTCACAACTCACCGTGCCATTTCCCCCAAGCTCTGTCCCGTGGCATCTGAATGGCAAAGGGTGGCAGGTCACCACGCAGCCCTTCCGGATTGATTCCGCGGTCAGCGACTTCACGTTGGAAGCTCGGAGCTGGCTTTGGTGGGGAAATGCCAAAAGGCCCAGCACGGGGCTCGCTTGGCTTGTTATGTTGCTCTGTGTGCTGCTGGGTTTGGGGAAATGGCTCGTGTTGAGGGAGGGCTCCTCACAAATGCCGTTTCCTGAGTCTGCCCTTGCTGCTGTTGGCTGCCTAAGTGGCCCAGTAAGTTCCCACACACTGTCCTTTGACTGCTAGTCACTCACTGAGGTAAAGCAGCGACCCACCAGGATTCCCGAAAAGCCACACACCCCTTCATCCACGGTCAGGTGCAGGAGCCAAGACGAAACTTGCCAAAAAGGTCCCGCGCAAATGAACTGATCGGTTCAAATCTTCAGAAAAACAGCACTCGATGCCCCTGCTTCCGCCTCCTGGGGGACAGACAGGAAATATGCCACCACCCTTGGCCATGTAAATGTTGTCTGTCGTATTATTTTGTTTTATTATTTATTTATTTTGATTTCTCGAGACAGGGTTTCTCTGTGTAACAGCCTTGGCCATCCTGGAACTTGCTTTGTAGACCAGGCTGGCCTCAAACTCACAGAGATCCGCTTCCCAAGTGCTGGGGTTAAAGGCATGCACTATCATGTCCAGCTATCAAATAAGCATTTATTTGTATTTCTGTGTGTCTGCATTCTTTGCCTTCGGGAATGTGTGTGCTGCATGTATGCAGTGCTCAAGGAGGCCAGGAGAGGGCGCTGGAGGGCTTGAGCATCTGGAACTGGTTGTAAGCCACCGCGTGGGTACCAGGAACCAAACAGGGTCCCCTGTAAGAGCAGCTGTGTTCTTAACCACTGAACGTCTCTCCAGCTCCTGTAAATTTTATTTTCATTAGTAGAGTGAATGATATACATTCTTCCTAGCCATGCATTGCTGTATTTGCATACTCACGAGCACACGCCCATGTGTGTTTTTGTATGAACACAGAGCCCCGGGAGCTGGTTGATAAACGTTTAGCTTCCCGATATACATTCCTGATGCACACTGACCAGGGACTCAGAGATCTTGTCATGGAAAGGCCTCCTACTTCCCTAAGTTTCAGGCTAAAGTCCTCTGCTCCCTTCTTCCACAGAAAAAGGGTCAGCAACCAAATCTGATATCTCCGGGTCCACCCTGAAGAATAGATCCCCGGGAGGGACACCCAGACTCCTGCTGAGCCGGGGCATCAGCACGCTGGGACACGATGCTTTGTCCCCTGCACCTTTGCTCTTTGTATCCATGCTGCTGCACCTGTGGCCCCTGCATCTTTGGTCCTGCAGTCTCTGTATCCAAGCAGCATTCTGTCAGTAAGTGGCAGCTTCTGGTTAATTCCATGCCTTTGCAGACCTTGATCCTGCCAGCTCTGTTTTCCCCGTGCAGAGAATGATGGCGCTAATAGAAACAATGTCTTGGAACAATTCAAAGGAACAGCTAAGCCAGCCCTATAGAGGAGTTAAGACTGTGCTCTATTTTTAGAAACCCTAGAGGCCAGGTGGGCCCTTTCCAGGCGCCCTGGAGCAGGCCAGCACAAGGAAAATCTTTCTCGTGCCCAAGTCCCGCCTTTCCTCCTTCCCTGCCAAGGAGGAGGCCCAGGTGGGGGTGTTAGCTAAGCCATGTGGCTGTGGTGGAGGGAGGGGGCAGACCCTCGCTGAAGGAAGTGTTCAGAGAGGGTGGGTGTGGCTGTCTGAGCAAGGGGACATCCCAGATGTCCACGGGGCTCCCCACCAGGACCTAAGTCCTGATCGCCATCTTAGGACTTCTGTGAGCAGCTTGGCAGCCCCTGTGAAGTCAGGGTCTCTGTTTCCCACCTCAGTCTCTGCACACCCCTCCTCCAGCCCTCCTCCCGCCCTCCTCCCCACTTTCCTCTCCTTTCTTTGGGAACTTTGCTACAGCAGGTTGGGCAGGATGGAGCTCAGAGGCAGAGCCCTCTCCTCGCCTGATTTCCAACACTGCATGCTCGATCAATCACACGCATGAGCGAGCCCCGAGATGGGTCCACCCTGCGTTCCGCACACCGATCTTGTTGTATCCTGGATGTTTTCACGCCAAGATTTGATCATTCCAGCGCCGTGAGATGGCGCGGTGGGTAAAGGCGCTTACCACCAAATCTCACGGGGTAGACGGGAGAACCGGCACCTACGAGTTTGTCCTGTAATCTCCACACGTCCACTTTTGTGTACATGTGAGCACCCTACGCATACCACACATGCACACGTGTACACACACATACACACACACACATGCACACACACACACACACACACACATACACACACACACACACACTCACACACAGAGCCACCTGTCTGCCTTCCAAGCTGGGTTTACGGGGGTCAAATAGTTTGTGATTTGGCAAACACTTTTTTTTTTTTTTTTTTTTTTTTGAGACAGGGTTTCTCTGTGTAGTCCTGGCTGTCCTGGAACTCACTCTGTAGACCAGGCTGGACTCGAACTCAGAAATCCGCCTGCCTCTGCCTCCCAAGTGCTGGGATTACAGGCGTGCGCCACCACGACAAACACTTTTTAACTGGGTCTCAAACGTGTGCAGAGTCCAGCAGCTTCTACTTTTCAATTAAAAAAATAAATAAATAAAAGGAACCGTAATGGCCCTGCCCTCACCAGGGACCCAGAAGTCCACCGCTGCCCGCCACCTCCACTGCCCCACCCGGCTCAGGCTGCTGGCCTTCTCCCTCAATTCTCTCAATGGCCGGAGTTGCCCCAAACTACCTTGTTTCTACTTGCTTGCTTGTTTTGTTATGTTTTCTCAGATGGCCATCAGACAGTCTCTTTTCCTCCCTGCAGCCAGCAGGTTCCCAGGAGTGAGGCCACACCCCCTGTCCTTGCCCCTTTCTGCCTGGCCTGGCTCCCTTCACTCAGAACACAAGGCCCGCAGGATCCAAACCCCTCAGACCCCAGGGGTCAACATACCGTCTTCATACCTGCTTCTCTCAGGCCAGCGACAGCTCTGCCCCAGGACCTTTGCATCACGACTCCTCTCATGTTGCCCCTCTCTTGGGCCCTCCAGGGCCCCTCACAGGTGCCACTGTCTCAAAAGGAGGTCGGTCTTAGGTATTTGCCTCCTATATAGGAGACTTTGGGTTCCATCCCCAGCGAAACCAACTTAAGATACCTCCTTATTACAGGAAAACCCCGGCAGGGAGAGTACGGACGCAGACTCCACAGAGGCTGTGACAACCAGAGTGTCGTTCCTTGAGGGCCCCCTGGTACCGCTGACCATGTGTCCAGGGCCCATGTGCCGTGACTCCTCCCAGAGGGATGGGAGCCTGATGGTTAATGTGCAGGGGGACCTGTCAGAACAGGGACTTAGGACCAGGTGGCACCAGCCTTGCCTGCTTCTCTCTGCCTCTATGGAGGCAAGTTCTCCCCTGGAGAGACACCGTGGGAACAGGGCATGTTTTTTTCTCTGTGGTGGGCATAGGGCCACACGCTTCTCAGTCTCTCCTTTGAAACCAGGGGTGCCCTAGTAAGTGTGTGCAAACATGGAGACTGAGGCACAGAGAGTGACAGTCATACGGCTTGTAAGGGACAGACTGGGTGTGTATCCAACTCCCCTGGCTCTGTCTACGCCAAGTTCAAGCCATTCACGTTAGTGCCCAGCAGCTGTGCGTTAGTCGTACGTGTGGGGACTCCAATCCTGCATCCCGGGGCTGCCTCAGAGTGCTGTGTGTCTCTGAGCAGGTCACTTTCCACCTCTGTTTTCTTAAAAAAAAAAAAATTACTGCTGTTGGTCCTGGTGGTGGTGGTGGTGGTGGTGGTGGTGGTGGTGGTGGTGGCGCATGCCTTTGATCCCAGCACTCAGGAGGCAGAGGCAGGTGAATATCTGTGAGTTCAAGGCCAGCTTGGTATAAGAATGGCGGTCCAGAGCCGGGTGGTGGTGGCACACACCTTTAATCCCAGCACTTGGGAGGCAGAGGCAGGCAGATTTCTGAGTTCGAGGCCAGCCTGGTCTACAGAGTGAGTTCCAGGCCAGCCAGGGCTACACAGAGAAACCCTGTCTCGAAAAACAAAACAAAACAAAAAACAAAAAACAAACAAACAAACAAACAAAAAAAAAGAATGGCGTTCCAGGACAGCCAAAACTGTTATACAAAGAAACTGTAAGAAGAAACAAAAACCAAAAAGGGTCAAAGTCATTCTTCACTTCGAGAGAGTGTGTCAGACCCCAGGACATACACAGTGTACTTTTCTCCTGCAGCTTATGAAGCTGACCTCTGGTGATACAGGTCCCACAGACTGTTTAGTTTTCTTTTCTTTTCTTTTCTTTTCTTTTCTTTTCTTTTCTTTTCTTTTCTTTTCCTTCTCTCTCTCTCTCTCTCTCTCTCTCTCTCTCTCTCTCTCTCTCTTTCTTTTTTTGGTTTTTAGAGACAGGGTTTCTCTGTGTAGTTCTGGCTGTTCTGGAACTCACTCTGTAGACCAGGCTGGCCTCGAACTCAGAAATCCACCTGCCTCTGCCTCCCAAGTTCTGGGATTAAAAGCATGCACCACCACCGCCTGGCATCTGTTTGGTTTTCTGGAAGCTAGGCAAAACCCTATCAGGGCCTGCAGAGAGGAGAGCATGCGCGGTCCCTGTCATCCTAGCTGGAGGTTCCGGCTGCCTCTACTAATCTCATCTGCTTCCCGGACTGGCTAAAGGCAAGACCGTGTGATACTGAGGGTTTCTGTTCAGGTTCCAGAGAGTTCTTGGCGGAGGTGGGGGACGCTGACAACACAGGGCGGCTGGGAGATGGTTCCAAGCAGGCATTGGACTTTAACATCCAAGTCAGGGTCCTCACACAAGGGACGCGGCCCCTTGTACCTCTGTTGATGCGCATTGAGGGACTGGCAAGATTCCCTCAGCCCACAGTGAGGAAGGAGCTCAGTACACAGAAGGGGTAGGAGGCAGAGTCTGGGGGTGACTTATGGTTCTTCCCATTCTCATGGGTCCAGGTTGGCTGTGCTGTCCTCTGTGGGTGTGGTGGTGGTGGGATGTGGCTCAGATCCTTCCTGGTTGCAAACAGTACCCATGGCTTCGTGTGCTCTGCTCAGCTACATGAGTCCAGCAGTAAGTTTAGCCCTGGATGTGCAAGACAAGGAGCCAGGAGAGCATGGCGGCCCTGCCTGGCGTGCAGGTGGGCCTGTGAGGTGGGTCCAGAGGCTGGCAGGAAGGATTCTTCCTGAGTGAGAGAGGTGGCACTGGGCATTTCAGAAGGGCGAGCCAGGCAAGGCCCGAGAGCCCCCAGTTTCCCGGCAGGTGCCTTCGTGTGGTCTGGACAGAGGAAACCAGTACTGTGAGTCTGTGTTGGTCCTTACAGGACATTTCCTCCCCCTACCCCCAGCCCAGTGTCCTATGCCTTACCTGCCATCAACTTAGATGCTTGTATCTGCAGAGAAGGATCCTGAAATTCACACACACCAGAAGAAGGCATCGGACCCCATGACAGATGGTTGTGAGCCACCATGTGGTTGCTGGGAATTGAACTCAGGACCTCTGGAAGAGCAGTCGGTGCTCTTAACCGCTGAGCCATCTCTCTAGCTCCCTGCCCTGCCTTTTATTTTTTTTTGAGAAAGAGTTTCTCTGTGTAGCTCTGGCTGTCCTGGAGTTTGCTCTGTAGACCAGGCTGGCCTTGAACTTAGAGATCCACCTGCCTCTGTCTCCTGAGTGCTGGAATTAAAGACGTGTGCCGCCACTGCCCGGCCTTGTTATTATATCTTAGTACTTATTCTTTTTTTGTTTTGTTTTGTTTTGTTTTGTTTTGTTTTGTTTTGTTTTGTTTTGTTGTTTTTTGAGACAGGGTTTCTCTGTGTAGCCCTGGCTGTCCTGGAACTCACTCTGTAGACCAGGCTGGCCTAGAACTCAGAAATCTGCCTGCCTCTGCCTCCCAAGTGCTAGGATTACAGGCATGTGCCACCACCGCCCGGCTCATCATACTTATTCTTATTCTATGCACATATGTGTGTGCTCATGCCCCAGCAGACGTGTGGAGGCTGGAGGACAACCTTTGGGGTTGATCTCTTTCACCTCTGTGGACTCTGGAGGGCTTGGGATCCCCGGCTTGTGCAGCTCCCCCCCCCTTACCAGCTGAGCATCTCGCTGGCACACTGGCTCTGTGGAACTCACCAACCTGGAGCTTGTTCTGGAGCCCAGCTGCCCCGGAGCTCTTGGCAATCCCCCTGTCTCACCCTCTGCCTCACCACTGCTCCAGGCTTTGGCGAGGCTAGCCTGGTCTACAGAGTGAGTTCCAGTTCTAGGACAGACAGGGTTGCACAGAGAAACCCTGTCTCGAAACAAAACAGGGGAGGAGGTTGAGGGGAGAGAGAGAGAGAGAAAGAGAGAGAGAGAGAGAGAGAGAGAGAGAGAGAGAGAGAGAACGAGAACACACAAAGGAGGCGGTCTGGGAGGTGGACAGGTGGCTTCTGAGGTGATGGACAGGGCGTGGCCACTCCATTTCAAAGGTGGGGAAGTCACAGTCTAGGAAGGACTGGGCTGCATCCCATCTCCACCACAGGGGAAGAATGTGACATGCTGAAGCCAGACCCAGTCCCCAGAGGCGTCCTCTGAGCCCGGCTCCTGGCAGGAAGTGGACACAGGGTGAGCCTGTGTCCCCACCGCAGAACCCTTGTGCATTTCTCTCATTTTTGCATCTTGGGACAAAGGGTGAAAAAACTCAGATGACCCGCACTGCTTCCTGGTGGAAAAACACGCTGGACCCCGGTGGGATCTTCCAGCAGCAGCAGCAGGGCTGCCCCGCCTCTGTCTCTCTCTGTCCCTGCTGCTGCCGGGCTGGAGGGAAGACAGAAAACGCAGGGCTTGGGGACTCAGACGGTGGCGCTCAGGGACTCCGGTGGGCCATCCCTGCTGGCCCTCTTCTCCATAGGAAGTCACATGGGATGTTCTGACAGTGTCCCCACCCAGGTCCCATGGCCGACACCTCCACAGCCACCAATGCTGCCTAGGCCTTGGAGTCAGACAGAACTGGCTTTGCCGCCCCTGAGTCACATGTTGTCTGGCACTCTGTGACACCTGTCTCTGCTTCCGCATCTTCAGGATATAAACAGGGAACCTGTCACCCGGAGACTTGGATGAGAGAGACGCTCCTGGCTCACACACACGGAGGTTTTCGTGACTAGATAGTCTGAATACAGTGTTAGCTTCGACTCTGAGTCTCCTCATGCCCTCTGCGATGTACAACTGAACCTCTTTGTATACGTGCCTGTTAGCATATCAATCACATAATAATAACAACGGGCTTTAGTATGACATTTCGTTCCTGTATATAATGTGTTTTTTTTTGTTTTGTTTTGTTTTTTGTTTTTGTTTTTGTTTTTTTGAGACAGGGTTTCTCTGTATAGCCCTGGCTGTCCTGGAACTCACTCTGTAGACCAGGCTGGCCTCGAACTCAGAAATCCGCCTGCCTCTGCCTCCCAAGTGCTGGGATTAAAGGTATGCGCCACCAACACCCGGCCGTATATAATGTGTTTTGATCACGTTCACCCTTCTTGGTTCCGTCCTGCTCACACTGATCCGCCCCCTTCCCAGCATGCCCCCCTTATACTTTTACGGGTGTTTTGCTTTGACACGGTGTATACGGAACGTGAACACGGGCTCCCGGCTACATCCCTGAAGAAAACGTCTTCCCCTTCCAGAGCAGCCATCAGCTGTCAGTAGATCATCAGGGAGGGCCAGGGCCTGGTGACTCACTCTCGCTGACTTTTGAGACACTGTCTCCTTGTGTGGTCCTGGCTGGTGTGGGACTTGCTGTGTAGACCAGGCTGGCCTCAAACTCACAGAGATCCGTCTGCCTCTGCCTCCAGAGTGCTGGGATTAAAGGCATGGGCCACCAAGTCTGGTAAATCTTCCCCTAGTTTTGAGACCCTTTCTCATGTAGCCCAGGCTAGCCTCAAACTCACCAGTAGCCGAGGATGACCTTGAGTTTTAGATCCTCCTGGCTCCACCTCCCGAGTGGAGTGCTAGGATCGCAGGCACGCACCGCTACAGTAGCTGTCTCGTATGGCTGCCTGGAGCAGTGGGGCACAGGGGTCGGAGATGTCCTAGGTCTAGCAGGCACCTGTGTCAATGTCCTGTTGATGCTGGGTGAGTCCCACAGACTGTCGCTAAAACCCACTGCCACTGATTCTCTTAAAGGTCTGTATGCCAGAAGCCCCAAGGGACAGCTCTGCCTGACCTAGTCTCTGGGGTCTAGGAGGGGCCCTGTCCCTGGCTTGCTGACCCCACCATTCCAAACTCCTTGGCCTTAAGTGGCTTTTGTTTGTTTGTTTGTTTTTGTTTTGTTTTGGTTTTTGTGGTTTTCTGCTGGGGACTGAATCCAGAACCTGCTAGGTGCATACTCCACCACTGGACTGTATCCCTAGCCTCAAACCCTGCCTCAGAAGTCATGTAGTCTTCCTCGGTGTGGCTTGTCCCTGTGTGAGGACACGGGTCACTGGCCCCAATCCAGGACCACCTCTCCTTCACCGCACATCTGTAAAGACCGATTTCCGAGTGCGGTCACAGGTCTGTAGTACGTTTTCACAACGTATCTCACCGCCTCACAGTTTCCACTGTTGCTGGGGTCCCCCTTCTACTGTGACCTCGCACGCACTGCTAGCCCAGGGTGGTCCAGGTCCCTTCTGTTCCCGCCGCCATTCTGTGCTGTTCATGAGCTAGGATGATCTCTGAGGAACAGACTCGGTTTCCCGAGGTCACATGGCCACCAAATGCTGTAGCTGGGAGACCCTTTTCTTCCCGATTCTGAAAGCTGGCTGGGTTTTGAGACCCTCCCACCGCATCCCAGGAGCCTGGACACATGGGAGACACACTCTCTTTCCTGGCTTGCACCACCCTCCAGACGTGCTCCCACTGCAGAAGCACCTTCCGGCCTTAGGCTGGTCCTGCTGACTCCCAGGGGGAGAAAGCCCGGGGAAGGGGGATGTTGGTGGAGGGATAAGGATGCTGTTGCACAGTTAAGACCTTCTGCAGAGTCAGAATTCCCTTCCCAGAATCCACACAGGCAGTTTGTAACTGCCTGTCACTCCAGCTCCAGGAGATCTGATGCCCTCTCCAAGGGTACCCAGGTTTCTGTGTGCGGCACATACACATGCACACCCCACACCCGATGGAGTCTGTTTCATGCTCCCTGTACAGGAGATTGGATAGCCTATCAGGGGCGCTCATCCCTGTTGAGGACTGACTGTCAATGCCATTGGCTGTCTGTAGCTCTTCATCTAGAGATGAGACTTTGAGAAATGTCTCCCATCCCCACCGGCATAGCGACGGGTGCGGATTATTGTGCAGGCAACCATATTGGTGAGATTTCATGACTACAACAGCTGTCCTTCTGTCTAGAAGACACCGTCTCACAGCTGGCTATAATAAACCTTAAAAAAAAAGAGAGAAAGAGTGCTGGAGAGATGGCTCAGTGGTTAAGAGCACTGACTGCTTTTCCTGAGTTCAAATCCCAGCAACCAAATGGTGGCTCACAACTGTCTGTAATGGGATCTGATGCCCTCTTCTGGTGTGTCTGAAGACAGCTACAGTGTACTCATATATAATAAATAAATGAATCTTTTAAAAAACTTAAGAAAAAGAAAACAAGAAAGAAAGGAAGGAAGGGAAGGGGAGAGAGAGAGAGAGAGAGAGAGAGAGAGAGAGAGAGAGAGAGAGAGACCATGTGGGTCCTGGTCTGTAGGGTATGCAGAGCACAGAGCACTCAGGAAACCTGGCGACATCTGAGGAGTCTCAGTGTTGGGGTTGCACATTGCAAAGTGACTCATTACCACTGGGGCTGGAGAGGTGGCTCAGTGGTTAGAGCACCGACTGCTCTTCCAGAGGTCCTGAGTTCAGTTCCCAGCAACCACATGGTGGCTCACAACTATCTGTAACGGGATCTGATGTCCTCTTCTGATGTGTCCGAAGACAGCTACAGTGTACTCACATACATAAAATAAATCTTCAAACAACAACAACGACAACAGTGGCCAGGCAGTGGTGGTGCGCACCTTTAATTCCACCACTTGGGAGACAGAGGCAGGTGGATTTCTGAGTTCGAGGCTGGCCTGGTCTACAGAGTGAGTTTCAGGACAGACAGGGCTACACAGAGAAACCCTGTCTTGAAAAAAAAAAAAAAGAAAAAAGAAAGAAAGGAAAGAAAGAAAGAAAGAAAGAAAGAAAGAAAAAAACAGGCGACTCTTTGCTCTTTGTTCTGGGGACGATACTCTTAGATGCTCTGAAGCAGTGTTCTCTGCCAGATCGGCAGCAGGAACCTCTTGGTCCAGGTCTGGGAAGGCCCTGGAGGAATGTGGCCCTCGTTTTGATATGGAGTGGAGAGCAGAGGGCGGCCAGGGCCTGACAGAGATAATGGCGAGCGGGCAGATGAGGTAGGAATTTACATTCCCGCATGGACCGAACCCTGTCTTGGCGAGTAGAAGGTGCTGTTCCGAGATGTTGGCGCTGGCGTGGGGTGGGGTGGGCAGGGCTCTAACTGCTGGGGCTCTCGGGACAGGAAATAGCTGCTGTGTCAGCAAGAGGAGCGACAGGCTGGAGGCCCCTGAGGAGATGCGTTTTTTTCCCAGAGACTTTGCTGGAGGGAAGCTGGCAAGCGGGTCGGGAGCCAGCCACATGCCTGGTACGAATCCAGACACGAGGCCTTTGGGAGCTGTGAGGTAATGAGAGCCCATGAGCTGAAGGCTCCCAGTGAGGTCTCCCTAAACATGAACAGCCGTTACAGCGGCAAGGACTGTGGTGCCTGGGTCTAAGACTGTGCCTGAGAAGCCTCACAGGGCACCCCAGGGACCCTCAGCAGCCAAGGACTAAGGTGGCAGCCCAGGAGCCTCACTGTGAGGGCAGTAGAGCTGAGAGGAAGCCCCCCAGGACCCCCAAACAGCTGCAGGCAAGCTGCTGGCGGCACCAGCCTATCTCTCACATCTGGAACGCATGGCCCGTGTCCACCTCTGCTTAGAAGAAGCATGCCACCGGGTACCTGCAGACAGGGGGACAGATGAGCACATCTGGGGTGTGTCCTGTAGGTAGTGGACAGGAGAGGTGCTGAGCTGAGGCCTCTAATGCACAGGCAGTTTGGTGGTTTTAGCCCAGTTTGGGGGAATCACACAGTCTTTTGTTCTTGACATTCCTACATAAACACTCACGGAGCCTTGGCTGTGCCCGGGAACCTAGGCCAGTTCTTGCTGACACCCCAAGGTGGTTTGAATAAGAGCCAGGAGGTGGTGGCGCATGCCTTTAATCCCAGCACTCAGGAGGCAGAGACAGGTGGATTTTTGAGTTCGAGGCCAGCCTGGTTTACAGAGTGAGTTCCAGGACAGCCAGGGCTACACGGAGAAACCCTGTCTCGGAAAAAAGAAGAAGAAGGAGAAGAAGAGGAAGAGGAAGAGGAAGAAGAAGAAAAAAGAACAGTTCCCCAAAGGGCTAGAGGGATGGCTCAGCAGCTAAGAGCACTGACTGCTCCTCTGCTCTTCTAAAGGTCCTGAGTTCAAATCCCAGCAACCACATGGTGGCTCACAACCATCCATAATGAGATCTGACTCCCTCTTCTGGTGTGCCTGAAAACAGCTACAGTGTACTTAGATATAAAAATATATAAATAAATCTTAAAAAAAAAAAAAAAGAATGCTCCCCAAAGGCTCACTTGTTTTAATCTTTCCTAGTTGCTTAACTATTTAGGAGGTATTAGGAGGTGTGGCCTTGATGGAGGAGGTGTGTCACTCGGGGGATGGAGGTTTCAAAGGCCCACAGTAGACCTAGTCTGTCTTCTCTATCTGCAATTTGTAGATCAGATATAGACTCTTAAGTTACTGCTTTAGCACCTTCCCTGCCTGCCTGTCACCAAGCTCCCTGTCACAACGATCATGGACGCACACTCTGAAACTCAAAGCCAGCCCCCAACTAAATGATGTCTTCTATAAGTTGCCTTGGTCGGGGAGACGAACCCCAGGAGGGTGAGGTTTTGGCTGTACAATGTTCTTGGCTTGCCTGGCTCCTCTAAGCCAAGCACAGGCTCATGGGCCCCAGTGGGCTCCAGGCTGCATCATGCAGGGAGCGAGCCCAGGAAGGCTTAGCCAAGAGCACTTGGACACACGCCGCCCGCAACTTTTACAGGCCTCTGAGGCTTCTCCTGGCCACAGGCAGATCCGTCCGTGGTTCCCCGAAGCTGGAACGGGAAAGCAGGGATGTAGGCCTTCCTTGGAGAGAGATCTGCCTTTCTCTCATTGGCCCGGGGCTCGCTGGTGAAGCTAGCCAGGCTGGCCAGCAAGCCCAGGAGTCTTCCCACATCTGCCTCTGGCTCTAGGATTACAAGTGTATCTGCTGCACTTTGCTTTCACTGGGAGCTGGGAATCAAAACCCCGCCCTCATTAGTTGTTGCTGCTTTTTAATCAATCAATCAATCAATCAATCATCAATCAATCAATCAATTTTTGAGAAAAGGTCTCCTCAAAGTCACAATCCTCTCCCTTCAGTCTCTTGAGTGCTGGGATGACAGCCGTGTGTCACCATGCCATTAAGTGTTCTTTAGTGTTCATGAAAATAACATTGGACCAGGAACAGTTTTCATCCTGACCGTGAGTTTATGATGTGGGGAGGGGCTTACATTATTCCTGGTTCCATTTTTTTATTTTGCAGGGCTCTGAGCACGTGGGGCACACATCCTCCTGCTGAGCTGTAGCCCCTGCCCAGTTTTAGATGAGGTGACTCAGTCAGAGATTGGGAAACTGGTCTGGGAGTCCAGGGCTGAGGGCTCGCGTGTCTCCTGGTGAATTCCAGATGACCCCACGACTTGGTGGCCTTGAACAATTTGTGATCTCATGCTTTGTGAGGGACAGGGACCCAGCGTGGCTGCCCTGGGTGAGCCCCTTCAGGAGCTCTCGTGGGGCCAATGGAGGCTGCTCCCCAGCTCTCTTGAGGGAGTATTGGGGTTACCTTTTTCTGTTGGTATGATAAAAGCAACCTAAAGAGGGAAGGGTCAGGTCTGGATCACAGTTCCTGGCACAGTCCGTCCATCATGGCTGCAATGTCCTGGTGGGAGGAATAAGAAGAGGTTGGTCACAGTGTCATCTACAGTCAGGAAGGAGAGACAGAGACAGAGACAGACAGAGAGACAGACAGAGAGAGCAGGAGGGAGAGAGAGGAGAGAGACAGAGACAGAGAGTGGGAGGGAGAGATTGGAGAGAGGAGCGAGACAGAGACAGAGAGCGGGAGGGAGAGAGAGAGAGAGAGAGAGAGAGAGAGAGAGAGAGAGAGAGAGAGAGAGAGAAACTCACTTCCTTGTCTCCCTTTCATTCCGTCTGGTCCTGGTCCCTGGAATGGTACTTATAATATCTAGGGTGGATCTTCCCACCATCTAACGTAATTGAGATGACCACTCACAGGCACGCCGGAGGCTGGTCTCTTGGACGGGTTTTAGATCCTGTCAGGTGACAATCTTAACTGTCACATGGGCCTCAGCTCTCGGTAGGCTGCTGTCTGCAGGTGCTCTTATCTTAGTGTCTGGCCTTGAGGCTGTCTCAGCCTGGCCTCTGTTCTGTTGAGCAAGCCTGGGAGAGGGGGCAGGACGGGGAAAGGGAGCCGTGAAAAGTCACCGCTGGGTTAATTTTTGGTTTGTGGGGCTGGGGTTGAACCAGGGCTCTGAGCACACTGAGTGTGCACGCTCTGCTCTCTCCTGAGCTGTGGGTCAGCGGGAGGCAGAGATGGGAATCTCACGTTTTTTTTCTCTCAGTACTGAGTCGGCTCAGGGCCTTGCCCTGGGCAAGCCCTCTATCGCTAAGCCCGTCTGAGGCCCTATTTCTTTATTTATAGACAGGTGTGTTATTTTGTAGTTCATGCTGGCCTCTAGCTCACAATCCTCCTGCCTCAGCCTCCAAAGTAAATGGCTTGCTTATAGGATGTGCTACTGCACACTGTTTGAAAGTCATTGCCTCTTTTGGACTTGACCTTGACTAATGTCACCTTTGCCACATTCTAGTCATTAGATGTCGCCCATGTCCACCAGGAGGAGGGCTGACCCGCAGCCTGTGGGAGCTGAGACTGGCTGGTCCTCTCTCTGCTGCCACATTTGTCCTGATGCTCACAGAGCTTCGAAGACCACCTGCACCCGCCTGCACCCACCTGCACAGGCTTTGACTTTACTTATCTTTCTCTTCTTCCCTTTCTCCTGGGTTGGCAGGGGGGAGGGTATAGAGGGGGCTGGCAGCGGGTAGGTTATTGGGGGGCGACTCTGTGGAAGGCTGAGCTGGAGGTGGGAGGGTTGCCACCCACCACTTAGAATACCTTTTCCTCAGGGTCCAGGATGGTGTGGCCAGAAGCCTCTGTCAGGTGACTGTAGGAACTGGGCAAAGGCCCAGCCTCAGTTTCCCACCTGTGCCGTGCGGGAGAAAGTGAAAGGCTGGATGGATGCTCAGCCGGTTCTCCAGGGGCTGACAGGGAGAGTCCCAAACTGAGGGCGCCTGTGGCAGCAGGCGAGGAGGACTTCATGGCAGAACAGAGCACTTCCTCTCCCCGCCCCCCGAGTCCCCCCCCCCCCGGGGGGGGAGGGTGGAGGCCCTGGGGAAAGGTGGGACAGGTGCCTAGAACATTCCAGATGCCTTGTTTCTAAGACTTAACCAGCCTTAACCAGTGCAGGGTGGTTTGACCACAGTCGACTGGGATGTTCAAGTGTGATGAACCGGGACGTGATCCCAGCATTCGGGAAGGAGCGGAGGCAGGAGGATGGAGAGTTTGAGGTCAGTCTGGGCTACACAATGAGCTATTTAAAATGTGGAAGAAAAACACAAACTATGTCCATAAGGCATCCAGAATGTCCTTTCCTTCATTTGAGAAACCAGCATCCTTTCAAATCTGCATCCTAGGCCTCTGGGCTTGGCAGGATTAAGGAGAAATCCACAGAGGGAAGGAGAGAGGGGCGAGGGGGAGAGGGAGAAGTGGGCAAAGTGGGGTCTTTCACCCCAAACCTGTTTGAAGAAAGCTTAAGAGCCAGGCAAAGTAGCACACTCTGAGGCAGGAGGATTGGCCTGAGTTTGAGACCAAACTGACATACATAGTGAACTCTCGGGCAGTCTAGGCTGTAGACCGAGTCTTTGTCTTAAAAAAGAAAAACCAAGCAATCAGTGTGTGGCAGGCATTACAAATCGAATGCAGAACACAGAACTGCTTCACAAAGCCAGCCTCAGAAGGCAGTTTAGCACTACAGACCTGAAGTGACAGCATCTGTCAGCACCTTGACTCAAAACCTGTGTGTGATCCTGCTATGAGCCTGAGAGAGTGGAAGACTGGATACGAGGCCCGGGGACTCGCACATCCTCCATCACAGGAAGTCGGGGCTCCATGACTCCTGGTGCTTCAGGCAGGTGCACTGTAGGGCAACCGTTCGGGCTCCCGCTGGTCATAGAGACCTCAGGGCACACTGATGTCCCTGTTCACTGTGAGGTCAGCTGCAATGGCGGTCGGCCCTGGGAGACCCCCACTCTAAGTGGGGCAACATGCCAGCTGTACCATGGAAGAGAAGTCAAATCTCTTGAAGAGAAGGCAACTTGCTAGTGACCCTGGGACCCCAAGTCTCCTGCTCAGGTCTCCCCCAGCCAGAGGGAGACAGAGGAGGCCTGGAGGATGGTCCAGGGGTCCCCCACTCAGCAGTGGAGACAGTCACTGTGGACAGCTGCTGCTGAGCGCTCTCTCTCTCTCTCTCTCTCTCTCTCTCTCTCTCTCTCTCTCTCACCCAGTCTGTGTCCTCACCAGGACCCTGTAAGGGGGAAGGAATTCCTGGGACCCGTTGCAGACTCACAGGCCTGAGGAGTCCCAGTGTCTGTCCTGCCCCTTGTCTGTGTCCACTCCATAAGCGAGGGAGAGGACAGCCACTGGCGTGTGACACCGGGGCTCACAGCAGCTCTGTTAGAGGTCCTGAGGCCCAAGGACAGACGGGGCATCCCCAGAAAGGGGAGCCAGGACTGCAGAGGCCAAGGTACACGGGAACACCTGGCTCTGTCTCTGCCTTCACATGTCACCCGCCACACTAAACTGAAATTCTGCTCATGACATGGGTGACAACCCCGGGGGTCTCAGATGGGAATTAACTATAATCAAATCACACAGTAGGGAGCTTCGGAGGTGCTGCTGCCCCCCCTGGGAGCCGATGGGGGACACGCACAGGAGCATCGGGGAAGGGCAGGGGTACATCTAGGAGAGGAGCCCTGGTGAGCAGAGATGCCGCCAACAGAACATGCCCCAGCACAGGACAGGGTTATAGTCCTACCTGCGAAGGAAGCATAATGCCCAGACTCAAACCCAGGGGTGACCCGAGTGTGACCTAGCACCTCCTGAGCCTTGGCACCCCCCTCTGAGCCAGGCTGAACCACGGTAGAATCCTAGTACAGGCTGGTACCTGGTACTCACACCCCAGTTTTACCTGTGTGGCCTGTGGTGATTATTATTGATTGTGTGTGGAAATTTACTTTTCTTCTTTCTGTGGAGCTGGGGCTGGCGCTTCGTGTGTCTTCCAGGTCCAGGAAGTTTATTTGCAAATCTGGTTTCTCTTTTTCTTTCCTGAGAGTTTCATCTTTGGGGCTTCTGATGACCGAAGCAGCTGCTCTTGAGTTGTCTGGGACCCACCCACGCTTCCCCCCAGGGTCTAGAAGAGGCAGGAGAAAAGGTCAAGTTTGTGACTGATCCTTTCCTGTCTCCGTGGCCGGCTCCAGGGGTCTCCTTACTCCAAGCCTGTGGGGGCCGCTGATAGGAGAAGCAGTTGGAAGATCAAGGCAAGGACAGATGTGGCTCCCTGGAGACCTGGCAGGCAGGAGTAGGCTAGTGTGTAGTGAAAGGGGCCACGCCAGGGCCCGGCCGGCCCAGGCTTAGTCCCAGCCTGCGTGTTAGTTCAGTGAACCCACACAGGCTCACTGCCTTTCCCATTCCCTTACCACACTTGCCTCACAATGGACCACAGCTGTGCTCCGTGAGCCCCAGGGAAGGGCAGACATGCCTCCGCCTGGATGCTGCTTCTGTCTTCTCTCCCAGCACCCCCCTCCCACACCCTGATGGCTCAGTTTCACCCTCCGTCCTGGATTTTCAGAGACGATGATAATAGCAGTTCTGAGTCTCTCCTTCAAGTGCTGTCTGGAGGAGGGAGGAGAAGGAGGGAGGAGGGAGGAGGGAGGGCATCAGGTCACTTGGGACACGCAAGAACATCATCTTCTGGCTTCAGTGAGGTTTGCTTGCATCCCATGAATCAGAAATGCACTCAGGCCAAATTCTCATTCCTATTGGCCACAGTGGTGCACACATGGCACCCCGGCGCTTGGGGAGTCAAGACAGGAGGATCAGGAGCTCAGCTGGGTTATGTGAGACTTTGTCTCAAAATAGAACCAAACCAAACCCAACCCAAACCAGGGCTGGCCCAGCCGTTCATCGGCTGTTCTTGGCAGAGGTCCCAGGTCTGCTTCCCAGCACTCACTTGGCAACTCTGTAACTCCAGCGTCAGGGGAGCTGGTGCCCTCTTCAGGCCTCTATGGGTACTGCATGTACACGGTCTGCATGCACAAGCAGAACTGAATTCAGGCCAAAAGGGCTGCATTCATTCCACAGAGCTGCAGACATTTCTCTGGGATTGGGAAACGTTTAAAGAAGGCCCAGAAAACCCAGCAAAGCTCATCTGAAGAACTGGTTGGTTCTGTAACGGAGGAGTCTAGGGGTAGGGCTGATGTGCTGATTCATTTCAACTGTCACCTTGACAAGATCTAGAGTCCTCTGGGAAGATAGTCTGGTGAATTATCTACATTAGGTTGGCCTGTGGATATGTCTTTGGGGATTATCTTGAAATTGATATAGAAAGACCCAGTCCTTGTGGGCCGCACCACGCCTTAGGCAGAGGGTCCTAAGCATTACAAAAAAAAAAAAAAAAAAAGTGGGGGGGGGGAGGAGAAAGCTGGGCTGGAGAGATGGCTCAGCCTTTGAGAGCACTGACTGCTCTTCCAGAGGTCCTGAGTTCAATTCCCAGCAACCACATGGTGGCTCACAACCATCTGTAATGGGATCTGATGCCTTCTTCTGGTGTGTCTGAAGGTAGCTACAGTGTACTCATATACATAATATAAATAAATCTTTTTTAAAAAAGGAGAAAGCTACCTTTCTGGTTGGTTTTGTGACACTTGACACAGGCTGGAGTTATCACAGAGAAAGGAGCTTCCGTTGGGGAAATGTCTCCATGAGATCCAGCTGTGGGGCATTTTCTCAATTAGTGATCAAGGTGGGGAGGGCCCATTGTGGGTGGTGCCATCCCTGGGCTGGTGGTCTTGGGTTCTGTAAGAAGGCTGAGCAAGCCAGGGGAAGCAAGCCAGTAAGAAACATCCCTCCATGGCCTCTGCATCAGCTCCTGCTTCCTGACCTGCTTGAGTTCCAGTCCTGACTTCCTTTGGTGATGAACAGCTGTGTGGAAGTGTAAGCTGAATAAACCCTTTCCTCCCCAACCTGCTTCTTGGCCACGATGTTTGTGCAGGAATAGAAACCCCAACTGAGACACTCCCCAGGAGGATTTCCCCAGACTGAAGCCTTCCTTTCCTACGCCGCCTTTCCTCGGGTTGTTTGTCACAGAAACGGAACAGTGGATTTTTGGGGAGGCTAGACCAAGCCATTTGTAGCTCATTAGAACCCAGTTTCCCACAGCACCTCTCCTTTTCTGTGTAGATCCCTCTGTAGGTCCCACAGTGGCCACCCCAACCCCCAAATCCTGGGCCTTCATCTCAGGAATGTGCTCGGATGGGATGCTCTTCCCTGACTCCAGATTCACCTTTCTGAGGGAGGGGAGCTGATGTCTGGGCTTGTCCCTTAAGACTAAACATCTAATGCCGCGTTTGTGACCTGTAGTTCACGGCCTCTACTGGGGCCAGTGACTGAGTGTTTGGTGCTGGTCACCAGACCGGGAGGGCCCATGATGCAGCTTCAGATTCTTAGAGGCTTTGTGTAGGAGGCAGGCTGTGAGCCCCCCAGGACCCTGACATGCCTGCCTGCCTTGTGCTCCACAAGGAATTATCTTCTTTCTTATTTGTAGGAAAAGTTTAAGCTTGGTTTTGGTTTATTCCTAGATAAATAATCCCAAGGTTTCTTTTTTCTTTTCTTTTCAGTGTTTTGAGACACTATTTCACTCTTTAGTCCAGGTTGGCCTCAAGCTCATGATGTAGTCTGGACTGGCCTAGAACTTGTGGCAATCCTCCTGCTTCAGCTCCCACCAAGCGTTGTTATCACAGGCATGAGCCACCATGCCCAGCTCTCCGAGATCTGTTTTCCGGCCCACTCACAAATGCCATTTAAACTCTGGTTCAGGAAATGTTTTAATCACATCCCCGAGAAGGCAGCCAATAACCACGCATCCATCATCACAAGGAGCTGAGGGTCCGTGTCAGATGGCGGTCAGCAGGCCAGCTTCTGCAAACAGCCACATTCTTTTATTATTTCCACACCAGGAAAAAGGTTTGATCCTGTAACAATGTACACACGTCATCGATTGGGCTGGAAGAACTTGTTTGGCTAAATTTAGAACCCACAAGAAGGTCAGATACATTAAGGCTGAACTCAGCCTCTGAGGCTCCTCTTGTCACATGAACTTGGCAGTAAGGGCCCCGGTGTCCTTGAGCACAGTGTAGAGAAGACCTTGCCTTCTCCACCTGGCTGCTGAGGGGGAGGGGAGGGGAGTGGGGGCTCTGCTGGGGACTCTGGCTCCAGCCCCTGGCTCTGTTGTCTTTCAAAGAATGGAGAGGCCAATAAGATCTACTTACAGGCCGGGCGTGGTGGCGCACACCTGTAATCCCGGCATTTGGAAGCAGAGGCAGGCAGATTTCTGAGTTTGAGGTCAGCCTGGTCTACAGAGTGAGCTCCAGGACAGCCAGGGCTACACAGAGAAGCCATGTCTCTAAAAACAAAACAAAACAAAACAAAACAAAACAAAACAAAACAAAACAAAAAAAAGAACTACTTACTTAAGCTAGACACTTTCTTACTTATGTATTCGTTTGTTTAGTGGGTAAGTATGTATCTGTCTTTGCTCCTGTGGACCTCAGGCAACAACTTGCAGCAATCAGTTCTCTCTTTCCATCAGGTCACCAGGCTTGGTAGTAAGCGCTCTACCCACTGAACCATCCTGCTAGCCCCAGCCATTTCTCTCTCTCTTTTGAAGACTTATTTTATGTGTATGGTGTATGTATGTCTCTGCATGTAGGAACTGTGTGCATGCAGTCCCCAAAGAGGCCAGAAGAGGGGCATCAGATTCCCTAGAAATGGAGTTAGGGATGATCGTGAACCACTGTGTGGGGGCTGAGAATCGAACCCAGGTTCCCTGCAAGGACAAGTGCTCTTAACCGATGGGCCATCCAGTCCCTGAGACTTTTCCTTCTGAGACAGTTCCCCCCCCCCCCCCCCCGCCCGAGTGCTAGGTTACAGGTTTGTGAGGCTGGCCCTGCTTTTCCCTCACATCTCCACACTTGTCTGTGTTTCTGTTTTGTTGATTTTGAGATAGGGTCTTCTATGTCTCTGACTGGTCTCGTGTCTTTGACTGGTCTCGTGTCTCTGATCAGGCTGGCATCAAGCTCACAGACTTGCCTAACTCTGCCTTACAAGGGGCTGGGATTAAAGGCACGGGCCACCAAGCCCAGCTGTACTTTTTCCATCAAACAGGGGTGTGTGGTGTGTGTGGGAGCGGGGGAGGGGTAGGAGAGAAAGGTGGGAAGCGGTGTACTAGGTCGAAGGAGAATGCAGAGGTGACAGCGACTCTGTCTACAGGCATCTGAGGACAGCGCAGCAGGGTCCTGGCCACACCACACTCAGCTCCCAGCTCTTGTTCCCTGGCTAACAGGGAGAGCGTGCTCTCCGCTCTGGCTGTCTTCTAGCTGATTGCTTACTATGGGGAATGTGTACTGTGCATGAACAGGCACACACACACACACACATGCACACACAGCCCACGCAGACAGAGACCGGAGGCAGACAAAACCCAGCCGTAGCCAAAACTCTGCTAAATCGATGTGCGCTGTTCCAGCCAGAGCTTTCCAAAAGCGGGCTCAGTGAAATAAATATTTTTCCTGTGAGAAGAGCCCGAAGTCTGCGGGTTTAACAGCCCAGACTGATCCAGACCCGCCCCCAGCGGCTGCCGTCAGTGCGCCCATCTTGATGCACTTAAAGTGCCTGCGCCGCCACCACACTGTATTGTTTCCTTGATTTCTCTCTCTGCCATGTTTTGGGGCACTGGGTGGGACAAGAGGGGCTCCCAGGGCACTGAGCCTTTTAAGCTCCTCATCATTTCTTGGGGCCCCGACTCTCTTTTCCTGGCAAACCGGGACTAGCTTTTTCTTTTCCAGATAGATAGAATCTCATGTGGCCCAGGCTGGCCTCCAAATTGCTGTGTAGCCCAGGATGACCCGGAGCTTCCGATCTCCCCATCTCCAGCTCCCGAATGCTGGGATCACAGGTGTGAGCCACCATACCCAGTATGCAATGCGGGAGATGGAATCCAGGCTTCTGTGCAGGTAGACAGGCCTTCTACCAACCGAGCCACGCCCCAGACCCACCTCTGTTATTTAAAATGGAGACTTGGGCTGGTGAGGGGACTTCGTGGGTAAAGCTGCCAGCCCTGATGGCCTGTGTCCCAAGGATCTGAACACTAAGGGGAAATTAAATTAGGGATACCGAGCCAGGTACTGTGCACACTTCTGATCCCCCACCCCACATCCAACATTGCCTGGGCCACATAATAAGACTCGGTCACATAAAAGAAAACAAACACACCCATAAGTTAGGAAAGACAGCTGTGTCAGGGTGGTGACACTTTTAGATAAGGGACAGGGACAGCAAGATGAGAAAGTGGTTTCTCAGGTAGCCTTCAAGAGAGAAGGGAGGCATTAATTATCAGTGACTCACCATACTGAGTCCCTTTCAGGCCCGACCGTGAGGGTTAGAAAGTCCCTTTGTGATAACCATGACTTCAGATACACATCTCTGACACTGCAGAGGCTATGGTGGCTGGGTGCTGGACACACACTCGGTGAGCGCCTGGTGTGAGCTGTAGGGTGTCCGTAGGAAGATGCTGACTCAGCAGGGACAGGGGGCAGCAGGGACAGGTGACAGCAGGGACAGGTCAGCAGTGACAGGTCAGCAGGGACGGGGGTCAGCAGAGACAGGGGTCAGCAGAGACAGGGGTCAGCAGGGACGGGGGTCAGCAGAGACAGGGGTCAGCAGAGACAGGGGTCAGCAGTGACAGGTCAGCAGGGACGGGGGTCAGCAGAGACAGGGGTCAGCAGTGACAGGTCAGCAGGGACAGGGGTCAGCAGAGACAGGGGTCAGCAGTGACAGGTCAGCAGGGACGGCGGTCAGCAGAGACAGGGGTCAGCAGTGACAGGGGTCAGCAGTGACAGGTCAGCAGGGACGGGGGTCAGCAGAGACAGGGGTCAGCAGTGACAGGTCAGCAGGGACGGGGGTCAGCAGAGACGGGGGTCAGCAGAGACGGGTCAGCAGTGACAGGTCAGCAGGGATGGGGGTCAGCTGGGACACGTCAGCAGGGACAGGTAACAGCAGGGACAGGTGGCCTTCCAGGACACACTTAGCTTGGAAAAAGGAGTGACATAGAGAGTGGTGTTGCCCAAGCCAACCGTGAAGGCACACACCTTTAATCCCAGCACTTGGGAAGCAGAGGCAGGGGGATTTCTGAGTTTAAGGCCAGCCTGATCTACAGAGTGAGTTCCAGGACAGCCAGGACTACACAGAGAAACCCTGTCTTAAACAAAACAAAACGATCTATGCTGACCTGTGATAGACACAGGACTTTTCTGAAGATGCCACGTGGGTGGCAGTTGGGGTTCCCTCAGGTGGCCACAGTCTTAGCCTGGCTCACGAGTGACAGGGAGGGATGTGGCCAGCCCCCCCTTCCCCCGTGAGGGTGACTGGAAGAGGAGCCCTGCGCTGCTGTGACAGGACAGGGAGGACTGTCCACAGAGGCCGCCTCTGGGCCTCACTTCTGAGGAGTTTGAACTGTCATAGGTGGACAGACGCTCAGGGCTGGGCATAGTGGTGCACAATAGGAATCTTGTTATTCAGACACTGAGGCAGGAGGATCACTGAGAGTTTGAGGCCAGGTTAGATCTACAGAGTGAGAGACCCCAAAAAGAATGGAGTGGGAAGAGGGCCATGTAGTCTATTACAGATGGAGAAGCAGCATGCATGGAGATGGGGTACAAGGTCAGGGGGTACAAGGTCAGAGGTCACAAGGTCAGGGGTCACAAGGTCAGTCAGAGGGTATAAAATAATATGTTAAAGATTTTTAAAAGAACCTCCACCCCAGAAAAACCACCCTTGTTAAAGAATGGAGCTATAATTCACGTGACCTTTGCCCTTCTACAGTTGACCCTTGATTGGGTGGTACTCTCACAGAGGCAGACCCTTGTCACCATCTGGCTCCAGAATGTCATCACCCAGTGACACCCTCGTCCCCACAAACTCTTACAGACGCTGTCTTTTTCTCTCTCTCCTCTTCAGACACTTTTTATGCCCCCATGCCGAGGCCAGGGCCGTCACATAAACATGTGAGACTGGTTGGGTTGTCTTTTGTGTCTGCTTCAGACGCCCTGGGTTGCTAAGCTTCTCCACTGTCCGGGTCACATGTTTAAACACTCGGTTCCCTGGTGGGTGCAGGGCCTTTGGGGTATAGAGCTGGGCTGGCAGCCGTGGCTCACTCAGGGCAGGGCTTGAGGGTTACAGCGCCCCCTTGCTTCCTGACCCACCAACGTGGGAACAAGCCAGACTGCAGGCCGCCGCCATGTTGGACTGACTCTGTGCCCCCTACCGCGAGCAGTCTCTTGTTGAACCTGTGTTGATTCAGCAGGGCTGATTGGCCAGTGAGCTTCAGGACCCACCTGCCTCTTCCTCTCCAGCGCTGAGATCAGAGTGTGCTGCTGGGCCGGGAATTTTATGTGGGCACCGGGGATCCAGGCTAGGACACGGATATTTCAGTGACAGCGGTGCCCCCAAGTCCTGCTGTCTTGACAAAGCACCTGTTGGCATTTGTGCTTTTACATGGCTGACCCTTGGCCAGGAGTGTGTCTACACTGGCTTATCCATCTACAGCTGGACGGTGTTAGTACCGCTTTCTCCTTGGCTGTTGTGTAGCTGTTTGAACAGGCCTGTTGTGAACACTGTTTCTCTCTGGCGTGTCGCTGGGCCAAACTGCTTGCTCTGAGTTGTCTGGGTTCCAAAGCATTGGCCTTGGTTCGTCTCTCCAGGGTGCCTTGGGAGTTTCGCGGCCCCCTGTGCTCAGAGCACTTGATACAGCTTATTTTAAACATGGCTGTCCTGGGGCATGAAAGGGTGGCTCAGCCCATATTTGACCCCACGCCCTGCAGCCAGATGTTTGAGTTTGGGCTCTGCACAGGGGTGGGACGGTCTAGTGGATCCCCCCACAGAGGGAGAAAGAGACTCGGACTGGGGAGGATCTTGGAGTGTGAAAGAACTTTGGGGTGGGAAGGGCCTGGAGAGGCCACATGCAGGCTAGAGCTGGCAGACTGGAGCACACCATGCGCCCCAGGGTCAGCCTCTCCCTCAAGGGGACTCAGACTTAGGCCATTAGCAGTCTAAGGAGCGTGGACTGCAGAATGCTGTACGATTCCACTGGTCCAAGGGAAGGCTGAGCGAGGGGGCCGGATGCGGACAGTGGACACAGGCGAGAGGTGGGCACTGCTCTGGACTCTGAGTGGTGCTCACCTCTGGCCTGCATGCTCTCCCAGAGCCCCATGCCCACACAGGAGGGGGCCGTCCTGCTTCCCCCTCAGGCTGTGGCTCCCTGTGTGAGCAGCGGTGCCCGGCTCTGACCCCACCCAAACTTCCCAGGCAGTTAAAAAAAAATGTAAAAAACCTTTATTCATTTCATGTGTGTGGGTCTTTGTTTTGCCTCTATGTGTACCACGTGCAGGCCTGCTGCCCCTAGAGGCCATCAGACCCCCTGCAGCTGGAATTCCAGATGTTTGTAAGCCACCACTGGGTGTGTGTGTGTGTGTGTGTGTGTGTGTATGTGTGTGTGTGTGTGTGTGTGTGTGTGTGTGTGCTGGACACCAAACACAGGTCCTCTGAAAGAGCAGAGAGTGCTCTTATCTGATGAGGTCTGTGTAGAGAGCCTGATTGAGGAATTGCGTATACATTGGCCTTTAGGTATGTCTGTTTTCTTTTCTTTCTTTCTTTCTGTTCTCCCCACCCCCACCCCCTCGAGACAGGGTTTCTCTGTATAGCCCTGGCTGTCCTGGAACTCACTCTGTAGACCAGGCTGGCCTCGAACTCAGAGATCCACCTGCCTCTGCCTCCCAAGTGCTGGGATTAAAGGCGTGCGCCACCACGCCCGGCTGATTATTTTCATTATATCAGTTGATGTGGGAAGACCTGGCTGGCCTTCTCTGGCTTATGCTGTGCCGTAGGCAGGGGGTCCTGACGTGTACGCATAGGCTGAGCCCATACGAGTGGGCACGTGTGTGTCCTTCCCGTCTGCTCCTGACTGGCTGTGAGATGACCAGCTGTTTGACACTCCTGCCTCAGTGTCCCCCACACTGATGGACTGGACCCTGGAACTGTAAGTCTAACAAACCTTTTCTTCCCTAAGTCGCTTTTCTCAGGGTGTCCTGTTACCCTGAGAAAAGGGTATCCCCCATTGCTGTATCAGCTGGTTTCAGCTTCTGGAGACACATCCTTGGCAGGTGCCCCTGGGTTCCCAAGGCCACCGATGGGGAGGGGTCTCATCCTTTGGAACCACTTCATCTGGCTTGTTCTCTCCCTGGAGCGAGGTTCAAGAGTCAGCCTCAGAGCCACCAAGGACAGGGGTAGTGGCCGTTCCTGGTTGACAACTTGATTACATCTGGAATGGACTACAATCCAGAACTGGAGGGCTTCCCTGTGATCCAGATCTTGAGACTGGAAGATACACCTTTCTGACCTGGATCTTGGCATGGAGATCTTGAGGCATAGTGGCCATGAAAAGTTTAGGCTCAGGCAAGGTAGTACACGCCTTTAATCCCAGGAGACTGAGGCAAGGAGATCTCTGAGTTCAAGGCCAGCCTGGAACAAAGCAAGTCCCAGACTTAGGCATGGTGGTACACACCTTTAATCTGGGCCACATCTTCTGCCGGAGACCTACATAAGGACATTGGAAGAAGGAAGATTCGGTTTTTCGCTTGCTTGCACTTGTCTGCACATCTGTTGGAACCGACTTCTACAGGAGACCAGCTGAAACAACTAGCCTCGTGGGACTGAGCAACTACTAGATCCTTGGACTTCCCATTCACAGCTGCCCATTGTTGGGTTATTTGGACGCCAGATTGTAAGCCATCACAATAAGTTCCCTCAGTATAGAGTCATTCCGTAAGTTCTGTGACTCTCGAGAACCTGACTAATAATACAATAGGTATAGCGAGCCGGGTCACGGGAGTGGTTCCCAGGCTGTGTCTGGAAGAGAATGGTTCCGGCAGAGAGCTGAGGACAGCAATGGGGTCTCTTACTCCTGATCAGAACTTTGTAGAGGCACATGAACTTTGAACCTACTGCCACGGGGACCCAGAACCACCTGGGTCTGAGACTCCAGTTCATGTAGTGACGTCCGATGTCCTCACCCTCCAGGGCTCTTGGGGTGGCTGGGGCTGGAATATCCCTGAATGGAAATGGAACCAGTGTTATGAAAAGGGGCCTCAGAGGGATGCCGCCAACCTCGGTTATTTATTTATTTATTTATTTATTTATTTATTTGGTTTTTCAAGACAGGGTTTCTCTGTGTAGCCCTGGCTGTCCTGGAACTCACTCTGTAGACCAGTTTTCTCAAACTCAGAAATCCGCCTGCCTCTGCCTCCCAAGTGCTGGGATTACAGGCGTACGCCACCACCGCCCGGTTCTTTATTTTTTTTTTGCTTTTGTGGGTTTTTTCCTACATATTTATTTTATTTTTATCTTATGTGTATTAGTGTGTTAGCTGCCTATGTGTGTGTCTCTGGCTAGCCAGGAACTCATTATGTGACTCTTCAGATGATCTTGGAATTCTGATCCTCCTGCCTCCATTTCCAAAGTGATGGGATTGCAGGCATGAACCTGGATTTTGGTGTGTGTGTGTGTGTGTGTGTGTGTGTGTGTGTGTGTGTGTACATATTCATGTGGAGGCTAGAAGTTAACCTCAGCTGTTCCTGATTTTTGAGCCAGTGTGTCTTTTTGGTGGCCACAAAGCCCCAGTGAGCCAGTCTCTATCTCTACCTTCTGGATGAGCACTCCCTGACACCATACCTTTAAAAACAAACAATAACAGCAAATGTGAGTCCTGGGTATCAAATG
Source organism: Apodemus agrarius (assembly GCA_964023405.1). Taxonomy (NCBI): domain Eukaryota; kingdom Metazoa; phylum Chordata; class Mammalia; order Rodentia; family Muridae; genus Apodemus; species Apodemus agrarius. The sequence continues at coordinate 11,486,052 of OZ030008.1, forward strand.
CAGGTCTTCAGGAGCACTTAAACCCACCGAGCCCTCTCTCCAAGCCCTCCCCCTAGCCCCCACCCAAGACAACGTGTAGCCCTGACTGATCGGATTCGCAGCATCTCCTGACTGGGATTGCACGCATGCGCCACCATGCTGGCTCCTCTGGAGAAGTCTTGCATCGTCTTTCTACCATGTAGGTTCAAACATCACCCTTTCCCTCACAGAACCCAGCACGTTGGGGTCTGGCCCATGGCTTTCCTCCATGACTGTAAAACAAAAGTGTCCTTAGCTCGAGAGCCTTCCAGCCTGGATGCTCCAACCTCGGGAGGCTGTGACTGAGCCTGGGGCCTGTGGTGAGGAGCAGTCTCTGTCCCCACGTCACCTTCTAGGAGCATGGCTCAGACAGGCAGCCGGAGTGAGCCACTGGGGCCCAGATCTGCAGGGCCCCGGCCAGGGCTCTTGGCAACACAGCAGCCCTGCCTCCCATTAGAAGCCAGGCCTCTTAGTTCTCCCTGGAAGGGAAGGATCCGTTTCTAGCCAGCAGAGGCTCAAGGGTGTGCATCCCTGGAAAGCCATGGAAACCTACGAGGTGGCCAGACTCCAGCTCCGCTCAGCATTTACAGGAACTTTCACTGGGCCGAGCAGATCCCCCGCCTTAGGCAGGAAAAGCAATAAAGTCCAGGGTATGAGATCAGACCCTCGTGTGGTAGGGAGGGCTAGAGCGGGTGTGAGCTTTGGGTTGGGTGCTGGCCCAAGCAAGGGTCCAAACTTGTCAGAGGGGACCGTTAGAGCATCTCAGAGATCCCACATCGGTGTGTGCCACATGCCAGCGCTGGCCCGTGTTTTCATTGCTGGCGAACTGAGACACACCCCCTCTATGCCTTCATGCTTCCTTTATCCTTTCCTTTCTTTTGTTTCTTCTTTTTCTTTTAATTGGAATTTTTGTGGTTTGGTTTGAGATGGGTCTCATGTAGCTCAGGCTGGCCTTGAACTCCTGATTCTTCTTTACAGGCCTGTACCACCAGGCCCCTACTGAGTGCTGAGTCCAGGGTCTCTGGCAAGCATCCTGCCACCAGGTTATGCATACGGCATAACTTTTAAACTTCATCCTGGGACAGAGTCTTCTGTGTTCACCAAACTGTTCAACTTGGCATCCTCCTGCCTCAGCCTCAACACAGTTCTACCAGACCCCGTTTGACTTGCTAATTTGCTGTTGTTTGAGAGAAGGTCTCCCTCTGTAGCTCAGGCTGGCCCCAAATTCATAAAAATCCTCGTGCCAAAGGCTCCCAAGTGTTGGGACTCATAGGAGTGACCTGGCCCACCCTGGGCTCGTCTGTTATGATCTTATTGTTATTGTGCGTGTAGAGGCATATGGACACACTACCTGGTTTACACGGTGAGTTCCAGAGCAGCCATGACTTCATAGTAAGATAACCCCACAAACAAAACAAAACCGGAAAAACCTCCACTATCCTCAAGCCTCTGCCCCACCCGCTACTCCCCACCCTGCCACCACCCCTCCATCCCTACCCCACGGCCACCCCTTCACTCCCGGGGAACACTGCTCATTCTTCATTTCGGCTGGTGCGGGACTGCAGGGACAGTGGCCCCCACACGGGTCAGCTTGGAGCCCGTGTAAAAGGTTTTGCTGTAACCCGGGCGCCTCCTGGCCGCCCTACGTGCTCCCGTCTCACCAGTTATCAGCTGTCTTCGGAGGCCCTGATTCTAGATTATTCTCAGGCGTCATCCTTCTTTTTCCTCAGAAACTCAAGGTTCAGTTCCGGGGCTGAGGAGATGGTGTGGAAAGGTCAAGCACGTGTCATACACATGTAAAGACCCTCGCTTGGGGCCTCAGACCCCAGGTTAAGCCAGCGCGGTAGTTAGTGAGTACCATGGTCAGAGCGAGTTAGAACACAGCAGTGCCGAGACCCTGTGCCAAACACGGTGGGAGGAAGGACCAGAGCCTGAGGTTGCCCTTTGACCTACACACACTCACAACCATGGGCACACATACACATACACACACACACACACACACACACACGAGCGCGTGCTAGCCCTGCTCTCTCCGCTCTCAGGATCCGACCTCTCTGTGAGCAAACATTCATCCTCTGTTGATTTCCACTCAGCTGCCCCGCATTCCCTACCAGACCATCTCCTGGGAGACCCAGGCAAGAATGTTTGGCAAACAGGGAACTAATTAATAAACAGCTCGTGATCCACACTCTAGTGTCAGCCTAGAATGTTCGGCAATGCTTTGGAAATTCCAGGGCTATGGTTTCAGCCACACACATCTGCTCTGTGCTTGGGACCCACTGACCTCACTTGAGCGTGGGAACAGGGCCTCACCCTCCTTTGGGTGGGCATTTGTCTCTGTTGATGGAGCAAGGATGCAATACTGGAGGTGACCAGTGGGTGTCTCCTTTGTTGGAAATCAAGGCTTGAATTCTTAGAGCTGGCTGGAGTCATTCTCAGCGTGGGGGAGGGGGCGGGGATGGGGGCGGTGGCGGCCTCTTGAACTGTTACCCAGCAGATGTAAGGTTCTAGGATCCATCTCCTGCTCTCCAAAACAACACACACACACACACACACACACACACACACACAGAGAGAGAGAGAGAGAGAGAGAGAGAGAGAACGAACACAGGCAGTGAGTTCTAGAAAATATTTTGTCCCTTTGGGAGAAAATCACCCCGTTGGAACGGTGAACTGATCACCTGCCATAGTCTCTGAGAAGGGAACAAGAAGAGAGAGATGGAGATGGAGAGAGGAGACCCATTTCTCCTCACTTCCCTGTGCAGACTGCTCCAGGCCAGGGCAGCTCTTGGTGTGGGGCCCCGGTTCTGGACCAGCCTCTGTCTCCCAGGATGAGAGAGAGAGAGAAACATCTCCCTGGACAGGAACCCAGAGCAGGCTGGCCTCATTTCTTCTGGCTTGTTTACCATGGAGGGACCAGATGGTTCCTCTCTGGCTGAACCCTTAGCCCCTTCCTTGGCTGTGAACAGCTTTGGTCAGCAAACAAGCAGGCAGGCTGTGGAGCCCTGGGCTCTAGAGCATGGGAAGCCGGGCACTGGGGCTGGAGAGCCAGGTGGTGGGTGGGGCAGGGGCATGAGGCAGGCTGGAATGGTCAGGCCCTGTGCCTCCACACCAAGGGCCTGTCCACCCGAGTCTCTAGCAAACTCACTCAGATGGCACCCGTCAGGCTGTTTGGGGTGAGTGATCATAGGGTGAGACCCGCTGGCCTCACAGCGGCCAGTGGGTGCAGACAGTTGTTTGGGTCAATCTTTGCCTTGCTGTGACAGGACCTGGTGGTAACTTCGTGTATGTGAGTGTGTGTGTGTGTGTGTGTGTGTGTGTGTGTGAGAGAGAGAGAGAGAGAGAGTGTGAGTGCAGGCTTGCATGTGCCACAGCCCCTGTGTAGAGGTCAGAAGCCACTCCCAATTGTCCTCACCTTCTGCCCTGTTTGAGATATGTTCTTTGTCCTTCCTCGAGGTGTGTGCCCATGGCCTTTGAGCTTCCAGGGACTCTCCTGCCTCTGTAGTTTGTCTCACTCTAAGAGCACTGCGGTGGCAGGTGCTGCTGTGACCAGATTTGTGTGGCTTCTGAGGACCACACGCTCACACAGAGCCATGTGCCCTGAGCCACCTCCCAGGGCCGTGGCTTGGTTCGTCAAGTCAGAAAGGGACATAGGGCGGTAGGCATTGAGTTCTTGACTGTCCTGTCCTGAGTTACTGTAGAACCCGACCTTTCCAGCACTGATTTTGCAAGGAGGTTCTTCTTCTTCTTCTTCTTCTTCTTCTTCTTCTTCTTCTTCTTCTTCTTCTTCTTCTTCTTCCTCCTCCTCCTCCTCCTCCTCCTCCTCCTCCTCCTTCTCCTCCTCCTCTTCTTCTTTCTTCCTCTTCCTCCTCCTCTTCTTCCTTTTCCTCCTCCTCTTCCTCTTCTTCCTCCTTTTCTTCCTCTTCTTCCTCTTCTTCCTTTTCCTCCCCCTCCCCTTCTTCCTCTTGTTATTCCTCTTCCTCTTCTTCCTCCGTTTCTTCCTTTTCCTCCTCTTCTTCCTCCTCTTCCACCTCCTTCTCCTCCTTCTTGAGGTTGTGTGCCGACCTAGGCTGCTCTCAAACATTTCTGTGTAGCTGAGGATGGCCTGGAAGTCCCCGCCTGCCTCTGGCCCACAAGCACAGGCAGGTGTGCATCACTACATCTGGCTTGCAAAATTCTTAGAAGAAGAAATGCCTAATCCATATACTTGGCAATAAAGCTATTGTGTGTACACATGCACACATGAGCACATGCATGCACACATGAGCACACACATGAACACATGAGCACACGCATGCACACATGAGCACACGCATGCACACACACTCCAATTACTCCCCCTGCCATGAGCCCCTTGTGCAGACCCATGCTGTCCCACCTTGTGCCTTGACTAAACCAAGGGCAGTGATTTGTTTATTCTTTGCACAGGAAAAGACCAGAAGAATTGTATTTTTTTAAATATAAAAACAGATGTAAAATATCACATTCTTAGTGTCAAAAATGTTCCTTAGGAATTTTTGAAAAAAAAATATTATTTTGCTTAACCAAATGTAGCCCTGTGTCATTAGCTCTAAGATAACCCCCAAGTTTTAATTTTTCCCAATTATTATTGGTGTGTGTGTGTGTGTGTGTGTGTGTGTAAACCTTGAGGAGTCAGCCCCCCCCTTTTATTGTTTTTTTTTTTTTGGATTTTTTTTTTTTTTTTTTTTTTAAAGACAGGGTTTCTCTGTATAGCCCTGGCTGTCCTGGTACTAACTCTGTAGACCAGGCTGGCCTTGAACTCAGAAATCTACCTGTCTCTGCCTCCCAGAGTGCTGGGATTACAGGCGTGTGCCACCACCTCCCGGCAGTCAGTCCCCCTTTTCCATAAGCACCTTCGCTCCCTGTCCACGCCCATGGATTTCATCTGTTTTTCTGATACTGGGGATGGAACTCAGGACCTTGCAGATGCCAGGCAGTCTCCTGCGCTACATCTCAGCCCTGTTTTGGTTGGTTTTTAAATCATTTTCATGCTCCTGTTTGTGACCCAACACTCAAAGCACAAGGGATGTAGCCAGGTGCGATGGTGCACGCCTTTAATCCTGGGGCTCCTGAGGCAGCGGCAGGCAGATCTCTGTGAGCTGGAGGCCGGCTTGGTCTATATAGCAAGTTCCAGGACAGCCAGGGCGACATAGAGAGACCCCATCTCAAAAACAAAAACAAAAACAAAAAAGAAAGTAGTGCGGGTGGGGAGCGGGCTGGAGCGCTGACTCAGCAGTTAAGCACTTAACCAGTTAAGCACTGGCTGCTCTTTGGAGGACCTAGGTTGCATTTCCAGCACCCACACCATGACTTACAGCCATCTGTAACATCGGTTCGAAGGGATCTGATGACCTCTTCTGACCTCTGCGGACACTAGGCATGCAGGATACACAGACAAAATGTACTTTTATATATAATGTAAATATATAAATATATTTACGCCCACACGTGTAAAATAATTACGTGTAAGTAATGAGGGAGTGAAAGCCAGGCTCTCTTGCGCCACCTAGAGGCCGGACCTGGGATTTCCGCCTTGGGCAATGCCCTGCTGGAAACTGCTTCCCCAACACTGACTCTCACCCCAAACACCAGGACTCTCAGGGAGCTGAGGGAGAATTCCTGTTGAGATTGCCCGAAGTCTCTTGGCCAGATTGGGTGCAGCGAGCCTGGTGGGTGGTTTTATCTATATTTCCTGTTATTTTGTTTATTTTATATTACTTTATCTTTTTTTTTTTTTTTTTTTTTTTGAGACAGGGTTTTTCTGTGTAGTCCTGGCTGTCCTGGAACTCACTCTGTAGACCAGGCTGGCCTTGAACTCAGAAATCTGCCTGCCTCTGCCTCCCAAGTGCTGGGATTACAGGCGTGCGCCACCACGCCCGGCTTATATTACTTTATCTTGTTTATTTTTATGGTACTGGGACTGGAATCGAAGATCTTTTTTATATTCCTCAAACACTCTGCCCCTGAGCTACATCCCCAGCTATGGGAGTGCCTAAAGTGACAGACCCTCTGGCTAGGCCTGGAAGAGGCGTCTGGTGTGTCCGGGCCGAGGGCCGGGGGGAGCTGTGGGAGTCTTGCAGGGGGGAGGGGGTGGACACTGGTGGCTGCGAAGTTGCCGGGAGGATGCAGGCCTTGCCAGGGCGCTCTGTCTCTGAGGTCCACACCTCAGAAGCTTCACAGATGACAAGGCCCACTCTAAAACCCCAGCGGGAACAAGGGGAAGCCTGGCCGGGGCCATCTTTTACGTGTGTGCCTGTCCACATGGACACTTTGCACCTATGTACACATGGTGTGTGTGTGTGGTGTGTGTATATATGTGTGGTGTGTGCATGTGTGTAGCGTGTGTGGTATGGGTGTGTATGTGGTGTATATATGTATGGTGTGTGCATGTGTATGGTGTGTGCATATGTGTGTGGTGTGTGCATGTGTGTGTGGTGTGTACAAGTGTGTAGTGTGGTGTGTGTAGTATGTATATATGTGTGTGTGTGGTGTGTGCATGTATATGGTCTGTGGTGTGTGTGGTATGTACATGTGCATGTACATGTGTAGTGTGTGGTGTGTGTGGTATGTGTGGCGCATCTAAGTGGGTGTGCACATGCACACGCAGAGGCCAGAGTTTTCCCCAATAGCTCTTCACTGGCAGTGAGGACTGAACCCAGGGTCCCGTGTGTGCGAGACAAGCTCTTGGCCAGCACAGAGCCCCAGTCCACTCAACATCTTTAATCTGAACCCTTCCTTCTGGTGTCAGCCATGTCTCTATGTCACATTCCAAGGACCGCGTGATTCTCCTCTTCTGGCCGATCATGGCTGGCCTTTCCCTCTTTCCCGTGTTTAGCCGTGGATGGCTGTACTCTTACCCTGTGAAGTGGACAAAGTACTGTAGTAGCCATTGAGGGGACCCACCAGTCCACCCGCAGTACGGGCCCTGAGTGAGTCTGTGAGGGCTGAGAGTCACGGGTCGGACACAGGCTGAGCAGGGAGGGCAGGGAGGAGGCTGGGCTGCGGACAATGCTGGGCAGAGCAATCTGGTCCTCCTCCTCACGCTGCCATCCTGGAGGGCAAGGCAGTCAGAGGGAGGAGGCTGGGCCAGGAACTCTGCTGTGCCCAGGCCTGTATTTACCACCTGTTAGACATAAACACGCAGACAGTCCACTCTAAACAGAGGTTTCCTTAAAATAATTCAGCAGTTGGGCGTGGTGGCACATGCTTGCCACTTCAGTCTAAAGAGCCAGAGGCAGGGGGATGGCACATTAGAGACCAGCAAGACCTTAGACGAACAAACAAACAAACAAAAAGCCCAATGATACCAAACCACTGCCACCCCCAAACTCAACAAAACTGCCAAATGAAGCCAGGCATGCTTTCTGTGATTGTGATCTCGTAGAAGCTAGGATGTGGCTGTACCCCAACTCTGGGAGGATTCCTGGGGTGCCCAGGGCCTGCGTACAGTAGACACTCAGTACATACTCAGCAAGTACACGGAGGGAAAAATCTCAGGCGTATCCGTCTGTCAGTCACTCAGTCACACGTAGACCACTCCTGGAGGTGTGCATGGGACAGAAATGGTCCAGCTTGGGAGCGGGAATTCTCATGAAGGAAGCTATGAGCCCTGACCCGCAGGTATGCAGGACAGCAAGTCCTCAGAGGGGCATTAGTGAAATGGGGGATGAGGCTCCTCCAGCCAGTGCTTGGTCAAGGACGGTCTCTGCAAAGAAGTGACCTCAGCCACGAGATGTGGAGGCTTAGAGGAAGCCTTAAAAAAGAAAAGACCCTGGGATGTGAGGGAGCTGGCGGAAGGGCAGCCAGTGCAAAGGCCCTGGGGCAGCCCTGTGAAGGTTTTCGATGTACTCAGCTGGGGAGACTTAAGTTCTTTTCGATCTTCCAGGCAAGTCTCGTGAGCACGCGCTGATGAGAGGTTGGCTCCCTCAGGCCCCTCTGGGTCAGACAGTCTGGTTCCAGGGCGTTCTGCTGGGTCACCCGCCCCTCCTGTTTAGGCTCTTTCCCATCCGGGTCTGATCTACCAGTTCCTCTCAGACTATACCAAGGGAGCTATTTCAGAAACTCCCGAAGGCGATTCAAGCCCTGGCCAGCATTTAGGAGAGAAAAAAAAGCAGCCATAAGTGAGGGACTCAGGCATAAAAGCTGCCCAGACCCACAAACCCACCACGCTAAATTTAGCCGCTTTACCTCGAAATGAGGTGAAATTGCAGGTTTCTGGTGGGCGGTGATGCAGGGGTGACTGTGGCCAGACTGAGTTCTGTTTATTCTGGCTTCACCTGGGGCAGAGGCCCAGGACTGTCCCCAGGGTCCCTCAGAATCGGGGAAGCAGGTCCGTGAGAAGCCACCTTCAACTGGTTTGCCGGGTCCCAGCGGTACCAGGTGCCGAGCAGAGCCAGGCTGCAGGGGGACAGAGAGAGAAGACGCTGGCACACTCCGGCTGTCTCCAAAGGTTTGCAAACTGCAGCTGCTATGTCTGCTCCTCCACCCAAGGGCTCCGAGCATCCTGACTGCGTACCCTGCTTCCTGCAGACAGCTGGCTGCCACGCAAGGATCTCCCTGCATAATCGGGGCTTCCCCGGGGACCCCTAGACCTGTTCCCATCCGGCAGCTTTGGGGTTAATGCCAGCCACAGCAGAGGTGATTAGACGAGCCAAGGGGTCTCCGAGGGCCCGAGTTGCTCACCTTGCTTTGAGATGTTTGCTGCCCTCTGTGCGCATGCCCAATGCAAACATCAGGGATGCCATAATGTTCCCTGGGGCTTGTCAGACGCTAGCCTTACCTGGCCGGCCAGGAGGGGGCGCTGCTGGTCTCACAGCTCAGGGTCCTTCCCAACCCTGCCTCAGCCCTGGCTCTTCCCTCCTGTCCGCTGCTGGTTCACGGGAGGAGGGCTGACACAGGACCCTGCGTGCCTGGTTTGAGCCCCAGCTCTGGGGTTTCCTGTCAGTGACTTCAGAGGAGTCATCCTCTCTTCCAGCCGGGTTCTTTTGCACTGTTGGCTTGAGACAGTGACTCTGTAACTTTGGCTTTCCTGGAAGTCACAGCAATCCTTCTGCCTCAGCTTCCCAGGTACTAAAATGACAGCCTCAGTTTCTTTTCTTTCTAAGGAGGGGTGTGTGTGTGTGTGTGTGTGTGTGTGTGAGAGAGAGAGAGAGAGAGAGAGAGAGAGAGCCCTCAGAGGTCACTGAAAAGAGCGTGTTGTATTCCCTGGAACTGGAGTTACAGGCAGTTGTGAGCCGCCATGTGGGTGCTGGGACTGAACCCAGGTCCTCTGCGAGAGCAGCAAGGGCTGCGGACTGTTGAGCCGTCTCCCCAAACCCAGCCTCAGTTTCCTTATTTGAGAGAGTAATAACAGCACTTGTTTGGGGATTGTGGGCCCAGGAGGGACCCAGCCTGAGGCAGGGAGCAGGCTGGGCTGGGAGGCCTGCAGGGTGTGGAGCCACAGGGGCGTCTGCAGCAGGGCCCAGGACTGTGGGGCTGGGGTGTGGTCCTGTGGGTGCCTGCCTGGCATCCCTCAGGGCCTGGGCCCAGCACCGCTTCAAGCAGGCGTGGATGTGGGCGCTGGTTACCCCAGGAGGTAGAGGCAGGAGGACCAGCCTTAACTACAGCGAAAGCCCAGGGCCAGCCTGGACTACACGAAATCCAGTCTACAAGAGGAATAATATCAATGAGGTGTGCTTTAGTTCTGAAGTGGCCGAGCTGACGACGGTGACAGATGCACGTGGCCGGGAACACAGATGTCCCACCTAGCCCCCGGTCCGCCCTCTGCCCACCTTGCTGGTTGGTCATTGTTTTAGGGGGCTGCTTGGGTGACAAGGGGTAGCCTGAGCTTCTCTTGTGGATCTTAGTTCCCTGATGCTGAGGTGGGGCCTAGGAGGAGAGCAGGTCCCACTGTCTGTCTGTGGTGACCGCAGGGCCCGAGGATTCTGAGGACAGACAGGTCTGACGCCAGGCCAGAGCTGGAGACTCTCAAACAGGAGATGCCCAAGAAGGCTGCCCCGGAGAGGTGGCTGGGGCCAGAGGGTGGGACTGGACGGGAAGCCAGTCCACAGGCCCAACTGCAGAGTCAGATGCAGGCCTCTGCGCTGCCGCCCCTCAGAGCCTCATTCCTTCTGGTGTCAGTGGGGTCACAGGGTCTCAAGTGCTGGCCTTGTGAGGAGCCTCAGCCTCCTGTCCCTAACCCTTAAAGGGACAATGGCTGTCACTGTCAGAGACCAGGGCTGTTTAGCACCTGTTAGTTCTGAATGAAGTCTTTGGAGGCCCCAGGGTGGCTGCTCTCCTGGCTTCCTCTTTCCCTGGCCCATAAGTGGGAGAAGGCGGCAGCCGTCCCGGGCTGGGCTGAGGGCAGGAGCCTTGGTGGGTTGGGGACACCTGGCGGAGTGGGGACAGCCCAGGCTGGAGTGTGCTAATTCCCACTGTGGCTGGCTGCGGCTGGGAAGGGGATGCCAGAGGCTCAAGTGCCTCCCCGAGCTGGCACCAGCCGATGGCAGGGGCGGGGCGGGGTGGGGTTCTCCCCTGGTGTGTGTGTGTGTGTGTGTGTGTGTATGTGTGTGTGTGTGTCCCCAGCGGTGGGACTTGGATACTAAGTGAGACACACATGCACTTCTAGGCTCCAAGCTGGCTTTGTCGCCTCTCCATTAGGGTCCGCAGAGGGTCCTAGTTGCATCTCCGAGCCTCAGTTTCCCCGTCTGTGGAGTTTAGCCACCAGTGACTCCTGTTCCTTAGAAGACAGTGTGGACTGAATAAGAAAATGAGCCTGTTACGCTTATCACAGGGCTTCACAGCTTACGATGCCTCAACTTCCCCATCTGTGTGCAGGAAGCACGCCCCCTCCCCCGCCCCCCCCCCAGGCCAGCAGCAAGGCCTCAGCAGACGCTGGCCGTCACCTTCAGTAGAGCAACTTATTCTTAAAACGTCTTACTTTTAGGGCTCTGGTCCCTGAGTCAGTTGCACAGTGAGTCTTTACCCCCCCCCACCACATGTACACACACATGCACAGTACACATCCTCGCACACGGGTGACTCCTAGTCCATCCTGTTCTTAGTCCCTCTGACAACCACTGAGGCCATTTTACAGCTGAGACCACGGAGGCCCAGGCTGAGGCTCTGATTGGAGCTGAGGTTAGCCCCATGCTTCCTACGCCTTCCTGAACACCGTGTTGTGGGGCGGTGCCGTGGGGGTAGGGGGCAGACGGAAAGGTTTGTAGAACTGTACAGGCGTGCAGAGGTACAGTATGACCCCTGAGAGGGAGGGTCAGACTCCAAAGGAGATTCAAGACCAATACTAGGCAGCCGTGGGAGCTACGGGCAGAGGCCCCAGCGTGAACCACGGTTTGGAAGTGAAAGAGACATGGGGTGGGGGCAGGGTTCCAATGGCGTGAAGGCGCCTCAGAGGATGGAGATGTCTGTGGCTAGTGTGTGGCATAGGGTCCCTGGAGTCCTTACACTGGCACCACCCTGGCTAAGGGGCGAAGTAGGAAGCAGCAGCAGCAGCAGCAGCAGCAGCAGCAGAGATTTAGGTTAGATATGAAGACGTTTCCGACTGTCTGCTAGAAGATCCAGCTCAAAGCACTGTGATCCCCAGGGATGCAAGGGCATTTTTCCATCCTGGAGATGGTTTGGAAAAAAGAGAAGCCAGCCAGGGCCCTGTGGGCTGGCCTCATTACAGCCTGGATTGGAGACAGGCAGTGGGCCCCGGGCCATGGCAGCCCTTGATGTCAGCCGTCTCTGGCAGTGCTGCTTCAAGTCTACCCGTGGCTCCCAGCTACCTCTGCCCAGCAGGAAAGCCAAAATCCTCCTAGGGGGACCTGACTCTGTCTGGGAACCTGTGTTCTGTGGCCTCTCAGGGCCTACCAGGAGCTGCGGCCCTGCTCCGTTTCTGGGTTAGGCCTGGTCCTCTGGTACCACAGGGCCTTTGCCCATGCTGTCTCATCTGGTGCCCTGTGTGCAGTTCAGAGCTTGTACACAGTAGGCGCTCGGTGCTGGCTCTGTAGGTGTGGGCACAGCAGGGGAGGAGAGAACAGACAGCGGTGGAGCTGGGCTCTGCATTAGGATAGACAGGCCTGGCTTTGAATCCCAGAACTGACCCTTCCACAGGCTGCTCCCCTGTGAGCCGGCTCCTGTGTGAGGTTTGGAAGTGGGACACTGTCCAGTCGGGCTTACTTTCCTGTCCTCTCCTCAGGTGACAGCCATGTCTGTGCGGTTGCGCTTCCTGTCTCCTGGGGATGCCGGGGCTGTGGGGACCGTGGGCCGCAGTGCCTCCTTCGCTGGCTTCAGCAGCGCGCAAAGCGGAAGGCTCTCGTAAGTGTCACGGGGCAGGGGAGCGGGGGAGCGGGGGACACAGCGGCAGGAAGTCGCCATCCCACCGGCCTCATCCATCTTAAAGGCTCCCACAGTCAACTTGCTTGCTAGGTTTATCATCACCTGGCCAGTCAGAAAACAGGCTCAGAGAGGTGGCTCCACTCATCCAGGGTCACACAGCAAAATGTCTTCCCAGTTGGCCTTAGCCTCCTTGGGGTGGGGTAGAAAGGAATGTTCTTCCTGTTTAGTAGCCTGGACATGGGGCCTCTTGTCCTGGCTCTATGTCCTGAGGCTAGTGACTTCACCTCTCTGAGCCCAGGTTTCCTCATTTGGACACGGGAGGGGTGTGGCTTCCTGTATGGTTGTCCTGAAGGGGAGCTGCTGACCCAGGGCACTGGGGGGGTGTGGCTCTCTGAGGAGGAGCAGCTGCCTGGGTCACATGGGCCAAGAGGACTGGGCTGTGCCTGCCACTCCACCCCATTCCCCCTCCTGTCCTGCGGAGGCCACCACCCCAGGGTCTGGTGTCCTAGTTGGGTAATGAACAAGGAAGGCCCCGGAAGCCACCTCCTGGGCTGGTAGCCTGGAAATGCCAAAGCCAAAGGCCCCGAACAGCAGCCGTGCAGATCCGTGTGGAGTCAGACTGGCCAGTCAGCTGACCAACAGCCAGTTGCCACAATGCCACACACCCAGGCCTGTGCTTAAAGACCTCAGCGGCCCCCTCCCGTGGCCCCCTCCCGTGGCCCCCTCCGTCCCCAGGCCATTCAGTGGCCTCGTGGCCGAGAGGCCCTGGGTTAGCCCAGCCTGTGCTCCGACCACTCTGGCCTCTGTCTTCCAGGCCCTGGCACGTGCTGTGTGTCCCGACCAATTCCCCGGCCAGTTTCTGCTGTCACAGCATGTCCTGAGGGGGACCCCATGCCCAGCCCGGCCAGGCAGCTCACATCTACCCAACAGCTGCCCTGTGAGGCTGTTTGCAGGTCACTCTCTGCCACTGGCCTATGCCATCTGAACTCTGCCCAGAGTGGTGGGTATAGAAAAGCCTGTCCCGGCGGGGAACTTAGGAACGCTCCTTCCTCAGCAGAGATCTGTGGAGAGAGACCCAGGCCCCGCCCTGCTTGAGTCTCCATCAGGAGAACAAAAGCAAACAATATCAAGTCAACTCAGCCATGGCCGGTGCTATGTTGGCCCCAGGATGCAGAGAGGGCATGCGGGGCAGTGGCTTCACTCAGCAGGAGCTGATGATGATAGGGGTTGGGGGGGGGGTTGAGAAGACAGCAAGTGCAAAGGCCCTGAGGTGATGAGGGGCAGCAAGCAGGCTGTGGAGTCACATGGCGAGAGATGGAGGAAATGCTGTGGGAGGCAGGGACTGGTGGAGGCTTAAGCAGACGTCCTAGATGGGAGAGAGCTTGGCCCCAACCCATGGTGATCGGTTGCAGTCACTGGCCTTGGCGAGATTGATACCACTGTGAGGAAGGCATACAGTAGGTGCTACATAAATGCTTCAGGGGGTGGGGGGGTGGCTGCCTATGACCCTGAGGAAACCGATGCTATTTCTCAGAGGGCATCGCCATGCTGCCTCTGCCTGGGCCCCTGAGGTCTGTGTGTAAGCCGGCCAAGGAGCTCATAGCCCGTGACTCTCTGAGCTGGCCCACGGAGGCACAGAAGTATAGTGCAGTAGGAGAGGCTGGTGCTTGGCTCCTGTGACAGACAGAGCACTCTTCCCAGCCACGGGGTGATGCTCACACGTTATATTTCCACCCTGCTGCTTTTGGGCCATGCGATGTGTCCCCTATCAGGACTCCTGTCCAAAAAGTTCCAGGGGATTCCCCAACTCGACTGCCCCTGGAAGATGAAGGTGATTGGCCCGGGCTCACGGCCATCGGCCAGGTACATGCGGTGTCTGTGTGTGGTCTAGAGACGTGAGCCCGGATACTGCAAATGCCTGAGTCCTGCAGACATGTGTGGGCCTGCTAGGCCTTAGCTGCTCTTGAGGTCCTGAGTGGCCCTCATCCGTCCTCAGCTTGGGCAGTCCCCTGTCTAAGATGGGGAAGGTTGCCTGTGGTGATAGGGAGAGGCATAGTTGGGGTTTTGTTTGTTTGTGTTAGATTTATTTTTTAATTTATGTCTACCTGCGTTTTGCCTGCATGTATGTGTACAATATGCATGCAGTGCCTAAAGAGGCCAGAAGAGGGCGCTGGATCGCCCTGGAACTGAGGTTACAGATTGTCACTTGGGTGCTGGGAATCCAACCCGGGTCTTCTGCAAGAGCAGCCAGTGCTCTTACCCGCCGAGGAGTCTCTCTAGCCCCTGCATAACTGTTTCTAACTTCCTGCCTCTGCCCATCTCACCAGTGTCTTGGCTTCAGGCCTCAGCTCTGCCCCTGATTCCAGACTGCCCACCAGGCAGAGAGATCCGGAGGGGAGGGACCACACACCAGGGTGGGCAATACAAAATGACCCAGCAGGGCTCCACTCAGGGTGGGGCACGGCATCCTGCCCCATCCCGACTCCTGGGTTAGCCAGGGCTTTCTACCCCGCAGATACGGAATTTACTTGGGGAAGTTATCTGATAGAATTTAGTACTAAGATGTAATTGATTGCTGTAATAAAGCCGTTTCCCTTTCCAGGATTGGGGGCGGGGGTTGGTCCGGTGCTGACAGCGACCCGGTGTTTCCACTGACAGGCATGGCATCCAGGCCAGTCCTCCAGGACTGTCGGGGAGGCGCCTCTGAAGCCGGGAATGGGGTAGGCTCATAAACGGTTCCTGGGGACAGGCCCAAAGACCCAAGCAATGATGGTACGAATTAGTGGTCAAAGAACGCAGAGTTGAGCCTCAGCTTGGTAAAGGCTGTCTCTGCCCTCCTCCATGGGGCAGGACCATGGTTGGTCTTGTTAATGTGCCAGGAGTCTATGCAGTCAGTCCAGGGCTGGCCCTGCCTGGAGGCTGGGTTAGGCTCAGCATGTGAACAGGGCCCCATCTGCTACAGACCCTGCCCAGGCACAGCCGGCGAGGCTAAGGACCGGCACGGCAGGCAGAGCCTGCTTGATTGCCGTGAGCTCCAGATGCCGGGCCGCACGTGCCTGGAAGCCTGTCTGGCAGGCCTGGGGCTGTTTAATATTTACTGAGCCCTCATGAGGCTGGTGACACATCCACCCCCAGAACTACTCCCAGCCCGTGACACTAGCCGGCCATGCACCAGGCGCCTCATTTCACCATCCAGGCTGCATCTGCCAGCCCTCGGAGCCACTGCCCTCCGAGGCTCAGCGACACGGCTGGGCTTGGGGCCTCCGGAGCCCGGAGAGAGGCGGAGGGAGAGGGAAGGGGTGGGCAGAGGGGCCACCTGAAGTGAGCCGCGGCCCCACCCGGAGCCACCTCCCACCTCACTGCTCCCTGGCTGCCTGGAATCTCACCCGTCAGAACCTACCTGGCCCCACCGTGTGCCGTGTTGCCTGTCCCGGCCTGAGATGGCAACTTTGTGGAGGGCCCGGTCCAAGAGGTGGGTGATGTGGGCCCAGGGGAGGGGGAGGGGGAGGGGAGGGGGGGGGGAGAAGAGCTTTGGAAAGTCACATCAGCTGTGTGAACATCAGCCTGAACATCCCTGCCCACTGGGTCGGCCCCCCACTTTGTTCTCTTTCCTTTCCCAGCATCAGGTCTCATCTGACAGGCTTGTTCCAAACTCCTCTCTAGCTTTGACAGGCATGTGGTTCCTGCTGTTCACCAGCACTGGATCCCATTTCAGAGAGAGACAATTGCAACCCAGAGAAACCCCATCACTTGCCCAGGGCCACACAGCGTGGTGGTGGGAGAGGCAGACACTGACCGCACCAGCTGGCCTGTCTCTCTCAGGGCAGGCGTCTGTCTCCCTTGGTGACTGCTCTGCCCTGTCCTGGCCCCCTGCGATGGTGGGTGCTATATATCGGGAATCAGCAGGTGTCTGCTGAGTGAGTGTCAGGACCATCGGGGCAGACTTCATTATCCCTTCTCTACAGGGGAGGAAACTGGAGCTATGGGGCTGGGGTTTGGATACAGGGGCCGAGTACGGGCACAGCACCCTGCGCCGCCCCCCAGGGTCAGGGTGGGTTGGTGTGGTGCTGGGGTTGTCAGTTTCAGGGACTTGGGGCGTGGGTTGGTCCCAAAACAGAGTGACAAGCAGAGCGGGCTTGAGGAAGCTGCACGTCGCCTCGTGTCTCCCGCCTGTGGAATGCGCAGCATCTCGCCCAGCAGGAACTAGCCCAGTGGCTTTTCTCAGGGCCAAGGCAGGAGGAGAGCCCTGAGCCTGAGCCCCGCCCCTCGGCCTGCTTCACTAACCCACAATCCTCTGTCTCCAGCTGTGGGCCACGCCCCCCAGGGGGACTGGACCACCAGGGCTGCTCAGTGACCTCCTATCTGGATGGACAAGCCCTGCGGTTTTTTTTTCCCCCTGTTTTTTTTTTTTTTATAAGTGCACTTGAGATGCTGAGGCAGGAGGATTGCTGTGAGTTTGAGTTTGGGGTCAGCTCTGGTGACACAGAGAGATCTTATCTAAGAAAGAAAGAGTTGGGGGGGGAGGAAGGAAGGAAGGGAGGGAGGGAGGGAAGGAGGGAGGGAGGAAGGAAGGAAGGAAGGAAGGAAGGAAGGAAGGAAGAAAGAGAAAAGAAAGCACGTCCAGAGACATTAGAAAGGCCGGGTCTTCAGGTGTGGGTAAGCCCAGAGCTGATGAGCCCAGGGCAGAGAGCCATGATTGCACTTCTAACAAACGAGACGATTTGGTTTGGTTTGATTTGTTTTTTGAGACACGCTGTGTCTGTTAAGTTAGGATCTCACTGATCCGCTCACATTGGATTTGAACTCCTGGGTTCCTAGTCGTTCGGGGCACAGCGTGCATCAGACTGTCTGTGTGTCCAGCAGCACCGATGGGCTTGGGAAGGGGCAGCCGTGCGGTCTCAGGACCCGTGCAGCCACTATGTTGAGGAGGGGTTTGCGGTCTGAGCTGACCATGCTGTAGTGGGTGACTCTCCTGTACCCGTGCCCTGTGTCCCACACCCTACTGGGTCCTGGAACAGGGGTTGGGACTTGGCCCTTCCCCCCAGATGTCTCTATCCTCCCGCCCCTATGACCACAGCCTTCCCAGCTTAGGGAGAGCACACGGTTAACTGAGCATCTATTATCCAGACTGCCAGGGCCGGAGAGACACGGCTTGGATGCAGCTGTTCATGTTAGCGCACACGGATAAAACACCTGCTAATGACTGGCCTTCCTGTGCCAGTCACAGAGCTGGGGTCTTAGCTTCCCTGACAGACAGAGGCTTGGGGCAAGGAAATTACTTTTACTAAAGAAGGCAGGGGCTTAAATAAACTGTTATCGCTTGTGTTTAGAAGCCCACGGCTATGAGTGGGGGTGGGGGCTTCCCCTCCACACAGCCCCGACCACCCTTCTCGGCCTCACCTTGCTTAGCCAATGGCCTCTCCTTGCCCCTAGCATCCCGGCTTCTGCCTCTTGGAGTGGGTGGGGCTGCTGAGAAGGCCCAGTGGCTTGCTTTCTTTTAAGAACCAGCTTGATGTTGGCTCTAGACCCAGTGGCACCATAGCCCCAGGGCTGGACAGCGAGGAGCACCCAGCCCGGTGAGGGCTGCACATGAGAAGGCTGCCCGCCTGGTCCTGCTGACAGCTGCCCACCCGGTCCTCCGGCCTCTGTCGGGTCAAGGGCACACGCGTGTGCACAGACATGGGAGCCCACTGTCCTGGCTGAGTTTTTGTGGCCGTGAGGAGTCACCTTGACAAAAAGCAATTTGGGGGAGCAGAGGCATATTTAGCTCACACTTCTGGGTCACAGTCCATCCGGGGAGGGGAGTCATGGCCGCAGCAGGGACCTGAGGCGGCTGCTCCCGCCTCAGGAGAGCAGAGAGAGACGAATGTGAGCAGACTGGCTGCCTGGCTTTCTCTGCTCCAACAGGCAGTGCCCAAACCTAGGGAATGGCGCCGCCTACTCAGGCTGGCTCTCCTTGTGTCAGTTAAGGCCATGAAGTGGCCCACCCCAGGCACGCCCACTGGCCAAGCTGATTTGGATAAGCCCTCGCCAAGACTCTTCCCAGGTGGCAGCTACACACGGTGTCAGTTTGACAGTTACAACCAGCCGTCAAAGCCATATTCTCTAAAACACAAGTGAACAAGCAGAGCCAGGGGTCCGTGCCGGGGGGGGGGGTGGCAGGGAGAAGCTGGAGGGTCCCAGCCTGTGTCCTGCTGTCACTGCAGCTCTTTCCTAACTTGCCGTTAAGTTCCGTGAAATAACAACTCTGAGATTTAATATTTCATATACAAACGTCATGGCTAGTACCTTGGCTCTGTTCCCCAACTGCTCATATCTCAATAATCCAATTTATTCTGTTCTGGGTGCCGCAAGGCTTGTTACCATCTCGGTTTCATGCATCTGGTCTGTCTCCTCAGAATTCAGGTAGATCTCCCATGCCTGATCCCTTCCCAGAATCAATCAATCAATCTCTGTCACTGTCTCTCTCTGTCTCTGTCTTTCTCTCTTGGAACTTCCTCCTCCTATTTCCTGCCTGAGATATTGGCGAAAGGCCTTTTTGTTGAAATGCGTTTACGCGGTGCACACAGGTTCTCTCTACATCCTGCAGTAACCCAGGGCTAGGATTCAGCCCCGTGGATGCGGCTTTGCCTGCGCAGAGCGATGCCACTCACGGGGTCTGGCTGCTTTGCTGCATCCTCACTGAAAACTCATTTCTGATGCTCATGCATCCATGTATCATTGTCCTCTTCATTGTCAAACCCAGGCCTCCCGTTTTCCAGATGAGGAAACTGAGGCCCCAAGAACCCCAGCTCTCCGAAGATCACGCATCGTGGAGGTGATGGAAGTGGAACCCAGCCAGCTGTCCTGACTCTCTGTCCCCTCCCACAGAAAGTCCATCAACAGGAACTCTGTGCGGTCCCGGCTGGCAGCCAAGTCCTCCAAGGCTTACGGAACACTGCGCAAAGGCTCGCTCTGCCTGGACCCCCGGCCCCAGCAAGTGAAGAAAATCTTTGAAGCTTTGAAGAGGGGCCTCAGGTGAGTGGGGAGTGGCTCCCCCCTCGTGCCCTTCCCACCTCTTCCTGGGGATGGCGGGTCTGTCTGAGAGACACAGGGCGTGTGGCTGCTGCCACCCACTTCAGCCGCAGCAGGGAGGCAGGTAGACAGCCTCTGGTCTCATGGTAGACGGATTGTCACACAGGCTCTGGACAGCTGTCAGCACCGTGCTGGCCCCTGGAGACTGACATCCTAGGCACGGAGGGTAGCAGGTGCAGAGACCCTGGGTGGGAGGAGCCTGTGCTCTGATCTCAGGTCTCAGCCGCACAGCGTCAGGGGTGGGGTGGGGTGGGGTCAGGCAGTCAGGGGAACCCAGAAGTGAGAACAAATGACAAGTTACTGGAGCTTAAGGAGTAGACCACTCAGAAAGCTCTTCTGTGTGGCACTGTCTCCGGTGGGAGACAGACAGACAGACAGACAGAGGTACTGAGAAGTATGTCAGGTGGTGTAGATGCTGCGGAGGAATCAGGTGAGGCAGGAAGGAGTCCAACATGTTTTAAAGGGACGACCGTGGGCAGCCACACCGTGGCACAGCCACGGGGGAGGAAGATAATGGGAAGGCCAGAGGCTTCACAGTGCAGGGACCCTGTCACAAGAGAAGCAGGGTAAAGGGGACAACGGGACAGGGCCGTGTGAGCTGTGGAGGCCTTCGCTGTTCATCACAGAGCCGCGGAAGGTTCTGAGGTGAGGAAGGAGGCGGTCAGGGCTTTGAGATCCTCTCTGACAGGCACAGACCGGTGGTGCACGCGCTGCCTGTGGAGGGGATGAGAGGCGCCAGGGAGCGGATGGGAGAGGAGCAGGCGTGGAAAGGAGAGAGGAGAGAGGTGGCCGTGGGAATAGAAGAGATGTGGTTCTGTTCTGAGTGGGGTAGATGCTGCTGGGCTCCAGCCTCGTGAGGGCATTGCGGCCTGGAGGGGGCGCTGGTGTCCAACTGGGAGAGAAGGAGAGTCGGGTCCTCACAGGACAAATCTGAACCAAAATGAACAAACTCTGGGTTGCTCCTCTGCTGGGGCAGCTGATGGCATTCAGTAAGCTGATCTGATAAGATAAACCCAGAGAGAGGAGAGAGAGATAGAGAGACAGAGAGGCAGAGACAGAGAGGCAGAGGCAGAGAGAGAACCGTGTTGCCATGGCTTGGGCAGGAACCGTCATAGCAGGAAGGACACGCCTTGGCCCTCTGGAAGCATCTCCCACATACGGTGACACCTGAGTTCCCTAATGTCACAGCAGAGACCACCCTGACCCAAGAGGACAGAAGGGGCCCTGGGAGGAGTGGGTTTTCGAACTCTCGGTCTAATTTAGATAATGCTCTCAATGTCGGCGAGGCTAAGGCTCTGTCCAGCAGTGATGGGGGCGGGGCTAGGAACCCCCCTGAAACAGGGGTGTGTCCTTGGTCTTGAGGCCTCACGGAGAGAAGGAAACCTGGGAAGGGGCGCCCTGGCCAGGCAGATCTGGCTTTCCGCTTCCTTCTTGTCCGCCCAGGACACTAGAAGCCCTCTGCAGCACCCTGGGGTCTGGCTTGGAGGGTCCCCTCTTATCAGGATCAGGGAGGAGGGGCAGAGCCCGGCCAGTGTGCTCAGATAGCCGACTGCCCTGACAGAGCCCATCATCAGAGTGAGCCCAGCCCTGGGTTGTCACTGGAAGGGACTTTCCCTTTCCAGGTGCCGCTCTCACCTCAGCTGCAATCGCAATATCCGTTGCTTCTGCTGCTCAACATTTCCCTGGGTCCTCCCTCCTCCCTTTGTCTGGGTCCTCCCCCTCCTCCCTCCCTTTGGTCATCCTCCTTCTCTATGAGTCCTCTTTTCTCCCACCCCACTGGACCTCTCTCCTTCCTCCCCCTCAGTCCTCCCTACATTTCCCCTATGGGTCCTCCCTCCTCTTTCCCCCTGGATCCTCCTTCCTCCCCCAGGATCCACCCTCCTTCCTCCCCCTGAGTCCTCCCTCTTACTGGGTGCTCCCTCCTCTTTCTTCAGGATCCTCCCTCCCTCCCCCTGGGTCCTCCCTCTCTCCCCCTCCTTCTTCCCCCTGGGTCATCCCTCCTTTCTGCTCAAATCCGCCCCTCCGCCCCTGCAGGGAGCATCTGTGTGAGCAGCAGGCTGAGCTGGACTACCTGTGCGGACGCCACACGGACACCCAGAGGGGCTCCAGGCTGGTGAGTGGCCGGGATGAGGATGGCTTCTGACTTGCAGCAGTCAAAAGCCCAACAGTGGTCTCCACCCAGGGGCCTGTGGTATTTATTTGTGGTGAGCTTTCCTCTCGTGGTTCTGGGAGGAGCTGTCAGACAGGGCGACTGCAGAGCGACATATGTCTCGATGGTCCTGATCCCCAAATTTGCCCATCAGACACACCAGGACCAGGAAGTGGCCATTTCTCTGTCACAGGCCCTGTCTCTGCCCCAAACTGAGCCTGTATGCTGTGGCGTCCAAGGTGACAGTTTTCTGTGGACATCATGGTGCCGTCTGAGGCCAGACCCAGCCTTGGCAGGTGTAGGGCTCAGTGTATCAACAGCTAACCCAAACAACATGATCACAGGATAAACATGACCTTCAGACAAGCAAAACCTTTCCCTGTCTAGTCATTCTGATCCTTCTCACTCTTCTTTAACTTAGGGGGTCAGACCCTGGGTCCCGGGCCAGTCCGGCCTCCTGCCCCTATTAAACAATCAGAAGAGTCAAATTAAAAGTGGAAAGCAGAAAGGAGAGACTCAGCCAACGTGTTAACAGGAATAAGGGAACCCTGGGGATACCCCAAAGTCTGAAGGTCCTGATGTGAGATCAGAGTTTAAATGGAGGCCTAAGTTAGTCCCGGTTGGAGGTGTGGTCCCGCCCGCCGCTCTATCTGGGCATCAGTCATCCCGGAGAAGTGTGTGACATCTTTTGAGCAGTCAGGTTCTCCCATTAGCTTCTTTCCTTTGCCCGGCATGAAATTCCTGAGAATTTCCCTTTTCTCTGGTATCCGTTGCTTCAATAGTTGGATAGTCAGAAATACACTTTTCCTTGGACGTCTTCATTTCTACACATCAGATTACGGCACCGGCTGCTGTCTGGAGCAGCCTGCCTGCGTCACGCACCGGGATAAGTCAGATGTCTTGTCACATGCTCTGGACTTCTTCCCAGCTGTGGCCCTGTGGCCCTCCTCCAGATTCGGCCTTGTGTAGGGCCTTCAGAATGGACTGGATTCAAACTCAGAAAAGAGAGAAAAACAGCAGACCGGATATTAAAGTACCGCCCGGTCCTCTCTGGGTCTCAGCTCCTGACTCGGAAGGCTAGGGTGTTGGGCGGGGTGGAGGCTCAGTCTCGTGTGGGTGTCAGCCACGTGTGAAGGCAGAGCTGGGCGAGCATGGAGCCTCCCTCAGTAGGCGACTGGGTGAGGGCCAGAACAGACAGAGGGGAGAGGCACTTCCAAGACCTCACCCTCTCCTAGTACCACCTACCCCCAAGGGGGAGCAGCAGTTCCCACAGTATGCTGTTCTCCCTTTGGTCTAGAAGTCTCTTTCAGGTAGAAAATGTTCAAAGAGGCCTGTTTCAGAAGTCTCCACTGCCCGATGCTATATCACACTGGTGTTGGGGGATGATGGGGACCCCACATCTAGGACAGAGTGTCTGAACCTCATAGGGAGGGTTTTGTGGGTTTCCAAGAAGCCCAAATTAGAACACCTCTTCAAAAATCTCAAATCCTGTCTAGCTCTTCATTTTTCAAAAAAGATTATTTATTTATTATATGTGAGTACACTGTAGCTGTCTTCAGACACAACAGAAGAGAGTGTCAGATCTTGTTGTGAGATGGTTGTGAGCCACCATGTGGTTGCTGGGATTTGAACTCAGGACCTTTGGAAGAGCAGTTGGTGCTCTTAACCGCTGAGCCATCTCTCCAGTCCCAGCTCTTCATTTTTTAATGTTACATTTATGTATGTATGTATGTATGTATGTATGTATGTATGTTTATAGTGTGAGGGAGAGGCGGCAAAGCAGGTGTGCACCTGCCGCAGTGCTCCTGTGGAGGTCAGAAGGCAGCTGTGGGCCCCAGACATCGAACTCAGGTCATCAGGCTTGGCTGCAGTCACCTTTACCCTTAGAGCCATCCCGCTGGCCCAAGGCTTCATTTCTTAGCTGAACTTTGAATTCTGTGATCTCTCAGTCATCTTATGTGCGTACTACGGCTCTCCCTGTTGTGACAAGATAAACAGCGTAAGAGAGAAAAGGCTAGCTTTGCCTCAAGGCAAGACACCCAGAGGGTGAGACAGTCCTTTGCAGCTGTGGCTAGGAAGCAGGGCGTGTTGGGTCTTGGTAGTTAGCTGACTTTCTCCTTGCTGTGTAGCCCAGGACCCCAGCCTCTGGGACACCACCACACTCAATCGGGGTCCATCTTCTCACCCCAACTGATGAAATCTTGACTCTAGAGATAGCCTGTCAAGTTGACAGTTGATATTACAATGACTGATGCCTATTTTACAAATGAGGAGAGGGGGGCTCAGAGAGGTTGAGGACCTTGCCTGGGACACACAGGGACATAGTGCCCAGCCCAGAACTGGCTCACCCATAATGCATGCCTTTAGCTTGTTTTCTGCCCCGGGTGTCCGTGGCCATGAGTGCTGCAGGCCATGGCTTTGTCCTTGAAGCACAGGTGCCCCTGTGGTGAAAGGTCTCTGAGATGGACCCTCTCCTTTCCTCTGCAGGCCTTCTACTACGACCTGGACAAGGTGAGCCCGTGTCCCTGTGAGGTCTCCAGGGTGGGTACGACTGTCTGGGGTGGCCTTGCATCCCAGGTGTGCTCGGTCTTCCTCTTGTGTTACAAGCAGAGAAACTGAGTCCCAAAGTCGGCCCCTCTGAGGTCCAAGCTCAGTTCCCCTGATCCTGGGGAGGCTGGAGGGGTGGCAGGAACCTGGTGGCGGGAACCCTGGCCACTTCTAAAGCAGTTTTTCTTATTCTGGGAGAAGCAAATTCGCTTGGTGGAGAGACACATCCGTAAGGTGGAGTTCCACATCAGCAAGGTGGGTGTCCTGGGCACTGTGGGGTGTTATGGGGAGGGTATTAGGGGGCTAACGGCAGCAGCATGTCACTGGGGAGGGAGCCATCGGGGTGTCCTGGGCACCCTGCGGGTGTTATGTGGATATAGTAGGTGTCATGTGGAGGTAGTGGATGTCATGGTAGCAGTGATTGGCAGCAGGCTCAGCCCTGGGTGAGGGTGAGGAGCATCTGGGCCTCTGTCGCTGATTGGTAAGGCTTGGTTTTGGAAGGTTCTAACTGTCCCTGTGAAGCCATGAAAGCAGAGGGATGTGCCCACAGTCCCCCAGCAAGTCCCTTAGGCTTAGTGCTCCTCCTCCCTCACCCTCCTCCTCCTTCTTGAGACAGGGTCTCACTGTGTAGCCCTGGCTGTCCCGGAACTCACTATGTAGACCAGGCTGGCCTCGAACTCACAGAAAGCTGCTTCTCTCCGCTTCCATGCAGGAATCAAGGCCGTGTGCACACACTCTTCCCTTCCTTTAGGCTTTTCAAAACACACAGTCAGTTTGCACACACTCTCCTGAGCTCACCTTCCTCCCCACACCCACAGGGTGGGCAGCTGTCATAGCCCACTCCCACTCCACAGTTGGGACTCAGGTGGGGAGAGTGGGTGACAGTCACTCGTGTCTACTGTGCTTAAATGTGTGTGAGCGATCCTTGGAGCTGGGGTGCTACGTGGGTGGGCTTAGAGCCACGAGGAGCACAGGGCGAGGCTGGCCCGGGGGACAGATGGTTGACACGGGCTGTCCCTCGGCGCGACTCACGGCCCGCATGTCTGCCGCAGGTAGATGAACTCTACGAAGGCTACTGCATCCAGTGGCGTCTGCGAGACGGAGCCTCCAACATGCAGCGCGCCTTCAGCAACAGCACCCAGAGCAGAGCCTCCCGGGAGAGCCTGCAGGAGCTGGGCCGCAGCCTGCAGGGCTGCCTGGAGGTGGGCCACTTCTCTCTGCCCTTGCTCTGGGCCGCTGGGTGGGGCAGGGGGCGGAGCTGGCCAGTGATCGATCCGACTGTGAACCTTGCAGGACATGTGTCTCATAGAGGGGGCCTTGGAAGGTCACCTGGGCGAGTTTCACATCAAGATGAAAGGTGAGTGCCAAGCCGCTGGGTGTCGGGTCTTCCACCGCGCCCCCAGAGGCAGCCAAGGGCGGGCGGGGTGGCCAGAGGCCTGGGGTCTAGGGGCCAGCCCTTGCGGCAGGAAGTAGGCTCACTGCTCTCGGAGCTGTGGTACCATCCCCCCCACCCTCCCCGCCATTGAAACCTTTGTCCTTCCCATGTTGCCAAGCAGACCCCGGTACCCCTGGGTCTCTCTGGGCAGGCATGGGTGGGGAGGAGACCAACCCGTTTCTGTGTTTCAGGCTTGGTGGGCTATGCACGCCTCTGTCCCGGAGACCAGTATGAGGTACAGCCAGGGAAGTCCTGAGAGGGAGGTCCTGGGCAGGCCGTGAGTGGCTTCCCCTGGGACTGCCTCTGCACCTTTCTTTCTGTGCGCCCCCCGCCCCCCGTAGGTGCTCATGCGCCTGGGCCGTCAGCGATGGCGGCTGAAGGGCCGGATAGAGCCAGATGACAGCCAGACCTGGGACGAGGAGGAGAGGGTCTTTGTGCCCACGGTGCACGAGAACCTGGAGATCAAGGTGGGGCAGGGTCCAGGGTGGGGCCCGGAGCCTGGGTGCTGGGCTCAGACGACTCTGTCCTGTTCCTCCTGCCCCAGGTGACAGAGCTTCGAGGCCTGAGCTCAATGGTGGTGGGTGCGGTGACATGTGACGTTGAGGACTTCTTCGCAGCCCGGCCCCAGCTCGTGGTGGTCGACATCACCGAGCTGGGGACCATCAAGCTGCAGCTGGAGCTTCTGTGGAAGTGAGTGCTCCGCCCTCGGTGGCTGTGCCCCGCCCTCGGTGTCTGTGCCCCGCCCTCGGTGGCTATGCCCCGCCCTCGGTGGCTGTGCCCCCACCCTCACGAAGGCCACCCCAAGTGGTCCTGCCTGCTCCCCAGGAGCCTCCTGCATAGCCATCTCTGTCCTCACCACCCCACCCCGTGCTCACAGCTAGGCTGGCCTGACCTTCATGGTAGCCCTGTCCCCTTCTCCCCCCACGCACGCCCCCTGTGACCTTGAATACTACTCGCTTTTAGACACATGGCCGCTCCAGCTGAGCCGTGGCACTTTGTCGGTGTTTTTTCTTGCCTAGTCTCTCAAAGGGACTGTCTTCTGCCTGTGTGGCCTCTACCTGTGCCTACTGTTGGGTAGCCCGTCCTTTCTGGTCCAGGACTGAACTGTCACTTTGAGGCCTCCCACTGGGTCCCGCACTTCGGGGTGCAGGCTCAGAAGTCTGTGTAGAGTTTGGGGCTCCACCCTGCACCACCTTCAGGAGCCATGGTCTCTGGGGTGGTCAGTAGCGGAGCCATCTTGCATTTCCAGGCTGCCCCTCCCCTTCCCCAGAGCAGGTGTGGCAGGGTGGGGAAGAGCTAAGAACACAGTCCAACTCGGTCACCCAGGATCCCCTCAGGCGCACGCCACGCTAGGCCAGCCATTCCTAAGTTCCAAGTCCTGCTGGTCGCAGGTGCCCTCGGGTGGAGGTGCCTCAGGCCTCTGCGGTTTGGGCTTTCATGGTGGCTTTGGTGCTATTCTCAGCTGAGGGCCATGCTGTCCCCTGGCCCCCCGAGGGTAGTCTGAGGGTATCATGAATATCAGTGCCAGCTGAGTCGAAGGCTTTGGGATGAGGGGAGGTTGGGATGAATTCAGTCCCGGCTCTGCTTTCTGTAGGGGATGCTCGCCCAAGCAAACCCCTCGTCTCAGGGCTGTAATTCCCATCCCCTGTAACTAACCCAGCCACAGATCTCTCACCAGCCCAGGGGCTTGTGGGAAGGAGCCACAGAGTCCCTTTGAAAGAGGCCTGGGTCCCACCCGAGTCCCTGCTGGTCTCTGCTCTCTCCCTGCAGCCCCTTGGACTCTGAGTGCCGACTGGTGTCACCCAGCCCCACTGGCAGGTTCTCCTTGGGCAGCAGGAAGGGCTCCCTATACACATGGACACCACCCAGCACCCCCAGCTTCCGGGACAAATACTACCTGGTAAGTGAGCCTGTGCCTAGGAGGGTGAGAGGCTCCGCGGCTGGCCAGCGAGGGCCATGGCCTGCTTCGGGCTCCGCTTCTGGGGCTGCATGGCTTGTGCGGCTCTGCCCTCTGCTGCCCGAGGCCATGGGAATTGAACTGGGTCTGGGACCTACGTGGTATGTGCGTGTGTGCTGTGTGTGCATGCTGTGTGC
The DNA here is from genome assembly GCA_964023405.1 of Apodemus agrarius. NCBI lineage: Eukaryota > Metazoa > Chordata > Mammalia > Rodentia > Muridae > Apodemus > Apodemus agrarius. The sequence goes on from OZ030008.1 coordinate 11,513,711, forward strand.
ATGTGTGTATGTTGTGTGTGTATGTGTGCACGCTGTGTATGTATGTGTGTGTGCTCTGTGTATATGTGTGTTTGTGTGTATATGTGTGCTGTGTGCTCTGTGTATATGTGTGTTTTTGTATATGTGTGTGCTGTGTGTGTGCTCTGCGTATGTGTGTCTGTGTGTATATGTGTGCTGTGTGTGTGCTCTGTGTATATGTGTATGTGTGTGTGCTGTGTATGTGCTCTGTGTATATGTATATGTGCATATGTATGTGTGCTGTGTATATGTGCTGTGTATGTGTGCGTTCTGTGTGTGTGCTCTGTGATATATGTGCTTGTATGTATGTGTGTGTGCTATGTGTGCTCTGTGTATATGTGTGTTTGTGTGTATGTGTGTGTGCTGTGTATATGTGCTGTGTATGTGTGCATGCTGTGCGTGTGCTCTGTGTATATGTGTGTTTGTGTGTATGTCCTCCACCCAGCCACGGACTTGACCTCACTTTGCAGGGGAAACTTAAAAGTTTCCAGGAGTGTGATCTGGAGCCCTGTACCGGAACTCAACTTTCTCCCTATGACCTCCAGGGGGCAGGGTCTCCCTGGAGCCAGGGCCAACCTCCTCTCTCCTTTCCTGGGGGGCGGGGACCAGGGGGACTGAAAGCTGTGCACATGGCCACCTCATTGTTTCTCTTGGTGCTGTCCTTGGGATGGTTCCTCACAGGGACCTTTCTTAATGGCCCCAGCACTGCTCCCCACACGCTGCCCCACGGGCGACTGTGTGTTTACTCAGTAGAGATGGAGGTGCGGTGCTGTAGCTATCCGCAGGCCACGCACACTCCTCAGTGGGGAACACTTGTTGTCCCAAGCTTGCACCCATCCAGGGTTCCAGGCCCTGGAACCCCCTGCACACATGCCCTCAACACTGAGGGTCCCGACTCAGATGCCACGTCTCCTCCCAAGCCCCTGGACACCCTGAGTGCTCGGGTGCCCCACCCCTCCCTCTGCTTTGGTCTCTATGCTCAGGCTCCGTATTGGCAGAGAACACAGTCAGCGCAAAGGTCCTGAGGCAGGAGCCTGGTGAGGATGAAACTACGAAGTTGAGGCCTGAAGGGCGAGATAGAGGGAGACAGGGCATCAGCACTCCTGGATGCCCGTCGCTTGGCAGATCTCCATCATCCTGAGCACCTGGGACACAGGGGTGGCATCACCGTCCCTGGGGTGGCTGCTGAGTTGATCCCGCACCCCCCTCCCCCAGTCTGTTCTCCAGCCGCCAGTGCAGCAGGCCTTGCTGCTCGGTGGGCCAAGGGCCTCCTCCATCCTCGGCTACCTGTCTGACAGTGAGCTTCAGGGGCCCCGCCTACGGAGCCGGAGCCAGGAGCTACTGGAGATGGATTCCTTCAGCTCTGAGGACCCCAGAGACGCGGAGACCAGTACTTCAGCATCCACCTCAGATGTGGGCTTCCTGCCCATGCCTGCGGGTCCCACGGGCTGCAGAGAAGAGGAGACCAGGGAGGAGCCTCCGCCTCTGGGCCCGCTGCCAGGCCTGGCTCACCCAGCCGTGGGTGTGCTTATAGAACAGCCTGGCTGGAGGGACTTGGGAGGAGAGAGGCTGCGGGACGCCCCCACCCACAGCCCCGTGGTGCCACGGAGCCAGAAGGGCCAGGAGGATGGAGATGCGGGGGACGGAGTGGAGGGGCCTGTGCAGGAGGTCCTGGATCTGCTGCGGTCTGCAGACCCTGCACAGCCCCAGCTCAGGGAGCTGGAGTACCAAGTCCTTGGCCTCAGAGAGCGGCTGAAGGTATGCCCACCGCGCACGGGACCGCAGCGCCGCTTTGCTGCGGGCCAGAAGTTAGGGAGCAGGTGCGGGGACCAGTCAGCCCAGGTTGGCATCCCAGCCTTGCCCCTATGTGACCTGGGCGGGCCGAGTCTCCCTCCTCCTCAGTTTCCCCACTTTGCAAGGCCTCTGAGGAGAATACCAAGGGGAGGCCGGAGCGCACAGTGAGTAATTTGTTTCGTGTCCGGCCAGAACCTGGCTCCATCTAGAATCTTCGGATGTGGGTGGGCGGGCAGGTGGCAGCTGCGATTTATGGAAGGCCTTGTCGCGCCCGCACCCGCCGGCCTCATCTCTACAGCCATCCAGAACCCTGCCCCCCTCAGCCAAAGGAGTTCTCTCAGTGGCTCTCAGAGCTGCTGGCCTGGACGGATGGCTCACCTCTCTCTGTTTACAATTTTTTTTGTTGTTGTTGTTGTTTTTGAGACAGGGTTTCTCTGTATAGCCCTGGCTGTCCTGGAACTCACTCTGTAGACCAGGCTGGCCTCGAACTCAGAAATCCACTTGCCTCTGCCTCCCAAGTGCTGGGATTACAGGCATGCGCCACCACCACCCAGCTCTGTTTACATTTTTAAATACAAAAAATAAAATGTAGACCCCACCCACCCACACACAACGTCTACAGGTGCTGATGAGCCCGCTCTCAGGTGGGTATGGCACATTTTTTTCCCTCATGATTATATAACACAGGCATCTTCAAAAGTTCTTTCTCTTTCCCTTCCTTCTTTCCTTCCTTCCTTCCTTCCTCCCTCTCTCCCTCCCTCCCTCCCTCCCTCCCTCCCTCCCTCCATTCCTCCCTTCCTGTTCTCACTTGGACTTCATCCTCACACCAGCACAGCTGAGAGAGGGCTCCTCTCCTTCTATTGTCTTCTGTCTCGGCACGGCCCACCATCTTTGACAGGCCTCACCCACATGTGCCAGCAGCGAGACTTTGAGGAAGACTTGCCACCTTTATTTGTATTTTTCCAGCATTTATGTGAGAAACTGTCTGGGTCGTGGGCACACAGCTTCTGTCACACTCCTGTATTCTGAAGAGTCACAAGCACTTTGTATGACCCTGCAATAGCACAGTTATTCAAAGCATCAACGAAACACTTCTCTCTTTTCTGGAAAACACCTAAGAACAAGAGAATAAATAAATAAATAAATAAATAAATAAATAAATAAAATAAATAAAAAAAAAATAGATAGTTCGCCCCTTCAGCTTGACTTCTAAAGGGGAGTCATCCACAAAGCATCCCATAGACTTGATTCTTGCTAAAAGGCCCAGGCTGGCCTTGAACACATGCACACATGCACTCGAGCACACACACTGGGCTCAATGCACAGGCTCTGCTCTACTCCCCACCGAGGGGGAGAGAATGGCTACTCAGCGCCCCTGTGACTGCCGTCCTTTCTCCTGCCGCCTGTGACCACCTGTGCTGTCTCAGGAGTCTTGCTGTGTGGATGGTCCCGTGTGTTAGGCTTGACACTGTCTTCTGAGTCAGCTGTCCTGAGGGCTGGGGAGCCGAGCAGACATGAGGCCCTGGATTCACCCCCAGGACCCACAGAAAGAGAAGGCAGGCGCCAGCAAGCATGCTAGCACGGTAGGAGGAGGAACAGGGTCCCTGGGGCTCGACGGGTAGCCAGTGTGGCTTAATTGTCAAGGCCCCAGTAAGAGACCCTGCATCAAACACAAATAAAGCAAAAATCAAGGCAGACAGACACCTCTTAAGGCATGATACTCAAGGTCATCCGCGCGCGCGCGTGTGCGCGCGCACGCACACACACACACACACACACACACACACACACTAAAAAGGAAGAGGAAAAGTGTTTTTAAACAGAAGTGGCACTGGGGGCCATGGGTTCGGTGACATAACTCCTCAAGTCACAAGAAATCTGCTGTGCCTATCCGTGTGTGCACGTATATGCACATACACACATGCGCTTGCAGAGTTTTACTCTAATGGAAGGAGGATTCTTTGTGGGCTTAGTATTTTGTTGTTGTGCGCGCACGCGCACACACACACACACACACACACACACACACACACACACCTGCCCTGCAGGCAGCCCCTGGTTTGGAGACAGAGGTCTCTGGACGGCTTGACCAGCGGTGGGCAGTGGCTCCCGCATGCCTTCGCGTTCAGAGCTCACCCCCAGCTTCAGAGTCTCCTCAGGGTGACTGTCAGGGTGCCCTGAGTGCACAGCAGGTTTCTGGGTTTGCTGAAGAATGAGGCATCAGGCTGCAGAGCAGGGGCAGGTGTCAGCCGCCATAGTGGCGCCTCCTTGTGGGGGAAGCCCTGCCCTACGTGATCCCCACCTGGGGACGCTCCCTTGTCTCAGGCCATGTTGGTGGGACACTGGAAGTTATCCTGCTGAGACCTGAGCCATCGCTGGGCTCGCTGGGGCTGGGGCTGGGGCTGTCACATTCTGGCTGGGTGTGGAAGGTCAAAGCCCTCATGCTGGCGCTTGTCCACAGCCCCGAGGGGTGCAGCCGGAGCCCGTGTCAGCCCAGAGTCTGATGGACTGTATCCTTGAGAGCTTTGCCTTTCTGAATGCCGACCTTGCCAGCGATGAACTGTCCCTGTTTGGGGGCTCCCAGGCTCCTGAGTGAGTGCACCCCAAATAGGCACACTTCTGGACTGCTATAGATCCATGCTAGTCTCTCTCTATAGTTTTACTGTGTACAGTGCCTCCTCTCCACGACACTATCTCCCGCACAGCAAGCTTGTATGGCCCCTGAGGGTCTCTCAGGCAGTAACAACAGCACACAGCAAAACTCTGGCCTTGCCTTCAGTGACCGTCATGCTAACCTCCACAGAAACTGTCTTGCCCACCACCCCCTCTGGACCGCCATCCACCTCTGTCTTAGCACCAGCCCCATCAGGACCACTTCTAATCCCCAGCTCAGCATTACAGCAGGGGACAGTCTCTACCTCTTCCTCTAATCCAGTGGTCCTGCGGGGAGATTGCAAGTCTGTTACCTTCCCCAGTGTGGTGAGCCAGTTGGGCCTTGGTGGGGGTGCTCAGCTCTGCCCTGTGAGCCGATATTAGCTCTAGGTCTAAGCTTCCTGCCCACTTCACGGAAGAGCAAAATGAGGCTCTAGCAACCATCCAGAGGGAGTCACAGCCTCAGGCCCCCTGGGAAGCCTTGCCCTGCACATCTGTCTGATGTTCAGGCAACAATCTCTCTCCTTTTCCTCTATTGAGGAGCCCCGTCTCTGATCTGGAGCTGAGGTGGGAGGGGGTGTCAGGGAAGGGGTCCCTTTGCTAATCTAATGGTCACTCCGTTCTTTGGTCTTCTCAGGAAGGAGAGCCCCCCACCTCCACGGCCATCACTGAAGGTTTCACCCAGTGAGCTCACAGCTGGTGCCCCTGAGCTGGACACACTGCTCACTGTCCACCTTCACGTCTGCAAAGTCTTACTCCAGGTGTCTGGCCAGGGTGGGGCTCGGCCAGGGTGGGGACTGGGCTCAGAGGCAGTGGAAAGCCTGGGCCAGGTAAGAGGACCCCCCCCTCCAACCCAGAGCCATAGAGTCTCCATAGCAGGAGGTGAGGAACCACATGGGTCTCAAAGAGCCAAGCCCTGGACCGAGTGGATGGTTCTGAGGTACATGTGTAGACACCGCACCAGTCCAAAGTATCCAAGGTGGGCCTCAGGCCATGCTGCTCGCAGCAGTTCGAATGCCGTCAGACGCTGGCCATCTTTCAACTGCTTTGTGATGTCTAGCTGGACTTGGTGGGCTGACCCTGGGGGCTCAGCTTGGTGAAGAGAAGGAGCTTAGGTCATGGTCTAGAAGCAGCTGTGGGTAGTTGTGGGCAGAGATGTACGTACATGCTGGGTAAACCTGACTATCTCGCTGATTCTAGAAACTGGCCTCCCCTAATTTGTCAAGGATGGTGGAGGACTACCTCCTGGAGGAAGCGGCGCAGCAAAGGCAGGTTCTGGAAGTGCTTTCAGACCTTGGCCTTGAGCAGCTCAGCAAGGCCAGGTCGGTTGAAGAGAGTAAGTAGCCGCTGGGCACACCCCAAGGCCTTGCCCCCCTCCCTCTCCCCCTGGTGGGTGGATTCCATGGTCTCCCACATTTGCTCGTCTCTGTATGCTGGCAAGGCCACTGCCGGTTCACTGAAGCCAGCACCACCCACAAGCTGGTGTCCCCTCCAAGGAATGGTTGTCACCTCTGTTCTGTGGCTGCCCCTGTGCACTTGTCTGGGGAGTCCCGTTTCCTAGTCAGAACGGCAGTGAGTGGCTGATCTTGAGAGCAGGGACTAGGAAGATGCTTGGAGCCAAGACTGTTCCTTTGGGGTGACAGGGGCCTGAGAGGAGGTCCCTGTATTGGGTCTCCTGCCCTCACTTCCCACCTTGGGTCCTTGTGGAGGGATTTTTGCTGCTCGTGGTTGTTCCTGCCCGGCTGCTGAGCAGCTGCTGGCTCTCAGTCATCCCACAGGCTTCTCACAGGAAGGGTGGCTTGGCACTGTGGCAGGGGTGCACGCAGCCTGGTGGCGTCCTGGCCTGCCCTGCCTCCACACTCCTGAGCCAGCTCAAGAAGACATTCCTGCATCGCGTCCGAGGGAAGTACCCCGGCCAGCTGGAAATAGGTAGTGTCCTCCTTGCTTGCCCTGTCCCAGGGGGAAGGGCTGTGCGGCAGCTGGGGGCCTAGTTCTGTGCATGGCTTCACTGCCCTGACCCTAGGAAAGCAGGCTGTATATTTCTGCATCGTCCACCGAGCCTTCAAGGGTTCTTAGAGGGAGGTGTGCAGGCTTGTGCCATCCAGGTGTCCTGATATCAGGCTGGACACTTCCCGAGGGCAGCTGTAGCATTTCCTGTGAAGCTCCCAGGAATTCCGGGGCTCTGGCTTGGGGATTTAGTACACCGTGGTGGTTACTGGCTAGCTGGTGTGCTCTTTTTCTTGGTCAAATAAAGAACTAAACGACAGAAAAGGGGCTAGAGCTGAGTCAAATTGCACCTTATTGGCAAGTGCTACCAACTTCTGGAGTAGAGAAGGTTCTAGAACTGGAATCTGCTGACTCTCAGGGGCCCTGCCTGGGCCCTCCGTTTCCCAGAGTCCCTTCCAGCTGACGCAGACCTGTTTATTGAGGCCTGCTGAGGCCTCAGCTCCGCTCATGGCCCTTCCCTCTGCCAGTGTGTCGCAGGCTCCTGGAGCAGGTGGTGGGCTGTGGCGGGCTGTTGGCCACAGCGGGGCTCCAGGAGGAGCAGGTGGTCACCTGGTTCCAGTTCCACAGCTACCTGCAGCGGCAGAGCATCTCCGACCTGGAGAAGCACCTTGCTCAGCTCACCAAGGAAGGTAGGGCCTAGTGGTGGCAGCGGCCTGAAGCCAGTTACAGCAGGCCTTGTAACTTTCCCTCTACCTGCCCAAACTGAGATCCAGTGAGACCACAGTCAGCTGTGGTGGAAATTAAGAGAGGCGGGTGAGCAGTCCAGAACAGCTCCAGGGAGGGGAGGCAGCCTTGAAGTTTGGGCTTGTTCTGGCTTCTTTTTGAGTCATAGTCTAAGTAGCCTAGGTTGACTTGGAGCTCACCATCCTTTTGTCTTGGCCTCCCAAGTTGCAGGCATGTACCACTGTGCCACGGCCGGCCTGTGGTTCTGCTCAGTTTTAGGGTGTGTCTGATCCACTTGTAGGAAATGTTTGTCGGGATGTGGAGATACCCCTGTCTTGGAGCTCCCTCTGTGACTAATGTGGCTAAAGCCTCGACCGATGGCACCGCCTCTTCCTGTCTTCCAGTTACTCTCATTGAGGAACTGAACTGTGCAGGCCCAGCCAAGGCCTTGAGGAAGCTGCATGGGAAGTGTCTAAGCCAGCTGCAGCCACTGCCCCAGACACTTCACGCCTGGGCACTGCTGCAGCTGGACGGACCCCCGAGGCTGTGCCGGGCGGCCAGAATGCGCCTGGCCAGCGCAGCCAGGAACAAGCGCTTCCGGGAAAAGGTGATCAATCTTGGGGTAATCCACCTGACAATACAGCTGGCTAGATTGACAGGTCTCACCTGTTTGGAGAAGGGCTGAGTTTGGGTCACTGGAGCGTTTGCAGTGTGCACGGCCCAGCTGGGGACCTGCTCCTGTCCGGCCGGCTCTGTCCAATCCCCAGGCTTTCCCCAGGCTCTGCTATACTACACCAACGCCTTGAACGACAGTGACTCCAGGCTCCAGCAGGCGGCGTGCATGGCTCTGCAGCAGCTCGGGGTGAGTCCCTTGTCCTCACAGTGACAGGAGGCCACCAGCGGTTGGGGCAGGGCAGTGGCAGCCGTTTGATATGCTTTCACTGGGACCAGGGACAGGATGGTGGGGCGGTAAGGGGTCTCACCAACAGCAGAGGTCCCCACACCAAGGGACTTCCTGCTCAGTTGAACATATTTGAACTATGACAAATTCGTGTGAGAAGATAAAACATGGAAAGGTAAAAGCTACCTATGATCTTGGTCTTTGGCAGAAGTGGCCACTTTTGGCATATTTTCTTCATGCTTGCAGGAACGTGTGCCTACTGAGCACTGGTATTAAACACGGCTCTACAGTGAGTCAAGGACTACATGCCTACAAGCACGAGGGACTGAGTGGAATCCCCTGAACTCATTTTTTTTTTTTTTAAAGCCAAGCGTGAAGACACACACTTGTAATTCTAGTAGAGGTGGAGGCAGGGGAGCCTTGGGGCTCTCTGGCCAGCTAGCATGTCTTATTTGTGACCTCCAGCCTAGGAGAGACTCTTAAAACACAGTGCAGATGGCACCTCTTCACTCTGGTTTTGTTCACTGTGTGTGGAGGTGTGTGTGTGGTGCGACACATGTATAAATCTCTTCAGAGTCACACACAAATATATGTAGTTTTCATGCATTGAAAAAAAATCCAGGTGTGGTGGCACAGACCTGTGATCTAGGCCAGCCTAGGCCAAATGGTGAGATCTTATCTCAAAAAAGTTTAAAAGCCACTCTGAGGATTCACTATGTGAACAGGTTTGTAAAAAGTGGTCCTGGGTTCCAGCTCCTCTTTCTGGACTGGATGTGACACAGGGGCCTCAGGGCCTGTGAGGCTCCGCCTTCCCCACCCTCTCCCTCTGCACTCCCATGCTAGAAATCTGCTTTGTATAGCCTTGCTACCCTCTCAAACATGGAGCTGGCTCAATGTAAAAGAAACCCATCAATATCACTCATCAGGGCTGTCTCTAAAGGTCCTTGGAGGTGCCTGCTGAGGCTCAGGTGCTGGGTGAAGGGGTCAGAAGTCTTGTGGGAGCCCTGAGTGTGGCAATCAGGCCCTGGTTCTCCAGACAGAGTTGAGTTCCAGTTAGCAAGTCCCAGAAGGCAGCTGGGTTTGTTAGATGGCCTCCACAGACAAGCTGTTGGTGGTCTTGCTTGTAGGCCTGCACTGGGGTGTGGAAGACACTTCCAAAAGCACTTGAAGGGCCTGAGGCCTCTCAAGGACAGAGGAGGCCCTGGGGACCATGCTGGGTTTGGCACCTCAGGGATGACAGAGAGGTCTGCCAGCTACTTAAGTGTCCCCTTTCTTCTTGACCTTACAGGGTGTTGAAAGTATTGAGCAGATCGTCAGTCTGTGTCAGTCTGACCTGGAGGCCGTGCGAGTCGCAGCTCGGGAAGCGACACTGTCTTTCGGTAAAGTGCAGTCAAAGGGTCTGTGTGGCACAGTGGGGACGCAGAGTTCTAGTGGGGATGGGTGATACTACCTTGGCCATCAGTATGGGGCTGCCAGGGACCCTGCTACAGCCTACACTATGCTTAGCAGACCCTGGCCTGGGCCGGCCACCTACACGGCAGGTTGGCAGCCAGGGGGTAACTTTGCACGCACTTTATGGCCCTTGGCAAATGGAGGGCGGGGCAAAACCAGACTAGCGCTCAGATCTCCATCATAGGAGGCTGTCACTGCTCAGTCATCAGCCGGGTAGGGGACCCCCAGCACTACTGCCCTACCCCTCTAGAGACCAGCCAGTGAGTGACAAGCAGTTCTGCATTCCAGGTGAGAAAGGCCGCTTGGCTTTCGAGAAGATGGACAAACTCCACTCAGAACAGGAAGCCTTCTGTCAGGAAGCGGACATTGAAATCACGATTTTTTAAGATGCTGTGATCGATGAGCTCAAATTGGGCATCTTTCTTCCTTGATGCTGTGTAGCCTCCATAGTGCCCAGGATTTGGATGGTGCAGGCTAGCCACTCCCTCACAAGCCTGAGCTGGTCAGGACGGTTACCTGAGCTTGGGGTCTTCGGTACCCAGCCTGGGGATAACAGTGGTGTATTCACAGAGCAGGTGGAAGTGGCATGTGGGACTCCGAGGCTGTGGCCTCCCCAAATGCTGCTTTTGCTTTCCTGGGGCACAGTGCCAGGGCAGCTGGAACTGCCTGAGGATCAAGGATCTGGGGCAGGTGAGGGTCCAAGCTCCTTGCACACCCTCAGCAGGGGCAGAACTGGTCTGATAAACAGGCTGCAACAGCTGGGCAGCGGCAGGCCCACTTCCAGGGCACGGTACCCTCAGGCCATTGGACAAATGCTCCAGCACCAGACCTGAGGGGAGGTTTCCACTGCGGCGGCTACGAAGACCCACAATGGGTTTCCTACCTAAGAATAAAGCACTCCAAGCTGGTGTCTGAGATGCCCACGAGGGGCTCTCAGGGCCCCACGTGGGAGTCCTGCGGGCCATGTGTGCTGACTTGGTATTTATTTGCTTCATTCATGTTCATTTCCTGAAATCTCAATTAAAACTCTGTAGTATGTCCACCTTACTGCCAAAGCAGATAATGTGCCTGTAGAGCTATAACATGGGAGTGGTGGCCTGTACCACAGGGCTCTCTGCAGGACCCATGGGGGATCCTCCCTACATTCTTCATATCTGACTCATGGTAAGCTGCCCTCCTGGTGGCATTTTGGGGACACCCCAGGCTTTTGTCAAGCCTTCACCCCACTGGATTTATCCCAAAGTTACACACCAGGCAGCTTTCACACTGATATTATGAGAATTCATTTTCACACCTGAAGATTTCAGTTGTGAGTAGACACAGCACTTGGACAGATCTGTGGCCAGGACCGCAGCGGGGACCACTTGCTGCACAAACCAATTGTGAACCTGAGGGGTTATGGGGCTGTGCTTTCTGCATTGACATCTGGCACTGTACAAGTCTCAAGTGACTTTGAAACTGGAAGTCAGTCACCTTGGGGCCTTACATATTTAGTCTTGTACACAAACGGGAGGTCACACTACTTTTGGGCTCATTTTTATTTCTAGGTCAAGTATACATCAGATGAGGTTTATGGATGTCCTAAGATGTGATGACCATGGTATCCGACAGGCAGCTGGCCAAGGGTGGTCTGCTGGATTCTAGTGACCTTGAGTCTCAAAATAGTCTGGGTTGCCAAAGGGGGAGTTTCTAAAGGACAGCATAGAGAACCCCCATCTCTACAGCACAGGCAGGCTGGCCAGTCACGTGGTACACACAACCCACAGCACACTAACCCTACAGGGAGGGCAAGTGTCGCCTCATGCTGGCAGGGGTAGACAAATGACAGCCTACCCCGGCCCAGGTTCATCAATAAAGAGAAGGTGAGCTCGTCACATCCGTGTTCTTTAAAAACATTTATTGTTACAACTAATGCAGACCCATTAGTGAGACAGCAAGTTGGAAATGGTGCATTCAGACAGTTCTGTGAGGCCACAGAAGACCCTGAGACACCCCACGCACCTGCAAAGGTACTATTCCACGACACACTTTTTTGTTGGTTTTTATTTTTGTAAAAATGGTTTATTCTATGGCCATTTAAAGAGAGAAAGAGAAAGAGAGAGAGAAAACGCCCTGCTGAGTAAATATTGACTTAAGGCATACAGCAGCTTGCTACCTCCAACATGGGCGACAGGTAGGGCGCGAGCGCCTGTTCTCCAGGATACCCACCTCTAAGGCTACTGTACACACCACACTACTCCAGACACAGCCCACTGCTAACTGCGCCTGCCTGGCTCCTGGCTGTGCCACCTCCTCAGCTCTGCAGGCAAGGCCATCACCGTTCCCCAGTGGCTCTGTGCTGGCTTCTCTGGGTCAAAGGCAAAATGTGAAATGCTGGCAAGAGGCAGTTTGGAGTTCCAGCTGCCTTCGCTTATTTTAAAAAGCCACCCAACGTGGAGGTCAGATTCCCCTCACGAGTCATGAGCACCGTTGCAGTCTCTCCCAGGCTCAAGAACTGCACACTCTGGGCAAGGTGACCTGGGCCAGCAATGAGAGCAGGCTGCCGCTAAGGACTGTCACCCATACTGTTCCCAGGAGGGTGTGTATTCACAAGCTGCCTGCTCCAGAGCAGCGTGGACTTGGAATGGAGGGGCTGGTCCCAGAGGTGGAAGGGCTCGCTGCCCAAGTGTCCAGGGAGCGAGGTGCGAGTGGAATGGCCGCGACCCATCGGGGCGTGGCGGGCATCTGCACTGGGCAGCATTGCTCTCTCTGAGTAGCGGTGGTTACTCAGCGATGGCCATCTCTGCTCAGAGCACGAGAGGAGAGGGAGCAGCCATCCAAGTTTCCCATGTGAAGCATATGGCACCACCAGGTCAGGAGCCTGTGTGTTTTTAAACTCACAGGGAAAGCGGAGGCTGGGACCAGGATCTAAAGGGCCTGGGCAGGAAGCCCAGCCCCCATCCTTCCCATCTCAGCAGCAGCCGCAGGGACTCTGCGCACACCCTGTCCTAAGGTCCTGACGACTGCTCCTCACACCCTCCAGCTCCTGCTCCTGCTCCTGGCCCCAGTGTCTCCTGTCAGTCCTGCACTCATGCCTCAACCCCAGGACTGACCTGCTGCTGTACCTGATGGTCGTGGGTGCAGGCCGCCGCCTTACATGGTCAGTTTCAGGGTGTGCTCATGGGAGGCCGCCTCTGGGCAAAGTAAATAAATAAGAGTAGAGCGGCTCCTCGGGAGACGGGCCTGGACACACACTGTTCTACTCGTGCACACGAGGCTCATGCGCTCCTTGTGATGGTGGGCCAGGGAGGAAGCAGAAGGTAAATCAGGAAGGGAGATGCACGGCCCGGGAAGGTGGCTCCGTGAAAGGCCTCCATTGCAGCTCGCTCTGCGGGCCACCATGGCCACTGTGGCCTGAAGCTCAGAGGCAGGCTGTGCAGCAAGTGCACAAAAGCGACTACACCTATGCGCCACAGCACCCACCTCCCCACGGCCTCGGCCACTCCAGCATGGAAGGCAGCGTGGTAAGCGCTCGATTGGTAGCATTTTATATGTCCAGACTCTGAAAATCACCACTCAGGAAAAGGCTTTGCAGTCTGCAACAGTCATCTCTCTGATGCCTTCCCGGATGTCCACTGAACAGGACTGTGGTTTGGAGGTCCGCACAGGTCCTGCGGAGTGGCTTCCATGACACCAAGGCTCCTTCCACCTTTAGGAGTCTTGCTTGCACGTCAGTGGAGTGGCTTCTACAGAGTAGTAATGACTTTCCAAATGAAATGGAAACCCAGCACTAAGGCTGGCAGCCACCTCTGACCCTGAGGCAAAGCCCTCAGGGAAACAAACCCATTTACAGGGAAGGGGTGGTGAGGGCTGGGCCATCTGCAAGATGGCGGTCACACAGAGGGAGGAGACTGCGGAGGATGGAACCCACAGGGGACACCTGAGGGAAGCAGGTCGGGCTTGCTGCTCAGAGGCTTCCCTCCTCGCAACAGGGTGGGCTCCAGGGCACCTGCCAGTGCAGGGTGCACAGTGGGGCTGCCCGGGCCAGAGGAACTAACTCTGCAGTCCTGACCCCTGGAATCAATGGAAATCCTGAATCTGAGCCTACGCCAAAGGGCACGAGAGACTCACCAGTGCCTAGCATCTTTTTTTTTTTTCTCCAGAAGTAACAAAAACCTGCCTTTATAAATGTTAAAAACAACAATGTGTTGTAATTCTTTTTTTTTTTTTTTTCCAAAACAAACGAACCAGAGAAAGGGAGGAGCGAGTGAAAGCAAGAAGAGTATTTGGCATTTCCTCTCCTTCTCCTCAACAGGTTAAGGCCCTGAGATTAGACTCTGTTCTTGGGACCAGGGGCTCCTTCAAAGCCCAGTGCACTGATGCCCCTCCTGGGGCTGGCCCTTCCAGTTCCAGCGCAGGTTTGCGAGCTGTTGTTCCCTCTACACCAGGTCAGATGCCGCAGACCAAATCCTAAGCTGGGCAGCGGCAGTGCCCACCACGCTCACGCCGCCCAGTCCGTCAGTGAAAACATACCCGGTAGCAGAAGTACGCGCCGGTCGCCAGGACCGTGGCCATGCACACGTTGACCAGGAAGGGCTTCCAGTGAGTTGGCCAATGTGCCTTTTGTTCCTCCTCCCTTGGGGACAGCTCTTCCTTGGTGGGGGCAGATGCCTGAGCACTTTGGAGACCTCCACCCACCATCCGTTTCCTAACTTCAGTGTCTTGACTCATGCTGAGGAGAAAGGAAGAGACAGGTTATCTACCCTGAGAAGACGGAAAGGATACACCTCCATGGAGGAGATCTAGAGAAATGGACCCTCCCCACCTAGCACAGAGCAATCTGCTTGTCTTCCAGCCCTGGAGGACCTTGGGCAGGAGCCACGGCCAGGGCTGCATTTAGTTCAAGTCAGCCCGCAGCCCACCAGCACATGTGCTTTACCGGGAACGGAAAGTCCCAGCTCCAGACAAACGCACTTTCAGATCCGCACCCCAGCTGCAGGAGAGACGCGGCTTCCTGTACTCTGCCGGCTCTGGGCCTTCTCGGTCCACGCATGCTAGAATGAGGGCAGCTAGGCCATGCCTTTACATGCTGTGTGCAAAGCTCTGGGTGGGTACCGCTGAGAGTCAGACTGTGTATGCCCACACCTCAAAACTGCCCTCCAGGAAGAAGGCGGCTGACGCAGGAAATGGCCACTCCTACTGGGGTCACCACAGTGCCACTTCCTGCAGGCACATAGTTTCTTGATCATCTCAGTTCTATCACACAATGCTGAGCTTGTCCCTTCCCCAAATGGAGGGTCTGCGGCAGAGATTCTGGGCACACTCTAGTATTACCTAAGTACTCCCCAGGTATCAGCGGGTGCTCGACAATGCCTGTACCAGGGTGAGCAAGCAAGCTGTCCTCCCTGTCACACTGAGTGAGTCAGACAAACACCACAAGGTGCACTGGAACCCCGTTATAACCTGTCATTGCACAGGAACATCCAGGGGCAGTGGGGGCTTGGCTGGATAGAGGCCACAGCATTTCTCATACGTGCAGAAGCCCCTCCGAGTTCTCAATGCCTTTATGTGTTTCTGGACAGCAAGCCACCTCCTCTCACCCCGCCCCCAAGTCAGGCCCCATCACCTGCTCATGCTGTGCATAGTACTTGAGAGGGTTCTGCATTCCTCTCTGGCCAGGCTGTCTCCATCGTCACAGGTCTCCTCGCTCACCCACTGGTGGTTGGAGAAGAGTTCTTTGCACTTCCCATTGTGAGGCTCCAGTGTGCGTTTGGGTGGCCGGGGAGGTGGGGGCACATGCTCAGGTGGAGGCTCCAGGTCTTCATGGGAGAGCTCCTTCCACTGATCCTTAGAACGGAACAGAAGCTTCGTTAGTGCCTGCTCTGGGTCTGTCCTAGTGATCAAGGGACAGCTCAGCAGCTGGCTCCTTGGTCCAGGCAAATATTTGGAACAATTTGGAAAGTTGTTTCCAAATTTACCTTTGGAAAGGTAACTTTGTTCTTTTTGAGGTAGGGTCTGTGGTAGCCAGGCAGGCCCTGGACTCCTGAGGTCAGGCCTCCCTCTCAGGGCTCTGTAGAGCACAGGGCAGGCAGAAGGAGGAGCGGTTTCACGACTCCAGCAATGTCATACACTAAGGGGAGCCACTTCCCGTGACCTCAACAGTACTGGGCCTTAAACAACTGGAGTTTCTTTCTCAGAGTAGAGGTGTGGTGAGCACACACAGGCTCTAGGAACTGAGCTGCAAACCAGCATGTATCCTTGCAGCAGAGGCACTGACCTGCACCGACGAGTCGCCCATGATGAACTTGGCACCCTCGATGACAGCCAGGTAGGAGAAGCGCAGCTGGTCGGCCGTCTGGATGAGGCCCATGCGGAACCTGCGCATCTCCAGCAGCACCTTCTTGATGTCCACAGAAGACGGGTCCTTCCTCTTGTCCATCTGCAAGTCAGGGACACTGGGTCAACCAGAGGAGAGCCATGGCAGGTGGGTGGTGGAGGAAGGAAATGGTAGAAAAATGCAGCAAACTTGGGACTGTTTGGGCCTGAGTGGAAAGAGCTTAGAAAAGAATCATGGGTATTCTAGGATACCCAGTTCCCACAACTGGAAGAACCCCATGAACAAAGCTTGAAGGGGTTCAACCATCATCAATGGAACCTGCCAAAGGTCACAGCAGGGGGGCCTGTGGACAATGACAGGGACATTAGTCAACAGGGTGGGTTCAAGCATGTTTCCTTTCTTCCTAGGCTGGCAAAGCCCTCCTTACCAGTAAGAGGCAGGTGTCAGCCAGACAGAAGGTCCCCGATCTCCCGATGCCAGCACTGCAGTGGACCACAATGGGGCCGTACTCCGGGCTGAGAGAGCCCGACTCTCGGACTTTGAATAGGAAATTGAGGAAAGAGGCTGGCGACTCGGGGACTCCAAAGTCAGGCCACGTGGTGTAGTGGAAATGCAGGATCTCTCGAGCCTCCTGGGTCTGAAAGAGACATTTGCTGTTAGGCTGGGCGCATTATCACACAGACCCCACGTGTATACCAAGTCACTTCCTGCCCAGCCTTCCTCAGTGCGTCTGGCTGGATCAGGCCACAGCCTGAAGCAGTGCACAATCTTCTTACCTTTCTCTTCCTTCTACACTCACACATGTGGCCACAATCATTTCAGCTGGAAAGTTGCTATGATATCACTGGCACCTTAAACCTAAGAAAAACTTCCTGTGTTTATGTGTGTGTGTGTGGGGGGGGTACCAGGTCTGGGTGGCCCAGGGAGAACACGGGATGGGTCAGACAGGCCTTACTTTTCAAGAAAAGTCTTCTAAGATATGATTGCCAATAAGGTGGCTGCCATACAGGCGCAGTATGAGCTGTGACTCCAGAGGCCAGACTGCTGGTGAGTTTTCCACACTACCATTCACCTCAAGGACCACACCTATTTTCATAGCAGTCCCATAGCACCCCTGGGAGCAAAAAGAATGGCCTCTGATGGGGCTGGAGAGATGGCTCAGTAGTTAAGAGCACTGGCTGTTCTTCCAGAGGTCCTGAGTTCAATTCCCAGCAACCACATGGTGGCTCACAACTATCTGTAATGGGATCTGATACCCTCTTCTGGTATGCATGAAAACAGCTACAGTGTACTCATATAATAAAATAAATAAATCTTTAAAAAAAAAACCCAAAAAGAATGGCCTCTGGTGCTGTTTATGCTCTGCTCTTTCCTAGATGATCTGGTATTTAAAAAAAAAATTTACCAGAGGTGCGGGGTACCATGTATGAGTTATCAGATGGTAACTTGCAGGGTTACTGGCAAACACCTTTATATATAAGCTATCGCACCAGCTCCATGGTCTAGTATCATTAAAGGAGGCCACTGCAGACCTCAGAGGTCAGGGCCTCACGGCTGCAGAAAGGGCCAGCAGCCTGTGCCAGGCAAAGATTGGGATACAGACACCTAAGGCTTGACTTGCTGATACCAAGTTGCTATCTTTCTACAAAGTACAGGGGGTGGGGGTGGGGTCCCTGCTGTGGGACAAACACACATTAAAGACATGGTCACCCCCTTCAGTGTGGCTACTAGATCCAGGATGTTGTATGCGAGATCTATGGCAGCTCTGTCCACCTCTCTGCAAAACCAAACACTACTTGTACTGGGTGCAAGGCAGGAGGTGCCTCAAATACACTTTAAAAACTGGTTTGGAATAAAGTATGCAAGAAAAGTCTTATTTTAACCCCTAAAGAGCATGGGGTTCTCCTACCACATTCCTCCTGCCTCCAATCCTTCCACAAGGACTCTGTGTCTCTAATCCCAGCACTCAGGAGACAGAGGCTGAGGGACTGTGAATGTGAGGCCAGCCTGGACTATTAGTGAGACCTTGTCTTAGTACAACCACCCTGCAAATGTCCCAACCCCAAACAAAGCCTCAACTCTCCTGTCCGCACTCTGCCGTGAAGCAGACAACAGGCCTGTGGTTGTCACTCTGAACAACAAGCAGGCTTTTCCAGAGACCATGTGACATCACTTCTAAAGCCAGGCTGGCAGATACTGGAAAGCGCCAGAAGGGTCTACCATACCCCCGCCATGCCAGTCACAGGGAAGCCAGAGCTTCAATGGCCTCACCCCATTCTCCAGGCTTCTCTAGGAGGCCCTGCCAGGGTCTCATCCCCGCTATGCCTCCAGCAACCTGAGCTAAATTCTAGAATTAGTTCATCACAAGGAGGGAGCCACAGAGAGGTCCAAGGATATGTGACTGTCCCCTGCAGCAGATTCCAACATTTTTGTATGGGCTAGAAAGCCTCACTCCAGTGGTGCAATCATTACCCTTTCTCCCTCTGCTCTCAGGATCCCACACACCTCCCAGAACCCTTGCAAGCCCTAGTCTCAAAGTAGAACAAGCAAAGACATGGGGAGCTGTCCCTTGGTCCAACTCCAGCAGCAGACAGAGTGGGCCAACAGTGGCTCCCACCATGCCCGAGCCGCATATGGCCTCAGTCACAGCTCTGTGCCATGGCAGCTCCCACTGCTCCTGTCAGAGGGTCTCGTCATGCCCCAGGACCTCCTCTTAGTGCAGAAAGATGGCTGTTCCCACAGCAAGTCTACCCAAGGCCTGACTTACAAAGTTTCAGCTTCAGGAGACCTGGGTAGTGAAAGGGGCTCTGTCCAGACAGTGAGGAAGGTGCAAGCTCTCTGTCACGTCTCTTGCAAGTGCTACTTCAGCCACCAAGTCCCACAGGCAGAGCAAACCACTCTGAGGGAGGAAAGGGGCTGTTCCCTTGGAACTGAGTGGTGTCAAGGGTGAGTGCCGTGGGAGGTGTGTGTAACCTGCCCTTCGCTGGTGCCTGGGCACTGGCTCCTACAACAGCAAACTCTGCTCACCACGGGATGAAGCCATACTGCACACAGGACTCATAATTCCTGGATGCCACAGCTGAAACTGGCACCCAAGGACTAAGATCAGAAGCAAGTCACAGTCTCTGGAGGGACTTCACACACTTAATACTTACATACAGGTTTTCCAACTCCAACTGTCGGACTGTGTAATATGACTTGACATCTTCAGAGATTAGTGTCAACTTCAAATTTGTGTCATCAAAGACCATCTCCTTTTCTTCTTTCTGTGGCCAATACTGGGCACATTTTAACTGGGGGAAGAACAGCACTGGGTTACTCTGAGCACCTGCTACGTGAGACAGGAGGCTTGCCAAGGCTGTCTTCTAGCATTCTGACAACTCCCAGGCTGGGGTCTCTCACCAGGAAACTAGAGCTGGCTGGAACCTTGACCCAGGAGCTTTGTGGCAGGGCTCATACTTCTCACCCAGCAACATGTCACAGTGGGCTCTGGTTCTTGCTGTGAGGTAGAAACCACACCACACTGAAGCAGTGCCCCTCACAGATGCCTCCAGTAGGATCTTAGTATGCCCAGAGCCCTCCAAGGAAACCCACAAGGCAACAGGGTGGGATGCTGGAACCTCGTCGGCTGAGGGCTGTGGAAGACACCGTGCAGGTGCAGCTCACTCGACCCTTCTGCTTGGTTCAATTCAGAAAAGTACTCCTGATGTTCTATTTTGCTAATATCAAACACCATTTGACGATCTGATTCAAATGCTCATTACAGCTTTTGATGAACCAAAAGATCTGGGCTGGATTTAGGAAAAAAGATAGGGCTGCAATTTAGTCACACTGACCCTGTGACCTAAGTTCAGGTACTCAGACATTCCTGCAGTTCTGGGTTTCCAAGGCAGGGCTGACAGAGTGTCCAGGACTGCAGAGACCTCAGGGACCTTGATCCTCCCAAGGAAGTGAAGTAAGCTACTCTCTGGTACAGAGCACACAGAATTCATATGCCCGACCTGTACCAGGGCTGGCCCAGTCCCCTGGAGAGATACTCGCTCCCTCTAGAGTGGGAGGACGGGAGAACACAGACGGAAGACACTGAGGACATAGGACCTGGGGCTGCAGAGGAGGGGAAGCTCATGCTAAGCAAGTAAAGTAAGAGGTCAACAGAAGCTCTCTAGAGAGAACATTCTCTGGAGAGAACATTTTGATGGCTGACAGGACAGTGTCTCAAGGGAAAGTAGGAGACAGGGCAAGGCTGGCCAGAGCACAGTGGGGCTGTGGCAACTGGGGATCTGAGAGGTCACCTCATGAGGAGCTAGGAGGAACTGAGGCTGAAGACAGGACTGCAGAGGCCTTTGTTGTCATCCCTCTGGGCTCCAAAGCTGCTTTCCACAAAACCAATGCAAAACACAGAGAAAGCAGCGAAGGAAGTGAGGGCCTTCCACTACCCACAGAGCAGGAACCTTCTAACCCCAGGACAGAAGCTAAGGGAGCTTTCTTGTTTTGTTTTGTTTTTGGTTTTTTTTGTTGTTGTTGTTTTGTTTTGTTTTGTTTTGTTTTGAGACAAGGTTTCTCTGTATAGCCCTGGCTGTCCTGGAACTCACTCTGTAAACCAGGCTGGCCTTGAACTCAGAAATCCACCTGCCTCTGCTTCCCAAGTGCTGGGATTAAAGGCGTGCGCCACCACCGCCCGGCCTAAGGGGGCTTTCTTAAGAGCTAGTTCAAGGTCTTGGTCTGCTCAACCCAAGACTCCTCCCACCTTCAACGACTAGCTGCCAGAGACGGGCTCCCAACCAGGACCAATCTGTCAGCATGGGAACAGATCTCGACATCAGAATGCAGAGGCAAGGTGCCAGCCAACTGTGTATGGAGAGACTTATTCCCTGTCAGATCCCAGGCTACCACACCAGGGTGGGCATTCACCACGAGCAGAGAGAATGCCAAAGGGCTGGCAGTACAGAAGAGGGACTGGGTGTTCTTACCTCAGGGGTAGTGCAGACAGGCTCTGACCTTCACTTCCACAGCAGAAGCCCAGAACAAGCCTGACAGATCTCTAATCTAGGAAAAATCTATAATTTCAGAGGCATTCTGGCACACAGCCAAATGTCCATCAAAGACCATTTAATTAGATGTCTATAGGACCGTGCTTGGCTCTGTCTTTCCCGTAAACATTTCTGCTTTAAACACAAAACAAACCAGAGAGCACATAACGCCTGCTTCCAGTCAGCTGATGGTGCCCACACACGGCCTTGAGAGGAAGTCTGACTCTTACTAGAACAGGAGCAGGCCCTCGCCAGGATTGACACCAAGGTCCTTTGGCCAGCCCCAGACAGGAAGGTGGCCATGCCAGTGTGCTGGCATCCTGAGTTTAACAGTCATTTCAACCATGAGGCTTGATGCTCACACAAGTCCTTCCAAAACAAAGAGCCAGGCAGTCTGAGGAAGAGCCTGTGACAGCAGTGCTCTTGTCTTAGAAAGGTGGCTTGTTTTCATCTCCTGAAAGGATGGTTAATACAAATGAAAGGTTCCAGGATAAGGATCCTGGCCTACCAAGAGCCTGACCTCCAACTCTGACTCTCATGAGGTTTTAGGAGAGACACAGGCTGCATTCTGGAATGCAAACTATTCATCTATCTTCCTCCCACTGTATAACAACACTCCTCCCATTACACATAGAAAGCACCATGTACCAAAGGCAGGAGGTGTGCAGACCTACATGTCTGAGAGGCAGAAAGGCAGAGAGTGTACATGCCGCCCAGGGCCTCTGCGGAGCGTTGGAATTAGGTGAGCGAAGCAGCAACACCTCCCATCCGTACTCTTCCCACACGCGGGTTTCCTATGTGCATCCCATATAAAGCACACTGTTCCAATGAGAAGAATAGCTCTAAGGCCACTGCCATACTGCCATGAGAAACAGTAACTAGCTGTGCTTCCAAAGGTGAACACGGGGATCTTCAGGAAGGGGGTCACAGATGGCCCAGGGTGCCAAAAGCTAGACCCCGTGGTAGTCATGCAACAACAGACCAGACACCATTCCTGATAGTGTGACAATACCTGCTAATCCAAACTGGGCTAACTACAAGGGGCCATCAGGATCCTGCCAATACACTTACATATTTAAGTTTATACACATGCATGTGTACCCTTACATACATGCACAGTAAATCATACCACACCTGGTGACTTTTTTTAAATTAATTTATTTATTATATCTAAGTACACTATAGCTGTCTTCAGACACACCAGCAGAGGGCGTCAGATCTCATTAGAGATGGTTGTGAGCCACCATGTGGTTGCTGGGATTTGAACTCAGGACCTTCGGAAGAGCAGTCAGTGCTCCTAACCACTGAGTCATCTCTCCAGCCTACCCGGTGACTTTTTTAAAAAGATTTTTTATGTGTATGGGTATTTTTGTCTGCACATGTATCTGTGTACCATGTGTATGCCTGGTGAGGTCAGAAGAGGTTGTTGGATTCCTTGGAACATGAATTATAGGTGGGTTATGAGCCTCCATGTGGGAACAGAACCTAGGTCTTTGCAAGAGAAGTAAGTACTCTTAGCCACTGAGCTATCTCTCCAACCCTCTTATCTGATGATTTCTTGTTTAATATACATGAGTTCTCTATCTTCAGATACACCAGAAGAGGGCATCAAATCCTATTAACAGATGGCTGTGAGCTACTGCATGGTGGCTAGAAATTGAACTCAGGACCTCTGGAAGAGCAGTCAGTGTTCTTAACTGCTGAGCCATCTCTCTAAACCCTGATGATTTCTTAGTCATAGGCTGATTTAAAATTTTACTCTCTGGTTTTGTCAACTGACCATACCGGCAGGCTTTGTATCTGCGACTACCATGCTCTACAGATATGGAAAGTAGAAATCAGGCAACAATATGACATCAAGCAGCCTCAAGGAAACTGCCAGGAGTGACGGGGACCACGTGCTGGGTGGTGGGTAGAGCTTGCTGGTGATACCTTGACCTTACCCTGTGCACCTGGTTCTCAGCCTTGTGTGGGACTGGCCACTGTCTCTGGAAGGGATGGATGGCTTCTCTGGCAACCTCATGTTATTGAGAGCATGTGGAAACCAGGGCAGGCAGCTGTGAATGGTGCCCCAGCTGAGCAACAAACAGACAGCACAGCATTTACACCTGGCCAGGCCGAGCGAGGAACACCCCGTTCTCCGCTCCTGGCTATGGCTGCAATTGTTCCCAATGATCCTCAGCCGACCTTTTCCAGGGGCTTCAACCTCTGGAGCTGGGGAATCTGTAAGTGCCAACCAAATCCAGAGGGAAGAAAGAGGCTGTTGGCTCTGCCCCATGCTGATCGAGGGCAGCACTGAGAACCAGTCTTCAGTGTCCACCACAGGAATAAGAGGGAAGGACAGGAAGGCAGGTCGTCCGATGAAGCCTAACTCTGAGATAGTGTCACCGTGACTCAGACTTCTGGCCCAAAAGATAGGGTAAGAAACAACAGGAGGCTATCTAGGATATAGTTTGGGGAGTGAGAGACAGGTCCAGGTAACAGGTCCAGCCACTCAGGGTCTCAGGCCATAGCAATGATTAACCTTAGAAGTGACGGTATGTATGGTAAGACCCAAGTGACACAGACCACCCTGGACAGAAAGGACTTTGAAAACAACAGGCTGAGAGGTAAGGATGGCTGAAGGGACAGAGCCTGAGGGGCTGTGTCTTAAGTTGCAAGAACTAACAGTGTTACAAGTCCTGAAGTCATCTCAGGTTATGGTGGCACACCGAGTCTAGAAGCCAGTTTCTCCCACAACTCTGCAAGAAGCACCTCCGCCATCGAGAGGCACAGTCTGAGCAGCCACAGGCGGGCTTGGTGAAGATACACTAACAGCTGCCTTTAGAAACAACTGTTTACCCACCCAGCTCCACAAACACAGGCAGTACCAAGAAAGCACAGGCAGCAAGGCTCCACAGGGCCTGGCCTGCTGCATCTCTCCCTATTTTGTCTGCAATACATGTGTATTTGTGTAATGTTTACCTTTTTAAAAGCACTGTGTCATGTAAGGAGTCAGACAGCAGAAACTCAGGGAGATAGTTCTTTAAGAACTGTATGTAGGTAGATAGCAGCAAGGACCTCTGGGTGAACTTACCGAGCCTTTTTCCATGATGCGGTTGAGCATGACCACACCCCTGCTCTTCTGCTCCCACACCATCTCCCAGAAGTGCCCACATGTGTTTGGTAAAGGGCCCTGCAAACACACAAGATACACACTGTACAACACTGGATGCACAAGCACATCACGCAGTCAGTCATTGACAATGTTCATAGGTGTAGGCAGAATGACCAATGCTGCATGCCCCATGGTCAGTGGCCCCGGCCCACATCCCATCATGTGTTGAAGGGTTATTTATGCATGCTGTCTCTGGGTCTGAGCTAATGGCTGAGGGACTCTACTGGGCTTCTTGTCTATGAGCAGGTAAGTCCAGGACACAGTTCCCATGTGGGTGAGAGGCAGGACAGGGCAGGATCACCACTGTGCTCTGACAGTTCTAGACTCTGCTTTAAAATCTGTCACCTTCTAACTTCAGGCAAGTCACTCCATCTCTCGGAGCCTTCTTTTCCACATAGCCCACTTGATTAAAAGCAGTACCCATTCTCAGGCTGCATAAATAACAGGGGTGCTGTATGTGAAGGACTCAGCATAGCACTGAGAATGGAGCAAGCACCCAGTACAGAGTGATCCTCTCTCCTTACTAGTACTGGCGAGGCTAAGTATGGATAGCCCGTAGGGCTGGACCAGGAGTGTACGAGAGATGTGGCCCACACACGGTCTCAGAGGTAGCCAAGGGGCTCATAAGACTTGGGCATGACTGGTGCCTGTGGAGCAGCGAACCCACCTAGTGATGGTCGGTGCTGATGGATGACTGTCAAGTGCTGGGAGTCGTCTTTATCTATGAGCCCCATGATATACTACAGGAGAGCATCCATACCAGGGCTGGTCACATCTTTGGGTCAGAACCTCTTCTAGCAGTCTCCATTCTCCCCCATCTCCATCCGAGCCACTGCCCTTAGGGCTTGGCACACTCCCTTCCTTGTGCCAGCACTTGGCATCTTCTCGTTCTTCCCTGAGTGCATCTGTCTGCAAGTGTGAGGCAAAGGCTCTGACAAAAGTGTCAAGCAAGCCAGTAAGGAACATCCCTCCATGGCCTCTGCATCAGCTCCTGCTTCCTGGCCTGCTTGAGTTCCAGTCCTGACTTCCTTTGGTAATGAACAGCTGTGTGGAAGTGTAAGCTCAATAAACCCTTTCCTCCCCAACTTGCTTCTTGGTCATAATGTTTGTGCAGGAATAAAAACTCTGACTAAGACAAATTGGTACCAGCGTAGTGGGGTATTCCTGTGACAACCTGACCATGTTTTGGGGAGGACTGTGGAAGGACTTTGGAACTTTGGGCTAGATGGTCCATTCAATGTTGAGACCTCTGTGAGATGTGTAGGAGCTTGGAAGATTATGTTGAGAACAAGGCAGAAGATGGAGGCCTGGCTTGTGAAATTTCAGAGGGAAGATTAAAGACTCTTATCAGGACCATGAAGATTCTGTGGTTTTGGTTAGCTGGGGCTGAAGAATCAGCTGTAATTAACAAGATACCAAAACCATTAAAGTCAACTTTTGTGTTACTGGGACTATTGATGCTGGTTAGCTGGAGCTAAGAAATTAGCGGTGATTAAGAAGAAACCAGCATCACTGAGGTGAAATCTTCTGGGAAGTGTCTTCTGAGAGCACAAAGGGTATGTTCCAGATAGCCAAGGTTGTGCCTCGTGCTGTAGCAGGACTTGGTACTGTGTAAGAGTCACCCAGGTGGTACTGCTTTTGAAGGCATGAAGGCATCATGAAGAACAGCTGAGGCTTGGTACAGTGAGAGGCCATTGAAGGCCATTGGTGAAAGTGTACCCTCAGTTGTAATGGACAGCCCAGGACTGAAGGGGTCATGCAAGAGTTGAGGCGTGGCACCATGAAGAAAGCCTGTGAGAGGCTGTTGGTGAAACCTAGTTATAGCGGAAGATAATGGTGTTTTGGAGACGCCAGTACCATGAGATGACCAACAAGGACAGCAGCAGCAGTGGAGTACAGGCAGCTGAAGCCTAGAAGACAAGGTGTGTGCTACAAAGGGCAGAGCTGGAGAAGTGACCCAAGCCCTTGGAAGAGCCCAGAAGATCCTGAGTTGGATCCCAGACATTGAGCCATTGGAGTTTGAGTTTTGCTTTTGATTGTGACTGTGCCCTGATATTTTTCCCTCTTGAAAGAAGGTATTTTAGTGGAGCCCACAGTTAAGAGACTTTGAATTTTTAAAAGACTTTGAATTTTAAGATATTGGACATTTTAAAAGGATTGAACTTTTAATATGTAAAGACTGTGGGACTTTTAACTTTATTTAGATCTTGGGGATGAATAAGAAAGTAAGGGTTGAGGCTTAATAGTGATATGTTGGTGTGTCAAGTTGACAAGGGGTCAATTGTACTGGCTAATTTTGTGTGTCAACTTGACACAGGCTGGAGTTATCATAGGAAAAGGAGCTTCAGTTGGGGAATGCCTCCATGAGATCCAGCTGTGGGGCATTTTCTCAATTAGTGATCAACTGGGGGAGGGCCCCTTGTGGGTGGTACCATCTCTGGGCTGGTATTCTTGGGTTCTATGAGAGAGCAGGCTGAGCAAGCCAGGGGAAGCAAGCCAGTAAGGAACATCCCTCCATGGCCTCTGCATCACTCCTGCTTCCTGGCCTGCTTGAGTTCCAGTCCTGACTTCCTTTGGTAATGAACAGCTGTGTGGAAGTGTAAGCTCAATAAACCCTTTCCTCCCCAACTTGCTTCTTGGTCATGATGTTTGTGCAGGAATAGAAACCCTGACTAAGACAGTGACTCTCCCTCAGCTGGCAGAGCTAGCTCTGTGCAGTTGGATGCCAGGGCACCTGATGACCACTCGGGTCCGTCATCTTCTGCGCTACACAGGATCCAAGCTCTCAGCCCCAGCATGAGTTCAGCTCTCTGTGTTCTGCAACTCACTAGTCACATGGCAGTTCCCAAGCACCACCCAGCTCGCAGTGGTTTTCAGGACTTGGCTGTGCTTTGTAATGGAGGTGAAGGACAGCCCTACATCCTCCACTCTTCCCAACCTCCAACTTGTGCAAGAGGAGGCTACAATGTTTCCATAATGAACAATACTGCAGGAAATAGAAGAGTTCTTTAGTTGTGGCTTGGAAATGGTTTGGGTCTCCCTGTTAGGAACACTCCTCTGAGATCAGACTGTTTTGATTTTTATCTGGAACACGAATGTAGAAGCTACTTATGAATGCTCATGGTACTGCCTTACACAGCAGAGTATCACAGGTCTCACAAAATGTCCAGGGCCCAGGCTCAGGTAGTGGGTAGAACAATGCTTGAGTCTCTCTTTCTCTCAACAGTAACCTTGAGAATCTGCTAACCTAGACAAGTCAGCATTCTTGGCTTCAACAATTCTAACTTCAACCCAAGCTGGCCTGTGGAACTCACTATGCATCCCAAGCTACTGGCCTCAATCATGTGGCAATTCTCCTGCCTCAGATCTCAAGTGCAGGGATACCTGGGTCTAATGAATGCTTCTCTGTTGTTTTTAGCACTGTGTTTGTTTGTGTGAGAGACTGGGGACTAAACCTAGAACCTTGCATGACAGGCCTGTGCTCCAACTCCAGCTCCTCAATGAAAATGCTAAACTCGTTTGGCATCACAAGACCCTACGATGGGGACAACAGCCATGCCAAGTCTCTCTGACCACAACTACAGATGGCGGTTGAAGCCAAGAATGCTAACTTCTCTAGGGTAGCAGATTCTCAAGGTTACTGTGCCTCAGCTTCTCAGCAGAAGGCCCTGCCTTCCTGAGCAATCTCCGCAGCTGCCCACTTAAACACAGAGGTGCTGGGAGGGTCCTGGCTGTGACCTAGGGAGGTTGGCCCTGCACCCACAGGACCACAAACAGCCACGGATACTGCACACACTGACTGGGGGCTTCTCAGCAGCTTCTGGTCATGTAAACTGGCTCAGGACAAAAGGGAGAAGGGCTGTCTGTGATGGATGAGTGTGGGCTCCGAGTCTCTGGCCTCATTAGGACTTGATTTCCAAAAACAGGCAGAACCGACATGCTCAAATTCCCTACAGCCCAGGCCATGAGGTGTGGGAAACCAAAAGGAGACCAGGAAAATAGCACAGGGCCACAGAAAGCACCTGCAGGCCACAGGCTGAGACTAGAGCACCACTGAAAATAAGTGTTTATCCTCTTCCCAGAAATCCACAGCCTTCTGGTCACACACTGGGGAGTGTGTTACAGGACATCTACCATGCTTTCTCAGAAGGAAGCCCAGAGCTGTGGGATTTTTAAGCGACATCATACCGTCTAATGAGGCCCAGAGGAACACTGACTAGCCCTTGGGACAGAGGTGCCTAGCCAATCTAGGGCTAGCTAGCCATCTTAGCTGATGCCAGAAGCACTCCATGCTGAGGCTCATGCCACTGTGGACCCACTGTCTAGGGTCTTCTCCTGCCCATCAAAAGACCACTGGCAGCTCAGTGTGCCACCTCACAGTGCTGTCTCAGGGGCTGGGGTAGGGTATTTCCTTTCTTGCTGTTGTTTTGATTGATGAGAATCCTGAACTTCTCACAGACATGATGATTTTAACTGATGTGAACACAACAACTCTCAAGCTCTTCAGGTGAAATGAAGAAATCGTTTAGACAGCCTGTTACCTGGGTGAGAATATAGCTCCGCTGGGCTTCCTCCATTTTTATCAAGCTGGCATTGATATAGTCATTATCTTCCTGGTGCAATTTAATTCGACTGTGGTCAACTGAAAGAAAATCAGAGCTGGGTTAACCATGAGGCCCCAGACCGACATTCCACAGGAAAACAGAGAGAGGGACCCATGGGGTGTGCACACTGCTGGGGCCTCACTGTTAGGGTGATACTAGTCACCTGTGGGGTGATTCTCAGGTCAGTCCTGAACACAGAAATACCTCATTCTATAGTAACAGCATCAACCCCCAGACCACACCCTCCTGGGGAGGGTGGGTCCTTGGTCCTTTCAAGGGACAACCATGGTCCACAGATCACAGGAGAACATCAAAAGACCCACTTCCTGAATGCCTAACACAGGTTCCCAGAGTCAAGTCAAATTTCCAATCTGTAAAAGGAAGCACTTCATCAAGAGCTGCCCCGACGCCGGGCGTGGTGGCAGACGCCTGTAATCCCAGCACTCTGGGAGGCAGAGGCAGGCGGATTTCTGAGTTCAAGGCCAGCCTGGTCTACAGAGTGAGTTCCAGGACAGCCAGGACTACACAGAGAAACCCTGTCTCGAAAAACCAAAAAAAAAAAAAAAAAAAAAAAAAAAGAGCTGCCCCGTTCCTGTACTGTGACGTATGGAGGAGTCTTAGGTTTGGCTGACTATGAGGCTCCTTGGCCCAGGTCTCTGCACGGCAGCGTACATGTGCAATGAAGCAACTCAAGATCTCTTAGATGTTAGGATCATTAAGATTTAAGGGGATTTAAATGGGGTGTGGGGGCACAGGCCTTTAGTCTCAGCATTCGGGAGGTAGAGCCACATGGAGCGCTACTAACGACAAACGAGGCCACGTGGTCTACACTGTGGGTTCCAGGACAACGAGAGGTGCATGGTGAGACCCTGTGTCAAAGGGGCCGGGGTGCAGTTTAATGAAGTAAAAGCACTCTCACACAGCAGAAGAGCACAGATACCACTCATGGGACACCGTCAGCAAGACAGCTCTGCACAGCTCCTGACAGAGCAGCAGGCTTTTGTTTTGTTTCACGTACTACTTTGTAACAAGAGCAGTGACTTCCAAGGGCCATCATGGGGCAGTTGTTCTCTCTGCTATAGCACTGGGGAAACTGGGAAGACAAATCATCTTACACCTGAGCCCGGAGAAGACAGTGGCACTAAACTAACAACCTGCAGTTTCTGTGCTGAAGACTCTCCAGCTATTCCATCACTTCCCATGGTGGGGGGTCAGGAGTTGCCTGGGTTACTCTTAAGTGGGAAAGAAAGAAAGGGGTGGGGGAGGCAGACAGGCAAGCAGACTGACTGAGCCCACCAGGCCTAGTAAACAATCACTAGAATCCCAGCACTTGGGAGGGAGACAGGATGATCACGAGTTCAAGGCCAACTTTGGTGGCTTAGTAAGTTTGAGTCCAGCCTGGGCCGAGTGAGCCTATTTCTCAAGGGGACACTACAACTGCTGGCCCCATCTAGGACAGCTGGTGGATGTCCAGGGGCACCAGGCAGTGGGGAAAAGGCAGAGAGTCTCATATGGTCACATTGCTGCCCTTATGTTCTAGCCAGGACTCCAGAGCAGAATCAACAAGGGTCTTCACTGTGCTACTTTGTTTTCATAAACAGGTCTCTGTCCCTCAGCCAAGGCAAGCTAAGCTGGAAGCAGCAGGTGCTGGAGTGAGGTCAGTCACCCTTCACCTAAGGATCTCCAAGTGTACTTCAAATGGCCTAGTGACAACTGTCTCAGACCTTGGCCATTGTTTACTAAATGCATACCCGAGGGAGCCCTTGGCTTAGTGTTTCACATTGCTGCTTCACCTCCACACATTCCTACAGGTGGAGTGTGACTCCCACATCCTGGCAGCCAGGACCACCAGCTTGGCAGAGCAAGAGGTACAGGCTGTGTCCTAGTCCCAGTCCATGTCTTCCCTAGAACCTGATCAGCAGCTGTGTAGATCTGAGTAGCCATAATCCTTGTTGAGGAATAATGTCCACAGACCTTGAGGGACATCAATAACCCTGGGAACTAATGACAGACCCAGCCCTGAGGCCAGTTCTGGCTTTTCTTGCTCTGCACACTTTCTACACGTCCACTTACTTACTTTGATGGTGTTTCCAGACTATAAGTCCATTAGAGGGCACAAGCTTAGACCAGTGGGCACTGCCAGTCCTAAGCACTGGAAGGAAAGCCAAGGGCTGGCTGGCTCACATCTGGTGGAGTGGAGTGAGTACCTGTGAGCATCTCTGTGGCTCATCACCAGGCTGACAGCCAATGGCATGGCTGCTGAGTCACCCAGAAGAGGCTGTACACTAAGCCCAATTCACGTTACTTCAAGGGAGGAAAATGACTCACCACAACACAGAGCTAAAAAGAAGGACCCTGAGCCACCAACATTTCCAGAAACTGGAGCTCCAGGGCCTTCTGCCACAGTGACAGTGAGCTATGACACTGTATCTCCAGTGCTTATAAAAGAGATCATGAGGTCATAACCTTTACCCCACCCTGGACAACGACAGGCTGTCACTGGGAAGTGTAAGTGGGGTAGTGGGAACAGTGGATACTTACAAGGGCTGACATCTCGGTACCTGTTCCGGTTTTTGTTCTTAGGAAGTTTTGCTACTTTGCAAGGGAAGTCACTGGCTTCATGTCGAATATCCTACAAAAAAGAATAAAGAGTTCTCTTTTGGAATCCACAGCAGGAACCTATCCAGATATTCAGTGGAGCACCAGAGAAGATGCCAAGCACCGTGGGCAGGGCAGACATCAAAGAGGCCTGGGCAGTGTGGGGAGGACAAGGTGACCGACCGGCACAGGTACATCTATGAGGAAGGCCCACTAGAGGAAGGAAGCAGGGGGCTTATGTCAGGACCAGTGAGTGAGTGGGCTGCAGGGAAGAACAACAGACGGCTGAGGGAGGTGGTAGGCAGGCTAGATGTTCTGGAATGTCAGTCAGACCTGGGAGTTGGAACAGCCATGGAAAGAAACATGTCAATAAACACTCTACCACCCAATTGCTCTCCTGAAGACAAACACCCCATCCCTGCATGAACAGAAGCACCACACAGGCTCACCCTGTTCCTGCTGGGATGCCACCAGTCTCAGGAAGCTGTCTGGGAGCAATCTGCTTTCTTTCTTTTTCTTTTTTTATTTTTATTTTTGTTTTTCGAGACAAGGTTTCTCTGTATAGCCCTGGCTGTCCTGGAACTCACTCTGTAGACCAGGCTGGCCTCGGACTCAGAAATCCTCCTGCTTCTGCCTCCCAAGTGCTGGGATTAAAGGCGTGCACCACCACCACCCGGCATTAATTTTTTTTTTTAAATTAATCATTCCATTTGTTTACATCTCAAATGCTATCCCACTTCCTGGTTACTCCTCCCCAAGCACCCCCATCTCACAACCTCCCTCGGCAATCTGCTCTTTCATTAGCAATGACAAGCACACACACATTGTGAATATACTACCACAATGAAACTGTATGTCTACAAATGGTTTAAACTCTTGACTTTGGGGTTGGAGTAAAAAAGGGTACAGAAAAGGGGGCTGTGGCGACAGTAGTCTGCAGACTGGAAATCAGAACCCAGAGACATGCAGGGTGTGGGCACCTGTCACCTAGAGAAGAAGGGTGAGACTATCAGAGGGGGTGGGGGAATTGAGGCCCCCTCTGAGCAGAGCAGATGCCACCCAACTCTAATGCCTTCCCTCTGAGCTGCTGTCAGCGCTCATTTCTGTTGAAATCAAAGGATGACTTTCTGGAAGAGTCAACCAGTTAGTTCTCTAGTCTAGCTAAAGTACAGAGTACACAATGCAAGGTGAACTGCCCATCCACAGCGTGAATGAGCTGTACAGGCCCTGCCCTCTTTCCTTCAGAAGCTGCACGGGGCTCTAAGTAGAAGTCTGAGGATCTGACCAGACAGTAGGAAGCACCAGGCAAGGACCAGGGCGTGCCCACTTGCTCAGTGCTCCACCTGCCTGAGGGCCTCTGTTCTCCTCAGACACAGACGCCACTGATGGCAGACACATAAAGTATCTAACAGGGAAACAAGGGCCAGGGAAAAGAGGCCCTCAGAGGACAAACTATAGAGTTCAGAAAACTGAGAATAAATACTACTGATACACTCACAACAGCAAGATCTCATTTTTAGCAAGTAAGAATGGGATGCTATGACTAACTAAACAAAAATGTCTTTTGTAATATAAAACAAAATAGCAAAAATGACAAGCTCAGTCAAAAAGATAAAGAACTCCTTCCACACACACACTCCTGCCCCCAAGCCACCCAAAAGGAAAGCCAAAGATAGTAGATAAAATCAGCTGAAGTAAAATACAGGTAATGAGAACGTAGAAAGTTCCACCAATCTCTCAGTCCATCAAGTGCCCATGAAAACCAAAGAAACAATCCATTCTAAGGACTGTGCAGCTCCAGAGCCTGAGAGGCAGATCGCCGTGGAAGGGCAGCATGGTCTAACTGTAAGCTACCAAGTAAGGAACAAACCATTCTGAAGAAAGCTCATTTCCATTCTGGAATTCCATACCCTGCCCAACAATGAGAAGGGCCAATGAAAACATCCCTTCCCACGCATGCAGGCCTCACACCTCACCCTGTGCACGCACACACTCACCACCCACCAGATCTATACCTCACCATCTGCATGCCCTTCTCTAGCAGGTTTTCCACCCCAGTGAGGGGGGGGGGGAAAGGCAAATCATGAAAGACGGGGAGAGAAACGCAATGGAAAATGCTGGCAAGGGATGTTCCATGGGAACTGGAGGCTGAGGGGCTCTGCCAGCGTGAGGAAGACGGCAGCATCGAGCCTGACTTCTCTGGCTCACACCAGCTGATGCACCAGACTACCCTAGGAATGAGAATTTGATCTGGATCTAGCCAGCAGGGGATTCAGCGAAGGAGGGTTCTAGAATCTGCATGAGAGCTGTGCATGGCAGGCCTCCAGAGCCACCTGCAGAAGAGAGGCTTCCAGCTGGATGACTCCATGAAAACCTGACCTGAGAGAGTGGACTGCTCACAAAGCCAGTATTAAAGCCATGGGGAGAGGACACAAAGGCCCAGCACCAGTCATGGTGGCCATGGACACCTGTAACACCAGTACTCACAGGCTGAGGCAAGACTGCTGCTGAGCTGAGGTCAGCTGGAGCTATAGGCTAGATCCAGGCTAGCTCCTGGCTCAAAGAACCAAAATGGTACCAGGCCCCAGGGCACACACCTTTCAGCTCAGCACTCTAGGGACAGAGGCAGGTGAATTGCTTGAGTTTGAAGCCAGTCTGGTCTACATAATGAGACCTTGTCTCAAAACAGAACAAACTAACAAAAAATAAGCAGAATTTAATTTTTGTTTTTAGGGAAGCTCAATTCCTACTACTGTTCAAGTGTCTCTCACATGCAATTAGTCAGAAATACCAATTTGGATGACCAATTGACATGCCTTAACGTGAGATCTCTATTTCTTCTGGAAGTAAACAGGTATAAATTCCAGGCCGGCCACTCAGAAATGCTTCCCTATTTTCCCAGAGTACTCTGATAAGTTAAACTGTAGCACTGGCTGTAACACATCGGCTTTAGTCCCATGCAGTGAATGACTGCGTCTTGCTCCATGGTAGAATGCATTATTTGTTTAAAACTAACCACCACAGGGAAGAGCAGGATGGCTTCCTGAAAGCAGTCAGGTGTCGGTTAAGAGCGAAGCCCTCACCTCTAATATCAGACCCGGGCCAGGGCATGCCTCGGCCTAACCTGCTGACCTACTCAAAGGATGATGCTAATCCCGTAAATGCACAGCTTTTGACTCTACCCCAGCATGCTTCCCGGCACAGGGTGGAAGTGCCCCAGAGGGAACATGCATCCGAGAACACCCATCAAGCCCATCCTAACTGCTGCAGAGCACACGCTCCTAGGGCTTGGTTTGGCTTCTGCAATTGCTGTACACAGCTTCCTGCAAGCTAATACCTACCTGGTTACTAAAACAGATACCAAAGCAGAGAACGGAGAGTAATTTTCTTCAGTGCATAGCTACTGGCAAACTGCTCATTCCAATAACTAGCCCCATCCAGGCTCATGCAAGCGATTCTGATTAAATTCAGGGGACCACAAAAAACAAAAACAAAACAATCCCCAAACCATGCAAATAGGAGGAGGGTTCTCATTGGGAGGGTAGATAAGCAGAAGGGGGAGGGACTTCCAGGCAGCACTGAAAGGTGACAGTGGCCAACATATGTAATACATCCATGTAAAACTGTCAATAAATTACACCCCCCAGGTAAGTAGAACTCAGGGACTACCCCGATGGCACTGGCCAGCATCTACTCCTCTCTAAATGGCCATGAATTGAGGGGGGGAGTGTTACTTGATGATGTGGGAAGATACTGGTTCTCAGAATAGTCAGCTGAGAGACTGAATGAAGGACAGAAATCCAGGACAGTGAGGACTGAGAGGCAAGCACTTCCTGGAACCCAGGCGCAGCTGAGGCTAAAGAGCACACAGAGAGATGGCACTTGTCTCTGCTCACCTAAGATGCTGTATACAAGTACCTCAAAGTAATGAGTGCAGAGCATATTTTATTAACTAGGTCTAATTATAAAGAACAAAACATTTATGTGGAGCAAAGAACAATCAAAATATACAGATCAACAGAAGCTATCTTTTGAATGGAAAACAATACTTTACTCTTTGTATTTTGCTTTGTTTTGCTTATGAGACAGATATATATTACATAGCCTAGGCTAGCCTCAAACCCCCTATGAAGCTAAGGATGACCTTGAACTAATAAGCGCAGCCAACAAGTGCAGGGAGTCTGCACAAGCACACCTGGTCTCCTGGGCAATGGGATGGGACCCAGGCTCCTGTGAATGCTAAGTAAGCCCCACCCCCAGCCTGCTTGGCTCTCCACACACAGAAGTTAACAATAACTTACTGCAAAGCCTTAAGAGATGGTGAGGTGTAGTTTAATGGACACCTGCCTAGTATGTATGAGGCCCTGGGCTTGATTCTAAGTCTCTAAGCTGGAAAGGAACCTCTGTTGGGGACAGTAGGACAATTTCACTCTGACAAGCACCTCTACTCTGAAGTGCCAGTCAATTATATTTAGAAAAACCACAGCTAGTCTAGGCTGTAACTCAGATGTGAAGCAGCAGACATGAAGGTCCAGGCTCTCCCCCAGTTCCCTACACACTGAACTAGCCTTCTAGAGTCTCAGGTGACCTGTTTTAGCAGACAACTAGACGCTTCAACTAGAATACAGTCTGCTTCATACAGTCCAGAACATATGACCAAAGCTAAGGAACCGTGGATTAAGAAGGCAGAAGTGGAGAATCACCAGACAGTCAAGGCTTAGGAGGCTGCAACTGCAGTCCCACAGAGGAGCAGAGGTGTGGCTGTGGGTGTGGCTGTGGGTGGTGTGATGGAGTTGCAGAGCAGCGGCAGCTTTGAAATGCTCCCAGAATGGACTCCAGAGCTGCAGCATGGTGCTGGGTAACAGTCCTCCTGCTTGGACAGCTGCTCAAAACACCTAACTCTTAAAAATACCAAAATGACCTCTGTCACTGCTGATGACCGCAAGTAATTTACAAGAACAAGCCACTTACATAATCATGTTAACAATGACTTCTAGGTCCCTAAGGACTGATATAGTTTTAACATTGAGAATAACAGCTTTGAGAGGCTGAACTGGCTGGGAGCACAATCCAAGGTCCTGACTGACAGGTGGATATGAATGAATGACTTAACGCTGGCAAGGTGACTGCCACAGCGTTGGGGCTGCCACTTATCTTATACAAATTACACAAATAATTAGGATGACATACTCAGACTCTCAAGTGCCCCTAGCTTGGACCCTAATTTTTACAGCCCTTGATATAAAAATCACCTATGTTTTCTGTTAAATGTCATAAGTTCCACCTTGGGCAGAAATCAATAGGGAGAAAATGAATCAGACTTACAGTAATTGATGTCAATCAAACATATTGGAACCAGTATCTACTGAAATGCTGAGAACCACAAAACTGTTCCCGTAAGAGAACTGGCTCTAAAAAAAAAATCGACTTTCACTTCTGTTTTGTTTACCTTCTGCTTTCTATCAGGCCAGTAAGAACTTCACCCGGCTCCTGGCTGCCTGCCGGGCAACAGTGGGACAGCTGACTAACAAGGATTGGCAGGCGTCTGCAAGGGCAGTATCTACAATCTTCCTGGCAGGGACCAGGCTGCACAGTTTCCTCCTTCCAAGGTCCCATGGGAGAGTCCACACAGAACACCAGCGACACCCCTGCTCTGAAGTGATAGTTTCCCTTACACAATGGAAGGATGCTTGCTCCCTGCATACTTAGCAGTGTGAACAAGCAGAAAACAGCTCATTAAAACACACTGAAGCCGGGCGTTGGTGGTGCACACCTTTAATCCCAGCACTTGGGAGGCAGAGGCAGGTGGATTTCGGAGTTGGAGGCCAGCCTGGTCTACAGAGTAAGTTCCAGGACAGCCAGGGCTATACAGAGAAACCCTGTCTTGAAAAACCAAAAAAAAAAAAAAAAAACAAAACCAAAAAAAAAAAACAAAAAAAACAAAAAAAAAACAAAAAAAGAAAAACACATTGATTTTCCCCAAGTACCTGGAAAGCTGTGCGAGGTCTGCTACCCAGAACCAAGGGAAGGCATATGCACTGCTCACTGGCCACCTTCCAGAGGCCGCACACTTTCTACCTGCTGTGAGAGAGACCAAGAATGAAGGGGGAACAGAGAGGAAGCCGTGATAGCACTGGAAGGGATGGATTTTGAAGTCACAAAAAATAAAGTCACGAGCTGGGGTTGAGAGGCTATGACATCCCAAGCAAGGAGGCTGACAGGAGACTGACTCCACATCCTTCCTTCAGTTCATCCAGATGCAGCCTGACATTGTGCCCAGACCAGGAGCAGAATCTTCAGACCTGAGCTGCTAAGCCTGCATGGAGAGGTGTAAGTGACTTTTCACATCTAGGTAGAACACAGGACTGCAGGTCAGGCATGTATACACTCCTATAATCCCAACACTACAAGGAGACAGAAGTATGTCAAGTTCACAAGCTATACAAGAAGACCTTGTATCAAAACCAAACCAAACTATGAAGTATGTTATGGAATAAGTTCATTCTTTTCAAAATTTTAGCAAACCAAAGATAAAGAAAAATAGGGATATTAAAATACAAGAACATTTAGACAGGGGGTAGCCTTTAATCTCAGTAGTCAGGAGACAGAGATGGGTAAATTTCTGAAGTTGGAGGCTAGCCTGGTCTACACAGTGAGTTCCAGAACTGCCAGTGTTAAATAGTGAGACCCTGTCTTGTATGTCTGGGTCAGAGCTGGGGCTGGGGCAATAGCTAAGTGGTTAAAAATACCTCTTTTGCAATGGAACCAGTTTGGTTTCCAGCACCCACATAGAGGTTCACAACTGACTGTAAATCTAGTTCCAGGGGGTCTGATGTCCTCTTCTGGCTAGCAAGGACATGTGCACACAACTGGCACATATGCAGAAAAAATAACCATATATATAAAAAAATTGGAGGTGTTTTGCAACAGGGTCTCACTGTGTAGCCCTGGCTAGCCTGAAACTTACTGGAACATTTGCCTGCCCCTGCCTCCAGAATGCTGGGATTAAAGACTACATTAGAAAAGAGAATGTCAAGTCCTACAGTGTAGCATGGTTGTCCTTGAAGTGAAATGACTCCACCTCAAATCCTGAAGGAAGATTAGGCAGTGGCTCCTGCCCATATTCATCTCAATCGTGTGTGTAGAAATTTATAGAAAAATATAAGAAGATATTAAATGTTAAGTTGGTTAGGAGTGGTGGTGTTCCTTTTTAATCACTGTGCAGACAGGCAGATCTTTTGAGTTCTGGGCCAGCCAGGCAGGTATACATGAACACATGTGCAAATCCCCACCACCACCACCACCAAATGAACTGTTCCAGTTCAAGTTCAATAAATAAATCAGGGGAAGCAGGGCAGCAGCATGGTAAGATGGAATGGGAGTTGCATTTGTCCCAAGAGTACAGGACCTGAGCGTGGCTCCTAGCACCTGTACAAAACATCAGATATGGCCATGTGCTATAATATCAGGGCCCTTTCTGGGAGGAGACAGGATGACCCCGAGGTGGGCAGTGATCAAGCTGGTCACCAATGTGCTCAACTGGTCTTCACTGTGCAGACACAGGGGCACATAACTGCACACACACTCCCCCCACCCCACCCTTTCCAATTTCTAACCTCAAGGGAAACAAGTTTTATTAAGTGCCTTTAATTAAAAAGCTACACTCAGAAGGCTGGTGAGATGGCCTAGCCAGCAAAGGTGCTGACATCCTGAGTTGGAATTTTGGAACACCAATTGTGAAGATAAGAATGAACTCTCACAGGTTATCTTCTGACTTCCCCAGCTCTGACATGTGCGCGCGTGCGCGCACGCGCGCACGCACACACACACACACACAAATATAAAACAACAACAATAACAACCTACATTCATATCCCAGTACCAAGCTCAGCCTGGGCTGCCTTGTAAGGCCCTACCTCAAACTAACAAAACGAGTTAAATCTATATTCAGAGCACTTTTGCAAATAACACCAGCCCACACAGCAAAACCTCTTATCATATCCTAACTGTGCAGTAAAATGAATGACTCTTTGAAGGTCTGTCCCCGATTCTATAGTATGTATCCTAGGACTTTTTAAAGCTGAATACATCAAAAAATATTTTTTCTCCAGCCTGGTCTATAGATTGAATTCCAGGATAGCCAAGTCTACACAGAGAAACCCTGCCTCAAAAAACATACATACATATATAAGTGCACATAATTATATATTATATAATGTATATTAAACAATGTGTATAATGTGTATATAATATACACACACATACTCATATACTTTTTTTTTTTAAATGGGGACAGGCAGCAAGCTTCTGCTAGTGACATATGATCACCTGCAGAAACTTCTGAGAGCTGGCCCCTTCTTTAAGGGATTGGTCTGCATTTTAATGCCACAACCCAAACTCCAGGGGAACATGCATCCACACGCACACTGCTCGGCCCCAGCAGGTCACTTCTGACCCTCTTGGCTACTGTGGCTTGAACACCCTCTGAAA
The DNA here is from genome assembly GCA_964023405.1 of Apodemus agrarius. Classification (NCBI taxonomy): domain Eukaryota; kingdom Metazoa; phylum Chordata; class Mammalia; order Rodentia; family Muridae; genus Apodemus; species Apodemus agrarius. Next base: position 11,553,393 of record OZ030008.1, read on the forward strand.
ATGTGCACACTACTTTTCCTCCAAAGCCCAAGAGGTCAGAGAGACAGGTTATCAAGAATCAAGGACTCTTAAAACCCAGGGTGGACAAGGAACTGCAGAACACTAGTGCCATAACATGGCCACACAGGGCTCTGACCTCCTGTGAGCGTACTGCTCTCTTCACTGGCTCTTCCGAGACCAGTGACTTGCAGCCTCTTGTGCTCACTGGAGCAATCATGGATGAGGACCACACACTTGATTCCAATTCCCATCCCTGCCTTCAGGTCAGGCCAAGTGTTGAGTGACAGAGGGTTTAGCCAAGGTCCCAGTCCTCAGCAAGGGTGGACCACCTCTGGCCACAAGTTCACTATGTGGAAAGGGAAGGCCTTAAGGTTGGCTAGTGAAATCAAAAGTATTATCTCTGATAGTGGCTACTGGGTAGCCTCTGTAGGACGGGGGCCAGGGCCAGGTCTTCTGTCCTTACAGACTAAGGCTGGCATCAGTGGGAGGAAACCAACTAAATGCCATGGTCCAGATGTACAACAGAAACTTCAAGCACAGGGCCAAGTGACCAGGACCGCCCCTCCTCTGAACATGCTCAGGGACTACACAGCATTGCTCTGGGCCACATGACAGTGAGCTTCACCCCAGTCTGTTCCAGCACACACAGCTATTAGGCTTTTCACCTCTGCAACCTATGCAGGGGACATACCCAGAGGAGCCAGTATTCATGGGCACAGCTCAGTTAAGGAATTTGTGGAGTCTGATGATGTCAGAAAGAGCCATGGGGATGGCGGGCGGGATATTGGAATGCACAGGAGGACAGACAGCAAAGAAAAAGAGAATGATGATGATGGAACAAGAGTTTGTAAAGACACGCGCCACCAGGCTGGGTTGGGAGGGACAGAAATGTCAGGCCCTGGAAGGCTAGGGAAGAACGTGAGTTCCAGGACAGCCCGAGCTACAGTAGGGACCATCTCAAATACAAATGCATCATAATAAAGGAGTGTAGAGTGCATTGAAAGGGACACCACAGTACAGCAGATGCCCACACCTCTAGCCCTGCAGCAGTTCACAGACACGCCGGCAGAGGAGAAAGGGTGTGAGGAGCCTGCATCATCGCACAGCTGTACAGGAATCTACAGTGACCTCATTGAAACTTCAAAAAAAAAAAAAAAAATTTGAGTGGCAGATTCTAACCCAAAATATCTCCAGTGAGTAGCTGTAGTGATGGGGGGGGGGTCAAGAAAGGTTTATCCTCTTTCCTCAGGACAGGTGAAGTCTATTAAAGAAAATAAGGTTGGTTTGCTGTTTTCAAGCCAGGGCTTTCTCTGTGTAGCCCTGGCTGTTCTGTAACTTGCTTTGTAAACCAGGCTGGTCTCAAACTCAAGAGAGTTATCTGCCTGCCTCTGCCCTCTCCCCAAGTGCTGAGACTGAAGGCAAGTGCCACTACCAACTGACTAGAAAAAAGAAATATTTAACAGGGTTTAGTAAAAGGCTGCTGACAGAACTTGAGGTATATAAACACTGTACCCCAAACTATTAGCTAGTCTAAGAAAAACCCTCAACATTTAAAAAATATGGACAAAGAAAGGGGTAACTTCACTTCCCCAGAGTGGTTGTCAGGAGGCAAATGCTCAGAGGTACATTCTCGTCACATGCCTGTCCTCCTTCCCTGGACTCCACTTGAAGCCACTTCTAAAGGAAAGCACCATTCTATGGCCCAGGCCCACCCAAGTCCTTGGAGGTCCCCAGAGTGGCATGGGGCCTAAGCTGTGACACACTTCCTCCTTCTTCTCTCCAGGTCTTGCTTCACCTCTGCAGCCTGTCCACCTCCGTGTCTCTCCCGTGATCTATGAGCGCTCAGGCACAGGACCTGGTTAGCACACTGCCAGCCACTACAGTCGGAAGCAGTGTGAATGACTTGGGAACTTGCAGAGGGCGTGGAGAATGCTGAGAGGGGAAAGGGCCAACTCTGGCTTCCGGGTAACTGCCAGAAAGGTTCCTAGAAGAGTCCTGATGCTTTGACTGACTCCGGAAACAGAGGTATCCTGTCTCACATGCAGCACTCTTCAAGTGAGTCACAAGGTGGAAACTATGCAATTCATCTAAAAGACCCTCCTTAAACTAGCTGCCAGCCAGACGCCTCACACCACGGAGAAAAACTGCCCCACTCCTTTCTGTGGTAGAAATATTCTGTCTACCATAGCATTGGCAATTATGTAATTAAAGAATTTTTTTCTTTTGACAGGGAGAGGGATGGTGTGTGGTTAACACCTGAAGGCCACCTGTGGTGACAAGTCCACAGGGGATTCCAGGGCAGGCATCAGGGACACCAGGTGCAAAGGACATAAAGCCAAAGCAAAAGACAACCTCAAATTCCTGTACACACGGTGATAGCTGGGGAGGAGGAATGGAGCCCCAGGTGGTATAGTGTTCTGGTGAGTTCAGCACAGACAACAGCCACCCCCACCCAATCAACTAAAACCATAACTCCCAAAAGGAAGGAAGATGCTTCCTCAAGTTAAGCTGCAACTCTGGAGAAAGCTAGCACTCCATGCAAGAGGGATAGGGAATTGCCACAGAGGCATAGTATGCAGTGCTGGCCTGGAGGACCTGCAAAGCTGAGGCCTCTACCCAGGAGGCTGGCTGGCTCTCTCTCTCTCTCTCTCTCTCTCTCTCTCTCTCTCTCTCTCTCTCTCTCTGTGTGTGTGTGTGTGTGTGTGTGTGTGTGTGTGTGTGTGTGTGTGTGTATAACAGGATACTGAAATGTCTGGACAGCAACCCAGCACATTAGTGATGGACAGGAGCAAAGGCTTGCACCAGCCGAGACAGACTAAAGGCCAGAGATGAGAAGGGCTTCCCAGGAGTGAAGGGTGGAAGTTGTGGATATTCATTCTATTTTGATGTGAGTGTTGGGACAGGGTCTTGTACTGGCATCATTCAAACTTATAACAACCCTCCTGCCTCAGCCTCCTCAGTGAAGGTCACAAGCATGAGCCAGTAGCACAGTTCCAAGACATCAGTGTCAACAAGAAAGTTGGAGGAGAGGTACCAACCAGCAGTGAGGCTATATGAAGAGATGATGACTTTTAAGTTGCTGTGGGCAAGGCTACACACAAACACCACAGTGTCCACTGAGCTCTAAATCCCTGGGGTCTCCCCAATATAGGGCAAAAATCAAGGGGACAAGACAGAGGAAGCCGTCCTGTTACAAAACACTCTCCAGATAAAAGGGTTGAAGTCACACTTTAAAAAGAATACAATAGCTGGATGGTGGGGCACTCGCCTTTAATCCCAGCACTCGGGAGGCAGAGGCAAGCAGATCCCTGAGTTAAGGCCAGTCTGGTCTACAAAGCGAGGTCCAGAACAGCCAGGGGTACGCAGAGAAATGTTATCTTTAAAAACCAAAAAGTCTTATGGACATGAGTCTTCTGGTATATTTTTATGAAATGTGATGTTTTCACAGGTTAAAGGTTTGGTACTTGAGTGATTTTTAGGACCACAAACTTTTTTCAGAGAAATCTGTATGAACTGGAAAAGAGCCTGGCTTATAGGGAAACATTGGCTAAAAGCTGTTTAATAGCCCAGCTTCCACAGCTAAACCAACCCTTCTGAGACCATAACTATTAAGTGAAGAAAATCCCCAGAACCTTCCATCACGCTGTGCCACATATCCTTAGGAACAATGTATGTTTCCAGAAACCAGTCCACCGCCAGCCGCAGCTGCCCTGTTGCAGTACAACACTCCCAGGCAGGCGTCTTCAGAAGCGTCACCAAACTTAACCTTCTGGGTCCACAAAAGTCCTCTGCCTCCCAAGTGCTGGAATTAAAGGTCTGTGCCACACCATCCAGCTAATGTATTCTTTTTTTTTTTTTTTTTTTTTTTTTTTGAGACAGGGTATCTCTGTGTAGCCCTGGCTATACTGGAACTCACTCTGTAGACCAAGCTGGCCTCGAACTCAGAAATCTGCCTCTGCCTCCCAAGTGCTGGGATTAAAGGCGTGCGCCACCACCACCCAGCTAATGTATTCTTTTTAAAGTATGGCTTCAACCCTTTGATTTGGTGTCCTCGTCTGTTGACAGTGAAGCAGCAGATGTCAAATGTCAAATGCCTGTATGAAGTAGCATCTCATAACCTATTAGAGTAGCGCCCACAGATACCTTGGCCAACTAGGATACATGCCATTTGTGGGTGCAGGAAGGGGGCAATGAACACTGAAGTGACAAATCAAATTGTCACAGGCTGCCTGCCAGCCCTTGTCCCAAAGTCCCAACTTCCCGAACCCAATGAAGCTTACGTGGAGCCATCTGACACTGACAGCTGCTGCCCAGAGACCTATCCAGTCAGTCCTGGCTGCACTCTGGCACAGGCTACTCTTAGCACTGGCGGGTAGTGCGTACCTGTGTAGGTTCATGGCCTCATGATGAGTCTAAGAACTGAAGTAAGAAACAGTGGAGGGCAGTGAAGCTGCAGCTAAGAGCTGCTCTCTGTGCAACAAGATCCCCAGGATGGGGATGACACTGAGCCCATGCATGTCTGCCACGAGTCACCTGGGTTCCACAGCCCTCATGGCAGGCAGCATTGCTCATGAGAACCCTGCAAAGCACTTAAAACTGTACCAGGCTACTACAAAAGACCGCATGTTTCAGAAATAGGTGATTGTGTAGACCAGAGGCAAACACCCAATGGGCTCTCACCTGGAAATCCAAAGTGCAGATGTCATGAAGACCCCCTAGCTGCCTCTCGCTGCTCTCTAAATCTCATAACTCTAGTCAAATGGTAATTTTGGGGGCTCAAACTCACTCTGAGCCCCAAATTCACTCTGTTCTATTGAATCCTTCAGCATCAAACTAACAATAGAAAGAAAGAAGGAAAGGAAGACAGAAAGACAGACAGACAGACAGACAGACAAGAGAAGACTGCCTCCAGTGGTGTAGGAGCCTGGAAAGGGGAAAGCAGACATAAGCCTCCAGGCAAACTCCAATGCTACTTATTCATAAAAACCATTGCCAAGTGAAGCCATGTGGTAGTAACAGACCCCTCAGGTAAACTGCAGGGGTTACAGCTGCGTGCAGGGTGTGTATATAACTCCCTGCACTGTTTCTACGGAAAAGCACAACCAGAATGCCAAGCAATCTCCAAGCTCCTGAGGTGTGGCACAGACATAGAGAACTGTCTGTACTTTCATGCATGGTTACCATCCTGAGCCTGAGCCAGCTAAGGAAAGTCCATCTCAACACTGTTCTGTGAAGTGACCCAGGCACAACTGAAGGTCCTGTGTAGTGATTAACAGCACAGAGCCTCACAAGCCAGGGGTCCTGGGACACTGAGACCTGGACAGCTTCTACGAAAGTCTCTCTCAGTTTAGAACTGATTACACAAGGATATTTAAAAACAAGTATTTCTGAAGGCTGCTATCGTCCATTTTTCAGTGTTTACTCACCTCCGTGGCTACAAGCTCACGCTTGCTTTTGCCATCTTCTTCAATGGGCACTGGCAGGTACAGAAAGCCCCTAAACAGAGGCAGGTAGTAGCCATGATAGACCAGAATACCTGCAGCCTGTGCAGCATCACAAGGTATTAGGGAGAAGCCACAGAGCTGGGTTACCAAGTCCATGGCCACATCACACACTTGTTTTCTTATGGGGAAACAGCCCTAAGACCCCCCCACCCCCCACCTCCCCCCCACAACGTCTGCAACTGCTAGTGGCCACCGCAGTGGCTACAGTAGCATAGGCACAGCCCAGCCCTATGCACTGGAAACCCCACCAGCTTCCATGCCAGCTCTGTGACCACTCTGTTCTCATCTCTTCCACCTCTAACCTTCTGTCCGTATCCTAAGAAAGGTGGGCTCATGCTTCAAAGCTCTGTTTTTACACAGCACTGGGCATCTATAGGCTTGGCCTTGCTGGCTGGGCATATCAGCAGCCTCGGCACAGTGTCTGTCCCCTTCAAACTGGAGAGAATGGAGACTTGAGGCTCCAGAGCAGCAGCACTGCACAGAAGAGGATTCTGGGAGGCAGACACCTCCTCCTGGGCCACAAGCCTGCTCTGCGCACTCTGATGGCAGCAGACCTTCTCTGTCTCATGCTGTCACTCACCAGAGGAGTTCTGCTCATCCCACAGAAGACCACAAATGCCTTTGTTCTAAACTTAACCACCTTCACACAGGAGTGAGTTCTCTTGTGTTAAATGCACTGGGGCTCAAGCTCCCCAGGCAACGTTACACAGGAGCAGCAGGCTGGCAGGGCCAGGATAGACAGGCAGGCTCCCTGGGCAGACTAGGGCTTTCTTTCTTCTCCATTCAAATCACACCACTCATTTCACAAGCTCCAAGGGAAAGGAGTGTCCAAAAAAAACCAACCCCTAAATGGTCTTCAGGGCTGGACCAGGATAACATTTCAAGAAGAGGGTGAAGGTACCAATGCAGATAAACGCCTCACTTGTCCAGAATTTTTGCTGGGCACTTTCTGGCAAGATCAGAAACTTAGGAAATACCAAACAAATGAAAACGCAGAGGTAACGTGGTCAGAATGACCCAACTGCTGAGAACACACGACTCCCTTCTCCCCAGCCACAGAATCATACGCTAAGGAAGCTGCTTCCTGCAGCCTGATAGCCTGACTCAGTCCCTCCACTTCCTGTCAGCTCAGCCTGGCTCCCATCGCTGCCCTCTCTCTGGCAGTGCCCTATAATAAAGCTAGATTGGCAGGTCATGTACATGTCAGGAGGGACCAGCAAGGAGAAACTCAGTCCCATCATGCATGGACATGGCCTGGACAGGCCCTCTGAGATGAAATGTAGGTTCATGCAAGGTTCTGCGAGACTCACCAGCAAGTGTTACATAGTTCTCCCTCAGAAAGGGTTTCCAGGCTTGGTAAGGGCTTAGCTAATATGCACGAGAGAGAAAACATAGAACACAGGAAGAGTGCACTCCCCAACACCAAACAAACAGACCGGTGACAATGGTCAAGAACAGAACAGAACAGGGCATGGTGGTGCACGCTTTAATCCTAGCACTAGGAGGCAGAGGCAGAGGGAAATCTGAGTGTGAGACCAGCTTCGTCTACATAGCAAGTTCCAGAACAACCAAGGCTACATAAAAAGACCTTGTCACAAACAAGCAAACTAACCACAAAAGGAAAGCAAGCAAGCAAGCAAAAGGACAGGTCAAGCACATTAATGCTGCTCCACTCAAGATGTAAGGTGAAGTATCCACAGATGGATCGAAGAGGAAGCCCGTCAGCGACAGGGAGCTGCATGTCAGACATTCTTTCAGCAGCTTGGGAACATGAAGCCCAGGGTCCCTGTGCCAAGGAGTAACTGGAAGGAGAACAATGGGCACAGTGCCAATTGACTGCGGAAATACCCCTGCAGCTACAGGACTCGGGAAGCTGAGGCAGGAAGGCCTACAGTACATGTGAGACTGAAGACAGTCTGAGTTACATTACACAGAAAGACTGTTTCAAATGAAATAAGATAAAATAAAATAAAACGATGGCTGGCCATGGTCTTGCGGAGAAAGGAACAGCTGGAAATTTGGAGTCAGGAGAAAGCCAGATGAGGGAAGCAGACGAGCAAGGATCATGGAAGAGGGAGCTGTGGGCAGAGGAGCTGCAGTCTGGGCTTAGAGGAGGTCAAAGGCTGAGGCAGGTGTAGCAGGACCGGTGGGACACGAAGTTGCCAGGGGACTGGGCCAGTCTGACACGATCCAGGGTGGTGCAGCAGTCTTGGGGAGGGAGGCAGGACTGGCCATGAGCCAGGTAAAGTGAAGGAGCAGAGAATGGTATGTTTAAAATAACACACAGCCTGGAGCTAAAGTCCCCGGCACAGCAACATAAGAGAGCCCCAAACCACAGGAGGGGTGAGTGCACACACCTGCATCTCCCCAACCTCAAGGGGTTCCCCTCTCCTAGCAGAGCAGAACAAGGAACTAGTTGTAAGGCAGCGTGCCCTGTGCAAGCTCATCTCCACTGCTCTCTGACAAGTGCTTGGTGCCAGCATTTGGCCACAGACAGCTGTGTCTCAACAACCAAGTCCATAGGCTTGGGACGAGACCAGGCTCCACCACTATGCTCCCATGTGTACCCTAAGATACATACTTGGACATACAAAGGACAGCACAGAAAATCAGATGGGACAGTACTACCCAAATCACTCATCAGCCATGAAGAGAAACCAGGCACTGCCTATTCAACACCGTCATCCACCCATAGGAAAAAGCCTTCTCTCAGGGAGTCTTCAAGCCATTCTGAGAATGCATCTTGGTGTGTAACTCATACTGCCCTCAAATTAAAAATCCTCCTGTCTCAGCATCCCAAATGCTGTGACTACAGCTGTGTGTTATCATGTTCCGCTCAAAAATTCTTTTTTAAAAAACTACTGTCCTGGCCAAGGATGTGGCTCAGTGGTGGTGCACTGGCCTGGCATGGAGATGCCAGGCTCTATTCTTGGTGCACACAGTGTGCTGTGCCGGGCTTGTGCCCGTGACTTCTGCTGCACGTGAGCTTCCTAACCAGAACTAAAAGAAGAGAAGGGCTAAGGACACAAGTCAGTGGTAGAGCACTACCTAGGGCGTAAGGCTGTGGGCTCAATTCGAGTACTATCACCACCCCAAAAGTAAACAGCCAATGTTTTCACAAGGATGGTGTCTGCAGATAATTAGTTTGGATTGTTTCTACGTGATCTGAAGTTTGATGAATGTAATTGAGAAAACAGGCAGTAAGCAGTTCCCTATCCACAGCTACATGAGATAATTTTTGTTTTTAAATGTACTTAACCAGGGCTGAGAGATGACTCAGTGGATAAGAGCATTGACTGCTCTTCTGAAGATCCTAGCAACCACATGGTGGCTCACAACCATCCGTAATGAGACCTGATGCCCTCTTCTGGAGTGTCTAAAGTCAGCTACAGTATACTAACATATAATAAATAAGTAAATCTGTTAAAAAAAAAAAAAACTTAACCACAAAGGTCTCACAAGTTCTAATCCTATATATGAAGGATTAAATGCCTAAAATTAAAGTCTATGACTCTGCCACTTAAAGTGAGGTAACTGGCAGCCATGGAGGTGGCTTGTACTTAAATCCTAGCACTGAAATGGCTGAGGCAGGAAGATCAGGAGCTGCCCATCTTAGATGACACAATGGACTCTGTGTCTAAAACACAGAAGTTGGGCATTGGTGAGAATGCTTAGCACACCAAGGCACTCTGCCTCCATACCTGACAACCTGAATCTGATCCCAGGCTCCACACAGTAGAAAGAAAAAAACCAACTCCTGCAAGCAGTTCTCTGACCTACAGACATAGACACACATACACAAACACACAAATACAGAAGTTGAGGAGGGCTAGGAATATAGCTCAGGGCTAGAGTGCTTGCCTAGCATGTAGAATACAATAATAATAATAATAATAATAATAATAATAATAATAATGTTATTATTATTATTAAATTAGTAAGATGATTATCACTGGTCTTTTGTTTATTTTATTAAGATTTATTTATTGTTATACCAAGGACACTGTAACTGTCTTCAGACACCCCAGAAGAGGGCATCAGATCTCATTACAGATGGTTGTGAGCCACCAGGTGGGTGCTGGGATTTGAACTCAGAACCTTCAGAAGAGCAGTCTGTGCTCTTAACTGCTGAGCCATCTCTCCAGCCCTTGTTTTATTTTTTGAGACAGGGTTTCTCTGTGTAGCCTTAGCTGTCCTGAAACTGTAGACCAAGCTGGCCTTGAACTCAGACATCTACCTGTTTCTGCCTCCTAAGTGCTGAGGTCAAAGTCACACACCACTCCACTGCCTTGCCATCACTCATCTTAAATCTTCCAGGGTACTCGACTTTAAAGTCACGCAAAGAAAACCATCTGGATAACAAGAACTACTAATAAACAGATATGATGTGAGAAACTAGCCAACATCATTAAAAATATCCCTTACAATCCCCAAATAAGTAATACCTTTATTCTAGGTGCCTGCTGCAGATCAGGGGCTGGCCAAACATCTTGAACTTATTCTCAGTAAGACAGCTAGTGTCTTAAAAAAAAAAAAAAAAAAATCTGTTTACTTATTTCTTTAGAATAGGAACTTACATATCCTAGGGTGGCCTCAAGTTCAGTGTGTAGTCAAGGCTCCTCCTACCTCTACCTCCCAGTGCTGGGATCCCAGCATGTGCCACCATGCTTGGCTTATGCAGTGATGGGGATCAAACCCAGGGCTTCATGCATGCTGGGCTAGCTACATCCTTAAGCCCTATTTCTTTTCTTTCTTTTTTTTTTTTTAAGATGTATTTATTTTATGTATATGAGTACATTATAGCTTCTTTAGACACATCAGAAGTGGGCATCAGATCTCATTACAGATGGTTGTGAGCCACCATGCGGCTTCTGGGAATTGAACTCAGGACCTCTGGAAGAGCAGTCAGTGCTCTTAACTGCTGAGCCATCTCTCTAGACCTAGGCCCTGATTTTTAATGGGCATCTGTACTTTACTCTCTGCAGGAGAGGCTACCTTACCCCAGTGAACACTGGCGCTCCTGTCTATATAAAGTACCCTGTCTACCATCTTTACCCCAGTGAACACTGGCGCTCCTGTCTACATAATGCACACTGTCTACTATCTTTAAATGCTACAGCCTCCATGTCACCCCAACAGAGGGAACAGATAAAAAGACAAAGGAAATGTGCATGGACACACATGAGAGACAGACAGACAGACAGACAGACAGTCGGACAGGTTAGTTATCGTCCACCTGGGTAACTGGCTCCTGTGGGAGGAATGCTCCTATCCCTGTGATCTGGAACTGTCTGTCACCTGAACTACAAGCTCCTGTGTACATGCAGGGAACTCCTTGATCCCCTGTGCCTGGCACAGAGGCTGGGGCCCAGTGGCTGCTGGGCACCTGACAGAAGCTGGTCAGCAGGGGCTTAGGTCTAGGAAAGAAGCAGTGAATGTCCTGGCCCTGGCCCTGGGCTGTGACCACGCATGCCATCTGCCCAGCATAGGGAGTGCTCCAGTGCTGACTGGTTGTGGCCTTCAGGGACTCGGCTTTGTGGGGGACGTTACAAAGCTCAGGACAAAGAGCCCAACTGTTTCAGTGTGAAGAACAGCAAAAAACTATGGCTTGGTTTTTCCTTGCAGTGCACACACATCTCTATGAGTTACAGGTGCTCCAGAGAAAGTTCAGCCCATAACTCCCTAAAGCAACTGTTGTTGCCTTTAACACTCTCCTTGTAAGTCCTCCTGGGCTCTCTGACTTAGTCCCTTGACAGAGGGGACAAACTGGAGAACCATTAAGCACGCTCTCAGACACTGGCCACATAGCGCCCATCCTAACCAAGCCACAGAGTGAGGCATTGAAAGTGTCGGCCGTTTCTCAGTATAAGCACACTAGGGCAGATTTTCTTTTCATCATTCCCATGGGGCCCATTGGATTCAACTGCCAGACTGGTCATCAAATATGGTTCCAGGAAGTCAAGCATGTACACAGGACTAGAATCCCAGCACTGGGGAGACCAAGGGAGCCGTGCGGCCAGTCTGGGTTACACGAGGAGACTATAAAACACACCACATGCACACAAAAAAGGTTCTTGGAAATAGCTGAACATAGAACAAAAATATAATCACATTCAGTTGCCTGTGGTGGAAAAATGGTGACGGCGACGTCCAACTTCCTTTAAGGCACAAAGGACTACGACTGAGGAAAGCAGGCCTGCCTAGGTTGTCCCATTCTGTACTTTTCAGTCAGGAGATCTCGCTTAGGCGACCAGCCTTCACCGCTCTGCTGATTGTTAGTGACACCACACCAACCATATTCCAAACCAAACACCATTTCAACCCCACCACTAACACCAAACTTGGAAAAACCCAGCCTGCTATAGTTCAGCGTCCCAAGGTTCAGCAACACACAGCACCTAGGACAGCATCAGTCCGCGGGACTGAGGCAAGGAATGAATGCAGACATGTCCATCCAAAGAAGCAGTGACCCTTGGCTCCAGGACCAAGACCAAGACAGTTCTCACAGCAGGACCCAGATTCTAAGCTGTGTGATGCTTCCTCCCAGTTCATCAACAGTCTTACCAAAACACAGTGCACACAGACAAAGCAATGACTGTGGGGGGTCAATTTGTGACATCTAGGTAGAAGGTTACAAAGCCAGGCAAAGGTCAGCTCTACAATCCAATTTCCCTGATGACCCAGGGAGGCTGTGCATCTGTAAGCTCAGGCAGTGGCCACACCAGCAGTAGCTGGGAAGATGGGACTGGAGTCACTGGGGAGCTGGTAAAGAACACTGCTGCTATATAACCCAATTGTCTTCTGCAAACACTACCTCCTATTATGCACCTACCATTGGGGTACCACCCAGAGCACCCCAGGGGTGTGAACGTACTGCATAGACTTGAGTTCAAACCTAACTCAAGACAGGGGGCACTATGCTGAATAAGCAGAGTGTGGCAGACCAAAGCTGGGGTCTGATGGCAAAACCCAACAGTACCTCTTTAGACAAGACTCTCAAAAGCAACTTCATTTACCATGTGACACTTAATAAATTGTAATACAGTTGATTTACAACCTCAAAGGACATGTTTTATTTTTAAGAATGAACAGAGGTTCTTAAAGTTTTAACCAGGGTATTACAAAAATTTAAAGTTTGTGTCCCTCCTGTAGCTGAGCAGGATCCTGACACAGCCACAGTAAGGCCCAACACAGACACACAGCTTCCTTCCTTCCTTCCATTCTCCCAGCAATGCCAGACCCTCTAGTTCTCCAGCAGCTGAGGAGCAAGGGCATCAGATGCCGGCTGTCTGTCAGGCCGGCTTGTTTCACTCCGTATGCCACAGACTGGACCCTACGCAACTTGTTAATGATCCACAAGCAGCCAGGAAGGAAGACCCCGACCCTGCTATCCTCCATCCCTGGGAAGCGCCTGCTCAGGGCAGATGGTGAAGGGAAGCCGTGCAGCCTGAGACTAATGCTTTGACATGCAGAGTCCTGTTAAAAGTCACCAGAAGCAAAGATGAACGGTACCTGTATGTGGGACAGCTAAGGCAGGCTTCTCAGCAGCCAGCAGAGCCTGTACGTGGCACACAGCACACTGACCTTGGCACCCTTGCCGAGAGCTCATACTTCAGACAAAGCAGAGTTACTTGCAGGGACAGCAGAGTATCACTAAGCAAAGGAGTGAGTGTGGAAACAATCTCCCAGGCTCCTACCTGGGAGGCTCTGGCCACGACCTCAGAGCACTGAGAAGGCCGTCCTGAAATGGAGCCAAGGGGAGAACACAGGCAGTGCCCTACATTCAGAATGTGCTTTCTAGAAATTGAGCCTTAATGGTGAAGGACATAAAATGAGCTGTGAACAGAAGACTAAAATTAGCACAGACCACGAAGACACTCATCATTTCCTTTATGATCAGTCTACAACTAAGACCAGTATAAAGGGCATCTGTAAAAGTTGGAAGGGAAAGGAAGCTCTGCCCCTCCCTCCTCTACCCAGAAGGGCCCTGGCCCCGGACACTCAATGGACGGACACTGCCAAAGGGTAGCTATTGGCTAACGTGAAGGTAGCCAAAGGCAGCCATTAGGGCACCATTTGCCCTGTAAATAAACAGCATGTTCCACACAGTTCTTTAGCGGTTAGAGAACCACCACCCCCTCACACTGAAGACAGGAAGTTGTGGAAGATGGCCCACACCCATCTCCAGCTGCATGGCAGCAGAAGCTGGGAAATGCCACACTCCCTTACCTCCCGAGGCCTCTCTACTAAAGCCAGGCACCTCGACCTTTCAAAGGCAACAGCTTCCAACAGTGTCACTGGGAAAGACCAGGGTAATGCCACCTGGGGTGGAGCAAGTAACAAAGGAGGCCGGGCGGAAGAACAGCCCTTCAGGAACAGCACTAAGTGCTTGTCAACCTTTGTCTTCTCACAGCGATTCCCTCTGCAGTGTAACTGCTTTTGATTAATTTTGTGATGAGTTTATTTTGGGGTGAGGAGAGATGGTTCAAGCTTACAAAGGATGAAACAAGAAAACAGAATGCCATCTGCTCCTGGCCAGCTTCATTGCTGTCACTCAAACTGGCGGAGCATTCTCACTAGCAGGGAGAAGAGCCAGAGAGGCGCACAGGCGGGCAGTTCCTATGCTGTGAACAGAAGGTAACAAACTGCCCTACAAAGTGCACAGACACTTGTAGGATCCACCCAAGAGAAACACAGGAAGACCCAGAGCAGGCCTGACCTGGCAGCCAGCCTCGCACACTGCTCTTCTCAGGTCAGAACACTCAGTTCTGAAGGAGCATGAGTAGCGGTAGCTGGCCTGTGGACCAGTCTGCACTCTCCAGAGCTGCTTGAATATGCTTCTTCTGCATAGAGAACCTGCAGTACGAGCACTCACTATCTAATCAGGCAGTAGGCATCCACTATGTAAGTGGTTGCTCACGTGCAATAAAGTCGATGCTGTCCCTGAAACGCTCCAGAGTGGCTTATCTCTGTGTGCTTTACAGGCCCACGGGCACTGCTGTCTTGTCAGGGACACCCTGGTACAGATGGCAATCTAGAAAGGCACATGATTGGGACATAGAACCCTCTGAAACCCAGCTTCAAGAGACAGTGGATTCTCAAGTTCAGGAGAATTGTGAACCTGCTGGTACTCGGATGAGGCTAAACCACCTGCTCTAACTAGGGCTGCCACAGGGATGCGGCCTCATGTGACTGAACATAGATAGCTTCCTCTTCAGTGGCCTACGCCTCCACCCCACCTACAAGGTGGCAGGAAGTCAGGCACAGAGTGCAATCCCAGCAGGGGTCTCACTCAATCAGAGTGGAAACACAAAAGGCAGAACAACAACCAAAGTAATCACTACACAAGAAAATGCCCTCCTCACAGAGACACCAGGAGCACTTGAGCACCTGCTACTCTCCTAGAAGACTGCAGTACAGTGTCCAGACCCAAGGGCAGCTCACTCCTATCTGTAAACAGGCAGCAGGGAATCCTATGCTCTCTTCTGGCCTATATCTGAGCCTGCACGTACATATGTCTACCTGTATCTAGACACCCAGATAGAACACAGACACACATACACCTTTTTTTAAAAAAGCAGCAGTCACCATTGGCTGTTCTCTCCCAGGTCCCCCTTGAGTGCAAAGCCAGCCACACACATCTAGCCCAGGGAGGGTCTCTTTTGCTCTTACTGGATAGCAGAGCAGCACACAATCCATGTGGGAGGAATAGACCCCAACACAGCTCCTTGGCAGTGGTGTTAACTGTCATGCACTCAGGGCAGTCTATTTTTCAAGTGGATGAGGTTGGCTCAGAAGTTACTCTATGTGAGACCCCTTTAGTTAGATGTCACTTGGGATAGTCACGACAAGTGCCTTCTTGTAGGCATCTCTGCAGCAGCATATGTCTTTTGAGCGGCCAATCTGCTCAAAATGAACAGCAAGCTAGTGGTTGAAACTGTCATTTTTAAGTAAGCTTCCTCCTTGGGAAGAGGTTGCTGGGCAGTGAGATACCCTGGTAGGTAAGGGCACCTGTTGCCAAAGCTGGTGACCCAAGGTCCATCCCCAGGACCTACAAGGTAGAAGGAGAGAACCAACTTATTCAGAGTGTCCTCTGACTTGATATGTGGGTGAACATACAACACAAAAAAACAAAGGTAACACTCTTTTGAAAGGAAATGGTGTAACCATAAGATCCAATGAAAAAGAAAAAAAAAAAAAGCACAGGACAACTACTTCTAGACAGAGATGTGGCAAGGAACTTCTCTCTGATCAGCCAACGCAGCTTCAGAATGTGATTCTGGGAACCCAGTTCATCCTCTCTGCAAGCAGTGCCATGCAGCCACAAAAGCCACAGACACAGCCCGGGCTTCTCCCTATACAGAAAAGCAGCTCTGGGCAGAAAGAGAAGGAGTTGAGGACATGAGACCATTTGGTCCCCAAGGTTCCTTCTCTGGTGGCTCGGTGGGTGTTCCTGGACTTGCAGGAGGATGAAAGAACATGAACGTGCAGTTTTCCCAGAGAACACCTAGAGTCATCGCTTCGCTGGCAAGCTCATGCTGACTCCTGGTGCACGCCGCAGTGCTCAGGTCTTAAAGCATTCACTAGCTAGTCGAGTGTGGGCATCCAGGAAGCTCCAGTCACAGACTAAACAGCTTCCAGAGCACTTGGATGTGAACCACCACACACAAGGCTGAGCAGCCCTCACTCACGAGAGTGGCCTGTCTGCAGTGTCTGCAGTGTGACCTGTGCCAGAGCCGTAGGAGTGTTAGACTCAGGCTTAGATGCTGGCTATTGACTAGGAAAGGCATCCTGTAAGATATGGTCCTGTTGCCAGTTTCAGACATTCAGAATCTACAGATTGTCAGAAAAGGCTTGAGATGTGTCAAGCATGGTGGAATATGACTGAAGTCTCAGGAATTCAGAGACTGAAGCAGGAGGATTGTGAGCTTAGGGCAGCCTGAGTACAACAGTGAAAACCTGTGTCGAAAAGTGAAAGGGACTGGGGGTGCAGGGTAGCTCAGTAGCTGGCAGAATGCTTGCCTAGAGGGCCAGTGATTCATCCCCCCCCCCCAACTACATAAACCCAGCACAGCAGATCACACTTGTAATAAAGTGCTGTGGACTCAAGGATAAAGATTCAAGGTCATCCTTGATACTCAGCCAGCCTGGGATGCCCATGACCCTGTCTGAAAAGAAAAGCTGCTGAGGCTTCTGCTAAATGCTGCTGAGAAGGGGAGGCTGTGGAGTGGAGGACTCCGCAGCGAATGGCTGTCCAGCGCTGGGGACTTAGGGACTTTTCTCTGAGGCTGGCAGATGTATAAGCTCTCATCTTATTCAAATGAAGCTGAGAGCAGATGTGGGTTCCTTCTAAAATTACAACATAAGGGCAGCTCCCCTGACCCAATGAATCCCGCTTTGTGAACTCTCAAGAGTAAGTTCCTCTGTTTTTACAGGAAAACCACCCAAGCACTACTGTCTCGAGGGTGCCTAACTGTGTAAGCTACTCACTCTCCCAGTCACTCACTCCAGGAAGCCCTCTTGGTAAGAACCCTGAATGTCCCTTGAGGGAAAAAAAATTACCCAACTCTTTAGGCTGCTAGCCACAATGGCAGACCTACCAATTTTGACCATATGACCTGGGCAGACCCCTGCAGTTTACAAGGGTTACTTCAAGAACATTAAGAACTTTTATTACTGGAGGTGAACTTAATAGTCAGCTCAGGATCATTTTACAAGAAGACGGAGAGAAAGGGGAGTGAAGAAGAGAGGCAGAGAGATGAGAGCCATGAGCTCTGGCTGAGACTGTGACACATTGCCAGACACTAAGGGCAGCGGAAGAGCAGAAGGTTCCGCTCCTCCCGACACTGAAGCGGTCTATCTGAAGGCTGAACAATGTTTGCCTTGACTAACTGGAGTTGGAGAGATACAGGCCTTGATAAGGTTGTTCACTGACAGAGAACCATATCTTATTTCCCAAAATGAAACAGGTCAAGAGTGACTGGAGTAGAAGAGCTCACTAGGCTTGGAGAGAAAGCTGTGGTGCCACTGCACTGTCTACTGAGAGTCACACAGAGGGAACTCTGTCACACCCCAGGCTGCTGTGAGGTGGGCAGATACAGCAAGGCTTACAGCACACTCAGCAGTTTCTCTGGGAAGCCACATAAAGGCAATTCCGACTTACTTCTCTGGCCCATGGCTCAAATTCAGGGCTTCCCAACGCAGGAACACTACTGGCCCTCTGTGCAAATCCTCCTGACTCTGTCATTAGCTTGGTACAGGGGACCACAGACACTGTATCTTTAGGCAGCCATGTCCACGCACACTTGTAAGAATACTTACCTTGTGCCAGGTGGGTGCCATAGTCAGTGACCACAGGGCATGTGGGCTCTGGGATGGACCAAGATATAAAGTGGCAGTTCTAACAAACTTGGGTCAACATCAGGCAGCACACAAGACCCAGGACGGAGTTCCATGAAAGGAAGCACACATTTGAGCTGCAAGGTGCAAGCTGGACGGGCATGCTAGATAAGTGTGATCCACGGTGCTGGAAGAAATCCTCCTGGGCACTGCAGGAGAACAAAGGAGCCTGGATGCCACTGGGGCTAGATCTTCGGGTTTATTTGTTTATGGAAAAAAAAATGAGACAAAAAATATTAAGCTGGGCAGTGGTGGTGCATGCCTTTAATCCCAGCACTTGGGAGGCAGAGGCAGACAGATTACTGAGTTCAAGGCCAGCCTGGTGTACAGGGTAAGTTCCAGGATAGCCAGGGCTACACAGAGAAACCCTGTCTGGGGTGGGAGTGGGGGGAGTAGTCAAACAGAACTGAAAACTTCAGAGCTATTATTAAAACAAGCCAGGGTGGTGGTAGCACACACCTTTAATCCCAACACTTGGAAGTAGAAACAGCCAGGGCTACACAGAAAAACCTTGTCTTAAAGACGAAAAGCATATTAGCAATAAACTGAAAGGTATAAGGGTGTGGGGTGGTGGTGGTGTGGAATCTGACCAACCAGATTAGGAAGTAACCAACAAGAGCTGGGAAGACAGCTCAGTGGGTAAAGTGCTTGTTATACAAGTGTGAGGACCCCTAGGACCAACAGAAAGCCGGACACAGAGGCCTATCTATAATCCCGGTGCTGCTGTAGGAGATGGGAGACAGGAGAATCCCTGAACACTCATGAGCCAGACATCCTGGCCTAAGCAGCAGTGACACAGACATCCTGTTATGAACAAGATGAGAGAGATGGAAGACCAACACCCAGTGCACAGGTGCACATGCACACACAGACTGGACACACCTACAGGCACACACACACAGGTACACATGAGACCGGACACACAATAAAATAAAGGCAAGCAGCTTGGTATCTCTGCAGTATCAACAAGTACGCCAGGCTTGGTGGACACTTGGCCTACTGAGGTATGTGACAGAGTGACCAAGCAATGAAAGGAAGGGGAGGGACTCTCAGAACTAAGCAAAGCCATTCACTCCTGCCTACTCAAAACCCACTCAGGGCACTGCAGGTGCAGATGCCATCCTAGAAGCAATGACTCAGGTATGAGTCCAGGTTTCTAAGGTGCCCAGCCTTCGTGCCAGTATTAGCTGCTGCTGGGAAAGAGTTAGCATCAACACTGAAGGGTAGAAGGGAAGAGATGCACATACACATACGCTCAGGAAGGCCTCAAAGCACTTAGGAATACCAGCCCAATGTGGAAGACACTGCCAAAAGGATTCTGAAGGAAGAGACTGGGAAAGGGACAATGCAGGGGGACGGGGGAGGCAGGGCGGGGCTCAGGTCAGTAAGGGATGAAGGAACAGCAGAAAAAAGCGGAGTCCAGACTGGGCCACACAACAAGATTCATCACAAAACAAAACAAAAAACAGCAAGCAAGCAAGCAAAAACACAGAAAATCCCAAGGGCCAGGGAGGTGGCCAGTGGTACAGGGCTTGCCCAGGCCCTGGGTACCATCCCAGTATCATCAAAAGAGAAAGACAAAGAGAAAAAAACCATCATCTCAGTAGATTATCATCCAAAAGGCCTCTACAGGGAACTTTTCATTCACTTCAATCCCAATATGCCAGCAATTAATTCCATTACTCAATAAATACCAGGTCCTGGGGTTCCTATTAAAATGCAAAAGTAGCAGACAGGACAGAAGCCTAGCAGAGGGATCTGGTAGCCTAAAACCAGAAAATCATTTGCTTTTCCCTGTTTTCCCACTACCCCAAGCTGCTGGATGGGATGAATAAATCTTACTTACTCCCGGAAAGTCCAGCTACTGTAAATCTGCTGGGACAGCAGACACGGGGTGCAGCTCTGTTGGCTCTCCCTGTTAATTTCCTACCAGCCCGGACAATTTCAAAGGCTTTCACACCTCCTCAAAGTTCCCATCAGAAGCCAAATTTAGTTCATGCAAACCAGGGCAAGCAAGAACATTTAAATCTCAAGGGCCACTCAAGACGAGAACTTCCCTATCTCCATGTTATATACTCCTACCCCAACCCATCAAAATGAGTCATGGTGTCTTGATCTCTTCTGCACAAAGTATAGTTTTCCTGGCTTTGAAGCAATGGTGTCTAAATACTCTAAGAGCATCTCTTGGACCATGACATTATCAACTTTCTATACTAGTAAGGAATTTTAGGGCACTACTTATACCACAGGACTTCAACCCAATCAGGCACTGGGTTCTATTTCAGAATGAAGGTAGCTATAACATGTCAGCTAGAAAAGCCACCCACAGCGGAGCTGTCTTGTCTTCAAGTCAGGAGCTACTGGAGTGGGAGATGCCCATTATCTGAAACAAATCACTCCCTGAAAGTGGCAGAATCAAAGAGCTGAACAATAAGAAAAAGAGCAGAGCCTGACCAGCAAGCACACCTTCCACTACTGAAGGGGGACAGTGTCCCTAGGAGCTCCTTCCATTCGGTCAACCACGCTCTCTCCCTGGGCTAGCTAAGCCAGTCTCTGTTCTGACCAGTCCTCTATATGCTCCTTCAGTTTTACCATTCCTTTGCAAATGCTAGAAGAGTGAAAACCATTCTTACATCCATTTCCATATGCAGACAAATCCTACAGACTCTATAGACCTATAACATCAGCCACCTGTCAACAGTAAAGATCACAAACACCTAGGATCCTTCTGGAAGCTGCGGCCTGCCCAGAGGTGTTTGCTTCCACTGCCGCCTTCCCTAAGCACTCAAATGTCTGCTTCACCTTTTGGGCTTTGCCCATTTGTTTCGGAGTGTGTAGACCTTCTTGGTCTGAGTAGAAAATAAATTAGAATAAGGAATTGATTCTGCCTTTGCTGTAGAACTGTACACAAAGCTGCACAATCTGAATTATGACAGCTCAAATAGGACTTTGATAATGCTGCCCACTAGCACACATTATCAAACACTTATTTTAAAAAAAACTTTTATTTCCCACCAATTGTAAGCATAATTTCTTTGAGCTGAAAAAAAAAAAAAAAAAAAACAAAACAAAATGAAGAAAAGATTTGGATAAATTAGCCTTTATTTTAGAAAAATAGATTTAGATTCATTCACTCAAGGTCATTCAAATGCTGGTTTTAAAAAGTGGCAAAATTGAAGCCGGCATGGTGGCACACATCTTTGATCCCAGCACTCTGGAAGCAGAGGCAAGCAGATTTCTGAGTTCGAGGCCAACCTGGTCTGCAAATCAAGCTCCAGGACAGCCAAGGGCTGTTACATAGAGAAACCCTGTCTTGGGCAAAAAGCAAAGACAAAATAAAGCAACAAAATGCTCAGAATTGTAAGACAAAAGGCTACTTTTAAAATGTAAAACAGGGAAGTACTTCTATAACCATCTTCGAAACTACAAATATGCAAGGTGGCACACTCCTTAATCCCTGCACTCCAGAAGCAAAAGCAGTCTGAGCTCCATGAGTTCAAAGCCAGCTTGGTCTACAGAGCAAGTTCCAGGACTGCCAAAGCTACACAGAGAAACCCTATCTCCAAAAGAAAAAAAAAAAAAAAGGAAGAAAAGAGAGAACATAAAATAGTCACACTACGAAAGCCCAAGGGTCCAAGCCCCCGGAACAGGCTGTAGAGATCCTAGCATCTTACTTAACTTGTACTTAACTTGTGGGGCTTACTAACAACTTACTACTGTGTGGGGTGAAAGTGTAGAAGAGAAATTGGAGAAGATTGAAGAAAAGAGATTTCAAAGCCAGCCCACTCTGCGCCAACAACATTCTTAACACAACTTTAACAAGGCTGAGATGTCGGGGCAGGCCACTCTGACCTAAAAGCGTAAAAAACCACATTCTACCATAACTTATTTATGATGCAAATTTGTTACCAAATCAGTCTGTTTCAGTATTAAAGATTCAACTGTCTCCACTTGGGATGGTCTGTTTAGCCAGCAACCTCCACACATCAGAGTGGCTTCCACGACAATCTTCATGTGCTGTTGCTACGCTGGGATCCCCCTGCATTTAATCTGATATAGAAATCTGCCCACGGATCTGACTCCTTAGTGGAATCTGTCCAGCCAATTCAGAGATTAGACATGCAATACAAATGTCACTATTGATCGCTCTACTTACACAGAGTACACTAGCTATAAATACCACCCCTCACCCCAAAAGCTGACGCACATCAGGCTCAAGTAAAAAGAACCCTGTCAAGGAATCTGGAAATCAAGGCCACCCCAAAAAAAGTTCTGTCAGTCAAGAACACCAAACAACAGCCTGAGGCTTTCTACTTTCCTAAGTGAAGCTCAAAATAGATTTCAATCTCCAGCTGATGGGTCTCACCCGCTGTCTTTTAACCTATAAGCTGAAAGCAGAATAAAGTGCCTGCTCTCTTCACACAAGGAACAGGATCTATTTTGCACATGCTTATTTAAGATGCCTGGCGAGTGTGGTTTTGGTTAATCCTCACAACCCCCGCACTGACATTTAATCAGAAAACTTATTTTCTTTAGAGGACTTAGCTACTCATAAAGACATCTTTTGCGTTTTCAATTCACTGTTTCATACATGGAGGGGGGCTACTTTCATAATACCTTATGAACCTCGAGAACCCCCTCAAGTGGACCGGATCTCAAAAAACAGACACCATCTCTGCCCATGATCAAAGGACAAAAAGACAAGGAAAGAGGCCATTTGGAGAGGGTCAGGCAGCTATAGGAATGGGTTCAGTGAGTCGCCTAACCTCATGGCTTGCCACTCCTTGGTCTAGTCAAAGAGCAAGTCTCCTTCCCTGCCGTGTCCCTAGCAGCCCTGCCGTGTCCCCCTCGACAGGGCAGCAGACCCTGTGCGTACAGTCACCCTTCACCAGCACAGGTCTTTCTCTTCTCAACACTTGTCACCAGCTCCAACGATCAGTATTTGAATGTCTGTGTGGCTATAGCCTTTCTGGGGGTACGGTAGGTCTACGGTGGCGACCAACACACACCACCTCCAGCGCCTAGCACCGAAGAGGCTCTCCAGCTCAAGTCTAACGAATGAATGGACAGGAAGGAGTAAGGGGGCTGTCACCCTGGGGCCGCCGGGACCGCACACCGAGGCCTGAGGAAGTGAAATGTGAGGGGGCGGGGGTGTCGGCGAGCCCACCCTCCTCCCCAGGAGACAAAGGAAGAGGGCCTGAGGTGGTCCGGTCCGGACAAGGAAGCGGCAGGGGTGTGGACCAGTGGGGACAAAGGGTAGCTGGGCCATGTTGGGGTCGGGCTGGGGGGCCTCGGAGGTGACACGGACCGCGGAGAGATATAGGCGAGTGGGGGTGTCGCAGGGGCCGCCAGCCGCAAGCGGGGTCTAGGGCGGCGACGACGTGCGACAGGAGTCCCCCTGAGCCGGGAGGGTCGGGGAGACGGCGCGGCCTAAGGGCCCCCCCACCCCCCGGCTCCGCACCTGGTAAATAGCCGCCCAGTTCCCAGCCTTGTCGATTTGCTCGAATTCCTTCTCCATTTCCATGGCGGGACGGGTCAGCTGCCCGAGTTCCCTCGGCCGTCCGCCGCGCTAGGCCGCGTCGCTCCGCGTCCCGAGGCCCGTCGCCCGCCACCACCTCAGCCCCAACCTCCCCAGCAGCGGCTTCTGCATGTCAAGCCGGCAGCCGGAAGTACGCACCCCCGCCTCACCGCGAGCTCCGCCCTCTGTTGGGAGGACCAGTCAGAGAGCGAAGAGGCACTTCCGCGGGGGCGGAACGGGGGCGGGGCATAGTGGAAGAGGCAGGAGCCGGAGGAGACGGCCCGCTGCGCGCGCCGCGTGCCACTTCCCGGGTTCCGCGTTCGGGCGGGCGCGCGCCCGGTGCCCAAGCGACCCCCGGCGGCGCGCCCAAGGCGCGTGGGCCGAGGCGGGGCTGGGGGGAGTATCTTGAGTTCGAGCCTCAAGCCAGGCGGTTAAGTCAAGCGGCGAGGGCGTGGCCTCGAGCTGGGCGGTTGAGTAGGAGCTGCGTTTCCTGTCCCGATCTTTGTTTTTCTGTTTTCCTTTTTTCTTTTTGTCTTGGTTTTTCGAGACAGAGTTTCTCTGTTTAGCCCTGGATACCCTCAAACTCGCTCTGTAGACCTAGAGTAGCCTAGAACTCATAAATCCGGCTGCCTCTTTTCCCAAGTTCTGGGATTAAAGGTGTGTGCCATCTCTTCGGGCTCCGTCCTTTATTTTTAACTCAGGGTCACGCTATTCCAGGCTGGCCTCCCACTTGCTGCCGAGCCAAGGATAACCTCTTATTTGCTGTCAGGCGAAGGATGATCCTCCTGCCTCCACCTCCCACGTCTTGGAATCAGAGACATGCTTTGTGGGGGATAAACCAGAACTCCATGCGTGCTAGGACGCACTCAGGCCACATCCCAGCGAGCAGAGTGTTTGTTTTAGACAGTGAATCACTCTGTAGCCCGAGCTGGCCTGGAATTCACCACATAGCGCAGGCCAGCCTCCAGCTCGGGATCTGCCTACCTGTCTCCAGAGTCTTGGACACGAGTACTAACACCCAGCTGCCCAACCTGCTTTCCTGAAACTTGGGAAAGTCCATGAGATTTTTAACCCAGGCAGTATGAACCGATGGGACATGTGGTGCTAGTTTTCTGTCTTTCTGCAGTATCAAGAAAATCCTGACCAGATGTGGTGGCACTTGCCTTTAAACTCTCCAGGCAGAGGCAAGGAGTTCCAGGCCAGCCTGGTCTATGTAGTGAGTTCCGGGACAGCCAGTTACACAGTGAGACCTGTCTCAAAACAGAAAACAACCAAAAGTGAAAATCGTCCTTGGGGCTTATAACCATACTAACTCCACTTCCAGGCCCTCTTCTGACCTTCAAGGGCATGGGGTATACATGTGATACCATTCTACTGTACATGCATGCATATAAAAACGTCATACAGCCGGTCGGTGGTGGCGCACACCTTAGGCAGAGGCAGGCGGATTTCTGAGTTCGAGGCCAGTCTGGTCTACAGGGTGAGTTCCAGGACAGCCAGGGCTATACAGAGAAACCCTGTCTCAAGTCATACAAATAAATCTATAACCAGGGTGAGCCTTGAGTGTTGCTTCTGATGCATGGACTCCTTGCGGTATATGTGAAGGGTGGAATTACCTTCCCTGGGGAAATGTAACGAACGTACATTTAAACATCCATTCTGGGCTCAACATGGGATAGAAAGGGAGAATTAGGCCGGATCCGTGTCCTGTGTCCAGTTTCAGGTCCTGGCGTAACAGAGTGACTTCCAGCTTGTTTTTGGGTTGCTGTGACTTCCAGCTTGCTCTTGGGGTGCTGTGACTTTCAGCTTGCTCTTGGGGTGCTGTGGTAGGCAAAGGGCCCGTGTTTATTTATTCTCCACAACTCCCCTCCCACAGAGGCATTTTGATTCCCATCTTAAGGCTAACAAGAGCAAAGCGCAAAGACACAAAGCCCTTGCCCAAGGCCACGCAGGGCTAGCCACTGAACACACCTGCAATCCTAGTCCTTGAGAAGCTGAGGCAGGAGGATCATGGAGAATCCGAGGCCAGCCTTGTCTACATGGGAAGTTCCTGATACAGAGTGAAACCCTGTCTCAAAAAGCCACAAACAAAGCAGGCTTGCAAATGGGCAGAGGGGCTGGGCTCCAGCCTGGCTGTGGGAGGATTTCTTGCACAGGAGCCAGGTTGCTGGGGCCGCTAGACTTGGGTCCTAAGACCCATGATGCAGCCTGGGGTGGATTCCTGCGAAAGCTCAGCATCTCCACCATGAGAGAAAGCTAAGACTGCCTACCTCACAAGGGGGGCTTATCGAGGGGCTCAGCCACTTTCCAACTAGCAGCAAACTACCCATTAAAATCAATTATATGTGCACCACGGAACACGTTTTGAGGTCTGAGGACAACTCGCTAGAGTCGAATTTCTCCTCCCATTGTGTGAGACCCAGGGACTCAAACTCAAGTCTTTAGACGTGGCAGCAAGCAGCCTTATCCAGGGAGCCCTCTAGCCAGCCCATGAATTCTTGCTGGGTAAAGACGGCTGGTCTGCTAAGCAACATCCTTACAAATAGAGTGCTCCACTAAGAAATCTAAAGTTGACCGTTGTGGTGAAAATTTGGGGACCCCACACTTGGAGGTTGCGTAATTGACGTACTTGCCTATGTAAGCACCTCCGAGCAGATGGGGTCCCAGTATACTAAGCTGAGTGCCCACCCTGAGCTCAAAGGTTACTCAGGAGTGCCTGGCGTGCCTCCCCTCCCCCATGACTGGATCCCCTCATGTGTTTTTCTTCGTTGCCATGCTCAGCGCAGAGCCCAGGGCCCCCACAATGCTTGGTAGCCACTCTGACCCTGAGCTTCATACCCTGGCCCCTCTTTTTATTTTTTCTTTGACACAGTTTGTTTTAGACAGCGAATCACTCTGTAGCCAGAGCTGGCCTGGAATTCACCACATAGCCCAGGCCAGCCTTTTTTGGTTGTTTGTGGAGACACTGAAGTGCCTCCACAGGCCTTGACCTTTTCGATCCTCCTGCCCCAGCCTCTTGAATAGCTGGGATGACAGGCCTCTGCCACCAGGCCCGGCTGGTCACTGCTCACAGGCCTCAGCGTTGACTGGCATGGTGGCTCTCCCGAGGCATGAGGCCCTTCTCCACCACTTCTGGCTCCAGCAAGCTGTCTTTCCTTGGCTGTAGCTCATCACTCGTGCCTTGTTTTCACAGGGCCTCTCCGGCTCCTCTTGTCGGACAAACCTGTCTACTCTGTAAGAACACTTGTCATTGCGTCCCGGACGTAAGTAGCCAGTCCAGTAGATCCAGATCTCCTCCTGAGGCCCCTAAGTCAATGCCATTTGCAAAGACTCTTTCCCCAGATGAGGTCCCATTGGTGACGTGACTTCTTAGGGGCCCCTCCTTAACCCCCTGAAGTGGCAGACAATGGAACCCCATGAGATGTACTCGCCTGAAGGAGAGGCGAGTGTCAGTGTCTCCTCTCCGCTCTCCGTATATCAGCACCGGGCATGGTGCTGCCTTCCAGAGGAGAATGCTGTCTTTTCAATCTGCTTAGACAAAGCCCCGGTCTAGGACTGGCGAGGTGGCTCTGTGGTTGGGGGCCCTCACTGCTCGTGCCACCGTTTGTTTACCAGCACCCACAAAATAGCTCACAATCGTCTAATTCCAATTCTGGGGGATCAATGCCTCTTCAGGCACATGTGTAAACACACACTTGTGCTCACACACGCACACTCGCACACATACACACACATGCCGGTGCGCACCCAATATAGGTGCAAGCACACAAAACAGGCACACTCAGACACGTACACACGCATGCCATGTGTGCACACACAAAACACACTTAGAAAGTGTTTATTTTTTTTAAAAGAATAAAGGTCCATTCCTAGTCCTGGCTCCCATACCCAGATGACCCTGGCAACCGGCCCATCTGCCTCTCCTCCCTCTCTCTCCATTGTCTGCTTTCGTCCATTCTGTGTCCCTTCCCAGTATGCATGGCTGGCTTCCACCGTACATCTTCGTGCCATCCAGTCCTGACCAGGGCCCTCTGCTTGTGCGTCTTCTCTCCCTTCAAGTCTCATGCTGAGTGTCGCCTGCCGGGGCGGGAAAGCCTCCTGTCCCTCTCTCTGCTGGGCCCTTTGCTGGTGTGTCTCCTGGCAGTCCTGCTCCACTAGGGCAGGAAGGACCTCTCCTCCCCCATGTTCCAAGCACCTGACATTTGCTGAGAACAGGGACTTCTATGACCTAAGTGTCACCACCTCCCCACCCGCCTTGAGACCTATGGACAAAGACAGCCCTGCCCGGGATGCCCCCACCCCGCTACGCCCCCACCTCTGATCCTGACTATGGCTGTAGCTGACTAAAAAGTAAACAAAGCAGCCATGTGTGGCCAGGCAAGCCTGTGAAACACTCCAGCGTCCTCACTCAGGTTCTGGATTTACTCTTTTTAGATTCTACTAAGGCAGCATTTCTCAACCTGTGGGTCGAAACGCAGGAAAACGCAGATATTTACATGACGATTTACAACAGTAGCAAACTTACAGTTAGAAAGTAGCAATGAGGGCTGGTGAGATGGCTCAGTGGATAAGAGCACTGACTGCTTTCCCAAAGGTCCTGAGTTCAAATCCCAGCAACCACATCGTGGCTCACAACCATCTGTAATGAGATCTGACACCCTCTTCTGGTATATCTAAAGACAGCTACAGTGTACTTACATATAATAATAAATAAATCTAAAAAAAAAAAAAAGAAAGAAAGAAAAAAGAAAGTAGCAATGAGGTCTGGAGAGATGGCTCAGTGGTTAAGAACACTGACTGCAGCCGGGCGTGGCGGCACACGCCTGTAATCCCAGAACTTGGGAGGCAGAGGCAGGCGGATTTCTGAGTTCGAGGCCAGCCTGGTCTACAGAGTGAGTTCCAGGACAGCCAGGGCTACACAGAGAAACCCTGTCTCAAAAAAAAAAAAAAAAAAAAAAAAAAAAAAAAAAAAAAAAGAAGGTTGAGAGCCATTAGCCACCACACTAAGGGGAGAAGTCAATACAGTAAATACAGTAAGTCAGTGATCAGCCAAAGTTTTAATCATCCCAGGATTTGCAGGTAGAGCAGGACAGCTGTTTTCTTCTTTTCTTTCCTTTTCTTTCCTTTTTTAAAAATTTATTTATTTATCATGTGAGTACATTGTTGCTCTCTTCAGACACACCAAAAGAGGGCATCAGATCTCATTACGGATGGTTGTGAGCCACCATGTGGTTGCTGGGATTTGAACTCAGGACCCCTGGAAGAGCAGTCAGTGCTCTTGACCGCTGAGCTACCTCTCCAGCCCAGGACAGCTGTTTTCAAAGCATGGTGCTAATGCTGACCACTGACTGAGCGAGGTCAGCAAGTGACTCAGATGGGGACATCAGCCTACAAGGAGCACAGCTCAGAGCTTAGGAGCCGAGGTAACCAGCAAGCTAGGATTCTAATGTCACTTCATCTAGGACACCCCCGCTCCTCTCCTGATAACTCCCACGCCCCACCCTGTCCCTTTACTACGTGCCGTGGCACTACATGCCTGCTTGATGTGTTTGTCATCTCGTGGCCACTAACTGCGAACGTTGTGCGTACAGTGGGGCTGGGTTGTGTTGCCCAATGCCATCTCCCTTGAGCTGGAAGTCTGCAAGTCATTTTCCCCAAACCCCCACCAGTCCTTGGAAAGGTTTCAGAAGTCAGGATGACAAGGGCTTCTTTGCCTCTCATAGACTGAGTCCCTTGGAATGTTTGGCTCAGCCACCCAGTGCCGGGAGCCCAGAGGCAGGAAGGGCATGGTCTCACCTCCCTGAACCTCAAGACTTTCTTGAGATGTCCTAGCACATTTAGGCCTCTGCACTGCTTGGCTAGCCAGTCCCTGAAATGGGGTTACCAGTGCTGGGAAAGCCAGAGTGCTGGCAGCCAGAGACAGGCTCCAGCCTGCAGCTGCCTGGGCGTCCGTTAAACTCCAAAGTCCTTTTAAGGTTTTTGAACTGTTTCACTCTCGCAGGGACTGTAAAAAGGTACAATCTGCACACCCCAGTGCAACAGCGAGCCTGGGTCAGAGAGCGCCATCGCTGTCACTTCAGAGTCACAGACCAAATTGCTTAACCTCTTAGCGTTGGCCTAGATAATTTCCTTTGAGAAACCCCGACTGAAAGTGGCCTTTGCAAAGTGGGAAGTGTATTGGCCTATGAAATTAGGAAGTCCAAAAGCATCCTGCTTCAGGCACAGCGTGATCCAGGGGCCCGGGCAATGTCACTGCAACTCTGTGTCTCCTCAGCCCTTCTCCCTTGCCCTGTGCTGACTTTGGTCCTGGGTGGGGTCTCTCCTGCAGATAACAGGGATGGCCCAGCAGCTCTCTCTTCCAGCATATATCCTGATGTCTCTTAAGTCCCATGGAGGGAAGAGGACAAGTGCCACCTCTAGGCCGATCTCTGTCCAGAGGAGAACTCGTCACATGAAGCAATCACTTAACAAAGGCCGTGCAGCTGGAAGGGTAAAACAGGGTTTGATTGTGCATGGACATCTGGCCGAAGTACCTGTGCCCTCCTCCAGGACATTGTACAGTCTCTCTAGGAATTCCCATGAGCTCTAAAAATAGCACAGTGGCGCTGAAAATGCCAATCATGGTGACATCTATTACTTTAAAAAAAACAGATGTGGTGGCACACGCCTGTAATAGACAGTCCAGAGGTTCAGAGTCGTCCTTAGCTACATAGAGGGTTCAAATTCAGTCTGAGCTACATGAGACCCTGCCTTAAATATTTATTTTATTTTTTAACTTAACACTGTGAAAGTCTATACTATTTATTCCCTTTGAACTGCAGCGCAGAGAAGTTAAGCAATTTGCCCACAATTGCCCAGGACTTGAACTTCTGGTTCTGAAGTTCTGTGAATAGGAGTTCTGCACCCTTTCCGGACGGAAGGGAGGCGGGGCTACCCAAAACTCCGCCCCACTTACGTCCTCCCTGGGCTCTTCAAACCCTTGAAAAGACTCTCCCACCTCTCCGCTGCCGGAAAACATTTCGGACTTGATTCCAGGCCATTATAAATAAACACACAAATATAATCCCAAGCTGGCCGTCTCGTAAGAAGAGACGAGAGGAGGCGGCATTTAGGGGAACTGGGGGAGTCACGTGTGTGCTGAGAAAGGCTGCAGAGAGGCATGGGGGGGTGGGGTTCGTGGAGGGAAGTGGAACTCAGAGATGGAAATGAGGTTTGGCCTCAGGCTTTCAGCAAAAGAGGCGTCTGGGAGGGTTGCTAGAGGCCAGGGCACTTCCTCACCCTCCCTGCCAGGGTCAGGGCACTTCCCCACCCAGAGACAGTGGTTCTGGGTCCGGATCCTGGAACCTGGCTGTCTTGGGCAAGCGTGCTCTTGGGCAAGCCAGTTTCTCACCCTTTTCTGTCTTACGTAAGCGATGAGGATTTAGTTAAATGAACAGGCGTGTCCAGTGCTCGGCTCTCGAGTTAGCAGCAAGCACTTCGTTAATTGAGTTCTTAGGATATCAAGCGTGCAGGTTGTCGGCTAGCTCTCAAACATTCTAATATATACTGTACCTTCTTACATCCTGCCAAAGCCTGCTCGGTGGGTGGACACACAACCCTGCAACTGTGCAGCCCCGCCCCTAGCCTTGGTGGGCTGTACTTTTGTTGTCTTGAAATTGTAAAGTTTTGTTTTGTTTTGTTTTGTTTTGTTTGTTTGTTTTTGGTTTGGTTTTTGTCGAGACAGGGTTTCTCTGTTATAGCCCTGGCTGTCCTGGAACTCTGTAAACCAGGCTGGCCTCAAACCCAGAAATCCGCCTGTCTCTGTCTCCCAAGTGCTGGGATCAAAGGCATGTTCCGACACTGCCCGGCTGCAAATAATTTTTTATTTCTAGTCTTTTTTTCAGTGTTGGACAATTGAACCCAGGGTCTTATCTACCACTGAACTAGGTCGCCAGCCCTCTTCAAAGAGCTGGTCTCAGAGGAGCGGTCTAATGGTCATGGTTTTGAAAGCTATTGGCTTAGCGACTCTTCCTTCGTCTCTGAGACAGAGCACCTGGCAATTTAAGGGGCAAGAGAGGTTTTGCTGTTGGTGGTGGTTATTTTATTATTTTATTTTATTTTATTTTATTTTATTTTATTTTATTTTATTTTATTTTATTGCGGCACATGATTCCAAGAATGACAACAGTACAGTCCATCATATAGAGGGAGAGGCATCCGGGAAGTGGCTTCATCCTGGGCAGTGGGAGTGCAGTTCTCACTCCTTAGCAAATCAGGAAACAGACAGGACCTGAAACAAGGCCAGGTTTATATATATGTATGTATGTGTATATAATACATACATACATATATATATATATGTGTGTGTGTGTGTGTGTGTGTGTATGTGTGTGTGTGTGTGTGTGTGTGTATATATATATATATATATATATATATATATATATATATATATCCCACAATGCCCACGGCACACCTGATGTTCACCAGTCTGACCATATCGCCCCGTTCCACAACCCCCAGGTAACACCACCAGCTGGGAGTCAAGTGTCCAGACACATGAGGCTCTGGAGGACACTTTCCCAAGCCGGAACACCATCGAAGCAGTTTCTGCCTTTGAAAATGGAGTAGCCTTGCCCTGCCACTCCGGGAGAGATCAGGGCAGCTCGTCCTGGGGACTGAACTCGGGTCACCAAGCTTGGCAGCAAGCGCCTTTACCCACAGAGCCATCTCGTTGGCCCAGTGATAGGAACTAGTAATGGAATAGCTACACATACTGGGCAGAAACCCCCGGGCAGCTTCAGGGCTACGCGAGCGTCTCTCCTATTCACTGCAGTGGTCCAGTGGGAGTGGTCTTGTGACCCGGGTAGTGAACGTAAACTGAGCAGATCTGCGGTCTGTCTGGGCCCTTGTTTTCTGTGTGTGCATGTCCAGGTGTGTGCACATGTGTGTGGAGGCTGGAAGAAACTTTGGGTGTCATTCCTTAGATGTTGACTACCTTGTTTTGTGTGTGTGTCTGGGGGGGGGGTGTCTCACTGGTCTGGAATGCACCAAGGTGTCAGGGCTGGCAGGTCGGCAAGCCCCAGGGATTGGCCTGACTCTGTCTCCCCAGCGTTGGGATTACAAAAGCGCACGCCACTCAGCCTGGACTTCTCTACCCCGACCCCCACCTGAGTCCTGGAGACTCAGGTCCTCACGCTTGCATGACTTCACTGAGCCATCTTCTCAGCCTTTCTTTCTGAGACAGTGTTCCCCCGCCCACCCCCCCCCCCAGCTCAGGCTGACCTTGAACTCTTTATTTTGTTATTGTTTAGTTGGTTGGTTTTGGTTCTTTTGTTTGTTTCTTTTCCCCCCTTCCTTTCTCCCTCTTGCCCTGGCCCCCGCTCGCCCCACCCCCCCTTTCTCTGCCCCCACTCCCTTTGCCCCAGCTTCGCTCCAGCCCATAGGTTCTTTATCTGTTTCTGTTTACGCATGGTTGTGAGCCACCATGTGGTTGCTGGGATTTGAACTCAGGACCTCTGGAAGAGCGGTCGGTGCTCTTAACCCCCGCCAAGCCATCTCACCAGCCCCTGTTTTTTTGGTCTTTTGAGACAGAGTTTTCCTGGCTGCCCTGGAACTCAGTCTATAGTCCAGGTTGGCCCCAAACTCAGAGATCCCCCTGCCTCTGCCTCCCGAGTGCTGGGATTAAAGGGGGTGTGCCACCATTGCCTGGCAGACTCGATGGTCCTCCCTGCTTTGGTGCTGGGACCACAGGTGGGTGTCACCAAGCCCAGCTTCATTCTGTGCATTTGGAGAAGGAAGGGGCCCCTGTCTAGATCCCCGACAAGTGGAATCTGGATTCCTTTGTGCTGGAGGGAAGCAGCAGAGAGGACTCCCATTTAGGATATGTGAAGATAGAGGGGCCAGGACTTGGGAAGTGTATTTTCAACTCTCCAGATGGCCTCACCCAGACTGCAGAGAAACACGTAAGACAGCTTTGTGGCAAGGGCTTTGGCTATTGCTGCTGCCCATGACCCAGGCTAGGCCAAGAAGCTAGAAGCTAGACCCTTAGTGGGCGGGGTAAGACCTTTTGGTTTATTGAGGGGGAGGAGGCAGAGAGGAAGAAGGAGGCTTCGAGCAGCCTCTCTAAGACACTTCTGGCTGCCACAAATCAGCAGCTAACACTGAGAGCATGAGGCCAACAGGAAACACTCAACATGGCCCCAGAGGGGGCTCGTGGCCTTGTGGCTGAAACCGTGGACAGTTTTACTCTATGGCTCCTTTTCTACCGCGTGCCAGTCACCCTGACAGCTCCAGACAGTTGCATTTGTAGCCATGAGTTCATCGGAGCTATTGGGTCAGATCCTAGCTGGATCCAATATCAACTCTCTTTCACACAAATGGGCTTGAAGCTGGACGCTGGCCCATCATCCAGTTAAGGTCTACATTCCCAAGATCCTTTGCAGCTAAACGTGCCACTTTGTCACCACGGCTGTGAGGGAACGTTATGTGATCCACTTCTAAATCCTGACCATAATGATGTGTGTGTGGGGGGGCGTCAGGGGGACGGTATGGGGACACAGTCATCTCTTCTTTACCTTCTCTCTATTCTTATACTTGGGATATAATGTACCGGGCATGAGTCTGAACTGTTCGGACAACAGTCTTGTGGGAGAATGGACAGGAAGACCTTTCTCAGTCTCATACTGACCACACCCAGCTGGTTATGTAAGAGAGATGTCCAAAGGACCCATACGCAGCCCCTACGCCTAGTTCCTCTCCCTACTGGGCTTCCGGGTATATCGTCTCTGTTACAGCGGGCTCTGCTGCGGCAGGAGAGCTGGCTCCATGGTTAAGCATACTTGCCGTTCTTGCCAAGGACCTCGGTCCCATTCACCACAGCCCCATGGCGGTTCACGGCCATCTGTCACTCCAGTTCCAGGGGATCTGATGCCCTCGTCTGGCCTCCGTGGGCACGGGGCACACACAGAGTATACAGCCATGCACGTAATCAAAACCTCCATACACACCAGCAAACAAAAGAAATAGACAATGAACTTTGCTTAGGCGCCTATCTGTAGGGACCTGCGTCACAGTAACGAGACCCATGTTATTCTCCTGCCCTGGCCATGATGATGATAGCCGGTCAAGGAAACGGCTAGGTACCGCTTCCAGCAGAGCCAGGTGACCGGAACCACGTGGCCACCGTGGTACTGGGGATGCGGGGAGCTCCCTGGGAAAAAGATGAAGAGATAGGACACACAGGGCCTGAGGAGCAACGGTGTATGGAACTCATCAAGTAACTAACAAGAACGGTCAACCGCCCTGCCATGCTGAGCAGCTGGGGAAAGACCCTGAGTGCACCTGGGTCTTAGAGCCCTGGGATCAGGGACTAAAGGAATGTGGGGGGCAGCTGGGCTTGGAACAGGCTACCCCCCACTTGGCCGCCCACATCCTCTCGGCTCTCTCTCCACCTTCCTTGCCCACGGCAACATCCCAGCAGAGGCTGAAGAAAGGAAATGGCCCCTTTCCAGGGCTTCTTGGCATCAGGGCCTGGACATGTTGGGCAATGCCCGGGTGGGGGCAGGAGGCACACAGCCCGCTGAGGGCTTTCTTGAGAGTGTTGCCCCTTTTGTAAAAGAGACATGCAGGAGGGAATGCAGCGGCCGGCCCTCGCCATGTCAGGGAGGGGGGAGGAATCATCTGCAGCCAAGAAGATACTGGAGAGCAAAACCACTGGGTATGTCCGGTTGGCAGAGCCCGGGACCCCTTCACGTTGCACCGGCCACATGGGGTCGGCTCTTTGCTAATGTGTATGGCAGCATGCTAGTGATCTGTGACTTTTTTTTCCTTTTTTTGAGACAGGATCTCAGGTAGCCACAAGTGACCTTGAACTTGTGACTCTCCTGCCTCCGGTACCCGAGTACTTGGGATTACAGGCATGTGCTGCCACACCTGGTTTACGTGGTGCTGGGGATGGAATTCAGGGCCTTGCACATACTAGGCAAGCTCTCAAACAGCTAAGGCCTGGCCCAGTTCCCCTGTGACTTTTGTCTTTGGTCTCTCTCTGCCTTCCTCCAGGCCCCCCATCTTTCCCCAGCAGCCCTGGCCCCACAAGTTCAGAACACTCATCAGGAAAGAACCCAAGACACCCTGTCACCACGCCTTCCTAAGTCAGAATCTCCCTCCTCACTCCTGACTTCTTCATTTTGGGAGATCCGGGTAGAGAGGCCTCAAAACAGAACTCCAGCCTTCATGGGAACCTTGGCTGTCCCCATGACCCTTGGAGGTAAGACGCAGCCTTGTGGGAAGACATCAACCCTGTGGGCACACACCTCAGGGCCCCAGGAAGGGTCTGGTGAGAGAAGGCATCTCCCGAGTTCTTGATGAACGAACACTCGAAATGAGTCATCCAGACCCAGTTTAATGAGTCCCTGAACACAGCGGTCTCCCGCCTCCCCCAGGGCCCCCCCCATGTCATCCAGGACAAGATGGCTCTTGCAGAGAGTGAGCAGGGGGAAGTGACGTCATCTGCACCTCCAGGGCTCCATCCCTTTTGAACTTCCCCTCCCCTGCCCTCTGAAGCTGACCCAGCCCTGACCCTGGACATTCTGGGCACAGGAAGCAGGCAGGCAGGCAGGACAGAGGCTGGGGACCACGGACGAGCGTCCAGCCTTTGAGGCCAGGTGGTTCTCGTTATTTTTCTTAATTTGTTTTTCTTTCTGATTGCAGTGTGACATGTGACGACCGTTGGAAATGTGGTCAGGGGAGACACCTGGTGTGCTCTCCTCCTCCTGCCAAGCCTGCCTATAGTGTGGTGAACCTATCTCGACACTGGGTCTCGCTGTGAGACCCAGTGTACACTTAAACTCGAGGCAATCCTCCTGCCTCAGATTCCCAAGTGCTGAGATGACAGCCTCTTCACCATTGTCCTGGCCCCCTGGTGCCTCATCTATCCCAAGACCCTGGAAGTTTTTCCTTTGCTCATCTGTCTCTGTCTCTGTCTGTGTCTCTGTCTCTCTCTGTGGTGTGTGTGTGTGTGTGTGTGTGTGTGTGTGTGTGTGTGTCTCCATCAGACATCAGAGGTTGGTCTGCCCCCCTCTCCTCACCAACCACGCTGTGTGGTCCAATCCCCATCTTTGGGCACAACTGAAAAACAAGTCTTCTCCCCACAGGCGCTTCTGAGAAGTCTGGCTACATTGTACCTGAGCTCTGCTCATCACTAGTCTGTTCTTGCCCTGAGCTGTGGCTGATTCACTCCCCGCCCCCCTCTGCCCTTCTCAGGAATGCTTTCTGGGCCTGAGGATGCGGCTTGGCTGGCAGAACTCTTGTCTAGCGAGTGGGAAAGCCCTGAGTCCTGCCTCCAGCCCCACGTGAGCCGGGCCTGGTGAGGCCTGCCTGTAATCCGAGCCCTTGGGAGACAGAATCAGGAGGATCAGAAATTCAAGACCGTCCTTGGATAGGTTGAGTTGGAGGCTAACCTGGACTACCTGAGACCTGGTCTTGAGAAAGATAATGACAGGGGGCTACTTTCGGCTGTTTTGGATTGACAGCAGCTACGACGACCTGAGGCTTGGCTTCCCTGCAGAATGAGCTGTTGCAGGGCCAGGTGCAACCCTCCCCTGCAGCTAACCCACCACAGCCCTCCGCTTTCAGCAATCCCCCGTACCTCTGTGGCTGGGCATTTGCTTAGGCTACTGAGTGGACCCTGCCCCATTCCTAGGGCCCTGACAGAAGAGTTGGGGCTCAGCCTTCAGGAACACCCCATAGCATCCAATGCTGGTGACACAAGACAGGGTGGTCACCAGCCCACTAACCTGCTGCAAAGGTCAAGTAACTTGGACAGATGACCAGGGCAGTCTCCCAGAGTCCCTAGAGGGACTGAGCTATAGTTGACCAATGAGAAGGTCCTCATAGTGTCCTCTCCTTGCCTTAATATCTCTCATCACCACTGGGGCCTCAGGCAGGGTCCTCCCAGCCTGCCTTAGAGGATGCAGTTTCAAGGACCTGGGCAGAAGACAGAGGGCTACAGGTTCACCTTTGCCCTAACCAAGACTTCCAATGGAAATGTCTTCTTTTGAACTCAGAACCTAAACACTCCTCACATCTCAAAAATAGCAGCCATCCAGTCCAGTCCTGGAGCTAAATGGGGTTCAAGAGTCCCGGCCGGATGCCCCCGTTATGCCTGCTTTTGGAGAGGTCCGTGGAGTTCTATGGAGGAAGATGAAGCTAAAGGTCCCTGGAGTTCCCCCAGACTAAGTGTAAAGGTCACGGGGCCAGCCCCTCCCTGCAGGGCCCATAGAGAGGTCACGAAGTCGACTGTCCGCCTCCTCCCTCGCTGTGGCTGCAGAGAAGTGAGGAGAGGGTTGACTACTGCCCCTCCACTCCCTGCGGTCCAGCTGCGCTGGCGATGGGGACCCACCCAGGCAGCACACAGACGAGCTCTGAACCAACTCTGAGACACAAGCCCTTCTCAAGGAAAAAAAATGTTAAAAATGACTATCGTGTTCAAACGATTTTATTTTCTCCCTCGACACAGGGACCGGTCCTGTAGCTGGGGCAGGCTAGCACATCCAGTGTAGCTGAGGATGGCTTCCCACTTGATATTCGGCCTGTGTAGGATGTGTGATACGTATAGACACGGGCACGTCCACTGGTGGGAATGAGGATGGTGTCTTCGTGGAGGTCAGAGGGTAACCCTCAGGTGCCAGTCATTGCCTTCCTGCCTTCTCTGAGACAGAGTGTCTCTCTCTGCATACAGCAGGCTAGCTGACCCGCAAGCGCCAGGAGATTGCCCCGTTTCTGTCTTCTGCTTCCTTGTAAGAACATTGGCATGCTAGAGGCTTGTGCTACTGAGTTTAGCTTTTATGTGAGCTCTAGGGACCTGAACTCGGTCATCAGGCTTGTTTGAGGCAGGCACTGAGCCATCTCCCCAGTCCCGGAAATACGTTCTTGAATTAAAGAACACACATAGGAAAGTGTATATACATGTGTACATGTGTGTGTGTGTATGAATACACATCACACATATATGCACATGTATGTGTATTCATACATGTATATATTGCATATTAATGTGTATACATGTACATATTAATATCTATATGTACCTATCACATATTAATAAATACACATTTTGAAATTCTCTGCAAATTAAGTCTGCTAATGTAACTGATGTGTGTGGGGTCTGTACACTACGTGTGTGGGTGCCCGAAGAAGCCAGAAGACTGCATTGGATGGATCCCCTGGAGCGGGAGTGACAGGGGGCTGGGAGTTGCCCAGTGGGTGCTGGGGATCGAACTCAGGTCCTGTAGAGGAGCAAGAGTCAAACTGCTCTAAGCCACGGAGCCACCTCTCTGGCTCTTCCACGGTTTAAAACTCCAGATTCGAGTCTGGAGAAGCTGGCAGGCTGTGGAGTCCGAGGGCGGCGCTGGAAGCCCATTCCTGCCAGGTCGCCCGTCTTGGAGTGCGTTTGCGAACTCCAGGCTCTGGGTTTGTAAGCTCTAGACCAATGCTGAGTCTTCCCTCCTGAGCGCATGCAGGACTCAGTGAGGGCAGAGGGCCGTGCAGGAGCTGTCTGTCTGTCTGTCTGTGTCTGTCTGCTCCGTGTCTGCTTCTGCCACCCCGACTCCTACTATTTTTACCTCTGCCCAGAGGGAAAGCAGAGGTTTCAACAGAGAATCATTGAGTACCAATTACTATAAAAATAAAATTATCTCATGGGTATACCTCAATGCGTTGAAACATGTCACTCATCCGGTCAGACCTGTGTCTTTACAGCCTGGGTTCACGTTCACCCCGAGAAGGTAAAAGGATTCTCCTTTGAGGGATGAGGCAGTTGAAGCTCAGATGCAGCTTCCAAAGGGCCACAAAGGATGCTTCCAGCCAGGAACACGGGGACCCCAACAGCACCAGGCCAGGAACACGGGGACCCCAACAGCACCAGGCCAGGAACACGGGGACCCCAACAGCACCAGGCCAGGAACACGGGGACCCCAACAGCACCAGGCCAGGAACACGGGGACCCCAACAGCACCAGGCCAGGAACACGGGACCCCAACAGCACCAATCCAGGAACACGGGAACCCCCAACAGCACCAGGCCAGGAACACGGGGCTCCAACAGCACCAGGCCAGGAACACCGGGACCCCCCAACAGCACCAGGCTGTTTTGCCCATTTGCCTAATTCTCATCTCCTCCTGAGTCTCATGGTTCTTGGGGGTCATGGGGGTGACCCCTATGTAGCTGCTTGTAACACAGGCCCTTTGTGGTGGTACCTAGGAACTTAGCAGAATATGGGGCTGGGGTTGTGGTGTCAACAGTAGAATGCTTACCTGGCATGCCCGAAGCCCAGGGCTCCATCTCCAACTCTGCCTAAAACAAAAGTGATGTGGTGGTTCACATCTGTAATCCCAGCACCGGGAAGGTGGAGGCAGGAGGGTCAGAAGTTCCTGGTCATCTTTGCCTGAGATAAAAGAAACCCATCTCTCTCTCTCTCTCTCTCTCTCTCTCTCTCTCTCTCTCTCACTCCCTGGCCTGTTCCCGGGAGGTTTGGTCTTCCCTGTGGGCCTTGGCAGCAGCACCAGGTGAGTGATGCTGGGTTCAGCAAACAGGTTTCACTGAAGCTGTGGTAGAGACACAGCTAGGAGGTCTGGCATCTTCTGATGAAATCAATCGACAGAAGGACAAGAATTCTCCAGTGCTTTTTCACCATCTTTCTCTAGTTCTGGATGGCAGGAATGAAAAGGTGTTTTTTTAGAATGATAAAATGTTTTCAAGCCGGGCGTGGTGGCGTATGCCTGTAATCCCAGCACTTGGGAGGCAGAGACAGTCTGAGTTCAAGGCCAGCCTGGTCTACAGAGTGAGTTCCAGGAGAGCCAGGGCTACACAGAGAGACCTTGTCTCGAAAAACCAAAAAAAAAAAAAAATGTTTTCAGAATGAACTTTGTACACAAGAGAAAGTTCTAGAACCAAGCTTGGAAAGAAGTAGAAATAGGCCCTGTGTAATGCCCTGGGGAATCTTTTGGTGTTTGTTTGTTTGTTTGTTTGTTTGTTTTTGTGGTTTTTTTTGAGACAGGGTTTCTCTGTGTAGTCCTGGCTGTCCTGGAACTCACTCTGTAGACCAGGCTGGCCTCGAACTCAGAAATCCGCCTGCCTCTGCCTCCCAAGTGCTGGGACTACAGGTGTGCGCCACCACGCCCAGCGACTGTTTGTTTGTTTTTTGATACAGGGTTTCTCCATGTAGTCTCAGCTGCCCTGGAACTCACTCTGTAGACCAAGCTGGCTTTGAACTCACAGAGATCTGCCTGCCACTGCCTAAAGGGATGTACCGCCACAGCCTGGTACCTTGAGGAATCTTGATTTTGTTCATTAAATAGAATTCTCTGAGGTTGGCTACCTGGCATAGACTGGGGTGTGCAGGGTTGGAAGGGCAAGGCCCAGGCTGGTGGATTTGGAAGAGAGAGGAAGCAGTTGGGAAGCCAAGGCCACCTTCCACCCCATCCCCCCTCTGCCTGCGTGCTTCATCCAGAAACCATGTCCCGTCCCTCCGGCTACTAGCTGTGATTCTGACGCTTAAATATAACAAACTGTCATTTGTTAAAATGTCCGGTGAGTGCACACCCCGCTACCATAAGTCCCCAAAATCTGTGGAGGTCTCACTAGTCCCAAACTGCCTTAAACTAGTGCATCCCAAACCTCTTATCCAAAAGACAGCAGGATGGGTCTTAGCTCTAAGGAGCGAGTGACAAACATGGGAAGATAGTTTTTATCATAATTTTTATTTTATGTGTATTGGTGTTTTGTCTGAATGTGTGTCTGTGTGAGGGTGTTGGGTCCTGGAGTTATGAACAGGTGTGAACTAGCATTGTATGTGCTGGGAATTGAACCCAGGTTCTCCAAAAGAGCAGTCAGTGCTTTAACCACTGAGCCATCTCTTCAGCCCAAAGACATTTTTTAATTGAAATTTACTTTAAATTGATACATGAAAATATTGAAATTGTAAGTATCGGTTGGTCTACATGATGTTTCCATACATGTCTACATTGTGAGATTTTAAATCTACTGGAGTGAGCCTGTCTCCTCAGACACCACTTCTTTACTCTCATTTGTTTCTTTTGTATGTGCATATGTATAAGTGGTGTGTGTGTGTGTATGTGGTGTGTGATTATGTGTGTGGTGTGTGTATGGGGTATATGTGGGGATGTATGTATATGTGTATGTGGTATATATGTGTATGTGTGCTGTATGTTTGGTATGTGTGTGTGTATATATATATATATATATATATATATGGTTTGTGTAGGGTATGTGTATGTATAGTGTATATGTATATGTGTGTGTGGTGTGTGTATGTGTGTATGTATGAGCATGTGTGTATGTGTATATGTGTGTGGTGTGTGTAATGTGTGTGTGATGTATGTGTGTGGTTAGTGTGGGTATATGGTCTGTGTGTGATATGTGGTATGTGTATATGTGTAGTGTGTGTAGTACATGTGTGCATATGTATATGTGGTGCATGTGCATGGTGTGCGTGGAGCATATGTTTGTATGTATAGGTGGTTATGTGTGGTATATGTGTGTGGTATGTGTGTATGGTGTGTGTCTGTGGTATGTGTATTGTATACATATGTGATGTGTATGTATGGTGTATAATGTATGTGTGTGGTATGTATGTGGTGTGCATGTGTGTGTGTGTGTGTGTGTGTATGTCCTTACCCATTCCTGTCATCAATATGCCATTACAAACATCTTTGGCTTCCTCTGAGTCCTGGTGAGTTTTTATTGTCAATTTGATACAACCAAGAGTCACCTGGGAAGAAGCCTAAATTCGACAGTTGCCTCCACCAGACTGGCCTGTGGCCATGGCTGTGAGGAACGGTGCTGACTGGTGGATGTAGGAGGGACAAGCTCACTATGGGTGGCACTATCCCTAGAAAGTGGGTCTGGGATCTGTACTAGAAGAGCTCACAGAGAGCGAGAGTGAGAGCCAGCCCGTCACCAGTGTCCCTGCATGGTCTGCTTCAGGTCCTGTCTCCAGGTTCCTGCCTTGGCGTCTTTTGATAATGGACTGTTCCCTAGATCTAAAATAAATCTTTTCGTCCTCTGAGTTGCTTTTGGTCAGTATATCACATTAACAGAAAGCAAAACAATACACATGGTTAAATGTATCTCTTATTATTTTGGCGTGGTTGTTGTGTTTTCTTTTTAGAAACTGCAAGTGGGACTGCTTCCTTGATTTTGATTTTAGATACTTTAATACTAGTATATAAAGACTTTTTAAAAAATTACTTACTTTGTATGTTTGCCTGAGTGTATAAATGTACACCACATGCATGCAGATGCTGGTGGAGGCCAGAAGAGGGCGCCAGATTGCTAGATCTGAAGTTATGTGTAAAAATAACATTTATTCTTCTATTGCAATTATTGTCTGCTAATCTGACAACCTAGGCCTAGTCCTGGAAGCTTCTAGCCTCCATATAATCTAACCTAGGCCTAGAATGTTCTCAGCCTCTGAGACTTGCTGCCGAATAGGCTCACGGTTTCTAGCTCTTTCTGAGCTCTGGCTGGCTAGTTTATCTCAGCTGTTCTGGCTCAAACTCCTCTCCAAGGTGACTGATTCACCCTGGCTTCTCTCAGCTTCTCCTGAATTGTTCTGCTTAGCCTCAAATTAACTCTGTTCTAATCTCCTGGCTCTAATCTTCTCATTCTCTGGCTCATTCTGTCTTCACCTGTGTCTAACTTGTTTTCTCTGCAACCTGTCTCTGTATAACTCTCCTGTATAACTGCCTCTTTTTCCCTCTCTGCCTGTCACTCCCTTAAGTAGCTTCCTTTTCCTCCGTCTTCTGGTGAGAGTTGAGCCTATTCTATTCTGTCAAATCTTTCTCTGATTCGTCACTTTGTCTGCCACCCAATTAGACATCACGTTCAAACATGGGTGCTTTCTCTACAAACTAACGTTACCTTCCTTGTTGGGGATTTAAGGTAAGTACTAAGGGCATGTCTATATTCCAGCCAGAGAAATTAAATGTGTGTGCTAAGGGTGAACCACACCACAACTCGAAACTCTTTTTTTCTTTCAGTAAATAACACAATGTTGAGGTTCACCATGTGATTAAATATCCTACAGTGGTTGGCTCCTCGGTATGGATTTTGGGGGAAAAAAAACAGGTCCTCTGAGGGAGCTTTGAACATTATTAAGCCACCCATCCAGTCAAATTTTTAAAAATATATTTTAAAATTATTATTTATGTGTACATACCCACAGGCCAGAGAAGTGCCAGATAGATCCCCTGTAACTTCAGCTAGAGGCAGTTGTAAGTTTCCTGATGTAGATGCTGGGAACTGAAGCCGGGTCCTCTGTAAGAACGATATACGATCCTAACCACTGAGCAATCTCTCCAGCCTTTCACAGAAACCATGTTTTTGTGTATGGCTGGCCTTAAATTCCCAACGTAGCTGAGGCTGGCCTGGAACTCTTGACCCCCCTTTCTTCTCGATTCCTAGTGCTGGGATTATAGGTATGGCCCACCTATAGTGGTGTACCACAGGTGTACGTGGTGCTGGGGCTGGAATCCAGAGCTCTGAGCATGCTGGGCAGGCACTGTGCCTACCGAGTCACATCCCTGGTCTCGAGGACTTTGTCAGGCATCTCTACCACGGGCACGCCCCATTCCCCAGAACATATAAAGCCTATTTCAGCAACTTCACACTGGCCCAGCTTTGACCTTGACTTTATTAAGACAAACAGAACATAATGGGCATGGTGTTGGGTCAGTTCTGAACTCCAGTCCCCCAATCCCATGCGAGGGCTCAGTCACCCCACCACGGACTTCCAACCTAGGTTGTGATGACGTCATCTCTGTCCACCATTTGCTCAAGACCCACCTCATAACTCCCAAATCTGAGAGTCCCTAAGCTGAGCCCAGGTGACCCACAGAACTGTGGGTGATACCAATGAATCGTTTATCTTTGCAGAGATGGGCTCCTGTGTCATCCAGGCCAGGCTAGCACTGGACTGACTGGACCCTCCTGTCTCAGCCCTCTGACTGCTGGGACTGTACACCGGTGACGCCCTCTGCTAAGCTGTGGGCTTTAAGCCTTTCTATTAGTTTGATTTCTGTTGTTGTGATAAACACCATAGGCAAAGGCAATTTGGGGATGAAAGGGTTAATTTTGTCCTAGGCTTCCAGGTCAAGGCCCTGTCGTTGAG
Organism: Apodemus agrarius; assembly: GCA_964023405.1. Taxonomy (NCBI): domain Eukaryota; kingdom Metazoa; phylum Chordata; class Mammalia; order Rodentia; family Muridae; genus Apodemus; species Apodemus agrarius. The sequence goes on from OZ030008.1 coordinate 11,597,980, forward strand.
GGACATCAGGACAGGAACTCAAGCAGGAACCTGGAGCAGAAACCACGCTTACCAGCCTGCTCACTGGCACGTGCTCAGACCTTTTTTCTTTTTTAAATTATGTGTACGAATGTTTTGCCTACATGTATGTTTGCGCTCTGTATGTGTGTCTAGTGCCTGCATAAGCTAAAAGATGGCATCGGATCCTCTGGAACTGGAGTTGCGGGTGGCCGTAAGTTGCCATGTATGTCCTGGGAGCCAAACCTGTGTCCCGTGGAAGAGCGGCAAGTGCTCTTCAGCGCTCTCTCTCTGGAGAGAGAGCTGTACAGAGAGGTTTGTACAGCCCCACCCACCTGCCTAGGGAAGGCGCCGCCCACAGTGGGCGGGAAGGTCGGGCGGGGCCTCTCCACACCAATCACCCATCAAATCCAATCCCCACCAAATCACCATGTCTTATAGACATGGCCACAGACCAAACTGATGGAGGTCATTCTTCAATTAGAGGCGTGGAGGTCTAGGTCAGAGGAGGTCATAGGAGGAAGGAGGCAGGGTTAGAGACAGGAGGATGCTGGGCTTGGCTTTTGAAGAGACTGGTCCTGGGTACAGCTCTGTCCACCTTGCTGGAAGCTCCAACACTCGCTTTGGTATTTACAGCTCCCAAGATTGTAAGCCACCGAGTCTGAGACCGGTGGCCTGAGCAGCAGCCGTCTGACACCCTCTGGCGGACAGAGTCACCTCCACGGCAGAGGTGAGGAACTGACCATCTGGGGCTCAGAGGCACCTGGGGACTTCTGGGGGCACACAGCAGCTGAGGGCTGAGGCCTGCCATCCACAGCTTTACTGAGAAATACCATGGGGACTCCTGGAAACAAACAGACACTGGTCTCTGCCAGTTCCCTTGGCCCGTTTTCTTTCATCGCGTTTCTTGGTAGTGGCACTGGTACTTCTGTGGAAGTCCCCATGGTCGTAAGACGAAAACCACAGTGTCGAAATCACGGGGTACCGGCCGCTCCCACACTCCCTGCTGGTGGTGCCACTAAAGGTTTCCCTCTACAGACATGACACCCGGCTTGCTCCAGGGACCCCACGGACCAGGGCCCGCGGATGGCCTTCCGGGGCCTCAGCTGACAGGGTGACTCCCGCTTCAGAAAAATCTCTGAAGGTTTGACGACCGAGCCAGGATTAAATATGACCACGTGAGAGGGAACCGAGGACTGGAGCAAGCCGGATTCTTCCCCTTGGCCTGGCCGCCTGTCGCCTGAGTTCGGAAAGGTCTTCGAGGCCCAGCGTCTCCCTGCAGGGCTTTGGCCTAGATGTGTTTGGAAAAAATCTATACATCTTGACCGTGCAGCGTCCTCCGGCAGCTCCCTGGTGGCTGCTGCCCCAAAAGCTCTCCAGCTCCGGCACCAAGGCTGGCGTTTGCGTCATAGGTCTCTCTTCTCCAGAACACGACTGATGAAGCCCTATAAAAAGGTTACTTCATTCATTCATTCATTCATTCATTCATACATTCATACATTCATTTTTGAGGTAGGATCTCCCTATGGAGCCAAGGCCCAGCCTCCCAAGTGCGGGTGTTTTACGCACGCACTGTCAGGCCTGACCCCTTTCCTGCGGACTTCTACTCTGATGTCACCTCTTCACTTCGTCTGTGTGTAAGGCAATGTGGGATGCCTTCCTGTATTGATTTCCACTCTTTCTTTTGAGACATGGTCTCACTCGCTCTGGCTGGCATGGGGCTCACTAGGTAGACCAGGCTGGCCTCAAGTCACAGACAGGGTTTTCTGTTTGCCTGCCTGCCTGCCTGCCTCTGCCTCCAAGCGCTAGGATTAAAGGTGTGCCCAATCATGCCTGGCCACTTTTCAAAAAGTATTTGTGTGTGTGTGTGTGTGTGTGTGTGTGTGTGTGTGTGTTGAAGGGCACAGAGTTTGCATGTCTTAGTTTCATTCAAAAGAAAAAAAAAGGGGGCTGGAGAGATGGCTCAGCGGTTAAGAACACCAGCTGTTCTTCCAGAGGTCCTGGGTTCAAATCCCAGCAACCACATGGTGGCTCACAACCATCTGTAATGGGGTCTGATGCCCTCTTCTGGTGTGTCTGAAGACAGCTACGGTGTTCTCATACACATAAATAAATAAATATTTTTAAAAGAGAGAGAGAGTTAGTTAGTTGGGTGTGGCTGTGCACATGTACAACCCTAGCACTTGAGAGGCAGAGACAGCAAGGCAAGTACGAGGCCAGCCTGGGCTACATAGCAAGACTGTCTCAAAAAACCAACATCAATACCAGTCTGCCAAGGTGTCTTCCAGAGAAGCCAGATGCTTTCATTTCAGCGTAAGGGAGAAAAGGTTTGTCGGGCTCACAGATCTGGGTTGCATGAAACACTGAGGGGAGGTTGAGGCAGCGGGAACCTGAGGCTGCTGGTCACACTGAATGCACAAAGGGCAGAGGCCAGTGACTTAACAGACGCAGGCTGGTTCGCAGCTGGCGGTCTCCTTTCCATCCAGGTCAGGCCACCAAGGCCAGGGAATGGTTCCTCCCGCAGCAGGTAGGCCCGCCCACATCCAATACCGAAAGAGGACAGTCCCACATGGACCAGCCTGCAGATCCACTGAATCTAGATAAGCCCTTGATGAGACTCGCTTTCCGCTTTCCAGGCGACTCTGGATTGAGGACATCACTAGCCGTTTACAGGTGACCTTGGCAACGTCTGGGAATCTTCTTTGTGCACTGTTTGATGTTGTCTGTGTTTAGTGTATCAAAGTGATTCATGAGGTAAAAGTCACCACAGGTACATTTAAAATCTGCAACCCCCAATTCCATTCCCTGTGTGACTGAGCCCATTCTCTGGTCGCACTTGTCCATTGGGTCTTACCACAGGACCTTTGCACATGCCACCTATGCTCAAGTGTCTCTTCATTCCTTTTGTGTGCTGCTGTCACGTGGGCTTCACCCCAAAGACAGTTCCTCGGGGATCTGGCTAGGGTCTGAGCACTTGTCAGCTGCTTTTATGCTCTCTGCCTTTCTTGCTTGCATCTTACAACAGTTGTTCCTGACTGGGGAGACTTTCCTTCCCCGGGAATATTTGGCAACGTCTGAGAGATAGATGTTTTGTTTATAATGGTTGTTGGGGATTTGGTCCTGGTACCCAGTGAGTGAAGGCCTCAGACACTGCTGAACCTCCTGGTGCTCACAGGTCAGTTTCTACCACAAAGAAATAATATTTAGGCAGGTCACGAGGTCAGCAGAGCTGAGCTTAGAAACCCACAGAAACCTGTGATCTGGGTTCTGCCTCCAAGCCCCGCCCCCGCCCCCGCCCCCCCCCCAGTCTTGGACTCCTCGATCCTGTACCTAGCTGCCCGATACTGCCCTTCTGATGTTTGGGGGAGGCCTGAGGGCCCAGAGCACAGGTGCTTAATATAGATGCTTAAATGAGGTTGCTCTCTAGAGAGGATCCTTCACCTGGGGATCCCGGAAGCTGCTCTCAGTTTCTGTCTTCATGTCTTTTCAAACATCACTTGGGGGGAAAATGTGTTAGAAGAGAGACGGGTAGGGGGTAAGGGGGGAGGTGAAAGAAATAAGGGAGGAAGGAGAAGGAGGGAAAGCAGGAGTGGGGAGGGCAGGGAGGAAGGAGATAGGGACGATTGGGGGAGGGGAGGAAGAGGAGGAGAGACGCTGGGCTCCTGGGTGGGAATTCCCGACCTGCCCCTTCACTCTCCGGTGTCTCAGCTTTCTCATCAGCAAAATGGGAGTCACAATGAAATTCACTGTGTCCGCAGTGGCCCGTGCTCTGCAAGCGGTGGTTTGGAGGTTTCTTACTTCTTTCCCTCTCACCTTTTTCCCACTCTGTAGACTCTGTAGACCAGGCTGGCTCTGACCTCACAGAGAGATCTGAGTCCATCTGCCTCCCAAGGGCTAGGATCAAAGGTGCGCGCCACGCTACCGCTACCACGCCTGGCGCCTGCCGCTTTCTGACTGACAGGTGGCACCAGCCCCTTTTTGCATCTTGTCTTCTTCTCTGTGTTGCTGTTGTTTAAATTGTATTTCGATGGTGTTTTGCTTTTTCTTTCTGGCTGTTGGGGAGCAATGGCCTAGAACAGAGAAGAAAAGCCTTTTCTTCTTCTTCCTCCAGCTGTGGGGTGCTGCTTTATCCAGCGTGGAGGTTCCCCCAGCCCTGACCACCAAGGCAGGAGGCTGAGGCCTGGTTGCCACCATACTTGACAACATCCAGGCACCTGATGGGGAAAGAGGGTCTAAACCAAACCCCGTGTCAGCTAGATGGAACTACAAAGACTCTCTGGGGATGTCTGAGGTAGGGTCTCACTGGCAGCCAGGGCTTTGAACTCTCAACACTCCTGCTTCAGTGGCCCAGAGTATGTATGTATGTATGTATGTACATACGTACTGTATATAGTTCTGTCTGAAAGAATAGCGTGAGGCCAGGGTCACCCAGTAAGCAGAGTGCTTGTCCCACAGTATGAGGACCTGAACCAGGATTGCCAGCGACCACAGGAGAAAGCCAGGCATCGGGGTGCACACCTGTGATCCCGGTGCTGGGGTGACAGAGACAGGAGGATCCCCTAGGCAGCCAGCGGAGTCTGATCAGTGAGCTCCAGGGTTATCAAGACATCCTGCCTAAAAAGTAATGTTGGGAGAAATTGACCTCTGGCCTCCACGAGCATGCACCCCCCACCCACCCAGACACCCCCCACCCACAAACACGCATGTGCTCAGGCACCCTCCACACGCGCGCGCACACACATACACACACACACACACACACACACACACACGCACACACACACAGGGAGTCAGCCTAGGCCAGGGTGTTTCCCATTACCATTCTCCCGCTTTCCGTTTGCGACCCAGGCAGTGTTCCCACATCCCTAGCCAGGCTGCGCCCACCCCGAAGGCACCAGTCACACCCTCGCAGGGGCTCCTTTGTTGCCTTTCGTAGAAAGTGACTCTCACTGGAACAGAGCCCGAGGTGGTTGTCTTTTGAGTCGGTCTCTAGCCTGAGGCGTCTCTCGCTCCTGCTGGGAGGCTTTCCGGGAAAAGTCACTTGAGTTAAAAGTTGGCCTGAGGAAATCAGCTTGGTTCTACAGCCTTTGTTAGAAGACGTCGTGGGGGAGGGGAGGCGGGCGTGGGGTGGGCGTGGGGTAGGGGCGTGGGGTGGGGTTGGGTGGGGTTGTGATTAGCGGGTAAAGAGTTGCTGGGTGAGCAAGAAGACCTGAGTTTAGATTCCGAGAACCCCACAAAGCCCGCCTGGAAGTGTGAGTCCATCGCTGCAGCACTCCTGTACAGAAATAGGAGCGGAGACGAGTAGGTCTCCCGGAGTTGTTCTAGTGCACAGAGCAGCAAACAGGAGATCCTGTCTCAAACAAGACAGACACCAGAGGTTGTCCTTAACCCCCACAGGTTCACTGTGGACAAATACTCAAACTTGAACACAGGTCTGTGCATTTATGGACACACAAATGTACACGAAGACCCGAGATTGGGGCTGGAGCGCTCTGGCTCGTGCTTTTTTAGCTCCCAGCACCCACATGACGGCTCACAACCCCCGCCCCACCTCAGTTCCAGGGGATCCTACGCCCTCTTGTGGCCTCTGTGAATACTGCACTCATGTGGAACACAGACATGCAGCCAAAACACCCACGCACATAACATTTAAAAACATCCCAAATAGAAGTTGCAAAAGACCAAAACTGTCATCTTTCGTGATTCTCTCCACCTCCCAATATGTAAGCTCAGGTTGTCTGCTGATTCCTGACCCAGCGCCTACTGCTTTTGCCTCCTGCTAGAACCCGCCATTTTCTGGTAAGGAGACATTTATTCCAGGAGTTTTTCTTCTCTTAAAGAATTTTCCATAAGCCTCCGCTTCAACAAAGAACGTGTAACTTAGCACCAGTCAATCAGAGGGTTCAAAGCATAATCACTACAGTGATTGGCTTAGGGTGGCCATGTGAAATCAAACTGGTCTACTCAGAACTCGTCTTAGGGTTGATCGCCAATATGGCAGGTTGGGGCTAGGTTCTTGAGATTGTTTCAAAGAATATATATGTGTATATATTTATTTCTCACCAAACACTGCTTGCTTTGAGCAAAGTCTATCTTTACGGTCTTTTTGCTTGTTTTTACAATCTCAGCCTGGCAGGGCTGATTTTGAGGCCAGCCAGTCTGGTCTCCAGAACAAGTTCTGGGACAGCCAGGACCACACTCAGAAACCAAAAACTAAAGCCAAATCAAGTCTTAGCCTGGGGGCTAGGGAGACGACTTAGTAAGGAAGGCGCTTGCTGCACAGTGTGAGGCCCTGCGTTCGAGTCCCCAGAACCAATGTAAAGATGGTTGTGAGCAAGTGAGGGTGTTCTGCCGTGGGCGGAGGGGAGGCAAACAGACCAGTCCTAGGGAGGCTCTTAGCCCAGATAGCCTGGCACACGCAACAGGGGCCAGGAGACTCTTAAACAAGGCTGAAGGGAGGACCGACCCCAAGGCTGTCCTCTGATCTCCACACAGGTGCTGAGGCGAGCATAAGTCGGTGGGACATAGGAGAGTCTACTGTCCCCTGGATTCCAACTCCGTCAGAGCCCTGCAGCCTTGTTGCCCGCGCTCTAAGCTCTGCCTCCCAGTCTAAGGTTTATGAGGGGCTTTCAGCTAGGGCTGAAGACCTGGCTGTTTCCTCTCCTGCGCCTGCGGCAGCATGGGCCCTATACAGCCTGCAGTGTGTGCACCGAGGTCTCCCTTTCTCTCTGGACCACGGGTGCTGCAGACATCCAAGCTGGGTGGGTGGTGCTGGGCCCGAGGCCCGCTGTGCTCAATCATGGGTGAGATGCCTGAACCTGGCCTGGTTCTGCAGGCCCCGCCCAGGCCCCCGCCCAGGCCCCGCCCAGGCCCCCCCCCCAACTCCCAGGACACAGTGTCAAGTTCAGTGCCAAGGGTACTCCGTGGGTCCCTCCCGGCTGGCTTCTGGAGAGATCTCTCCCGCCATTTATACTTCCAGGAAGCCTAGTTTCTCCCAAGAAACAAAGGAAACAGGAATTTGTCCAACATCTGGCTAGCCTTTGGGTGAATAAAAAAAATTTCTTTATTATTTCTTTTCTACTATTCAGTAGACAGGAGAACAAATGAAGGCTGAGATTTAAAAAGTTAGTGGGGGGCGTGCTTGGGGTGGAGTGTGGCCAAGCGGTAGAGCAATAGAATCCTCCAGTGGGTGTGGCAGAAGTGTGGTTAGCGGGAGAGCGCCAGGCCAGCGTGGAAGGTTTTGGGGTTCCTTTCCAACACCTCCATCATCAGTACACACAGAAATCCAGGGCTCGGGAAATGTCTGCATCTATACAGCACTTGCCACACAACCACAAGGACCTTTGGATTTCTGGTACCCAGGAGATATGGGAGTTGTGGCATGAGCCTGTGGATGCATCTGCGGGACCCGCTGGCCAGAGTCGGTGAGCTCCTGTTCACTGAAAGACTGTCTCAAAGGCAAGGTAAGGCTGGAGGGGAGGCCCGAGGCTGAGCGGCTACTGCGGAGGACCTGAGGTTGTGTTCCAGGACCGTGTCAATGGTTTCCAACCACCTGTAACTCCGGCCGCAGGGGATCTGACACCTCTGGCCTCCAGGACACCTGTCTGCGCGTGGACACATCCGCCCACTCTGCGCTCTTCCAGAGAGACTTCCTGTCACTTAGGCAGCTCCTTCCTGGAGCTGGGGAAGAGGAAAGCTCTGTTTCCTGTTGTCTCTCCATGGAGACTGGTAGCCAGCAGCCCTGAAGATAACTGCACTTGCAAAATATTCTCAGGGCCTCGGAGAGGCCATTTTCATTTATGCAGGGAAACCGTACCAAGCGGAGCATTCCGACCTAAGGCGGCCAGAGAGGTTGGGTGTCATCACGCTCGGTCCTGGTGTGCGTCCCCACTGAGGCAGGTCTGGGTCCATCTTAGGTGAGATTTGGCTCCGTGAGGCCACTGCAGCTGGGGTCAATCAGGGATGAGTTCTGCTGCTTCCAGGATGCTTACCCTGACTCTACCCCATCACACCGGGCTGGTGCCAATCTGTCTCTTGGGCCTCAGGTCACAGCATTCATTTTCTTAGTCTGGCCACTCTTGTTCTGAGACAGGCTCTCTTGTAGCCCAGGCTAGCCCTAACCTTGAACATCTGATCTTCCTGTCTCCACCTTCCAGATGCTGGCCCAAGCAGTATGTTGGGCCAGCCACATGCTGAAATGGTTTGACTTGATGATCTTGAGAACACAGCCCACATAGATTCAGTTGCCAAAATAGCATTTGATTATTGCTCTGTTGTGTGTACCCGGGTGTTTTGTCTGCACGCATGTGTTCACAGTGTGTTTGTTCAGTGCCTCAAGGAGCCAGGAGAGGGTGTCGGATGCCCTGGAACTGGAATTATAGATGGTTGTTAACTGCTCGGTGGGTCCTGGGTGGGTCCTCTACAAGATCAGCAAATGCTTTAACCTCTGAGCCAGCTCTCCAGTTTCAAGGCAGCACTTTAAAAATAACCTGAATGAAGCTTAGAGAAAATGACCCTGTCTATCCTGACTTCACCTTTCCATCTCTGAAATGGGCACAATGATGGAAGTTATTTTATTTCATTATTTTATCTTCTTTCTGTTTGTTTGTTCTGTTCTGTTCTGTTTTGTTGTTTTTGTTTTTGAAACAGGGCGTCTTTATGTAGTCCTGGCTGTCCTGGAGCTTGCTCTTTAGACCAGGCTGGCCTGGAACCCAAAGAGCTCTGCCTTCACTTGTTGGGATTAAAACTGTGTGCCACTACACCTGCTCGGAGCTAGTTTGTGTACACGCCCGTGCACTGCTAGAGATGGAATGCAGAGCCTTATGCATCTAGGTAGGCAGTCTGCCACCCTAGACCTCATGTTGTTTTAAAGTAGCACCATTGTTAAGTATATGAAGTGCTTTGGAGAGACGGCTCAGTGGCTGAGAGCACCGACCGCTCTTCTGAAGGTGCTGAGTTCAAATGCCAGCCACCATCCATAAAGAGACCTGATACCTTCTTCGGTGTGGATAGAACAGCGTGTCTGAAGACAGCTACAGTCTTACTGTATTCCTTAGATATAATGATGAATACATCTTTTAAAAAATAAAATAAAAGCCGGGTGTGGTGGCGCACGCCTGTAATCCCAGCACTTGGGAGGCAAAGGCAGGTGGATTTCTGAGTTCGAGGCCAGCCTGGTCTACAGAGTGAATACCAGGACAGCCAGAGCTATACAGAGAAACCCTGTCTCGAAAAACCAAAAAAAAAAAAAAAAAATAATAATAATAAAAATAAATAAATAAATAAATAAAATAAAATAAAATAAAATAAAATAAAATAAAATAAAATAAAAAAAAAATAAAGTGCTTCACAGGCAGGAGGAACATTTCTATTGCCAAGAATGCAAGAAGGACCCATGTTCAGTTCCCAGAACCCGTGTCAGGCAGCTCGCAACTGCCTGTAACTTCATCTGCAGGGCGCCTACTGCCTCTGGACTCTGAGGACACACACACACACACACACACACACACACACACACACACATGTAAAAAAATACGTCACGCAGACCTGTGGATAGAACATTGCTGACCCTGGGAAAATTTCCCTTCCCTCCTCCCCCCACCTGAGGACCCCTCCCAGACTGCTGTCTGCCACCCAACGTGAAGTTTTCACTTTTCCAGAACCTCTTGGAATAGCAGCACAGAGTGCGCTCCACAGAGGCTTGAGGGATGTGTTGGGTGGGAGGTTTGGCACCACGTTACCACTGTCTTAATTTGTGTGTGTGTGTGTGTGTGTGTGTGTGTGCGTGCGTGTGTGTACACACTGTGAAGTCATGGGTGCTGAGCAACATGTGATGCACAAGATGTTTTAGGGATGACGGGATGTATGCACACGCTTGTGCACATGCATGCGTGCGTACATACGTGCATGCACGTGAGCATGTACAGAATGTGTGTACTAAGATGAACTTGCAGGCTGTGCTAGAGGCGGCTCACAGGGCTGCGCAGACGGGAGCTACTTGAGATGCTGCTGTGAGCATTGCTTCCCGGCCCTTGGTGTTCACGGGTCTGTGTTTTAGGACAGGCAGGGGCTGTAGCTGGGATCCCCCGCCAGGTGTCTTATTTCTGTAGAATCTGTTCCTATCAGTTCCCTGCCTGCTCGGGCCTCGCTGCCTTCGTGTGTGCTTATTGGTGTCAGCCTCGGCTAGATGGCCTGGACACAGGTTAATCGTGGGTTCCTTTCTCAGATCTTTGAGTCCACAGCCAGGTGAGTGTGTCCCTAGCCACACTGTACCAGGGCTGGTGGCACTGTGGCTGTAACACTCCCTGTAGAGCCTTGTCCCGCTGCGATGGCCTCCCTGGCTGGATCTCACCGGGCCATCCCTCCTCCTGTCCCCTGAAGCCATCCGGGCTCCCTCCTGCCTCCTCTGTGACTCTCTCCTCCACGTGGCAGCAAGATGCTTCTGGAATGAGAACCAGCCATCTTCTTTTGAGTGCTTTCCCACGCTTGGCCTGGACACCAGGTTCCTCAGCGGTGGTCCTCAGGGCTCTGAGGCATCATCTGGCGGCCACCTGCTGCCTGTCGTCGCTCCCGGGCTCCCTCTGGGGTCCCGAAATGCAACACCCTTTATTTATCTCAGGGGCGGGGCCCTCGGTGCACGCGGCTCCCACTGCCCCTGCCTCGTGTCCTCTGCAGGTACGCTTGCGCACCCCTCCTCCCCCTGACAGCCTTCCCACCGCTCAGGAGGTTGTGAATGGTCTCTGCGCAGTGCCGCTGTGCGCCTGACTCCTGAGCCCGGGCACTGCGCAGGTCTGCGGACCTGTTCACGCAGCGCTCTCCTTTGAACTGCGTCACAGAGCAGAGCGCAGTGTTGTTCTGCGCTCAGCACTTGCTGTTCCTGCGACCTTGCTGTTCAGAACTCTGTGAGGGCCCGTGAGGCCGCTCAGGGGGTAAAGGAACGTGTCTGCAAGCCTGATGACCCGAGCTTGATTCCTGAGATTCACACAGGAAGGAGAGAGCTGACTCCCGCAAGTTGTTCCTTGACCTCACCCACACACGCCATTGAATGCACACCCCGCCTCCCCCCAGATACATAAACATAAATAAAAAACCACAGCAGTGACTAGTCTCAAATTTGTCACTGATGCGCATATGGATAAAGCTTCGAGGTAAATTCTAGAAGTGGGACTGCCAGGGTCTCGGCTCAGTTTGATGTCACCTCCCAAATGCTCCTTGGGGAAGAGAGGCGTTTTGTCACCAAGGCCCGAGCTTGCCCATGGTCTCACACCCGTAGCTGGAGCATGCTTGCCGATAGGCTCTCTGTATCACGGTGATAAGGTGTGGCATCCTCTCACCTTTGTTATTTGTGAGATGTTTCTCATTTTGGATTTTTTTTCTTTCCTTTTTAACTTTTTTTTTTAAATTTGATTATTTTGTGTTCAGATAGGGTCTCCCTGCAAAGCTGACCCTGGGGAGAAGACACCTGGGGCTACCTTGTTAGGGTGAGGACAACAGACCAAGAACCAACCTATCCAAGTCTGTCTTGGTGAACTGCGGGCCCAGGGGCGAGGGACTCTTCCAGGAACATGGGTGATTCCCTCCCCCACCCCCAAGATCTGCATGGCTGCGACCCCTCCTTGTGGATTTTCTTTGCTTGCCCATTTCCAGGCCACCTGGGCACTCCAGAGGATTTAGCTACCACATGAAGCAGGGCACGGAGTCAGCTTGCCACAGCCCAGGACCATCTGGGAAGGGAACGGCCATGAAGGATTGTCTATGTTGTGCCGGCCTGTGGACATGTCTGTTGGGGGTTGTCTTAACTATGCTAATTACATTAGCTGACGCGGGAAGACCCAGCCCTCTGCGGGCACGAGCAGGCAGCGCGCAGGTGGCCATCCTCTCTGCTGTCAATCGTGGATGCGACACGTGCATGTGGTCATCCTCTCTGCTGTCGATCGTGGATGTGACTAGCTGCTTCACGCTTGTGCCCTGGAACCGACCTGACATTGCGGATTGTAATTCGGAAGCTTAGGTTGCTTTGACCAGGATACTTTTTCTCGGTAACAGAAATGGAACTAGGACAGACACACCGGGCACATCCTCCTACGAGGGCCCAGCAGGGCAGAGCCTCGTGTAGGCTATACCACTGGGCCATACTGCCAGTTACTGTAACCTGCCTGCACTCTGAGTTACTCGATAATCCTTGTTAAGGAACTACATACCCACTGCTGTGCGCATGCTTGTGTGCGTAAGGCCACTGTGTGCGCATGCTCAAGTGTGTGCAGAGGAACTATGGTGGTCCTCTTCCACCCATCCTGTCCTGAACGCGTGGGATCAGTGGTCCCCCAGGAAGTCCTTGTCAACTTTTTCAAACGGTCACCCAAGCTCGCACATCTTCTCTGTCCTGAGCACGTGGGCAATAAGCCAGTCTCCCAGCGGACGTAGGCGCTGTGCTTGTCCTTGTTTTACTGAGTACTGAGAGGTTAAGTAACCCACTCAACGCTGCACAGCTGGCCTGGTGGGAGAGCTTTTAAAACGACAGTTCACCAGAATCCATCTGGTTCTGCAAAACTGGCCAAACTCGGGGGAGCTGTTTTCAAAAGGCGCCCGTATGTGGCGGCTGCTGTTCAGCTAGTCTGGGTGTCGGGGCCTGGGGACTTGCACTGCCAGACAGTGATTTTGAAAAGCAGCTGAGACTTCGGGGGACCCTGGCTGATGGCTTTCTCTAGATGGCCATAAGAATTTTCTCCACAGGACTCAAATGACAAAGGAAAACAAATCCACCTACCACTTCCTGTTTAGAGGAGAGAAGAGAGATCTTCACCGACGCATGTTATGGAAATTTCCAAGTACACCCAACGTTCTCAGAGCTGACTTATCAGAACAGAACTTCATTTGTAGACTCCAGAGCACAGCACAGAGCTGTGATCGAGGGGATGGATGCGTGGGGGATGGACTGGGGGATTGGGGGGGTGTCTGCATCTCAAAGGTTTCAGAGACTGATAATCATGCTTTGGGGGGGTCCCGTGTTCTACACACATCCCATTACCATGCCTTAGGCATGGGGCAGATCCTTCCCGCAAGAGCTGCTGGGAAATGCTAACCAGTGGTGGGTCTCCCAATGATCCTGTCGTGAGGTACCGAGAACGGCGTCGGCATGGGTGTGTCTGTGCATGGCACGGTGCAGGTGTGGCTGTTGAAGGGCTACTCTGTGGCGTTTGTTCTCCTCCTCTACCTTTTAGGTGGGTTCTGGGGTACTTAGCCTAGGTACCAGGCTTGCAGGGTAAGTGCCTTTATCCACGGGGCCATCTTGCCAGCCCTCCCCACCTTGTTTTTGAAGGCAGAGTTTCTCCAAGGAGCTCGTCTCTTCTCCCAGGCTGCCTGGCCACTAGCCCTAGGGGTCCAATTGTCTCTGCCTGCCCGGGCCTGGGGCTGCAAGACTGTGCTGCCTCCCCTGGCATATACAGGGCTGCAGAAGGTTAGCCCACCTTCCCAGGCTTTCGAGGCAGGCGGCTGACTGCCTGCGCCACCTCCCCTGCTCCCGCCCCCAGGCCTCACAGACGAGCATAGAGTTTGGACTCTGGGACACAACGCATTCCTCACCCCCTGGAGGAGCCCTGTGCCATATGGTTTCAGAATCGCATCTAACCATGACTGCCAACTTCAGGAGGCCCCACTTGGCCTGGTCTCTGGCTCGGGCTATGCCGTACGGCTGGGTAACGCAGCAAGCACATGTGGGCCTTTGCATTATCAGCAGTGATAGATTAGAGCCAACAACGCTTATTTTTAAAATTTCTTCTCCGGGGTATTGTCATCGGGGTCAGAGCAGACATTAATTAATATTTTGCTGATTATGTAAGAAGCCACATGTGGGAACTTGGATTGCTTTTGGCTGTAGACTCTGAATCTCTCGGCAGTGCTTGTAGCAGATGCGCGTAGGGTTTGTGGACCAAGATGAGGAGGGTGGACTTGACCTTGAGGGCACAAGGGAGCCATGCAAGAGGTTATAACAGGGGAGGGCCCTGAGCAGTATTTAATAGCAAATCCTAGCTATGGTAGGCAGGTCGAGCTTCTATGCTGTGGTTTGGACAATGTCTGGAGATTCCAGCATGAACAACAACAACCGGGAGGAATGGTGGGCACACTTACAACTCTGGTGCGGTTTCTCCATCCCTTGCGGCCCTTCCGATGTACGCTGGCCTGTCTAGGGCACGTTTTTCTTTTAAAAGCACATTTTCCTTTCCTTAAGTAAATATATATTTTTGAGACAGGTTCTAAGGCCAGCACTGAACGCCCTGAAAACGTGTAATATGGTGCTGAACTCCTAGTCTCCTGGCTACATTGCTAGTGTGTGTGTGTGTGTGTGTGTGTGTGTGTACCCACCCCAGATAACTTAGGGCTCTGTATGCTAGCCTGGGCAAGCCTTCTAACCAACCGAGTTACCTCCCTAGCCCCAAGTGAGTTTAGTTTCTCGATTTATTGTGTGCGTGTTGCCCTTGGAGACCAGAGGGGGGAAATCATACACCCTGGAGCTGGAGTTGCAGATGGTGGTGAGCTGCCAAGGGGATGCTGGGAGCTGAACTCCAGTCCCTTGGCAGACCCAAAGGTGGTCTGAGTCACGGACTGGTCTCTTCAGCCCGAGAATTTAGCTTTTAAAGGAAACTGTCTTCCTCTACTGAGGCTTTGCTGCTGCTAAAGAGACCCCAGATTCTCAACGGCTTGTTGGCAAAACTCTCCCTCCAGGGTTACTGGTAGCTCTCCTCCAACTCCTTCCCTCAGCCTTCAGCCTCAGCCTCTGAAGTGCTGGGGCCACAGAAGAGCGCCCACTGTGTGACCGGCTGGTCCTGGGATGGCCACATCTGTTCAGACGTGGACTCAGGAGCACAAGAAGCCATTGGGCTGCAGAGAGAAAGGAGACCCGAGGGTGGCTTTGGAAGACCCTGTTCAGAAGTTCTGCTCACCTAGTAAAAATCTCCTGTGCCAGGCCATCCGCTACATGGCCTGTGACGGGAGCCAGGCTCTTGTTCTGTTGTATTGTGATGTCTTCATTAGATCAACCTGGCCCACTGGCAGGGGTCCATCCCTGTCAGGCCTGCAGACCTCAGACATTCCCTAATGGAAGCGGGCGGGGGAGGGAGGCGTCAGACCCTCACTTGAGCATCTGAGCCCTTCTTCCCAGCCATTTGAACTCAATTCTGCCCTAATTGGTGTGTGTGTGTGTGTGTGTGTGTGTGTGTGACCATCAGGTGGGCATTTGCGGAGCGATCCTGAGGACCTTGATCAGTTCCAGGCGCGCCCGCCAGGTGTCGCCCCTTCCCAGCGGTCGGAAGGCGCTTGCGGGCGGCAGGAGGGTACCAGGGAGCCGGGGCTGCCACACTGCGACCTGCTCCGACCCGCGCCCAGTAGGAACCAAGTTCACCCGGGCGGGCGCCCAGGTAAGTTGCTTCCAAGGCACGGCTGCCCATGAGCCGCCCAGCATGCCTCCATGCCTCGTGTCGTATAGATGGGAAATGAGGCTGAGAGAGTTGTGGAGGCTCAGGGTCCCAGCTAGTGATCGGGCGACAGAATTTCACCTGGACAGAGTCAGACGCACGAAGGGCTCCGACACCCAGCAGGAGGCAGTAGTATCCGTGTTATTCTTAATAGGTACTCTGCCTCAGACAGACACTAAGTAAAAAACAAAAACCAAACAAACCAAACAAAAAACCCCAGGATACTTCAAAACTTTATTTTTATTAATTAACTACACCTTGAAAATTATTATTATTTTGATTTAAAAAAATCTCTAGGAGGTTGAGGCAGGAGGATCAAGAGTTGAAGGCCAGCTTGGTCTTTGTAGAAGAGATCTTTGGCTCCAAGGAGGAGAGGGAGGAAGAGAAGGAAGAGGAAGAGGAGAGGGAGGAGGAGAAAGAGGAGGAAGAGGAGGAGAAGAGGGAGGGGGAGGAAGAAGAGGAGGAGGAGGAGGAGGAGGAAGAGGAGGAGGAGGAGGAGGAGGAGGAGGAGGAGGAGGAGGAGGAGGAAAACTACCACTCTTAGGTCTTGAGGCAGGTCCTTCCTAACGATCTTATTCTTATTTCTCATTGAAACCTTCATGGACCGGCAAGATGGCTCAGTAGGTAAGGGTGCTTGCCGCCAAGCCAGACAAACTTGATCCCAGGGATTCACAGGGTGGGAAGAGACTGCTCCTGCAAGCTGTCTTCTGACCTTCATGAATGTGCTGTGGTGTGAGTGTGTATGTACACACACAAACATAAATAAAAGAATGCCATTTAAAAAAAAAATCTTTCCAGCCGGGTGTGGTGGCGCACACCTGTAGTCCCAGCACTTGGGAGGCAGAGGCAGGCGGATTTCTGAGTTCGAGGCCAGCCTGGTCTACATAGTGAATTCCAGGACAGCCAGAACTACACAGAGAAACCCTGTCTCAAAAAAAAACAAAAAACAAAAAACAAAAACAAAAAACAAAACAAAACAAAACAAAACAAAAAACACAAAACACTTTTCTTCTTCTTCTTCTTCTTCTTCTTCTTCTTCTTCTTCTTCTTCTTCTTCTTCTTCTTCTTCTTCATTTTCAAGACAGGGTTTCTCTGTGCAACAGGCCTGACTGTCCTGGAACTCGATTTGTAGACAAGGCTGACCTCAAACTCACAGAGCTGCTGTTGCCTCTGCCTCCTGAGTGCTGGAGTTAAACGCGTGCACCACCATGCCTGGTGAAATCTTTTAATCTTAAAATAAATCAGCCAAGAAATGAACACACATGGGAAAATATCATAATAGGAAACCGAGGCAGAGAGAGTGGGGGTGGGGCGGGGGGACTTCGTAGCGCATGGCTCTTTAGTGTGGAGTCACAACTCTATCTTAGACTGAGTCAGAGGATTAGAACTCGGCTGCCTACAGAGAGAAGCGGGCTGTTCTCGGCTCCTGCTGACCGCCCGGCCCCATCCCTCCCCTCCCCTCCCCTCCACCTCCCCTCCTGCAAACCCTCATGGTCACCGTGTCTCAGGAATGGTTGCTGTGAGATCCAGGAGGTTGGTGCTCAGCACGTGAGCAGATTCCTGTCCTCCCTCGGGCTCCACACCCTGTTCTGAGCAAGTTTGTTTTCTTCTTTGCCTCTTAACAATGCACCTTGGTGATCCCTCCAGACCGACACCAGGAAAGCACGCTCCACACATTCCACAGTCTGGACAGAAGCTCGAACCTCGCTGGGTCCCCCCCCCCCCCCCGGCCATAGCTGTTTCCAGGCTTTGTAGGTAACAAACACCACACCGTTAACATGTGTGTGTTCAAGCCACCGGCCTGTCTCCTCTGGTGCGTTCCTCGCGACTCTGCTGTCTGACACAGGACACGGGCTTTTGAAAGTTCCACAATGGTTGTCTAAATGTTCAAGGTTGAACCTACGCAGGGACATTCATTCAGGAACCAGCCTCCCTGGTTCCTGCTGCCCGAAGCCCAGAACCACTACAGCGAGACTCTGTCTCTGCCCAGTCAGTGGAGGACAGAACTGTCCCCAAGCCTGGGGCATCTGTTCATTTTATGTTAGGGCTGGAGTTTTAAAATGCACGTCCAGGACCAAAACGAGGCGGCTCAGTGGGTGAAGGCGCTTGCCACCACGCCTGATGACTTGAGTTCGAGTCCCTGGACCTGTATGGTGGAAGGAGAAAGCTGACTCCCATAGGAGTCATTTACACACACACACACACACACACACACACACACACCCCACGGCAGGCACATTCTCCCTTCCCGGCCAAACACATTTGAGAGCATATGCTCTGAGAGACACACACGTGCGGGCCATTTGCCTCGCTCTTCTGTAGAGAAGCTGAGTTTTGTTTATTTGTTTGTTTTTCCGGGTTTTTCTATCTCCAGCGAACGGTCATATTTCTTCCAGCTTGGCAGGATTTACTGCTTAAATGTTTATTTTGAGACAGGAGATTGCTCTGTAGCCCTAGGGCTTAAATGGCAGGTGTGTGCGCTCCTACTCCGGGCTGGGGGTCTTTCTAGAGCCGAGGGAACGCAGGCTGTGGCGTCGCATATGTTAGCAATGGACGTGCTTTCAGCGTGATGTATGAAGCAGAGATGGAGTCCTCCTGGGCCGGGGTGGTTCACTCTTCTGTACGTGTGCCTTTGCACTAAAATTATTTTTTGATGTCTGTTTAAGGATTTTCAGTCTGGAGCTAGGGATGTGGCTCAGGGTCTCATGAAGCCTTGGGTTCGACCGCCGCCCCTCTCCCCAGCAACGCATAAATTGGTGCCGGTGCCTCATGCCTGTAATCCCTGTACCTGGGAGGTGTAACGGGACAGCCAGAAGTCCAAGGTCATCCTTGAGAACATGTCAAGACTGACCGTGAACAGCCGTGGCTCTGATGAACACAGCATCCGTTCCACGCTGCCCTCCATGCGATCTTAAAACCCTGCCAACAAGACCGACAACCTGCTCCAGCCCCATATTACAGATAGGCAAGCCGAAGCCCAGAAGAGTCAGGTTTCACACGAGGTCTCACGGCTGCCGCGTGACAGAGTGCTCAACTCCACATCCATACATCTTTACCACTTCTGCCATTACCCCTCTGTGACCCCAAGCCTCCTCGTTGCTATGCTTCTGCCTGAGAACAAACAGCCTTGGGGAGCGGAGCGGGTTCCCACTAGCTTCCCTCTGCCGGAAGTACCTGCAGTTTAAGGTCGAGGCCACTGGGGGGCGCTGGAGACATGTTCCTTGCTTGATGCGTAGGGCCAGGAACAGCCTCCCTCCAGGCATCCTGGGAGCAGTCCCAGGGGCCTGAAGATCCTGCTGGCTGGCTGGGTGGCAGGGCAGAGGGACTATCTCCTGTCACACCCGGGCAGCCTCCACTTCCCTACAGGGACTTCAGGGTTGCAGAGCTGCCTGGCTCCAGCCCAACTCAGCTGGGGACGTGCTTTCCCGAGGTCCCGGCTCCAGGCTCCACCATCTTTCACTGGGGGTGGGGGGTGGGGGCCGGCGCGGGGCCGTCCTGCACCCAGTAGGGAGTTTAACAGCAGTGGTAGCTCTTCCCAGTGAAACAGAGTCCAAGCTGTCGCTAGACTTCTCCGTGTGCCCCTTGGGAGGGCAGCACGCGCCCCTGCGGATGAGAATTTCTTTCCTGCAGGTCACATAGGGGACAGAAGCCAACTCTGGCTGGGAGCTTCGCACACAAGGGAAGGATGGGAGTCAGGCACCATTGCTTTTTACAGAGGCGGGAGCTCAGAGAGGTTCTGAACCTGGCCACCAGCTTCCGCGCTGAACTCCTGCCGCTCAGCCCTGTGGTCCCGCGGGAAAACTCACCATTCATGCCTCTGACCTTACACCCTCCACTCATACAAAATACACCCTTATGGTTGGGTTTCTTTTTTACATTTATTTAGTGTGTACGTGTGAGCACACATACACATACACATACATTGTGTGACTGTATAGGGCAGAGGGCAGTTGTATGGGATTGGTTCTCTCTTTCCCCACATGGGTTCTTGTGGGTTAAATGGTGGCCCGCGTCCGGCCTGGGGCTCGTGCTGCTGGGTATGCAGGATGTGGGTGCTGGGCGGGCACTGGGCTATGAGAAGCCACGGGATCTGGCTGGGGGTGGGGGTGGGGAAACACAGTAGGACTGGGGGTCCTCGGACCTCCACGGAGGTCTGGGACATCAGGTTCTCAGACTCTTGGGTACCCCAGCCGCAGCTGGATTCCTTGGAAGAGCTAAGAACAGAGTGGAGGCTGCGGGCTGGCTGGCTGTAGCCTGGGTCGAAGGGGACAGGCAGGGAGAGCTCCGGCTGGGTCCCTCGGGGTGGAGAGAGTCCTTGCTCAGCCGGTGGCTTGGTCTGGTGGAGGCCATGACTGGGAGCGCTGAGAGGCCTTCTGCGAGGGATCAGTGGCTGGCTCTTTAGATGAAGGCCTGTTCCATCACTCCCTGTGGCGAATCCCAATGAAAAGAGACAGTCCTTGGTTTTAAGGCGTATATTGTCATGGTGGAGAGTGGTGATGAGAAAACCAACCGTACCCCACTTTCTCAGGGCGGGCCTGAGGTTAAATACATTTTGCAGGGAGGAGGGTCTGGGAAGGGAATTTTAATTGGCTAAGCCCTTCAGGCCTTTAGGTACCTCATAAAAATGAAGATCTGTCTTGAGGCTACGTGATCTGTGGTCATGTTCTCTACCTGTGAAGGGGCTTGGGACGTTGGCCTTACGTGACTGATGACCACAGACCTATAGAGCAGAGAGCTGTGGCCTCATGTCAGGGGCCTACTGTTTCTTGCAGGGGACCCTGTGGGGTCACTGGGGTTTTAAACCTAGCTCAACCAGAAAATAGGCTGCCTTTCACAGTCCCACAGGTTCTGGGTAGAGAACTCAGGCGGTCAGATTTGGCAGCAAGCCCCTTACCCACCAAGCCCTTTTGCAGGCCCCTGCTGTCATTTCCTCAAACTGTCGTCTTGGTGTTTTGAGTCAAGATCTCACTGTGTAGCCCAGGCTGTCCTCAAAATCTTCCTGCTTCCTGAGTGTTGGGATTATCGGTGTGAGCCACATGCCTGACTCAGTTTCCCCACTTTTGATGAAGAGCCAGGTTTGGAAGCAGATTTTCATTCCCCTTATGGTTTTGTTGTGAGGAAAACACTGGTGCCTGGGGACTGGGGAGTGGGAGGTCCCCTGGGGCCAAGATCATTGTTTCTGATTCAGTTTTGCAAGAAAATCTATAAACACTTTAATGTGAGTTTCCTAATGTTTAATGGGACTTCATTAAGAAATTAAAACTCCGGGAAGACAGCTCACGCCTGGAGCCTGCTGCTGCTGCTGAGAGCTGCCGGCCCACAGACACCCCTGGGGACACAGGGACAGTCTCCAGGGACAGACATACTCACCTCTGCCTCTCAGAAATGGCTTCTTCATCTTGTCATGTTTGTCATGAATCTGTCATTCACCTGTCCTTCTACCTACCCACCTACCTACCCTCCCACTCACCCACCCACCCACCACCCACTCACCCATCTGTCCACCCACTGACCCTTCTACCACCCACCCACCCACCCATCCACTCACTCATCAACCCACCCATTCACCCACCCAGTCACCTACCCACCCATTCACCCACCCATTCACCCACCCACTCACCCACCCACCCATTCACCCACCCATTCACCCACCCACTCACCCACCCACCCATTCACCCACCCATTCACCCACCCACTCACCCACCCACTCACCCTTCCACCACCCACCCACCCACCACCATCTACTCATCCACCCACACACTATCTACCCACTCACTATCCATTGCACGAGCGCGCGCGCGCACACACACACACACACACACACACACACCCATCAACCAGTCCTCCCCCATCTACCCACCTTCCATCCTTCCTCCACGCACTTACCCGTCATCTGCCCACCAGTTCCGCCCCCACACTGTCTTTGTGAGTTCCTTTTGTTTACCAAACCCCAGGCCAAGTCCTTGGGTGGTGGTGAAAGGCCAGTATCCGATTCCTGTCCTCCAGGAGGTCATCGTCCAGTCAACGGACAGGAGAAGAAACCCAGAGACAAAGAGAGACCCAAACGGTGTTCCATTCGGAGTCCGTTGTCTGTCTGTCCATCCGTCTGTCAGCTGTCACCGGCGAACTCTTAAATGGCTGTCGCCTGTTTCCCTTCTGTGACACGGGCTGTCTTTTCCATTCTATATTGCTATGACAAAATACTCGAGATCTGGTAGTTGTTAAGTCACCATGGGTTATCTTGGCCCACAGTTCTACAGGAAGGAAAGACCAAAGTCACGAGATCCCATCTGGCTGCTTCAACACACGGCAGAAATCACAGGGCAAAAGCATACGTAGAGAACGCTGGGCTCGTGACAGAGGCTGGCTCTGTCACCAGGGGCCTCTGCGGACTCCACCCAGCTCCCCCAAGACCACTGGGCACTTCATAATGTCCCGCCTCCCACAGGGTTGCACGGAAAGCCCTGGGACAAAGCCCATCCAGACACCTGGGGGGGGGTTGGGAGGGGAGGGAGATGGTGGCAGGGAGGCCCGGCTAAGGACATTGCTCTTTAGTGGTCTCAGCGGGCTTTTTGTGGGGTGGCATCAGGACAGTCATGCTCTGGGGTCAGTCTGTGACAGTCTAGCGCCAAGCCCCCTGCCTCAACACTGCCTCCCCATGCCCTTCTCCACTCTGAAGGGATCTACCACTTCCGGCTCGTCTGCAGGAACAGCCACAGAACGGAAGGCGGCGGCCGGTTCTTCTCTGGATCTGCTGTGATTTAAGTTCCCATTTCCATAGAAACTGTGCTTTGGGAGGACATTAGGAAAGCACATCAAACATGAAAGAAGAAAAAAAAATATTTCTTCTTTCATCCCTTCCACTGCGACCACAGGAAAACAAGGCATTGTTGTTTTCTTCCCTCAAGCCGGGCTCCTGAGGCGTGTGTGTGTGTGTGTGTGTGTGTGTGTGTGTGTGTGTTGTACATGTGCTCGTCTTGTGGAGGTTTTCTGTCCCAAGCTCTCCTCCCCTAATCATCTTCATGAACATTTTTGCAGGCTACTTGGGTTTGTCTGCCAGATGTGAAGTGAGCCGAGCTGGGGCTTGGGGTGAGGCGGGGACCGGGGGTCACAATGGCGCTGGCTGAACCTAGGATACCCGGCACCTCTGAGCATGTGCATTAACTGTCGCCTCCCACTATCCCGATGTGACATATGTATTATCAGTGCGTGCTCTCCAGACCAGGGAACCGAGGCAGCATGGCATCCTACTGGGTCAGCCACAGAGCCTGGGCCCTGGCCATCCTGGGTCACACTCAAACAAGTGACCAGAGCTTGGACAGGGAGGCTACGGCGACAGGTGATCCTCTGGAAGAGGGACCCGGATCATTTGGAGCATCTGGGAGGAGGAGCTGACGGGAGTGGGAAATGGGCGGCGAGGAGGCGGCATGCAGAAGGGCCAGCGCTCTGGACTCCGGCTAGGGAGGGGCAGGACTGGGTGGCGGCCATCAACGGTTTTAGATTTCCCGGGGAGCCAGAGAGTTCAACCAGGACCTGACACGGCTGGGGAGGCCTTGTGGTGCTCCCTGCTCTGACCTGCACCTACCTGTGCCCCCTGCACACCAGATCCCAAGTGCATTTTTGGAGACAGAGTCCCATGAAGCCCCAGCCCGCAAGGATGACTTTAAAGTTCTAACTCCCCGGTTCTGACCTGCCAAGTGCTGGGATCCACCCACACGGCGGCACCGCTATGTTTGCTTTATGCCACGCCAGGGATGGGATCAGGACCTTGCGCGCGGGGCATGCTGGGTAACCGCTCTACCAATGAAGCCCCCTCCCCAGTCCAGGGTCCTTGTCTCTCAGCCCTTCTGGATGGGTTCGTCCCCTGGCCTGGCCCGGATCGCCACCCAGCAGGCAAACACCACAAAACGGTGACCAGGGATGTATGTCCACAAGGTTGAAATGATGCCGTTTGGCCTACCGCGCCATACAGGTACCCGTGGAAACTGGTTCTTTGTCTGCAGGGTGCAAAGTCTCTTTGGGCTATGCCTTCAGGCCTGCGGGCCCCTTGCTATAACTCGCCCCGAGGGTCTGGCTTAGCTTGGGAAGCTGCATAGATAGCCACATGTCTGATCTAGCTGCCCTAGGAGATAGTGAGAAAGTGCGGGCACAGGCCCGGGGTGTGGCCACCTCCGACTTCTGTCCCTCCTAAGGCAGAGTGTGATCGCCCACCATGGATACACTGCCCACTGCCCACTGCCCACAGTTACCAGGAGCTTCTTCTCCAAGCCCTGCCTCTGCTGCTCAGCTGTGCTCCCTGCCTACCCCCTCGCTCAGCCTCAGCCTCAGCCAAGCGTGTATCTTATCAGCAAGCACTTCAGAGCTCAGGCCAAGAAGCCAAAGTCAAATTGAAAGAAAAAAAAAAAAAAAAAAAGTCTGTAAAAAGCCCAAACACAGCCACGGGGAAGGCGGGGCTTGCGGAGGGGAGGAGCCTGGGGGAAGGGCGAGCTTATCTCCCATAGACTCTGAATCCATAGCTCACCTAAGTGGCTCTGAGCCATCCTAGGGGACAGGTACGTAAACAGCCAAGGTCCCACTCCCCAAGCAAAGGCCGGTTAATGATAGGAAGAGTCTCCAGGACAGGCTCCGGTGGCGAGGCAGCAATTTTGTCATCAGACCCTTGGTAAACGGGGCAGAGCGGGACACATCACCTCCAGCCTGCATAGAAGCACCTAGAGCTGGGGGCGGAGGGGGGGAGTCGGAAGGACACAAACTCTCATGAACCTTTCCTTGAACCTTGTGAACAACCGAATATTGCACCAGTGAGATCGTATAGGAAGAGGCGATAGGAACCTGGGGGAGTCCGTTCCAGGTAACCGACCAATAGAGCAGAAGATGGGCGGGGCTTCGGTCGCAAAGGTACAGAGCTCCTGAGTCTCATCGAAGGTCTAACTTAAGGGGAATTCTAGACCTGTTTAGCTCCTTCTGGGGAGATGAGCGGTGTGCAAGCAGGTCTTTCTGAGTTCCCTCGTGTTTTCTTTTTTCTTTCTTTCTTTCTTTCTTTCTTTCTATTTTGGTTTTTTTCAAAACAGGGTTTCTCTGTATAGCCCTGGCTGTCCTGGAACTCACTCTGCAGACCAGGCTGGCCTCAAACTCAGAAATCCGCCTGCCTCTACATCCCAGAGTGCTGGGATTACAGGTGTGCGCCACCACCGCCCGGCTCCCTTGTGTTTTCTAAACCTCCCTGTTTGAGACGTGCTTTGTGTATGCGCACTTGTGTGTGTAGGGAGAGCCGGAGGACAGCCTCAGCTGCCAGTCCTTAGATACCACTCACCTTTTTTGTTTAGTGTTTACTTTTAGATTCTTTTTCAGACAGGGTCCCCCTATGTAGCCCTGGCTGGCCTGGAACTTGCTTTATAGACCAGGCTAGCCTCAGATTCACAGAGATCCACTTGGCTGAAGGCATTCACCACCACACCAGCTGGTGTGTGTGTGTGTGTGTGTGTGTGTATGTGTGTGTGTGTGTGTGTGTGTGTGTGTGTGTGGCATACATGCACAGTGTCTACAGAGGCTGGAAGAGGACGTCACATCTCCTGGAGCTGGAGTTACAGCTGGTTATGAGCCATGGCGGTGCCGGGAACCGAACCTGGGCGCCCCGCAAGAACAGTCTGTGCTCTTAAACACCAAGCCACCTCTCCAGGCCTTACCTTGTTTGCTTGTTTGTGTGGTGGAGTCTCTCCCTGGCCTGAAGCTACTGAGGAGGGTGGGTGGCAGTCTGCCCAGTGAGGCCCAGGGCTTCACCTGTCTGTCTCCGCCTCTCCAGCACTGGGGTCACACACTTTGGGGTCACACACTTTGGGGGTCACACACTTTGGCAACCCACACTTAGCTTTTATATTTTATGCGGGTTCTAGGGGATTGAACTCAGTTCTTCTTACCCAGCAAGCCGTCTCTGCGGACCCTGTCTCTTGGAAACTTCCGAGGGTTCTCTGAAGCAAGGAGCCAGACAGAGACTCAAGAGGTGAGGAGACGGGTTAACCAAGGACCCGTACTCAACAGTGACTGAGCCAGGCTCTAAAACAAGGTTTTGATGTCACTCCCTGTCCTTGAGATACGTACATGTACCCCTCGAGGCAGAAACATGAGCCGTGTACCCAATCGGCACAACTACTGTACCCTGAGAGCAGCACATTAAAAATGTCCTCAGACATGGCCCACAGACGCGGATGACTCCTCACCAAGTGTACACGCTGGTGCAGTCCGCCCCCAGATGAACACAGAACATTCCAGAACCCCTGTCTTGCTCCCTAGAAAGTCCGCTAAGGTTACCACCCACAGTTCTGAACTCAAGCCCTAGGATCCTTGCTCTGGTTAGAACTGGAAGCCACAGCAGGTGTTTCCCCGCTGAGCTCTTAGAGCCCAGCCAGGTCTGTGGGGCTCGGCAGACGTGACTGAGGAAGCAGCCAGGGCAGAGGGAGCTTGCAGCAAGCAGTGCCTGGGGTGCAGCAGCAGGGAGGATGGCTGGACAGCTCCTCAAAGGGTTAAATGGGAGCCCCTTCTGCTGTCACAGGCCTGTCGTCCTGGCTGCTGGGGAGGCGGAGGCAGGAGGATCACAAGGTCAAGGCCCGCCTAGATTTTTAGAGTGAGTTCAAGTCCACTCACCCAGTTTCAAAATAAAAAGAAGGAGGAGGGCTAGGGACGCCGCTCAGCTGTAGATCACCTAGCGTGCTCAGGACACTGTGTTCAGTCCCCAGCTCACACACACACACACACACACACACAATGAAAGGAAAACCAAAACACGGTCGGTTCCTACGAGGGAGCGCTATACAGCCACAAAAAAGGAACAAAGGGCTGGTTGCTGCATGGACCACTTTCCATGATACACGCAGAAGAGGCCCCGTGCAGTGGGATCCCTTTACAGGAAGAGGAAGGAAGAGGGAGGGGGAGGGGTGGCGGCTGCACAGCTTCGCGAAGGCCAGGAAACCCTGAATTGCACAATTTAGAAGGTGGATTTTGTTCTTTGGGTTCTTTGTCCACAACGCTATTGTGCTTTAATATATTTTTTAAAATCATTCTCGGGGATGAGGGGGTGGGTTTTTGTTGATCCATCTTGCTGGCCCCAAGCTGATGGGGGGGGGGAGGTACTGCAGGTAGTTTCAGCGACTCCAGGTGAGCTGGGTGTGGCCTGCACCTGATGTGCAAGCACTCAGAAAGCTGAGGGCAGCAAGGTCCCGAGCTTGAGGCTAGCCTGGGCTCCCTAGTGAGATACCATCTCAGAACCCCAAATCTAAACCCAGATAGAAACAAAAACCCAAGGGCAAATCATGTGTGCATGACTGCCACACCGAGTGCTTGGGCCATGCTATCTTTTTTTTTTTTGGTTTTTCGAGACAGGGTTTCTCTGTGTAGTCCTGGCTGTCCTGGAGCTCACTCTGAAGACCAGGCTGGCCTCAAACTCAGAAATCCGCCTGCCTCTGCCTCCCAAGTGCTGGGGTTAAAGGCGTGCGCCACCAACGCCCGGCTCATGCTATCTTTTTTTTTTGTTGTTGTTGTTGTTGTTTTGTTTGTTTGTTTGTTTGTTTTGGTTTTATGTTTTTTTTGAGACAGGGTTTCTTTGTGTAGCCCTGGCTGTCCTGGAACTCACTTTGTAGACCAGGCTGGCCTCGAACTCAGAAATCCGCCTGCTTCTGCCTCCCAAGTGCTGGGATTACAGGCGTGCGCCACCACCGCCCGGCTGGGCTATGCTATCTTAAATGACAAGATCAGCTGGGCACAACCGAGGTCCCAGGCTCTGCCTCTGCTGTGTGTATGGACGCAGCTTTCCGGCACTGATCCCTGTCCCAGGCTTCCTCCGCTGGGTCTCAGTGTCACCATCTGCTAAGTGGGGTGAGCCGCAGTGCCTCCTCTCTGCCTGATGGGCCACCGCGGGTGTGAGGTCCGCTCTGTCACTTCTGGCACTCGGTGCCCTTCAGGGAAGCTGGGTTCGCACAACGGCAGACACGATGACTGCAGGACCTGCTTCTCCTCTGCTGTGGGGAGGACGGAAAGGGAATCAAGGGAGGAGGAAGGCTGGGAGGGTGAGGGGCAGGTGGAAGGAAAGACAGACCCCTGGATGGACGGTACAGCACCCCAAAGTGCGGAGTTCAAGTCAGGAGGAGACTCCCAGGTCGCATGGCCCCACACTCCAGCCTTGTATTGGCATCGAACTTGCAATACTTCTCCTTGGCTTTGTGCGGACCACGCTCTTACAGCCCGCGTGTCCATTTTTCTTTTTAAAGACAAGGTCTCTCTCTCTCTCTCTCTCTCTCTCTCTCTCTCTCTCTCTCTGTGTGTGTGTGTGTGTGTGTGTGTGTGTGTGTGTGTCTCCGTCTCTCTCCGTCTCTCCGTCTCTCCGTCTCTCTGTCTCTCTCTCTGTCTCTGTCTCTCTCTCTCTCTCTTCTAGGACACCCTCAAACTCACAGCAATTCTTCTGCCTTTGCCTCCGGCGTGTGCAGACCACAGGCCTGCCCAGCTCCCTCTTGCCCTTCAGGCCGCAGCAGGAGTCTCCAGGCCAGGCCTCACCGCAGGCTGAATCAGATGCTCGTGGCCCTTCGCTGTGAGAGCCTGCACCTGGGGGACAAATCTAGATGGTGACAGAGTCAGCACTGCTTACAAAGGGGACACACTAGACATAAGACACGTGAGCAAGATGTGCCTGGTGCGCGTGGGAAGGCCAAGAGCGCCCCTCCCCCCCTGCTGTTTGCGGTGGCATGTGTTACCGGCCCGAACCTATGCGTGTGTTCACGTTGAAGTGATTGATTTCGGGCGTCATTCTCAACTGCTCTCCACTTTAAAACAAACAAGTAAACAATTTGGACGGAATCTCACAGTGGCGGCTATCTTGGAACTTGCTGTGTAGACCAAGCTGGCTTCAAGCTCACAGAGAGCTGCCTGCCTCTGCATGCCGAGTGCTGGGATTAAAGAATGTGCCACCATGCCTGGATTTTCATTTCTTTTATTTATTTATTTATTTATTTATTTATTATTTATTTTTGGTTTTTTCAAGACAGAGTTTCTCTGTGTAGTCCTGGCTGTCCTGGGACTCAGAAAGAGAGGCTGTTGATGAAGGTGCAGTTGTTGTGGACACCTGCTGTTTGACAAAACATTTTATGGGAAGACACGACACACATGTCTGCTCACCCCAGACAGGGAACCCATGTGAGGCCAAAGTACAGTACCACCGGAGTCCAAGATGATGAACCAATGAGCTTTATTAGGGTCACTGGTATGGGTGAAGGGTTACTCATGGGAGCAGGAATGACTCAAAGACAGCCGTGTCACCAAAGTCCACCCAGCACGGGTGACAGCTCACAAAGCTGGGAACCTGGAGGGCACTGCACAGCCTGCAGGCAGCTCACCAGGCTGGAGAGTGTCCTTCCCAGGTGCCTCGGCTGGTCTAACCCTCTTCCAGGCAGCTCGGCTGGCTTCTGTTTCTTCCAGGCAGTTGGTCTGGTCTGAGTCTTCTTTGCAGCTGGGCTCTGCTAACTCCGGCAGGGCGGGGCCTAGAGAGTCTGCTCAGCTTCAGGGAGTTCTTGAACTACTTTTGTTGTTGTTTACCGCCCTGCTTAAGGAGCTCCCTGCAGGATGGAATGTTTCAATCTGGGAGGAGACTGTCACAGGAGACCCCAGCATTTTGGAGGTGCCAGTACCATGGGATGACTACTAAGGACAGCAGCAGCTGTGGAGAGGAGCTGGCCTGAGCCTGGGACACCAGCGGTGTGCTTTGGATGGCAAGGCCAGAGCAGTGTTGTTGCCCAGACGTCTCAGAGGACTGTTGGAAGGTCCCAGACACCAAACACTGAACCTTTGCTCTGCTAAATTTTGCTTTTGCTTTGGTGACTGTGACTGTGTCCTGGCTCTTCCTCTCAGAAGACAAAGGCATGTATTTTATTATCTCTTTCTTCTTAAAAATTTCACAGGGCCCACGGTTAAGAGATTTTGGAATCTTAGAGACACTATGGATATTTCAGAGAAAGATTTAAACTTTCAGAGAGCTTTTGGATACATTAAAGAGAGCAGACTTTTGTTTGAATTTTTAGAGCCTGCAAGACCTTGAAAAGTGGCCATGTGCTCAGTAGTGATGATTATAGAGTCAGAATATTAGTCAACCCTGAAAATGTCCTCTGCCCTGTGGTGTCAAATATTTATTCACGGTTCACTTGTGTGTGTGAAGAAAAACAACTGGGAGCAGGCACGCGGGGGAGAGTGGGAAGAGAGAACTGTTAATGCAGTGTGGTTGGTGTGCACGTATGCAACTGTGCAGAAGTCCTCACCCTGTGGGCTAAAGGACTAATACAAACTGAAATAAGCAGAGGACATGGCTCAGCAGCTAAGAGCACAGACTGCTCTTGCAGAAGACCGGAGAACCAGAATTCAGTTCCCAGCAGCCAAGGGCATCTGTCCATATACGATGTAAATGTGTGCATACACACACACACACACACACACACACACACACACACAGAGAGAGAGAGAGAGAGAGAGAGAGAGAGAGAAATTATTGAGAAATAAATACCATCCCATTTGTGTACAGATTTGCTTTCTTTCTTTCTTTTTTTTTAAATCACACTTTAACTTGTTTTGTGAACACACATGCATGTGAGCAGGCGTGTGCATGTGCCATGCATGCACATAGAGATCAGAGGCCTGTGCATGGGCTGTGCATGCATCAGAGATCAGAGGACCCCTTGGGAGTATTGGACTCTTCTTTCACCATGTGGTCCCCGGGGACTGAACTCAGGTTGCTGGGCTTGGCGGCAAGCCCCTTTCCCTACTGAGGGATGTCACCTGCCCACACTTTCATCTTTAATAAAGGATAAGTGTGTCTACCAACAAACTGCTTTAAAGTAAGTCTCCTTGTTATCAGTAAGTGTTTGACGGGTTTGAAGTTTGGCGTTCTCGTTAGGAGATGAGGGTTGGTGAGGAAAACCTTGAAGAGCTCCAGGGTAGAGTGGGCACGAGTGGGCACTTGGTCACAAAGGCACGTGCGAATGACCTTCAGAGCCACTCCCCAGGGGCTGGCTGCTTCCATGCTCTGAAGCTGAGGTCAGAGGTCAAAAGGCCCTTGCTTCTCCTGTGGCTGGGACGAGGAACAGCACAGGACAGAAATGGCGAGATGGTTTTGCCTCCCAAGGCTCCGAGCCCTCTGACCGTCCTTCAGTGACCATAGTTTACTTAATTTCCTAGGTAATAGTGGGGACTGAACCCAAGACCTTACAAATGCCAGGCAAGTTCTCTACCAATTGAGTGACATCTCAGCCGTTTATAATTTTGAAAAAGGCTTCGGTTTTAATCGCATGTATGTGTGTGTGCGTGTGTGCATGTGTGTGTCTGTCTGTCTGTATGAGTGTCAGAAGAGTTAGATTCCCTAGAGCTGAAGTTCCAGGCAGTTGTAAGCTGCATGACATATAGGCTGAAAAATCACGCTTGTGTCCTCTGGACATACAATGGCTGAGCATGTCTCCGGCCCCACCCCCTTCCAGACAGGGTTTCTCTCTCTAGCTCTGGTTGGCCTGGAACTTGATATGTTGACCAGGCTGGCCCTCAAGCTCACAGAGATCAGTCTGCCTCTGTCTCCTGAGTGCTGGGATCCAAGGCCACACACACACACACACACACACACACACACACACACACACTTTTTGAGATAGGGTCTTTCTATGTAGCTCAAGCTGACCTGGAACTTGTAGCAATCCTCC
Source organism: Apodemus agrarius (assembly GCA_964023405.1). NCBI lineage: Eukaryota > Metazoa > Chordata > Mammalia > Rodentia > Muridae > Apodemus > Apodemus agrarius. Next base: position 11,629,166 of record OZ030008.1, read on the forward strand.
TGCCTCAGTTTCTCAAGTGCCGGGATTACAGGCATGCTCCACCATAACCAACTAATGAAATTCTTAGGATGAAATATATAACATTTGTTGAAATGAAAAGATTTCACAGCCGGGCAGTGGTAGCACATGCCTTTGATCCCAGCACTTGGGAGGCAGAGGCAGGTATATTTCTGAGTTCGAAGCCAGCCTGATCTACAGAGTGAGTTCCAGGACAGTCAGGGCTACAGAGAGAAACCCTGTCTTGAAAAACAAAACAAAACAAAACAAACAAAACAAGAAAAAAAAAGATTTCACATTTTGGGGAACTTTAAAAATTCCTACAGGGACTCAATCTTCAGTAGCCCAGATGGGTGCCCTGCCTCTAGTGCCCTACAGCGGTGGTACCTCATGAGAAGTAGGTAGGAGGCCATGAAACTCTAAAACCTGCTAAGCCACTGGTGATGTGGCAGTAGGGGGTGCGCTCTGCGCCAGCCCGGCCAGGAACCTTCCACAGCCCAGGACAGCACTTGCCCCTTCCCCCTGTACTACCCCACTTCCCACACATGTTCCCCTCCTACCCCACCCCTCCCTCTCCACTCCATCTCCTCCTCTACCCTCTGCCCCACACTTCACCCCCCACTCCTCCCCCACAGCCCACCCCCATCCCCCGTCACCCTGCCCACCACCAGGTACCATTTCTAAACACTGGAAAGTGCTGGGGCGGGCACTGGGGATGGGCCTGTCCGCTGCTCTCGCTTCCTGCCAGCTGTCTGACACTGACTTCCTCCAGCTGGTCATGGGCCCAGGCCCCACGGAAGAAAGTGTGATTGATTTAAGTCCACTCCAGCGAGCTCGTCTTCCTCAGCCTGGAGAGATGGGGGCATCCTGTGACCCATTTCTGGCCAAAGTCATACTCTGCGGGAGACTTCTGGGAAAGTGTTTCCTTTCTGATAAGAAAAAAGGCAAATGGGGAGAGGCTGGGTTGACCCTTTACTTCTCTTCCTGCTTTGGACATGGTGGATGAAGAGGTGATGTGTGAGCGGCGGCAGCCATCTGTGACATGAGGACCAGCCGCTGATGAGCCCGGGTCCCGAAGAGCAACCTTCAGGCGCCAAACGCACTCCCCAGCTCCGAGCTCCAGCCGGCTCTTACACAGTAGCTGCCCAGCCTCGTCTCCAGCATGGCAGCCATGGCTCAGGGAGCATCCTGGTGTGGGCTTTCTGCTTCAGAGACAGGCTCTTGGGCTACTCCAGGGCTAGTTGGGGGTCATTCTTCAATGCACCAGGTCTTCTGGCCTCGACCCGTTTCACAGCTGAGAATGGTGTTCCACCAATGCCCCTGCCTCAGGCTTCCGAGCACCACCAGGCTGAGTTTTGTGTGGTCCTGTGTATGTGGGGCTCCGTGCATAGCAGCAAGGACTCTCTACAAACCGCATTCTCCAGCCCGAGACCTTAGTTTTCTGTCTGAAAAATGGACATCTTTTTCAAGGGGGGGGAAAATTAAAGTACTCAGCACATAGTAAATGCTAACAGCCCTTTCCGCCAAGATTGTGGCATTCTCAGTATTTAGCATAATACACTAAAAATAGGGGGAGACAGCGTGGACAGAGACAGGAAATTAACTACACCTAATTAAAGGCCACCGGCTGGGTACAAGATGAACAGAGAAGGAGCTGAGTGTTGGAGCTGACCACAAGCTGCTGGTGAGTCAGGGCCTTCAGAAGCCGGGGGTGGGGTGGGGTGGGGGGGGGAGGGCTGGACACAGAGCGAGGGAGCGAGCAAGATAGCAGACTCCTGATAGTGACCCCCAGCTCTGTGACCGTGACTCACTCCTTCCCGGGTGCCAGATACACCGGGGTCATCTTCTTCATCAAAGGAGATGGGGGACTGTTCTGGGTTCCAAAGCTTCACCGGTGGCCTTGGGCTACTGACACACAGACAGGGAGACCAGGGGAAAGGTCGGCACTGCCTCCTACGGGAAGGGCTGAGTGATGGAGCAGCTGATGGCTGAGCCACGGGAGCCTGGAGGAAGACACAAAACCGAGAGGTAGGGGCCTCTGGTGAGCTTGGGGACACAAGGTTCGACACTGTGACCCCAGGAACAGGTCTCCGTGCTCCAGATCTCAGGCTGTCCCTGTGTGTGGTGTGATCCAGCCAGGCAATGGTCCCACGGAGGGAGGACAGGCCACAGTGCGTTTGGCAGCAAGTAACCAGAGAGCCAGTAGACTGACTCAGCCCAGAGCCTCACTATCAGCCAGTAGGCGGCAGAGGCCCGGCCTTGACTGGTGGTTCTCAGGACCTCAAGGCTCTTGAGGGTCACTGTAGCCCCAGAGGTGGATTGTTCCTTTATACAACCAGAGGTTTTCAATGTAGCCCAACCTCACAATCGAGCTCCTGCCACAGTCTCTAAAATAAGCCTGTGGGCTTATGGGCTCATATGCTCAAGGGTTCATGGGCTTGTAGGCTTGTAGGCTCATGGTTTTGTAGGTTCATGCGTTCATGGGCTGGTAGGCATTTGGGTTCATGGGCTCATAGGCTCATGGGTTCATGTTCTTGTGGGTTCATGGTATCATGGGCTCATGGGTTCATAGGCTCATGGGTTCATGGATTTGTAGGCTTATGGGCTCATAGACTCATGTGATTGTAGGCTCATGGGCTCATGGGCTCATGGGCTCATAGGCTCTGGGCTTATGAGTTTGTGGGCTCATAGGCTCATGAGTTCATTGGCTTATGGTCTAATTGGCTCATGGACTCATAGTTCCGTAGGCTGGTGGGCTCATGGGCCCATGGGCTCATGGGCTTGTTGTGGGAAATCTGGGGTATTCAAAGCATTTCAGCCTCAGGATGACGAGGCTCTTTGGCTCTTATCTCACAGGCTGCCACGTGGTTGGGGATCTCAGGAGGTTGTACAGACAGCCCAGGGTGGAGTTCTACTGACATCAGTGGCTGTCATGCATCCTAACCCCTTCCGGTCTGCCCAGCTCTCTTTCAGTCTGCTTGTGGGAACCTTCTAGAAAGCTTCTTTACCTGAACCTCTGGGCTGTACTGTCTGGAGAAGCTGTGCGAAAGGAGGTGGTTGGGATGGTCGAGACATTGCCCACATAGTCAGATGCTAACACAATATGCACATACACATGCACAGATATATATACATATGAATATATATACATACACACACTCATATATACATATATATACATACACACATAGTCATTCACACACATATACATAGACATACACACACATTCATGCAGAGATATACACATATACACATATACACATGCATACACATTAGCATACACATGTACAGACACATAGCTACATGCATATACACATACACATGTGCACATCCATAGACAGACACGTGCATACACACATACACACACATACACACATGTCCCATGCACATACACATGCACAGATATATACACACATGCACACATATGTATACACACACATAGGCATACATAATCCACATGCAAAACACATAGCACACATATACATGTCACACACATGAGCACACACATATACATATCACACACATGAACACATCACACACATGAACACATACATATACATGATCTGTGTGTACACTCATGTGCACACACACACACACACACACACACACACACGCACACTGGTTTAAAGATCATGGCAAAGTGTACAGGAAGAGTCAGCAAACCTTAGCCCCAACAGTCCCCAGCAGCACAACTTTCTCCTGAGCAGTCAGAACGCCATTGCCCACACCATTCTGTCCTCCATAGCTTGTGGTTAAAAGCAGGCCCACATGAGGTGTTGTCCTATGGCTGAGAGCAAGCATCTGGGGGTGAACGCAGCTGGGCCTGCCCATCACCTAGCCAAGGGGCCACCCCAGGAAGGAGAGACCACTCTGAGCTCACTGCCAAGATGGGGAATGCCCTTTAGTGAGATGAATGTTCCTCCTTCCCAGAATCCCCACCCCCAGCACAGCCCTGCCAGCTGTGAGGTTCTGTTGGGCCTGAGTCAGAACCGGATACAGCTTTGCCTTCTTCTGCTTTTCTTTGGAGCCGGCCAGAGTCCAGCTCGCCCTCCGAGGTACTCTGGGCTTCTCTCCTCCCCCCCTCCGTCATGTGGGTGCCTGTCCGCAGTGGCTTCCCTCCATGCTCAGTGAGGACAGCATGGCTCTCGCCTCCGAATCTGTGATAACTCTCTCCCCAAAACCAGTGCCCTGTGCTCGGTGAACTTCATTCTTTGAATTTTTGAGACAAGAACCTAAAAATCCTCAGATTCAGGGCCACTTTGATGGGCATTGCATTTTCCAGGATTCTATCCCCCTCCAAGCTGAGAGCTCCATTGTTCTCATAGACGCCCCCATACTTCTGTGTCCACATCACCTGGGGCCCTCGCACAGCCCAGAACTCCCTGGCTCTGGTGTCTCTACCCATATTTTCTCTTTCCCATTGGCCTCCTGATATTTAAACGTTGCCTTTTCTCACCATTCGTGACCTCGTGTGAGCCTGCCGTGTCCACTCAGAAGGACTCTCAAGTCCAGGCTTCATCTGGGTTCCGTTTGCTTTATCTGCGGTGCTGGGGATGGAACCAGGTCTTGCTCACACTAGGTGAGGCCTCCCCCTGAACCACATCCCAGCCCTAGGATGGTTGAGATAGGGCCTCATTCTGTAGCACAGGCTAGCCTTGAACAGAAAGTCTTTCTGCCTCTGCTTCCCCGGCTCCCCCCCCCCCCCCCCGCCATGTGGGAGTTAGGAGTATGTGCCAGCTCACTCTCGGTCAGTAACCTGGTGTGCTCAGGTGCGGCCTGGGATGGTGGTGGGGGGCACGAGGCAGCGCTCAAGCATGGCTTTAGAACTAGAAGCTGGGTAGGGAGATGGCTCAGCGGGTAGAGCGGCTATCACACAGGTGTGAAGACCGAATTCTATCCCCAGCACCCCATAGAGGCCAGACATTTGTGGACCTGAAAAAACAACAATGATGGACCAGTAAGATAACTCAGCAGGCAGAGGGAGCTGTCACCAAACGTGATGACCTGTTCAAGCCTCAGGGATCATATGGTAGATAGAGGGTAAGAATTTACTCCTGCAATTTGCCTTTTGACTTTTACAAATAAGTCATGGTTCACTTGCACGCGCACGCACACACACACATGCACACACACACACACACACACACACACACCATACATGTACACACCACATACACACTACCACATACATCACACACTCACACACACACCACACACATATACATATCACACACATACCACAAACATACACACACACAATGCACACACCACTCATACACCACACACCATACACACCACACACTACACACACACCACACATATCATACACACTACAACTACACATATCACACACACACATACACACACACACACACACACACACACACACACACCAATTTTAAAAATCCAAGTAGGTGGCTCTTAAGAAACAACACTAGTGGTAGTGGTGGCACACATCTTTAATCCCAGCACTCCCAGCACTGGGGAGGCAGAGGCAGGTGGAACTCTGAGAGTTCGAGGCCAGGCTGGTCTACAGAATGAGTTCCAGGACAGCTAAAGCTACACAGAAAAACCATTAAAAAAAAAAAAAACACCAAAAAGAAAGAAAAAGAAACAACACTGACCTCTGACCTCCACATATATCACGAACTAAAAGGTCAGTGACCTTCAAAAGCCTCCAGAAATGAGGCTGGAGAGGTGGCTCGGTGATCAAGAGCACTGGCTGCTCTTCCGCAGTACCCGGGTCCACTTTACCGGATCCACACGGCAGCTCACAGCCCGCTGGAACTCCGGTTCTAGGGGATCCAACATCCTCTTCTGGTCTGTGGACCCCAGGCATGCACAAGGTACACAGACATGCATGCAGACAGAACACCCATGCATACAAGATAAAAAATCTAAATCCCCAGAAATACCCAGGCTGGTAGGCAGGAGCTGAGCAGGCTGAGGCTTAGGGCCAGCTGCCTACAGCAAGGACACCAAGTCCTCAGCCTTCCTAGTCCCCACGCAGGTAAGAGCCACCCAGGAAAGGCCGGAGCTGACCCAGGAACCAGGCTGCCTGGTCCTGCCATGTGACCTTGGGTGAGTAACTGAACCTCTCTGTAGACCGTAGCTTCGGGGCTTGCTTTTTCAACCTCCGTCTGGGTGATGCGAGGCCTCTTGGCGCTGTGCAGTGCTGAGCTGTCCCTGACTGCTCAAAGCCCCTGTCTGGAAGACTCACCAAGTCATGGCCAAGTGTCCCAAGGAAAAGTGGGTCCATCATTTCTTCCCCGAGTCATGTGAGTACAGGCATTTAGCATGGGAGTCACCCACTTCAAAAAGGGGACCGGGAGCCTCAGAGGGGTTAGTCACTCACCTGGCGCCCAGCTAGCAAGGGCTGGGAGCACTAGCAACACTGAAAGTGAAACCCTGGCAGGGGGTGCAGGCACACGGCTGTGCGTTTGCGGGACTGAGGTGGAAGAACCTGGGGTTCTAGGCTAGCCTGGGCTAACTTGAAGGAGTTAGGGGGTGGGGACAGACAAAAAAAAAAAAAAAAAAGAAAAAAAAAAAAAAAAAAGGGAAGGGAGAAAGGGAGGGAGGGGGGAGAAGGTGGGAATCGCACACATCTTGGATTCCGGCTCTCACACCATCTCCTTTGCTGTGGGCGCCCAAAACTCCACTCGCAGCAGGGCCAGGTCGGTTCCCACAGGCCTGCAGGTGTGAGCAGGAGTCAAGTTCTTGGGGTTCACGGCCCAGTTCCCGACTGATTGCCCTGTGACCAGAGACTCACCCCAGCTTCCCTTTCATCCCCCATTTCAAAGCCCTCTACACTCCGGGCTAATTAGAGAAGACACCTTGGGCCGCAGCGAGGTGGGTATCTCCTTAATTAACTGCGTCCAGCCTCAGGGCCAGGAAGGCTGCAGACACAGCTAATTCCAGGCTGCCCGCTCCCAGGATGTGGCCCAGGCTGCCTTGGCCTGGCTGACATTTCCGTAGGGTCCGAGACGCCTTCCTTGTCCGCCACTGCTCTGTTCCTGCGTGGTGTTCTACTTGTGTGCTTTAAAAATTGTGTGTGTTTGCACATTGACCCAAAATAACAGCCGCTCACGACTACAGTCATAGGCTGTATTTGGTGTGTTCTCGCCTCCTACCGCCCCGGGGGGAGGCTCCCACTGTGTGGTTAGAGTCCTGTCTCCCCCACGACAACATTCATCTTGGTCATATCCCGGTGCTCAGGGTATGAACAGTGCCCAGCACAGAGTGGGTGCTTTGAAATGCAGATGGAATGACTTTGGATCCTGTGCTTGTATGAGAGGCATTTGTACAGACACAAACAGTTCCTTCTGCCTGACTCCTTTACTCTGTAGTTTCCTCATGGAGACCAACATAGCTGTGGATTGGGGGTCCAGCTGTGGCCCTTTATCTCGGTTTATAAACAAAGTTTTATTGAGACACGGTCATGTCTGTTTTGTTATGGATGGCAGAGCTGCAAACCTACAAGAGACCCGGGAAACTAAACCAGCTAGAACCTGCCTGGTTCAGAGAAGGTGTTCTCATCCCATCGGCTGGCTGGCTTCCCTTAGCTGAGGTGCCTCCTTCTCCAGAGGGTGCCCTGACTTCCCAGGTGGAGCTAAGAGCCCCACTGTGTGTTCCTACATGCCTCACCCTACAGTGCTTCCCAGCCTTCTCCCACCCCCTAGGCTTTAGAATTTCCCCATGATCAGATTAATTTGCAACATAAACCTCAGGCTTGGCCGTTCTGGGCACTGATGTCACAGTCAGCCACTCCATCTGCAGACCGAGCAGGACTCACAAGCCACTGTGTGTCCGTGATTGTCGGCCCTTTTGAGAAGGCCAATTCAGGCAACACCCACGGCATTTAGCACCTGCTGAGCACCTACTGTGTGCAGACCCTGTTCTAGGTTTGGATGGCGCATAGTGAGGACAGCAAGCATGCCCCTGCATCTGTATGTAGTTCCTGGGGTGGTTCCTCAACCTTTAAGCAGGAGACAGGGTCTTAGCCAGTCCACCTTCAGTAACAACTGCTTCTCAGAGGTCAGCGCATAGTAGGTGCTTGATGAACTTAACAGTTTGTTTCCTTGAGTGGCTGGGGAGGTTTGCACAACTAGGGTGAGGCAAGGAGTCAAATTAAGAGCCAGGTATTGTTGGGCAGAGAGTGGGCTTGGTCTGTTTTCGGTGTGCCTGCAGGTGGTCATTCCGTAAGTCAACATTCAACATTTCTTTTTTTGTTGGTGGCATAATCCGGACTAGGAGGCTGTGCTGTGAATGTCACATACTGGCAGTCCCCATTCGGATGTGTGCATTGATTTTCAAAAGTTAAACAAACAAAGCAAAACAAAAGCAAAAACAACAATAAAACCCCACGCCTGTGCTCACACGTGCATGCCCTCTCCCAGACACAGAATTTAAAAGACTAAGAGCAAATTTTAAAAATGACCCACGCTCGGAAAGTAGATGGATTGTGTCTGTTGGGAACTGGGACGCCCTTGTCACACTGCTGTGGGTCCTGGACAGAAAGGTCTGGACACAGCAGGCTCTCAGTCCTCCTGGCAGGAGCTGGTGTGTGCCAGTCGCCACCTGTCCCCTGTCAGCCTCTCCACTCAGCTACCCTTCCTGTCCCGTTTCTAAAGCCACCTATGGCTCTGACCTCAGGGTGTCATGGAAGGTTACAGAAGGCGCCCCTGTGGTGGGAACTGAAGAGAGCAGTTCCCTCTCCTTTCCTGGTCAGAGTAGCCACTTCCCCTGCTCCTGTGTGACTCCTGCTCAGACCTGGTTGTTCCCCAGACCTTCCTTTCATCAGCCCTCATTATCAGCTGATGTCTAGGCTGTGGTACTACCCTCTGTCCCTCATGGCCCTGGCGGCAACAGCAGTGGCCACCGCCTCTCAGTCCCTCTGTGACTGATCCTGGCAAAGTCTCCGTTGCACTTAATAAGGGGCCAGGGATCAGAGCTGGAGGCAGAGGGCTTCTCTCTGGAGTCAAGGGGACCTCCAGCTCCTTGGTGCTGCGCTGCCCCTGACTCCAGCTTCTGCGAGTAATAGGGCAGGAAGACGCAGTCCCTGGGGAGGTATTGGTCACAGACACTTGGATGGGACAGGGCCAGACAATTGGAGAGGCTGCATGGGGGAGGGACCCGGTGTCCACTGGGATCTTTTTCTGACTGCTGAGAGTTGGGATGGAGAGGTCTAGAGGCCGGAGAAGGGGTTGCCACACGCTGACCTTTTACACAGAGCCCACTAGACCCTTGTGCCTGCCAGGCTCTGGGAAAAGGAGACAAAGGTTACAGGTGTGGAGAGTATTCATGTGAGTGACACGGCCTAGCCTTGCTTAAAGGAACAAAGCAAGGCCTGCGTCGAAGGTGACCCCAGCATGGAGGGTGGCCATGGATCACAGGACAGAGGAACTTGATTTTGTAGAGCCAGACCCTGGCTGGTCTCAAACTCACAACCCTTCCGCCTCAGCTTCCAAGGTGTTGTGGTGACACATCTGGCTCCTTCAGACCTATCTGGTATGCCATTCAAGGACTCATTCATTTTTTTGTGTGTGTTTTGTGTACGCGTGCTCGTATGTGCGCACACATGTGTGTGCATGTATATAAGCACACATGCATGTATGCGTATACTGTCTGTGTACCTGCATGCATGTGCGTAGGTATGTGTGTGTGCCTACGCGTGTTGAACGTGTGTCTCCACACAGCATTCACCTTGGTTCTTGGGAAGCCAGCTGTCTGCTGGTGGACGTCCGTCTTTGGTCATAAACGTCTGTCCCCTCTCTGCTCGGCAACGGTCCTACACTCCGGCTGGGGCTCCAGGGGACAGCAAGCTGCCTGCGAGTCCAGCACATGGTACGTCCAAATGAATGAGGAGGTCCTGGGGTCAGAGCTGGCTTGTCCCCCTACGCCCCCTGCTGCGCCCGCTCGGAACCCCTCCGGGTATTGGCACGCAGGGCCCCTCATCTCCCATCTCTCGTCATCTCTTCTCATACCTCGGCTGCAGCCTCACCTCCTGGGGGAAGCCTTCCTTCCCTGAGTGCCCAGGCGCAGCTGGGTCCTGGTAAAGTGTCCTAATCAGTCCCTAGTCATGTTGCCTTTCCTACTGCTTAGGCATTTCATGGGCTTTCCAACACGTCCATGGGAGCCAGGATTGCTCTAGGCTTGGTTCAGGGTTTGAAAGCTATAGCTCATCGCCCCACCCTAGCTCTCAGCCCAGGATCATACAGCAGCACGCTGGCTTCCTACTGGTTTGTGCTCTTAAATACACACAAGGGAGGGACGGTGAGGGTGTACTCCGAGCTGGGGTGGGCATGGGACAGCAGGCACCCCGGGAGGCGATGTCTCAACACACAGGGACCTGGGTAGAAGATTCAGGAGACAGCTCATATACGGCAGTCGCTCTCACCCTATGGGTCTGGACCCTGTTGAGGGCCGAATGACTCCTTCACAGGGGTCACCTAAGACCATCAGAAAAATACAGATATTTGCATTGTGATTCCCACCAGTAGCCAAATTACAGGTATGAAGTAGGAACAAAAATAATGTTATGGTTGGGGGCCACCACAGCACGAGGAGCTGCTGAGGTAGATCCTTGAGAGCAGAGGGCGGACTGGCGGCTTCAACGCAGGGTCCAGGGTCGCTCTGCAGGCTGGTCTTGTCCCAGCTTCTGAGTGCTGGGCATTTGGGGGCGGGGTGGGGACAGCCACATCTATCTGATCTGCTGAGTCCTGGGTCCCAAGCTGGGGACAGCCACATCTATCTGATCTGCTGGGTCTTGAGTCCCAAGCTGGGGACAGCCACATCTATCTGATCTGCTGGGTCCTGGGTCCCAAGCTGGGGCTTAGGTTGTCATCAGGAAGCAAGGGATGGGGAGAGAAAGTTAAGGGGGAAGGCGGCCCACACAGGCCGTTCCTGAGTTGGCCGCTGCCCAGGGACCGCCGAGTCCCACAGAGAGTTCCTGGGCCCTGCACAGAACGCAGAACAAACTCCAGGGCATTCTCACCGGGGAGCAGGGACTGGATGGGACAGGCCCAGGCCCCATCAAACCCCTAGGTGCGACTGATCTTGGGGCTCACAACCTTTGCCCCAACTCAGGTCTGGTCACCGCTCTCAACCAGTTTTAAAGTAGAAAGTAGAAAAGGAGACTTGTGATTCAGTGTGGCCACATCAGAAAGAGGAACAGAGAGGTGTAGTGAGCCCCTGCCCAGCTCTATACCGTGGGGAGGGTGACTGTTGGGGACACAGACACTCAGTCACTTCCTGGGTGTCCTGTGTGGCCCTCAGAGCAAAGAGACCGATGGGCTGGTGGCTGGAGGCCGCTGGTGGCTGGAACAGGGCTGGTGGGCAGAGGGATAAAGCGGCCATGGCTGTAAGCACGGCCATCCTAGGTAAACAAACCACCTTCCCTCAAGAAGAGGACCCAGAGAGAAACAGCATTTTAGTGTGGGCTGCATCCCCTCTTGCATTTTTAATCAACTCTCAGAATTCCTCAGCCAGGAAGCTTTTGCGACACTTTCTTTGGACGTGTGAGCCTGGGATGGAAGATTCTGGGAGCTTGTCCCACTGACCCAGGAATCTTGGGGCTTGCCACATCCTGGGAACTTGGGCAGAGGAGGTGAAGGCATTTCTCTAGGAAGCAGAGTCTGCGGTGGTCAGCACTCCTTTATCAGCAGGCCCTCTCCACAGCCTGGCGTGGCTCCCACATTCCAAGAGCAAAGGGCCTGTCTGGTTTCCAGCTGGAACCGCCTGGGCAGATGGTACTCTGCAATGCGCCCACCACGTGGAAACGGGCCTAGCTGGGGGACAGATGGAGTATGGGACCCTGGGAGTGTGTCCCGTACTGCCTTAGGAAGGGAGGCTTGGCAGGGTGCTTCAGAGATGGGCAAGGCAGGCAGGCGGTCCCCGGATGGAAACGTGGCTGAGGGGACAGAGGCCACATTCTTGGGGCAAGAAAAAGACATTCCTAGAACGGGGCAGCACTTCCCCTAGAGCCCAGCAGTCCCCCTGCCTCCCTGGGGTCACAGACACTGCCAGACACCACCCTGTTGGCAGGCAGGGCCAGATCTTTCTCTCTTGTCCTGAGCACAGGAAGAAGCATGCTCATCCTGGTGTCCTTTGCTAGACAGGACCGTCGGTGAACACCTCCATCACTACCAAGTGTCCCCAGGAAGGCGCTGTCATCCTGACTAGCCCATGGCACTGGGCCCAAGGTGGATTTGCTATATTCTTTTGCAATGGTCAGGTGTGGGTGTGCCATTGCCTACCATGGAGGCTGGGAGACAGTGAGATTCACGTGTCCAGCACAAGCCCACAGCCAGCTTCTCTGATTCCTAGACAGGAGGCAAGGGGTGGGGTTCAAATAGCATGAGTGGCTACCAATATCCCTGATGTAAACCCACTTCCCGGGCCTCGGATGTCTGTTGGCTAGGGACTTCCACACAGTGCCTCAGTGTGTGTCTGTGAGATGGGAGGACCCACTGCAGGTGTGTCCTGAGCTGGACTCTAACACTAGATTCTAATACTACATTCTTAACAGCAAAAATGGAGGTTGGGCACAATACTGCCCCGTCCTGAAGAGACGTGGCCTCCTCAGAGCATGAATCCCAGTAGGGCTTCTTGTGGTCTCACTGGCTAGAGCCAGGTCGCAGGCAATGACTGGCAGGCTCTTCCCTTCATCAGACACACAGTTCCAGGCTCTACCCAGAGCTCCCCAGGTCCCCGCTCAAGTCTGTCACTCCGGCTGTCACTATCTAAGATGGACATCTAAGTGGGAAGCCCTGAGAAGATTGTTCACTGGCCCTGGTGTGGAAGACCTGGACTCCAGGGCCAGTTCCTGGGGGACTCACCCGCAGCACCCCTAGATGGGGTTTCGGAACATGCTTTAGGGTGTCCCCGTCTGTGCAGGGCCAGGTCCCCAGAGACATCAGGATGAGAGAGTCAGTCGCAAGCATTGTTGGGGCACATGGACAAAGGAGTCCTTTCTTGTTAATCTGTGATTAACAATTTAAATCCAGCTGTATCCTGTCTCCCTCTTCTCCTCCCCTGCTTGGCCTTCCCCTTCCTCCTCCTCCTCCTCCTCCTCCTCCTCCTCCTCCTCCTCCTCCTCCTCCTCCTCCTCCCCCTCCTCCTCCTCCTCCTCCTCCTCCTCCTCCTCCTCTTCTTCTTCTTTTTTTCTCTCTCTCTTCTTCCCTCCCTCCCTCCCTCCTTCCCTCTACCTAGGGCCTTGTACCTGCTAGACAAGCCGTCTACAGCTATCCAAATCTCCCTCCCCAGGACCTAGCCTCCCAGCTTCAGCCTGGCCAGGGTGACCTCCTAGACCTCCTACCCCTGAAGCCCCACCCCGTTATCCGCCACACGAAGGTCCTTTTGTAACCACCCCCCCTCCTTTTAAGATTGGGTCTCGCTAGTTGACCAGGCTAGCCTCGAACTTCTGATCCTCTCTCAGTCTCTGTAGCAGCTGGCCCTGCATCCTATAATGTCACTTGCCGGCGCTGACAGCTCCACAGGAGTTCAGAGGCGGGACCGCTAGTGTGCCACGAGGTGCGGCACACTGGGTGACAATCTCAGCAAGGACTGGCCCTTAACCTGTGAGGGAAGAGAGAACTGTCTTGTTTTTCATGGGTTATTCTGTGTGTGCGGGGTGTGTGTGTGTGTGTGTGTGTGTGTGTGTGTGTGTGTGTACGTACAGATGTGTGTATGTGTGTATGTGTGCATGTGTGGGCAGGTGAGTACCTCTGTGTGTGTGAGCGTGCAGGTGCATGTGGAGGCCAAAGGTCGACAGTGGGTGTGTCCTTCTATCGTTCTCCACCTTAATTTTTGAGATAGTGACTCTCACCAAACCCACTTGGTATGGGTCGGCCTGCCAGGGAGCTGTAGGGATTTGTCTGTGTGTGTGCAGTCAGGTTTCTATTGCGGTGATAAACACCATACGAAAAAGCAGCTCACAGTCCCTGAGGGAAAGCAGGGCAGGAACCTGGAGGCAGGGACTGAGCCGAGGCCATGGGGGGCGCTGCTTACTGGCTTGCTCCTCGAGGCCCGAGGCCCGCTCAGTTTGCCTTCTTATCCAGCCCAGGCCCACCTGCCCAGGGGTGGCGCCACCCACAGTGGGCTGGACCCTCCCACATCAATCACTAATTAAAAAAGAAAAGGCCCCACGGACTTGCCTGCAGGCCAATCCTGTGGAGGCCTTTTCTCGGTTGAGCCAGCTGGGAAGTCAGAATTCAGAACACCCGTGGGGCGCTCAAGTATTCAAAACAGAGCTCATGGGGCACTTCAGATCCAACCCTTAATGGCCTGGCACTGGGCCCTGTGTTTAAACGGAAGTAGAAAAGGAGTTTCTGTGGGAAGTACTTTAATCTGTGACAGTGGCTGAGATGGAACGGAGATGCCCTGTGGGTGAGAGGAAGCGCCTGTGCAGCCTGGCTCCCGTGTACTCCTCTCCCCCCCACCCCCACTCCCCTCCCCTCCCCTCTCCTGCCCTCCCCTCCCCTCTCCTCTCCTCCCCTCCCCTCCCCTCCCCTCCCCTCCCCTCCCCTCTCCTCTCCTCTCCACTCTTTCTTTCTTTCCTTGTTTCTCTTGTTTCTCAACTCCATTTGCACTGCATTCTGGAGGTGAGACCCTGGAGAGAGGTGTGTTCTTCTTGGGTCTCAGCAGCTGGTCTATCCGTCCGTCCGTCCGAGAGAGCAACCGTTTGGTCGGAGCTCTGGATACAGTGTAGGGATTTCCAAGCCACAGGAAGGTGCATGTCCCCTGTGAGCTGTAAACAGGACAGTGAACACGGTTCCTGCAGGTCCTGGATCCACTGCAGGCCCTGACCAGGCATTGGAGTGAAACTCTGACGACATGGCCCTCTCACTCCATCTCCCTCAGGACCCAGCCTCAGCCTCAGCTTGGCCAGGGCTCTTCCACCCAGAACTCCTGTCCCTGACCTTGTTCTCTGCACCCTGAAGATCTCTGCAAGGATGAGTCCCCCTGTCCGGAATGTTCCTTTCTTGGAGGGCCCAGATCAGCTTTCTTGTCCTTCCTTGTCGTGCGTGTGGGAGGCAATGTCGCCCCAACCAGAAACTCTGTGGCCCTGGCTGACACCTTCTGCCAGCTCTCAGGAACACCCTGACCAACCGTGAGCTCTGCCCACCTCCAGTCCGGCCCCCCCCCACCCGGGCTCCCTTTTCCTGTGTGGGACCAGAGGGGTCAAACGGCTGCCCCCGCTGGACACCTCGCACCCAGCCAAGTACAGAGCAGGCTCAGTCCATGTTCAATACCGAACAGAGGGCTGGATGGGGCTTGCAGAAGCGTTCTGGGAATCAGTGTCCTCTCAGTCCGTGTCACCGTGTGGGCAGGCAGGCACTCGGCCTCCACCTCTGACATCTGTGGCCTTGGGATCCCCCAGTCTCAGACCCTCGCCTTGTTTCTCACCAGGTCGGCCTCCCTCTTCTGACCTCCACAGGCCTCTGAACAGCTGATCCTTTTGCCTGATAGTGCGGTTTCAGGCAGAGTTTGGTGGTGTTGAGTGGCGGGCTGGCATGCAGGTACATAAAGCATCTTTAGTCCAAGGACCAGGCTGTGCCCAAACCGTGCATTCTGAGAGAGGAGAGTGCAGCCGAAACTGCTCAGGTCTATTACGTGTCTGACTTTGAGTTAAGTTTTTGTTGTTGCATGTCGGAAACATTTCACGGTCGCTGAATTTTTTTCCACAACTCCACACTCATTTAGACGGCACCGTGTGGGCTCAGGACCCACGGTGCAAGAAAATAACCCTTCTGGTTCTGCAGAATCTCAGCTGAAAGTATCAGAAGACTAGGGAGGAGGGGCCATCTACCTGAGGCTGAACAGTGGCCTGGCTGGCTTCAAACTCCAGGGACCCAGATCCTGAGCCCAGCTCACTTCCCAGAATTCCTTGCTGGAAACCACCTGAGACTCACGAGTGTCATAATCCTGTGTAGGTAACCCTTATGACCCCTCAGGGCCTAGAGCATGTTGGGAGTGACAAGGACCAGTGGCAGTGCCTCGCAAGATCGAACCCCACCCAGCTCTGTGGGCTGGCTGCTGTGCAGCCCAAGGAAGATGCCCAACCTCTCTGAACTTCAGTTTCCTGGATGTCCAGTGCGTTCTGGAAATGTCAGTGGGGATGCAGGCTCCGTAAGGAGGGGTGAATGTCTGGCTTGTCGTGGAGGATTGGGGTTCTGCTACATCGGGGTGGGGCTGTCGGCGTCACCCATGTCAGGCTGGCTCCTGGTTCAAATACTGATGTCCGTTCGCATCTGTGCGATCACAGCCGTCTCAGTTCCGCAGCACCTTTTCTGGTTGTTTTCTCGTTATTTCATCAAATAACGACCCCACACCGGGTTCTGCTTCCCGTCACAGCCGTTTCCAGGTGCGGGAGGCTCACTGACAGACAAGGCCATTCCTCTCCTGGGAGCAGGCCAGGCCATTCTCCACGTCCCCGGCATCCAGAAACGCCTGATAACGGATGACAAAGACACAGCTGAGGAGCTGGGTCAGAGGTGAGGAGCTGCTGAGAGCCTGTGAGGAAAGCTGAGCGCTAGAGAGGCGGAGACAGGAGGATCCTGGTGCTTAGAGGCAGCGGCTTAGCCTGGTTGGCACGGTCCTGGCAGGTGAGAGGCCCTGCCTCAGTGAGCACTGTGGGTGACTCCTGAGGAAGGACACCCAGGCTGGCCTCCAGCTCCCACGTGGGCGTGCACACACACGCCTCTTACCTCCCAGCTCAGTTCTCCACCTTGCCACTCCAGTGTTGTGGGGCCTGGAGAGTTCTCTGCGCTGGGGTATCCTGTGCACAGTAGGGGACTGGGTGTGACTTGGTCTGTGTCCTTGACTTGCCAGAACATCTCCATGGTGGAGATGTTTCCAGACTGTTTCCAGAGACAGCCAAAGGTCTTTGGGAGCAGAGGGGGGCAGGGGGATCAGCCCTGACAAAACGATGGCCATGTGGTGACATCATCATGACACGCAGTGGCACACAGCTGACACTCAAGCTGTTTAGGAAGTAGAGCTGTTACCTGTTCAGGGGACACTGCCTCTGCCTCCCCTCCCCCCTCCCCCCGGGCAGCTGTCTGCAAAGCTACATACTAGTAGGTCACTTAGCATACAGTAGGTGCTCAATAAATGGGCATTCTGAGGAGGAGGGGGGAGGAAGAGGGGAGGGGGAGGAGAGGGGAAGGAGGAGGGAGAAGGGGAGGAAGAGGGAGAGGGGGAGGAGGAGGGAGAGGGGGAGGAGGAGGGAGAGGGAGAGGAGGAGAGGGGGAGGAAGAGGGAGATGGGGAGGAGAAGGGAGAGGGGAAGGAGGAGGGAGAGGGGAAGGAGGAGGGGGAGAAGGAGGGAGAGGAGGAGGGAGAGTGGGAGGAGGAAGGGAAGGAAGAAGAGGAGGAGGGAGAGGGGAGGAGGAGGGGGAGGAGGAGGGAGAGGAGGAGGGAGAGTGGGAGGAGGAAGGGAAGGAAGAAGAGGAGGAGGGAGAGGGGAGGAGGAGGGGGAGGAGGGAAAGGGAGGAGGAGAGGGAGAGGGGGAGGAAGAGGGGGAGAGGGAGGAGGAAGAGCAGAAGGAGGAGAGAGAGGGGGAAGAGGAGAGGGCAAAGGCTTCTGCAGCAGCGTGAAAGCATCGGGGAGGAGCTTTTGCATCCTATCTTCTGTAAGTGCCCCTGGGACCCCTGGGAGACCCTGCACCCACAGAGAACATGGGTTTGGTCACTCAGGAGGAGCTGACTCCACCCCTCAGCCCTCCTAGATTTGATAATTAAGCTGTATAAGTATGCCGTGGCTGCAAGGCCAGAAGTGACCAGGCCTGGCCTTGCTTGGCTTTGGTGACGTGGTGGCCCTGAGACTGCGGCCTTCTTGAGCCCGTAAGCAGGGGGTTGTGTGGCCCTAGTCAGCCCAGCCAGGCCAAGGTCTGCACCACGGCCTCATGTTGAAGCCTCATGGTCAGAAGAGGGCTCCCCCACTGCAGGGCAGCAAGGCTGCAGAAGGCACCTCATTCCCCAAGGGGCCACTGTCACCTCCCTTTCTTCCCACAGTCTGTCCTTTATTAACCACCTGCTGCATACAGGGCCCCGCCAAAGTCTTTTTATAGCGCCCCCTTCCCCATCACGACAGGGTCCCTGTCCCTTGCCCAGACGACAGAGGCTTTGACATTGTCATCTCCAGGCCTGGGCAATGCTCCCAGGCTCCCAGGGGTAAGCCACCGGTCACCGGGACACAGCTGGACAGTGTGTGAAGACTGGAGTCCCGCACTTGGGCCCTGGCTTTCCTCTCCATGGCTTTCTCTCCTGTATTGTCTGTGGTCTCGGTCTGTCTTCCCGCCCACCCCAACATCCACACCCTTTCTGCTCCCCTCATCTCTCTGTGTTCCTCTCAGCCTGTCTCTCCTGCCCCCTCCATCCCCGGCTCTCTGGATGGCCCCACCTTGCCTCTGCACTCAGCCTCTGTCTCCCCGCCAGCACATTATGTCCCTGCTCTGGTCAGAGCCTGACGTCAGGCAGGGCCTGGCGGGCAGCCATGGACACTGCTGCTGCTGCTGCTGCTGCCGCCGCCCCCGGGCAGGCAGGCAGAGGAGCTAGGCTCCTGGTCCCCCAGGAGTGGCCGCCTGCTGGTCCTCCACCTCAGCCTCAGCCAGCCCTAGCAGGGACAGTACTCAGTGGCGGCCTTGCCTGTGAGCAGAGCTGTAGGCGGCTGGCTTTTCTTTCCTTTCTTTGGACCCTCAGCTGCACAGACAGCTCCCGCTGCTGCCAGGCCCAGACAGTGGATCGCACAGTGTCCAGTCCTGGCTGTGCAGTACTGGACGAGTCACACGGCTTCTCTGAGCCTCTGTTCTGTGTAGAAATGAGGCAGACAAGGCCGCAAGCAGGGGTTCAAGACCTTCCCTGTCTAAGCCTTGCTTCTCCAGGAGAGGGTGGCCAGCTGAGCTCGGAGACACTGGAGTCATGGTAACAAGGCTCAGCTGGCCATGGGCCGTTCACCATCTGTGCAGGCTTCAAGGGTCCCAGGCAGATGGGAGCCCTTTCCAAACTCCAAACAGGGTCCTGCTGAATGGGAACTCCCAAGTCCAGTCTGGTCTCAGCCTGCCATAGGCTAAATGAGTGGGGTTTTTAGAAAAGAATTGTTTTAAAGTCACGTGTGTGAGCGTGTGTGTGCATGTGTGCGTGCGTGTGCATATGTGAGCACGGGTACCCCGAAATGGAGTTCCAGGCAGTTGTGAGTCTCCTGCCCTGGGTTCTGGGAATGGTACTTGGGTCCTCTGGAAGAGCGGGAAGCTCTTTTAACTGCTGAGCCATCTCTCCAGCCTCCACACAAGTGCTCTGAAAATGCAGGTCTCTTGCTCACACCCCCACATGTTTCCAGAGAAGCCGTGGTTCCCCTGCAGGGCGAGCACTGAGGCCGCTGACAGCAGCAGGAAGCTGAGGCTGCCTGGCCTGGCAGTGAAACAGCAGCAGGTTCCGACTTGGGTACCACACAGCCAGCGGCTTGGAATCCCAAATCTGTCAGGGTGCGTTTTGTGGGGTGATAAGGTAGCACGCCCTTGGAGGATGGACAGAGCCACGTTTCCCAAGGAGCCCAGGTCTCATTGTGACGGCCCGTCCTAGTCTGCAGACTCCCCTTCCTGTCTCGTCCTACTGCTTTCATGGAAATGTGGCTTAGTAACGTGTGTGAGCGTGTGCGTGCGCGCGCGCGCGCGCGCGCGCGCGCGCGTGTGTGTGTGTGTGTGTGTGAGTGTGTGTGTGTGTGAGCGTGTGTGTGTGTGTGAGCGTGTGTGTGTGTGTGAGCGTGTGTGTGTGTGTGTGTGTGTGTGTGTGTGTGTGTGAGCATGTGTGTGTGTGTGCATGTGTGTGTGTGTGGGGACAGGTGTGTGTGTGTGTGTGTGTGTGTGAGCATGTGTGTGTGTACATGTTTGTGAATGTGTGTGAGTGTGCACATGCGTGTATATGAATGTATATGTGTGTAGGTATAATTTTTGTATTGTGTATATATGTATGTATGTATGAGTGTGTATGTGTGTACATATATGTATGTATGTGTGAGTGTCAGTATGTGAGTATATATGTATGTTTGTGTTTGGGGGTATACATGTGTGTATGTGTGAGTGAGTGTGTCTGTGTGTGGGCAGGTGTGTGTGTGTGTGTGTGTGTGTGTTTGTGTGCGCGTGTGTGTTGTATGTGAGCATTTGTGCAGGCTTGTCTCACACACCTCACAGAGACCAGAGGAGGGCCCGCATGCCCTGCTCCATCTCCCCCACTCTGCTCCCTTAAAGACAGGATGGCTCGCTGAGCCCAGAGTGAGGCTGGCGGCCAGGAAGCCCCAGGGATTCCCTGTCCCCCTTCTCACGGCATCAGGATTAGAGGCAAGGGAGTGGCCGTTCCTTGTCTCTAACGTGGGTTCTGGGTATTTGAACTCAGGTCCTTGTGCCTGCTCAGCCGACCCCGGTTCCTACTGAGCCATGGACTCGGCCTCCCTCGGCCAACCCTGTTCTACGCCATCCTCCATGGCTTTCGTTTGCATTTTCATGGAAGTGAAGCCGGCCCTTCCTGCAGTTTTATCCTAAGACGCCTTCGCCTGCCGATGTTGTTTGGGTGTCTTAGGTTAGGGTCTGAAGGTGTCCTGTGGGAACCAAGCCTCCCTTCCGCCCCAGACTCTGTTTCTCCTTCTTCCCAATGAAGCTGTCAAGACCTTTCCCTTTCTCCACGTCAGTCAGACACATGGTCTCAAAAGCAGCAACAAAATGGAGCAGAGGTGGAGCTGGACCCTGTGGAGGAGGAGGATGGAACCCAGGCTCGGTACCATCCTACTCCCTCTTCGGCTCGCTGGGAATCTCCGGACACACCTCTCTCCTCGCTGTTCCAGCACCGAAGTCTGTGCAACATGTTTGTGTGTGGTGTAGTTGTCACGGGACACAGACACGTGATAGGTCCAGAATGAATACCTCCTGGAGACATGGATGGATGGATGGATGGATGGATGGATGGATGGATGGATGGGTAGGTTTTCTAAAGAGTCCCCCACCCTGCGACGGTCCAGTGGCCTGGCCAGGGTGTGTCTTTCTGCAGCTCTTCCCAGCGAGCTGCCTCTAGCTCCTCATCCTGATGCCCGTGCAGGGGACACCACAATAAACGTCTCTTTGAAGTCAGCCAGAAGCCTCTTTTGCCGCGCATACTGGGAAGCACTTTTCAAGCACAGATTGTTAATAAATTCCTTATGATCCGCTGCGCCCCAGCCCTCTGGCCAGTTGACAGTTTTCCCTGTTTCTACGCCCCATTGTATTGTAGGACAAGTCAAGAGTTACTGCCGGTCGCCCTTGACATCATGTTTTTCCAGAGAAGCTTGAGTAAGGACTCCCCACCCCGTCCCCAATCCCAGTCCACTGGAGTCTCGAACCTGGGTATAATGCTGGCCTCCCTGGACACCTAGTCAAGGATGGCCTGTGCCACACCTGTTCCTACCTGTGATGGTTTGTATATGCTCGGCCCAGGGAGTGGCACTGTTAGAAGGTGTGGTCTTGTTGGAGTAGGTGTGTCACTGTGGGCGTGGGCTTTAAGACCCACATCCCAGCTGCCTGGAAGCGGAGTATTCTGCTAGCAGCCTTCAGAGGAAGATGTAGAACCCTCAACTACTCCTGTGCCATGCCTGCCTGGATGCTCCCGTGTTCCTGCCTTGATGATACCGGACTGACCTCTGAACCTGTAAGCCAGCCCCAATTAAATGCTGTTCTTTATAAGAGTTGCCTTGGTCATGGTGTCTGCCTCACAGCAGTAAAACCCTAAGACACTACCCCAGGGCCTTTGCACCGGCTGGCTGATCTATCTGCCTGGAACCTGCTTCCTGTAGAGATCTGCTGAGCTCACGCCCTTACTTTCCCTGGGTCTCTGTTCACATGACTCTGTCTCCGGCGGGACTTAGCAGCATCTTGACATCAGGTACGCAGCTTCTGTTTCGGTGGCTGCTGCTCCCATCTGCCCAGAGAATCCGTCCTGCCGTGGTGTGGTAATATTCGGAGGTTGTCTTTTTGTCGTGCTTGGCTCTGGTGAGGGCCTGAGGACTTTTCTCTCCTATGGAAGGCCCAACAGACAAAGCCAGGCCTGGAGCCTCGAGGGAGATACAAGTTCATTTCAGGAGGGAAACAGCCTCTACCCACCCACTCTGGTTCCTGACCACCCGTGCTAGCTTGGGCTCCCAGTGACTGAAGGCACTGACACCGCAGTCTGCGCCCTGGCTCTTCCTTATCCGTGCAGAGCTCAGTGTACCACGAGGGTAACATAAACACGTCAGGCTTCTCTGTGCTGTTCTCTGACTACATCTGAGAGAGGTAACTGAGGAGGTTCACCCTGGCCCAGGAAGGTGCTGGAATCTTCCTGCATTCCTCTGCAGGCCCAGCCAGGCCTTTACCTGGAGAGATGACCTTTGGCCCGCTTCCTGGCCTCCAGCACTTGAGGGAGTTTCCCCTGCCCTGAGAGATGCCAGGAGACTTACAGTCCCAGCTTCGCTTGAGTTGTGAGTATGGGCTTTGCCAACCTGGAATCCTCACCAGAGACACTTACTTAGCTATGGGAGAGGGGCAGAGAGGCCCAGGGGAGGCTGCCCAGCCCCAGGGGGTAGTAGAGGGGGGTCACTGGACTAAAGTGTCACTGAAGTCACCAAGTCAGAGCCTGGAGACAGTGACATGCCAGGCTCAGCCACATGCTCTAATAGGACAATGAGAGACAGAATCATGGCGAGGAGCATAGAAACCAGATAGACAGGCCCAGTGAGCCCCAAATTCATCTCTGGGGTCCCAACATGAGGTTTAGGTTTAAACAGAGGGAAAGAGGTCTGCAAAGGTAAACAGTTCAGCCAGGGGGCGGCCCCACCAGCCGTTTAATTTTTTCTTTTAAGACATTGTTCTGTCTGACAGTGCTGACCTACACCTTTAGTCACATCACCCAGGAGGCAGAGGCACGTGGATCTCTGTGAGTTTGAGGCCAGCCTCATCTACAAACCGAGTTCCAGGACAGATAGGGATGTTACATAGAGAAACCCTGTCTCTAAAAACAAAACAAAAACAAACAAACAAAAGGACAGAGTCTTCCGTAGTTCAGGCTGGCCTTGAACTCAGTCCGTAGCTGGAACAACCTTGAACTCCTGATTTTCCTGCTCCTGCTCCTGCTCCTCCCCATCCCCCATCCCCTCCCCTGCTGGAAAGGCAGGCACAAACCTTCTGTAGAGCTGGGCCTCACTGCTGAGCCACAGCTCCGCCAGACTCTGGCTACCTTTGTTTGGCTCCAGACTCTGCTGAGAAGTGGTCTGACTGTTGTCAGGACAGGAGGACGGGGTGAACTTTCCCAGAGTCAAGCTTTCCTCTGGCTGGCACTAGGGCCAGCCTGGCCTCTCTTCACTGTGCATGGAGTTCCTGGAAGCTGACGCTTCTCTGAGACCTCTGCCTTGCCTCATGAGGAAGCTATAGTGAGAAGTTTGGTTTCTTAAACACACACACACACACACACACACACACACACACAGAGAGAGAGAGAGAGAGAGAGAGAGAGAGAGAGAGAGAGAGAGAGAAATATTATGGGACTGGTTTCGGTTTTGATCCCAGGTGTGAGTTGTGGGGCTGCCTGTTCAAGGCAGCTGACTGTATTTCCATTGTGTGTCAGCAGGGATGTGGTTTTGCCAGATGCAGATCATGTGCCGTGTCTGCGATTGTGTGACGTTTGAAATTCTGTGGCGTTTTCAGAGGGTCTATAAATGCTAGGGCCCCGAGAGGCAGCAGGGTGGACTGCTGGCTGCTGTTGGTCGCGGTTTGTCAAGTAGTCCTGTACAAAAGAAGAGAGAAGAAATTAGATATCCTGACACTGAGGACCACACTTGACCCTAAGGAACTCAATGCCCCTCATTGGCAGGAAGTAGTCTATCGACAACGTCACCCCCTCTCCCCTCTAACCTTCTCTCCGTTTTAGTTTTAGTGGGTTGAAAGGGTGGAGAAAGGTGGGAGGAAGGAGATTCCACAAAGACTCGTTTACAAGGAGCAACATGGCATCCCTGCTAAGATCGCACTTCCAAGAGCGGAAGATAGGCCCCTGCTCTGTGGCTGGAGATCTCCACAGAGGCCTCCCTGGATCCGGCGGTAGTTGAGGCTTCCTCGGGCTCCTTGAGCCAACGACAATCTTTCCCAACGCCCCTCCCTGTGGCTTCTGTAGTCTCCCAGGCGCTGACAGACACACTGGGTCACCGTGGGCAGTGACTTCCCATGGAGGAGTCGATATCCAAGGCCTACTGAGAAACGCATGGCCAGGACCGTTCGCTCCGGCCCAGGAGACAACGATTTTGAATCCTTGGGAATCCTTGTCTCATCTTCAAAAATTAGGTCTGTGTCCATGTGTGCTGGGGAGTTCGGGTGCCAAGTGAACTGTGGGTGCTTTGGGGAACAGGCACGGGCAGCTTTGAGATGGTTTGCGTCGTCTGGTTACCAGACCCTTCTTCTGGGGTCCCCCGCAGAGGAAATAGTCACTCACAGCGGTGAAGAGCGCACAGCAGAATCCATTACAGCGGCCTGCACACCCCATACACGCAACTGTCATGTTAAAGACAAATCTTCACAGTGTAACAGCAAAACACAGGACTCAGGTCACCGCTCAGTCAGAAAATCCCCATAAGCAGAAGTCAGATGCAGTGAACCCCACCCCTCTCTGACATAGGGTGGAGAAACAGCACCCGGGCTGGCAGAAAGGCTTCATGAGTTCATGAAGGGACTGACAACCCTTTTCTCTAGCGCTCCTCTCTGGCCCAAGAAAGTCATAGCCTTCACATCTGCCTTCCAAACAGCCAGAAGGAAGTTGGAAGGAAGAGACACCCTTCTCTACAGGCAGGACTTGGCAGTTACTCAGATTCTATTGCCCAGAACTTAGTCACATGGCCATACATAGCTGCAAGGGAGGCTGGAAAGTTTAGTTTGTTTTCTTTTTCTTGGACTGGCTCATAATCTAGCAAAAGCTTGGGATTCCTGTTGTGAAGGAAGAGGGGGGAAAGAGAGAGAAAGACAGAGAGAGACAGAGACAGGGAGACAAACAGACACACACACACACACACACACACACACAGAGAGAGAGAGAGAGAGAGAGAGAGAGAGAGAGAGAGAGAAAGAGAGAGAGAGAAACAGAGTAACAGGGAGGGGCAGGCCGCAGGGGCCTTGATACAATTAGTAATAATGAAAGCAACAATCTAAGAAGAGTCTGTAGTCACATGGCTCCGTAGTCACATGACACCGCAGTCACATGGCATCACTGTAGTTTGGGGAACAGAAGGGCTTGGGGATCCTTATAAACACGGTTGTTTCTAATAACATTTCAAAATAGGGTCTGGAGAGAGGGTGACTCAGTGGTCAGAACGCTGGCTGCTGTTACAGAGCATCCAGGTTCACGTTCCAGCAGCCAGGTGTCCGCTGGCAGCCTCCTGTAACTCCAGTCCCAGGATCTGCTGCTCTCTCTCTGGCCTCCACACATGGTACAGACATGCAAGCGGGCAGACCCCAAACACATAAGAGAATTTTTAGAAGTTTTTAAATTCAAAGTGGAGAAGGTAGCTCAAGGTAAAACTGGCCTTTAAGGTTACACAGTAAGATTTGGGTTTGGGGGCACCTCCTTTTCTTTTCTTTTACAAAGTTTCTTTTTAAGATGTATTTGTTACTCTTTGGTAATTTCATGTAATTTGTGGATTTTTCACTAACTGGGTAAACTTAATCTCCCAAAGGAAAGGACTCCCTGTCTCAAAAAAAAAAAAAAAAAGAGAGAGAAAGATGGAATGGGGGGGAGTGAAGCACAGGGGAGGGAGAGGGGGAGGGCAGAGAAGTGGTCGGCAATGGCCTGTCCCCTCTGGTGCAGTTCATGCTATGAGAACTCTGTCCTTAGGTGAGCTGAGGCAGTCACCTGGGAAAGGAAGAAAGAGACCATCGACGGCCCCAGACACCAGGATGGCGAGTGTGTAGAAGTGGCTGCACCGTGGCAGTGGCCCAAGGGGCCCCGTCTTCCCAGGAGCGGTGCTGGTGAGGGTGGCCCGAACAGTGCGCTTTAAACCCAAGGGCTGAGCCCGGGCCGTTTTGTCCCCAGGGATCTTCAGCAACATTTGGAGGCTGAACTGGTCCTGACTGCGTGACCCACAGAAGCTGCTGAGTGACAGGACAGGGGTCACTGCGACTCAGGGCCCTGCAGGTCAGCGTGTATGGTGGAACCCTGCAGACGTGCATGCTGGGCACCCTGGTCCACTGCCCCACCATCAAGATGGTGCTGGACATCCATGCCCGAGGGCGTGTGGGCATTTCCCCAGGGTAGTCTGGTGCCCCCATCTCACCCCTACAGACCTGGCACAGACCTCGCCTGTGGCCCCACCCCCTTCTCCCTGTGGCCCTGTGTCAGAGGTGGGGACAGTGTTGTCTGCAACAGGAAGTCTGGCCGCACGGCAGGCACTGTACTGTGTGCCCATATGGGCCCACACATTTGTTGACGGCGCCATTACCACCCCTGGGTCAGAGGAGAAGCAAGAGGCCTGGAGCTAACCGGAGTCGGATCAGCTGTCCCCAGCACCCAGTCAGTTACCGGAGAGACCGGCTCCCTGAACCCCAGATTCCGAACTCATGCTGAGCTTGGAGCTTAGATGGAATCTTGGCCTTTCCTTCTCTGCTGGGTGATGTTGGTTCGGTGACTTGACCTTCCTGGGCTCTGTAAAAGGCCATGGATTTGGTTCTCACCTCAGAGGACGGCCAGGAAGACTCGGGCCTCTGGGCGTGGGGTACTCACTAAGTGCTGGCTTTATTTGACTCTGAGCCCACGGAGGGACAATCCCAGCTGCTGAATCTAGAGCACAGCAGCAGCAGACTGACCAAAGAAGCTTCTAGAGATGGGGCCCAGCCTGAGCCAAGTGACCGGCAAGGTCTGCTTTGTGTCACATCCCCCCCACAAGGCCCCCCGGCCCCTTTCTCTCCCTCTGCAGGACAGATCAGGGCTGGTCCAGGGGGCCCTCCTGCCCTGCCAGTACCGGGGAGGAAGGGGCAGGGCATCTGAGACCAGAACCCAGGACAAGGCCTGGACCGCTGCCCGTCAGCCTTGGAGACGGTCCCACAGTGACCAAGGTCCACTGGTGACATTGAGGTTGTTTGTGTGACTGTGTTCCATTTGTCTTGACTGTGCTGCTCGCCATGAAAACAGCTCAGTGACATGACTTATGACCCTGGCTGAGGACGCCTGGGCACGGCAGGGGCCCTGGCGGGAGCCCTGGCAGGGGCCTGGACTCAGATTTAAAGGACAACCGTGAGTACTTGAACTTCATGTAGACAGGTGAAAATAGGATTCAGACTCTGCAGATGGGCTAATTCATTCATTCATTCACTGTTCATTCATTCATTCATTCATTCATTCCTATGAAAATGTTCTGCCAGGTACTGAGGGAACAGGGACATAACAGACTGTACCTTCCTGGGACTGGAAGGGACGCAGACCCTAACCTTAACAGTCACCCATCTGGGAATGCAGACAGCTGTGAGCTCTAGTGTTTGCTGAGTGCCTACTGTGTGCCTACTGTGTGCCAGGGAAGGTGCTGGATGAGCAGCAGGGTAGTGTGGTGTCTGCCCCAGAGAGGTGGACACTTGGGAGAGGGGATGGAGTCACAGATGGACAGCGGCCCTGAGAGGAGAGCATGGTCCCAGGTAGTCAGGGAGGGCTTCCTGGAGGATGAGGAAACTCCAGGAGCCGGTTAAGTAAATGTCATGAGTAGAGATTAGGACACAAGCAGGGAATGATGGGAGGAAAGGCTGATGCCTCTGAAGAAAGTTGAGGCTACAGAGGAAGCATGGGGTGCAGGGGATATGGTGGGCGGGTCTGTCTTTCCCACTGTCTGTCTGTCCTTCTATCAGTGTCTGAGCCTCTCCTTCCCTGCTCCTTTCCCACATCCCTTCTCCTTCATAAGATGTCAGCAAGCGACAAGGTACCGGGAAAACCCAGGGCGGCGGGCAGGAAGCGGGGTCAGGGCACAAGGGCAGCAGAGCCCGGGACAGGCAGTAACTGAATGTTCTGTTTTGGAAAGACAGGACTGGTCGGGGCGAAGGTGGCTGACCACGAAACCCGACACCCTGGCAGGCTCTCCGCTGGCCACTGCTTTGGCCCTCCACCCTCCAGCTCCGTTGAATCTTCCCAGGAGGGCAAGGGGGGGCGACAGAGGGACAGAATGGGAAGCCTGTGGGACAGCGCGCTGTGGCCGGAACAGGAAGCCCCTGCTTATCTCCCAGGGCAGCTCCGCACTCTCACCAACTAGTAAGCGCTTACTAGATGCCTGACAGGGTATTTGTGATTTAAAACCAAGGATTCAGCCAGTCTGCCCAAGGTGGCGCTGCCTTTGCAGACCACTGGCTCCGTGGCCGTGTGCAGGGAGGGAGTCCGCCTCTTTCTGTCTGAGAGGGAGGAACACACCCCTCCCCCGCTTTGGTAAAGATTAATGATGTTTAATGCTTGCAGGAGCTTGAATCATTCCAGAACACAGGAAGTACTCAATAAAACACAAGCCTGGGCTACTGACTGCGGAGACGGGCAAGCCCCAGGGTGGGGGAGGCCTTGGGGCCACCCGGCACGGCACTCCAGTCCTCTTGGCTGTGACCTTGGTTAGGACTGGTCACCTTGTTGAGTGTTACTTTTTCCTTGCTTGAAAGTGACGCTGGCCTGGAATTGAGCTGTGGAGAGACATTGTGAGTCCTCTATCTTATGGCCACTGATAAACTGGAGGGGAAACTGAGGACTAAGGAGAAAAAGTGACACTGTACCCACTTTCTCCTGTGAGCTGATCTTGACTAAACGCCTGTCACATCCCACCACCCTCTACCCCAGAAGAGCCAGCTGCAGCCCTGGCCTCTGGATTCTTTTGGCATGGCCCCTTCGTCAGTCTCCTGAGTGCCTGTCCTCCTGCTGGCCTGAGAGACTCTCCACGCCACAGACCTGCAGCTCCTGGTGCTGAGCCCACAGACTTCTTCCTGCCTTCTCTCCTGCTCCGGGGCCAGGCAGCTGGGAGAAAAGGCCACACCACCCTTGCCTTAGGCATCCCCAACATGGTGGATGATCTCATTCACTCATTCACTCATTCACCCATTCATTCATTCACTCATTCACTCACTCACTCATTCATTCATTCACTCATGGAAGGAGTGGGCCACAGACAACTCAGGAAGTATGAGAGGACCTCCAGGAGTGTCCTGGGCCCCAAAGCACAAGTGCTTTGTCTGGCTTTGTGACACTAACCACGCAGTCTCCCTCCCTGAGTTTTGATTCCCACCTGTAGAGTAGGTACCATCATCAAAATGTATACCTGGGTGGTATACAGAACTCAAAAGCCAAGTCTGGGCAGATGCTCAGAGTCCAGAGGGGCTGCCACCATGGGGAAAGGACTGTGTAAGTCCCTCCCATCCAAGACCCCCTCCCCCAAGCCCACCTAGGTTCTGCAAACCAACAGGGACTGCTTGCAGGCAGTGAGGATTCCTAGGATCTTGAAGGCAAATCGGTGTCACCTTTGCACGACAGAGTCCTAGACTGCACTGCACTGTTTCTGTGTTTCTCAGTGGGGCACAGACATGATCACACCTGCCTGTGCGGTGAGCGTGACTCTGTGAACATCAAGGGCCAGGACCCCTCCAGGTACCAAGGCGAGGCCTACGGACGAGGGTACTGCTGTCCAGGAACGAAGAAGGGACTGCTGGCTCAGTCACAGACACATTTACAGGGACCAGATGGGACGGGGAGGGGGGGTGGGGGTGGCAGAATCTGGACCTGAAACTGGGAGGGAGGGTCAGGAAGTGAGGCCCGTGGCCATGCAGGTCCTGGGAGGTGGGGAAAAGACTGTGCGGCACCCGGCCTGCTCAGGTAGCTTGGCAAGATGGAGGCTCACAGGCTGGTGAGATGGCCCCGTGGTTTAAGGTGCTCGCCTCTGAGCCTGACTGACCTCAGTCCCTGGAAATGACACGGTGGAGGGAGAGAACCGATTCGCCAAAGTTAGCCTGTGACTGCCACAGGAGTGCAGTGGAACATGCGCATGCACGCACAATATGCCTGCAGGCATGGTACACACACATCACACACAACATACCATATACACACATTCTATATACACAGTGCCACATTATACATACAGCATGCACTTACATGTCATTCACACATACATTATTCATGCATGCACCCCCCCCCCACACACACACTCACACACACTTTCCCACACTGAAGATGAATGCTCAGGTCTGTGAAGCCACGTGGGTTTCTATTTCTATCACCTTTGCCCCCGCAGCACTTGACAGAAGCTCCCCGTGCCCGACTCCAGCCCGAACCTTGATTCCCCGTGTGTACCAGAGGGCTTCCTTCAGAACCCAGACCAAGTCATCCCTCC
The DNA here is from genome assembly GCA_964023405.1 of Apodemus agrarius. Classification (NCBI taxonomy): domain Eukaryota; kingdom Metazoa; phylum Chordata; class Mammalia; order Rodentia; family Muridae; genus Apodemus; species Apodemus agrarius. The sequence continues at coordinate 11,659,537 of OZ030008.1, forward strand.
CTCTGCTCAGAACGCTCTGTGGCTCCCGCCTGCAGAGACAGATCCAAACAAGCCCCTCCTGTGAAAAGGCACACACCCCGGCCTCACTCCCTTCCTCGTGCACACGGCCCCAGCCACACCACCTCCCCTCTGTCATCTTCATGTGTTTAGGGCAGGACTGAGCCCCAGGGCCTTTGCACTTGCTGGTTCATTCTCCTCATTTCTCAGATGCCACTCAGGGAGCCTCCTCCTGCCCCTCGCCGCTCACCCCAGCTCAGAGTTGAGCCCCTCTCACCCAACCTTCCCTCGCATCACCTCCCCTCAGCCGCCACCGCTGTCTGACGCAGGAGGGGTCTGGTTCACCGGCTTACTCATGCGTCACCTTATAAGTTGATGATGTTCCCACCAGGACAGGAGAGCACAGGAAGCCAGGAACAGAGGCAGCACTGCTCCTGAGCCTCAGTTTCCCTATGTGGGATGGCTCTCCTCCCCCTGAGGCCATGACAGCCCATGAGCTCACACCTCTGGAGAGCTTGGCACCCAGTGGGAAGCAGGTCACCTCTGGCTCCTTCCAAGTCCAGTAGCTGTTATTTTTAACCATGGCTCTGGTGGGCTGGGCACACTCTGGCTCCTAAGATACAGGGTGGTCTCTCAGCAGTGGCCGAGGCTCGCTGCGCTAGGGGTCCCTGATGTGGAGACCTCAGGGAGGCTGCCTAGCACGCAGGCCTGACTGCTGGCTTTTATTTCAAGCCATTCCAAGTTACCACAACTGTTTCCACACTGAGCACTGGCCTATCCCAGACAGCGCCACCCTGGGCACTGTCCCCAGCAGCCTCGCTCCTGAGTGTGCACCTCCCTTACTCCACAGTATTTTTAACCCTGGCCTAGGTCACTCTCCTTGCCACATTCCTTTGGACTGGGCTGGGCTGTACCAGTCATTACAGCTAGGGGGCTCAGCCTGGTGAGCAGAGGGATCTAATAGAATTCCAGGACCTGCAGGCCTACTGTGTGCTGGTCTCACCTGGGAGAGAGGGCCCCAGAGCATGACCCCAAGGCACCTACTGTCTGACAGTGACAATGACAGTGACAGGGTCTGAGGTGACAATTGAACCGTCCACACAGCCTTCTGACTTCTGTGACTGAGAGGGTCTCCTGAGACTCCAGGGAAGGGTGGGGACTGTGGCAAGTGCCAGCTCCTGCCCTGACTGACAGGTAGTAGTAGCCTTGGGGCTAAGAGGTACTGGGCCCACAGTTCAGAGAATCTGCAAACCTAGACCTGGGCGTGTGTGTGTGTGTGTGTGTGTGTGTGTGTGCATGTTAATGCTTTTATTCTGAGACAATACCTTACCAAGTCACTAGGCTAGCCTGGAGCACACAGTCTTCCTGCATCAGCCTCCCTCCTGCTGGGATGACAGACGCACATCACCAGGTTGTGTATGTCTATGTGCCACATGCATGCCTGTTAACCAGGGAGGCCAGAAGAGGGTGCTAGAGCCCCCCATGGAACTGAGAGACAGTGGTGAGCCATTGCATGGGTGCTGGGAACAGAACCCGGGGCCTCTGAAAGAGCAGCCAGCGCTCTTAACTGCTGAGCCGTCTCTGCAGCCTCCTTTTAAAAGGGTGAACCGTGGACATTGTTTCTGGGGAAGGCCGCAGAGGGGAATGATGGGAGGACTTCAGAGTAGGGCTCCGCTCCCACTGGGGACTGCCCCCTAAGGCTGCAGCTGCTGCGGGGAACTGGACACTCAGTGCCCAGCACCGGTGGCTGCAGGCAGAGACTCTTCCTGCCTTGGCCACCAGAGACCTGTGACTCCACGACCCTGCTCCTGTTGCTGGCTACACTCTGCAGGGAACTGCTCTGGGCTGGCACCCCAGACCATGGAGAGCTTAGAGCTATGGCCCTTGGTACCTCTCTGTCAGGATCCCGCTGCTGCCGAGGCTTCAGACTTCTCTCATTTTCAGCCTACCCGGCAATCCATTTTACCTAGTCACCTCTCTAAAGGTTGCAGATCCCGAATAAAAAAAATAACATGTCTTTTAAAATGTTATTTAAGGGCTGGGTATGGTAGCGTATGCCTTTAATCCCAGCACTCAGGAGGCAGAGGTAGGCAGTCCTCTGTGAGTTCGAGGCCAGCCTGGACTACAGAGCGAGTTCTAGGATAGTCAGGGCTACACGGAGAAACCCTGTCTCGAAAAAACAAAAAAACAAATAGACAAACAAAACAAAAACCCAAAACATCATTTAAATTAAAAAGTATGTGTGCACTCAAGTGTGTGTGTGTGTGTGTGTGTGTGTGTGTGTGTGTGTGTGTGTTTTAAGTCAGAGGGCAACTCTGTGGAGTCAGTTCTCTCCTTCCACTGGGGCTGAAGCTCTGGTTGTTTGATTTGTACAGCAAGCCTTTGTCTGCAGAGCCAGCTAGCTGGTGAACATAACGGACGCTCTCTCTGCCTCTCTCTGTGTCTCTGTCTATCTCTGTATCTCTCTTGTCTCTGCCTCTTTCTGAATCTGTCTCTGTCTGTCTCTGTGTCTGTATCTCTCTCTGTCTGTCTCTCTTTGGTCTCTGTGTCACTAAGGATGCCTCCGCCTGGCTGCTGTGTACACCGCCACACCCAACTGGGCTGCAGCGGAAGATGCTAGGCCACACTGCCAACCAAACTCCAGCCCCGGCGCTTAGCGCTTGAGATGCTCTGACAGCCGAGGGAGGTCCATGCACAGCGTGGGCTCGGCGCGGAGCCTCGTCCCACACCCGGACTCTGTGTGAGCCTTTCCCAGTTCTGGGCCTCAGGAAATGGAGTGAAAAGGGTAGAGTTCATTCCTCAGGTCTGGGCAGCTCCCAAGACCCTGCTTCTAACCTGTGGGGTCTGTGAGCTGGTTGTCACACACAGCACTTAGCAAACTTAATGCTACCTGCCCTTCGCATCAGAGAAACCACGGTTAAAAACACGGACACCACTCCATGGACCTATCTCATTCTTTTCTTTTAGCTCCTTTAAGTTGTGACGTTGTTATTTAGCTCAGGCTGGTCTTGAACACACAACCCTCCTGTTTCAGCCTCCTAAGTGCTGGGGTCACCGCGTGTAGCCTCTCTTCTTTCTCTCCGCTTCTAGCCTGTCTTCTTTCTCTCCGTTGTTTGTTGATCGCCCCGCTGATTGTCTCACCCTTCCTACACCTGTGAGTAATCCTCATTTCCTGTCTTGATCCATCAGGTGGAAACGCCGGGTTATTTCCATCACAGAAGTCGGTAAATGTAAAACCCAGCGCGCCCTTTCGCCAAGGCGAGTTGTTAAATGTTTAGCCGTAAACCCGACAAAAGCAGGACGCAGAGAAAGGTGCACTGCGTCCACCAGCAGAAACTGACTACGGTGCAGAACAAGGTGGGGGGGGTGCTGCTGCTGCGGGGAGAGAGGGCTTCGGGCAGCACCGGAGATGGAAAGGTCCTGGAAGGCCTCTCGCAGGAGGTGACCAGAGAGTCCAGTGGGGGGGGCCAAAGGGAACGGGGCGAACGGTGATAGGAGGAGGCTCAGGCCAAAGGACAGCGAGAAGCTAACCTGTGGCTCCAGAAGTGGAAGGATCTGGGTGGCAGGGGACAGGGGGCAGGGGACAGGGGACAGAGTGCCGGTTGGGTAGCCATGAGGTGGGGGGTGGGCAAGGGTCGGCTCGCAACAAGCTGACAGGCCAGGGAGAGAAGGATTCTTGTTTGAAGAGGGGGTGGGGGGACTGCGTGCTGGGTCTTCGGCCAGTAGTGACACAGTTTGCTTTAGTCTTTCCATGAACTGTATCTACAGTGGAGCCGAGCAGGGAGCCAGGATGCCAGGCGGGAAGCCAGCTGCTGCAATCCTGCTTGGATAAGGAAGCTGGCATCCAGGCTATGGTGGCTGTGGAGGTGACAGTTGAGAAAGCAGGTTTGAGCTGCACTGTCCTCAGTCTTCATATCGGTCCCAGGGCCTCTGTGGACATCAAAGCCCGCAGATGCCCAAGTCCTCAAGGGAGCCTGGCTCTTCCTCTGAATACTCTAGAGACTTCCACTCCCGCTACAATGTTAACGCAGCTACACTGTGTCATATACTCGGTAACAAAGGAGGAAGGTTACTGGAATCCCCTGCGCAAGACACCCTTTTCTAAATAGTTCCATCCCAGGTTAGCTGAATCCACAGATAGGCAACTTGTGGCTAGTTGTGTGTGTGCATGGGTGCCCATGTGTGTATGTGAAGTGCGCGCACGCGCGCGTCTGTGTGTGTGTGTGTGTGTGTGTGTGTGTGTGTGTGCATGTGGAGCTGGACATTGAGGGTAGGGCAAGACCTTGGGATTTGGGAGGGTCTGGGGACATGGGTGGAGGCTGGGTCAGCTAAGCTAGCCAGGTGTGCTCTGTGGGCTGGGGGGCCTAAGGTGGTCTAGAAGCCATGACTCTGTTGTCATGGCAACAGGGGGTGCAATGCTGCTGGGAGAGGCTGCTGTTGGAAGGGATCCTAGAGTGCAGAGAGAAGCAATGGCGGCGGGAACTGTGTGGGCACGGCCCCGGGGAAAAGCGAAAGCGTGGTCATTTTGGAAGGTGTTTTGGGGGGGTGCATGTGGAACCCCAGCCCACTAAGCACAGGCTCTTCTGCTGAACCTATCATGAGCAGCCCAAGGGGATGGGCTACCTGGAGATGGTCCCTTGCTTAGAGAGAGAGAAGGCTAGGAAAAGGTCAGGGCAGATCATAAATGGTTGCTTCCTCCAACTAAGGAGGCCATAGAAAGGGCTGAGTGGGTGCAAGAGCCCCACTTTCCCCACCTGCCAGGCCCAGCACCCCACTCACCCCAGTCATGGGGCCGCAGTCCCTGACAGTATTTTAGAGACTTTTTTGTGGATGCGCCGAGGGGACAAAGGTGTGGTAGGGCACTCTGTCACACGTGTTGGTCCTTAGGACTGGAGGGTCCAAGGATCTCATCCCGGGACCCAGGAGTGACCATAGCATCAATTCTGGTGCCCACAGAGCCACTAGGCAGTTCTCATGGGACTGAAATGAGTGCCCCCCCCAAGTCTTCCTGTGAGACTGACTCAAAGGCATCCTCCTTGCTCTGTGCCTGCTACGTGATTGATTGAGGGCAAGCTGCTTCCTCTCTAAGCATTATTTTTTAAAATGTGTGTGTGTGTGTGTGTGTGTGTGTGTGTGTGTGTGTACTCAAGCACCATGGTGTATCTGTGTATAAACATCAGAAGATAACTGTGGGAGCCACCATATATGTTCTGGAGTTTGAACTCAGATCATCAGATATGGTAGCAAGCCCCCTTGTTCAATGAACCATCTTGCTGACCCTTCCAGACTTAATTTTTTCTTTGGTTTTTGTTTGTTTGTTTGTTTGGTTGGTTGGTTTCTTTGGTTTTGTTTTGTTGGTGTTGTGTTCTGAGACAGAGTCTCACATAGCCCAGGCTGGCCTTGAAGCCACTGTGTAGTCAATCATGACCTTGATCCAGCTGCCCCAACCACCTCCCTCGGGCTAAGATTAGAGATGTGTACCGCCATCTCTGGCTTACGTGGTGTTGGGACTAGAACCCTGGGCTTCTGCATGCTAGGTAAGCACCTGCCAATTGAACTACACTCCCAACCTGAGCCTCAACTTTCTCACTGTGCAAAAGAATAGCAATGACATGTGTCCCTGTTCCCTGGGTGGCTAGCTGTGGGGAGTGACGAAAAGCTGTTGGCTCCGGCCAGCGCTGGCTGAGGCTAAGCTGTCAATAGATGTCAGCTGTCAATCAGGGCTTGCAAAGTGAGTCTTAATTTTTGAATGCTTGCTGTGTGCCAGGCTGAGCGCTGTGTGCCAATGCAAGCCTCATTCCCTCCCGTGGGAGAGGGTTATTGTCAATCCCACTTACAGACAGGGAAACTGAGTCTCTGGGAGTTGATCTAAGCTGCCAGAGTGAATTGCTAAGAAGAATCACAGTCGTCTAAGTTGAAAACTGTTCTTCTTATATCTTATGTTCTGCTGACCAGTGAATGAAGCTCCTGAATTTTGGGGTGCAATTGTCTGTGGGAACCCCAATCTCTGTATGCACCGGGGGAATCCCCAACTCTCCTGGATCATCCAGTTCAGGCTTCCCGGTCCTCCGCATGGGCTATAGACAGGGCATTCTGTGGCTGTTCATTAGAAGGGAAGGGCATGGAGACACCAGCAGCCCGGGCCAGTCCCGGGCCCTCCTCTTGATTTGAGAGCCCAGCTGGGCACCATGTCCCATCCATAAACGTGCCCAAAAATAGCTCACTGGGGCACGGCAGGCAGGAGGACCAGGACGTCCTGTTCCCATCGGCGCTGGCCGGAGTGACCGTGTACTTGGCCTTCCCAGTCCAGGCTGCTGGGAGGGAGGGCAGTGCTCACACTGCCCAAGCCTGGCGGGAAGGAGTTGGGCTCCCAAGCCCCAGCATCCAGACCTCTGAACTCACTGCTGGCTGGGCACGTGACTGTGGTGAACCCAGAGGTCTCCAGGGAGGCAGGAGCCTGGCTCCTGAGTCAGGCAGATATGAGTTCAAATCCTGGTTTAGGCTAGCATGGCGGACCACGCCTTTAATCACAACAGATGGGAGAGAGAGGCAGGCAGATCTCTGAGTTTGAGGCCCGGTTGGTCTACATAGAAAGTTCCAGCCCAAACAGGGATGAGTAAGACACACCCCCCATCTCAAAAACAAAATGACACAACCAGAAAGCAAAATCAAACTCTCTCTCTCTCTCTCTCTCTCTCTCTCTCTCTCTCTCTCTCTCTCTCTCTCTCTCTCTCTGTCTCTCTCTGTGTCTCTCTCTGTCTCTCTCTCTCTCTCTCTCACACACACACACATACACACACACACACATACACACACACACACACACACACACACACACACACACCAAATTAACAAACAAAAACAAGCCTCAGCTAGCACCAGTCTAGCTTCATAACTTAGGATGGTCACTTCCCCTTTCGGAGTCTTGTTTTTCTCACCTCCAAAAAAAAAGTGGATAAATATTCATGAGTCTGAGTGGTTGGCTGGGAGGGAGGGAGGGAGTGAGCACTTGTTTAAGAGATGGCTGGAGATTTTCTGGGTTTCTGCTCCTCTCCGTCCAAGCCTCAGGAGAAGCCAGGGACACTGACTGTTTGCAGATGGATTCCAAGACCTGAGGGGCGCTGGGGGGCGGGGCATGAGAGGGGCCAAGGCCCCAGGGGGACATGACAGGCATTCGTGGGACACATGCAATGAAGGCAAGTGTGACTAAAAAATGCCACTGTACATTTGACATCCAAGCAGGTGAGGTTCAGACACCAGAGAACAGAAGGGCCCTGACAACCCGCTCTGGGCATGGCAGACGCTCCCTGGAGCCCGGAAGCGTGAGACGGGCATGAGGAAGGCAATCCCCAGACAGGTTCCTCATTGGACCCTCTGGGTTATCTCAGGTGCCACATTGTCCCTGCTCACAAGGGCAAACTGAGGCCCAGGCATGTCGTGAGGGTAGATGGGGGACTCACACAGTTGAGTGACTGAGCTGGGACTGCCCAGCTAAGCGCTCTGGTGTTCCCTTTAATCACCCAGGACCACCCTGTCCCTTGACTCCCAGCAATGTCCCAGGCTTCCCCTTCAGCCAGCCTCTCCTCAGCTTCCGCTCAGATGCCCCCTCCTCAGGCCTCAGGCAGCCTTCTTCCCCTCTCCTGGCCTGTCCCTCACCAGTTCATATTGTCCCTTGATGGCTGTGACAGTCTGGACCCCTATCTGTTACTATGCTCTTGGGCACGGGAGAGGGGTCCAACCTGAGAGACTTGGAATATGTGAGACAAGGCTAGACCCTACCTCCAGTGGACAAGGCTGGTCCTAGAGACAGGCTGGCCAGGTTGTTTGTTTTGGAGACTGGGTGTCAAGCAAACCAGCCTGACCTCGAACTCACTATGTAACCAAGATAGCCTTGACCTTCTAATCTCTCTGCTTCCACCTCCTAGTGCTGGGACTGTAGGCGTACTCAACTACATCCGTTACGGAACAGGGGATGAGCCTGGAGCTTCAGGCCTGCTGGGAAGGCCCTCTACTGAAAGAACCACACTCCCAGACAAGCGGCTCCTCTTATGGGATGGTTCATAGGTGGGAGAAACAGAGGCTGACATGCACAGTGTACATAGTTCAGAAAGGACAGGGTGGGGAGGGCCTCTCTGCTTCCAGAAACTTCTCTGAGTACTCAGTCAACACTCCCCTGCCCCCGCAACAACTCCCAGCCCAGCAAGTACTTGGTAGAAGTGCTTTCTGCTCCTAGTGACCTTTGACCTGAGCTTACTGCCTCCTGGCCTGAGCCAGGCAGGTCCTGACCTCACGCACTCCCGGACCCCGGGTGCCCTCAGCAACAGCAAACAGACCTGTCTGCACCTTTCTGAACTCCAGGCCTAGGCATGTCCAACTCTCCTCCTGAGGCTGCCCCGGGGCTCTCTCTGCTCCTGCTTACTGTGCACCAGGCCTCACTAGCAGGGCCCCATTGGCCCCTTAGCAACCCCGTGGGGACACACCAAGACAGGCGTGGAGAGTGAGGGTGGTCAGAAGTCACAGGGTGTGGCAGGCAGGGCCACAGCCATGGTGCATCTGAGTGAAGAAATGGCCTCCACCACAACAACCTCCTCAGATTTACTCCTCACTCCAGAAGCCCCATGCCAGAGATTCCTGTTGGGCTGGGTGCCCAGGAGCCCCTTTCCAAGCCCTGTGTGGCCTCTTTGTGTGGGTTCCCTGCGGGGGACGATTTTTTGTTCTCCCCCTGCCTTGGGACAAAAAAAAAAAAACAAAAACAAAAAAAAAAAACCCAAGAACAGCAAAAAGGAAATCAAAGACCCCGTTTAGGAGTCCCAGATTCTGGGCAGGTCAAAGCAGGCTGGAGGGTGGGTTTGACTGGCTCTTATCAGAGCCCCCAGAACTCGTAGTAAGGCAGGCAGGTGACCCCGCCAGAGGAGCCAGTGGGTGCCCTTTCCCAGTCCTTTGACCAAAGCAGATCACAGATCTTCTCCACTGACCTCCTCTCTGCAGTTTTCCCTTACTAAGAAGCTCTTGGGACCCCCGGGGTGAGTGGGAAGGTTGGGGAAATGGGGTGAGCGGGAAGGTTGCCCATCTCGGAGGAGACTGGCAGACTAGTCCATCCTCACAAGGTCTCAGTCCCTCAGCGTCGTCAACTAGCTCCCGGCCCGCCCGCCAGGCTGGACTGATGAGGTCAAGGGGCTACCATCGCAAGTCCTGGGGGAGCCAGGTGGCAGGCTATACAGCCCTGGAAAGGCCCCAACCTCAGCCACTGCCACCTCTGAAATGAGGGACCCTCGTGGCCAGGATTTGGGGGCCAGGCCAGAGATGGCAAGTATTTCCTGTTAAATCTCCGAGTGTTTTGTTTTGTTTGCTGAGACGGGAGCTTATGTAGCCTGGGTCTCTAATTTGTTATACCACCAAGGCTGACCTGGACCGCTCAGCCTCCCCGTACCTGGCTCCTCCTCCCACTGCGCACCCTCCCCCAGGCCCCACTGGGATTTCTGTCGTCCCAGAGGGTGGGTCCTACTTTTATTTCTTTGCTGCCGACCAGGCCAGGCCAGCACTCTGGCTGGGTAGTCCACTTTCCCAGGAGGTTTAAACTGGATCTCTATCCTTTCCTCCCCAGTTCCTTATCATCGATCTTACTTTCCTTTGTGAATGAAGATGTTTATAACTAACTCATCAGAATAATCCTGTGGGTGGTGGCTGCAACAGGCAGTGGTCAGCCCCAGGGCAGGGCTGACGGAAATAAGCCTCCCCCCTTTTTTATCTTATTTTATTCTTATTTTGTATACTTTGAATATTTTTCCAATGTGTTTTTGTTTTAAAGATTTATTTATTTATTATTTATTATATATAAGTACACTATAGCTGTCTTCAGACACCCCAGAAGAGGGTGAGAGGGTGTCAGATCTCATTACAGATGATTGTGAGCCACCATGTGGTTGCTGGGATTTGAACTCAGGACCTTTGGAAGAATAGTCAGTGCTTTTTTTTTTTTTTTTTTTTTTTTTTTTGAGACAGGGCTTTTCTGTGTAGCCTTGGCTGTCCTGGAACTCTCTGTAGACCAGGCTGGCCTCGAACTCAGAAATCCGCCAGCCTCTGCCTCCCAAGTGCTGGGATTACAGGCATGCGCCACCACCACCCGGCAGTCAGTGCTCTTAACCTCTGAGCCATCTCTCCAGCCCCTTGTTTTTGTTTTTTTTTTAAGAGTCTCTCTATTTAGCCCTGGCTGTCCTGTAACTCACTATGTAGACCAGGCTGCCCTTGAACTCACAGAGATCCATCAGTCTCTGCCTCCAAGTGCTGGGATTAAAGGTGTGTGTCACCATGCTCAACTCTAGCTTTTTAAAAATGACATAAAATCCTAAACTGTTGGACCATGGAGTTCGGTGCCACCTCACCTCTGGTAGGCTCTGCTTGGCAGGGCTCCTTTGGGTTCCTTTAGGGCTCCCTGGGGTCAGACCCCGCTCCCCCCCCCCCACGAGGGAGTCTGTTATTCAAAGATAACCTGTCCCAAACACAGAGGTCTTGGCAGCCAGAAGACAGGGCAGGCTAGGTTAAAAGCTTTGAGGGTTCCGGGCTTGACCACACTGTGGGGAGCGGGGCACCCACTTCCTTTACACCAGGCTAGATAAGCGGGGCTGGCCTTCCTGCAGAGGCCCCGGGCAGCTCCCTCAGTGCTCAGTCAGACTGAAGCAGACTTCACAAAGCAATGGACAGCTGTTTGGTAAGGCGCCGTCCATCGAGACCCAGCAGAGCCGGCCTGGGGAGCCCGGCTCCCACCCCCCACGGATCGTAAGCCCAAGGGTGACCACAAGTGACAAGTCTGGAAACGAAATTTACAAGGTTCGTCCAGATGACATCAGGGTGACCGGAGAAGACAGGTAAGGAAGGGTGGAGGCTGGAAGGACTGGGCGTGCGGCTTAGCTGGCTGAGCCCTTGCCTCGTACCCACAAAGCCCTGGCTTCCGCCCCCAGTCAGAACGGCGTTCACCAGACATGCTCACCCATACTGGTATTTGGAAATGGAAGCAAGGGGATCAGGAGTTAGCCTCAGCTACATAGTCAGGTGGGCTATCAGGCACCTCTCTTAAGTAGGATGGGGAAGGAGGACTGGGAGACCGAGAAGGGCTTGGGGAACCTCAGGCTTCTCTCTGCAAAGCAGCCTGGGACTTCCCTAACTCAGTTTCCCCTCTTGGTGGTGGAGGAGGTGGTGTGTGTGTGTGTGTGTGTGTGTGTGTGTATACAACCCTTATCTGATGTCACAGGTTTTGGGACTCAAACCACAGACATAAATAAGCTGTCCTTTGGAGAACGAGATAAGTGAGCCTAGACAGGGGCCAGAGCAGGATCCAGGAGCCGCTTGGCTCTGCGGAGGTGAAAGGGCCAGAGTCATTCTCAGGGGGCCGGGCGAGCCACGATCACAAACATCTTTATCCTCAGTCACTGTGGCTGGCACGTCACATCTCCAGACAGCAGGCACAGGGCACGGGGCACAGGGCGGGGCAGCCGCGGGCTGCATGCATCATTGTTGGCAGCCATGATGCCATGACGCCGTGGAGGCAGCCGCTGGGAACCGAGGACCAGGAGAGGCACCCTCCTCCTCTGCCTGACCTGAAAATCCTGTTTGGTTTTCCTGAGCTTTTGGAGACTGCCAGTCATCCTTGAGTTCTCGCTAAGATGGGAGTGTCTGAGGCAAGCCAAATTCTACTTCCTGCTTCTCTCCTATCCTGCACACGGGCCTGTTATCCACAGCAGTCAGAGGGATTCTGTGGGAACCTGTCAGGGCCTGTTGTCCCTCCACCTCAAAGCCATCTTCCCATCATGCTCTGCTCCGTCCAACCCCTTCCTGCCTCCGGGCCTTTGCACTTTCTCCGGGCTTAGCTCATTCCTAGTGTTCTGCACCCTGCTCCTGACCTCTGTGCGTGTGTTCATGTGATGTGCTTGTTCATGGCGTGTGTTAGTGTGGATATGCATGTACCACGGCATGCGCGCATTCAGAGAACAGCGCCAGATGTCTGTTCTCACCTTCTGCCTTCTACCAGACAGGGTCTTGTGTTGTTCTCAGCTGTGTTCCCCAGGATGACTGGCCTGAGAATCTCCAGGGGGTTCTCCTGTCCCTGTCTCTCATCTCGCTGCAGGCATACTGGAGTTACAGGGGCACACCATTGTGCTCAATTCTATATGTGTTCTTGGGATTTGAACTTGGCTCCCCAGACTTGCTCAGTGAAGCCTTCTTCCTCTGAGCTGTCTCCCCATCCCCGTCCCATACTCCCTTCTAACCAGAGACCAACTCTGACCTTCAAAGACACTGTGGCCCTTTGCTAGAGGTCACTGTCCCCCTTTGCATCTCTGAAGCACTTCTCCAACCAGAAACTTCCAGTACCTGTTTACCGCCTTTGAGCGCAGTTCCCAGGGACTCAGATCGCTCAGCGCCTGGCACACGGGATGAGCACAATCGTGTCTTGCTATGTAGCGATGAACAGAAGCCCCACCAGGCTGTCTGCCAGAGCTCAGGGTTCACCACCAGGCCCCAGGGCAGCGAGAATCACCAAGTATTTCAGACTGGAGACATTGATCAGCTTCGTGACACTCACCGTAGCTTCTGTGAGATGCCACACCCTGTGGCAAGGTGTGGAGGCTTGGTGTGGTGTCTCCCTGAGGTATCTCTGGAAATGGAAATGCTCGGGTCTCGGGTCCAGCTAATGGGAAGTGCTTGGCCAACAATCACAGTACCATGAGCGGATGGATCGTAGGGACCAGGGACCGGGTCACTTGGTGGGATCTGGTGTCTGGCCTGGGCAAGCCTGGAGATGAGCGAACTCATTGCTAGAACACAGGAGGAGGACTGAGGTTGAGGGTTTGGGGGTCAGAGTGGGAGAAAGAATTGGGGTTCTGTGGGATGTCCCGATAGATCCCAGCCACATCTGATTGGCAGCTGACCTCAGCCAACCGGCTAGGGTGGGGCATGCAGATCTGAGGGCTAGCAGGGCTGCGTGGCCGCTGAATACTGGGAATGGCTGAGGTGCTCTAAAACCAAAGGGTGAGGAGGATTAGCAGGGCGGGGGCAGGACTCCAGGGACCCCAGTGCTTATGGGAACAAGGAAGGATATAAAGCGTGTGTAGAGGAAAGCCAGAAACAGAAGGTACCATGACAGGGTCAGCTGCTCTGTACCCAGACGCTGGGGTCCCCTCGCTGAAGGAGGAGGCAATGTCACTCAACCAGGTGACACCGTGACCGAGAGTCAGTGTGGTACAGACATGGCTGTGGCACAGAGTTCTAGAAGGATGAGAAGCCCAGGGAGCAAAGCTAAGCCCACCATGCCCAGGCAGCTGCTGGCCTCAGACTGGAGAATGGGTAGAGGGGAGGGGCCCCTCAGGCCTGTGCTGGCTGCCAACCTGAGGCTGACTTCATCTGCAGGAAAGCTGAGGGCTCAGGGCGGCTCAAGGCAGCATCCTCCAGTCAGAGATGACAGACACACGTGGGGACACACTGGTCACAGGCGGGCAGCAGGTGGTGGGTGAGCGGAGCTCCGTCACACAGCATGACCTGCCTTTGATGGCCCAGTTCAGCGCCTAGAAGTGGGAACCAAGGACACTGTCTCCCGTTTCAAGGATGGGACAGACAGCCGGGCGGTGGTGGCACACGCCTTTAATCCCAGCACTTGGGAGGCAGAGGCAGGCAGGTTTCTGAGTTCGAGGCCAGCCTGGTCTACAGAGTGAGTTCCAGGACAGCCAGGACTACACAGAGAAACCCTGTCTCGAAAAACAAAACAAAAAAAAAATTTTAAAAAAAGGATGGGACAGACAAGGGTCAGGACAGACGTCCATGAGAGAAGGGGGTGCAGCAGAGGAAAGATAAAGTGGTGGGCACGGGCTACGTAGAGTTGCTATGCCAGCAGCCCGAGCTCCACCCATGTGGCAAGCCCAGGCCCACCAGCCTATCTCCCTTTGTCCCTCTCGGACCTGGGGGAGGTTGCATGGGTGCACACAGCTGGGTGTGGCCTCAACCCAGGTGGGACTGATAAGGCTTCCTGGAGAGGAGACAGGGTAGGCAGGCCCCTCACCTTCCTCCTCCCCGCGATCCGGGTGGTAGCAGGCTGGGGAATGGCTCTAGAGCCACCTGGACCCTCCCTGATGACACGGGGCAGAATGGCCTTTGGGCAGGCTGCGAGGCTGCAGGAGCCAATCACCTGGCAGCCCCTCGCGCCTGTCCCTGGAGCTGCGGACAGTAGCACTCACTTTGGCAGCCAGGGTCTGTGTCCCTCACGGGTGACACCTGAGGGTTCTGGAGAGAGATGCTTTTCTCCCATGACAAAGCCATTTGAGTCATGTTTATCTCTCCAGGACTTGACAGTTTCCAAGAACAGTAGAGTCCTGTGGTGAGCTGGCTTTCAGAAACTGAATCACAGCCAGGCCTGGACTTGAGGGGCCATGGGGAGGTGTCCTGAGAGAGACAGGATGCTTGGCTGTAGTCTGGGGGCCTGCCTAAGGGGTCAGGGCTGGCTCTCCTTTTGTTCTCTGTGAGGGGTTCCTCACACACACACACACACACACACACACACACACACACACACCCCGCAGAGTTCTTAAGCATGTTTATCTTTCTGGAAGGTTCAGGGAAGGGGAATTGGGACCCAGGGTTGCTTGGATCTAGGACCACAACTTCTCAACCCACCCCCCTATTCTGGGCTTCTGTCTCCTCATTTGTAAGGGTGATAAAATTATTCAAATATCAAAGCTTTTCAAAAATTTTCCATTAAGCTGGGCCAAGCCCATCATGACTGAGACATTACCTGTCATTCGAGCTGTAGGACAAAAGAAGGTGACCATGAAGTGAGTCCTCTCCTGTTATCACCCCTGCAGGTTGTCTCTAAGCTGTCTGGGAGACACTGAGCCTTCCAGAGAGCATGCAGGAAGAGTGATGGGCCCAGCCAGGAGCGCTGCAGCTGGTGTCCTCAGGGTGTTGGGGACACTAAGATGGTTCAGTAGCCACCTCTGTTCATGCTGCCAGCCCACAGCATGCTGCCAGGCCATGGACTCCCCACAGGTGTCATCAGAGGCAGGTTCCTCCACCCAGGGTACCAAATGCGTGTGTCTGCCATGCGCACCACTGTCTTAGTTACTTTTCTATCGCTGTGGTGGTTTGAATAGGAATGGCCCCCATAGGGGCTGGAGAGATGGCTCAGTGGTTAAGAGCACTGACTGCTCTTCCAGAGTTCCTGAGTTCAAATCCCAGCAACCTCATGGTGGCTCACAACCATCTGCAACAAGATCTAATGCCCTCTTCTGGTGTCTGAAAGCAGCTACAGTCTTATACTTACACATATAATAACAAGTCTTTTTTAAAAAGTGTTTTGAATGGTCCCCATAGACTTATATATTTGAATGCTTGGCCCATAAGGAGTGGCAATATTTGGAGGTGTGGCCTTGTTGGAGGAAGCGTGTCACTGCAAGGGCGGGCTTTGAGGTCTCATATATGCTCAATCTCCGCCCAGTGTGACACACAGTGTCCTTCTGCTGCCTGTAGACCTCTTGGCTCCTCCCTCGGCACCATGGCTACCCGGACGCTGCCATGACGATAATGGACTGAACCTCTGAAACTGTAAGCCAGCCCTAATTAAATGTTTCCCGTTATAAGAGTTGCCACAGTCATGGTGTCTCTTCACAGCAAAGAACCACCTAAGACAATTGCTGTGCCACCACAGCCGAGGCAGCTTATGACCTCGTCCATTGGTTTAACCTCAGGCAGATTCTTAGGACAAGGAAGCAACCACATACATTATCACAAGAATGGTCTCCACTGTCCACACTGCTCTCAGCACGATTGGCTTCCAACCCCTACTGGTGTGGCCAGTGAATCTCTGCTTATAGTGTTCAGCCAGTTTCCAAGTTCAAAGTCCCAAAGTCTTCCACATTCCTCCCCCAAACACGATCAGGCCTGTCACCATATGTGGTACTGGCTTCTGTTACTTTTTGGTTGCTGTGAAGAAATGCCATGACCAAAGCAACTTACAGAAGAAGAATCATTTGGGACTTATAGTTTCCGAGGGTTAAAGCTCATATACTAGAGGAAAGGCACAGAGGCAAGAACAGCTGAGAGCTCACATCTGGATCCACAAGTAGGAGGCAGAGAACATACAGTGAACACACCTCCTCCAGCCAGGCCACACCTCCTCCAGCCAGGCCACACCTCCTCCAGCCAGGCTACACCTCCTCCAGCAAGGCCACACCTCCTCCAGCCAGGCCACACCTCCTCCAGCAAGGCCACACCTCCCCCAGCAAGGCCACACCTCCTCCAGCAAGGCCACACCTCCTCCAGCAAGGCCACACCTCCTAATTCTTCCCAAACAGTTCCACCAACTGAGGACCAAGTACTCAAACACATAAGCCTATGGTGGCCATTCTCGTTCAAACCACCATGCCCAAACACTCCCTGGTGCACACACACACACACACACACACACACACACAGAGTTGTATCTCTTATCTCTGCTGTGTATCATGCTCTCTCAGCCAGTATTTCATCTTGACTACAGAGACTGCAAGCACCGTTGAGCTTAACCACGGGGAGGGGCCTGCTCTGGGGTCTCAGCCTGTGGCTGATGTGTTGCAGTGTGGCACACTTCAGGGGACAGCCCTTGTCCATTAGCTTCCTGGCCCCCCTTCCTCTCCCTCCCTTCTCCTTGCCCCACCCCTTACCCCCTGCACGCCTTTTCTTTGGCCATCATTTAAAATCTTTTTTTGGCCAATTTGCATTTTTCAAATACTTCTTCTGTGAACACGTTCTGTTTGTGTCATAACCGAGAGAGTGTTTGCAGGGCCAGGACTCAGCCTCCAGCCAAGTTAGATAAACAGCCTCACGCACAGCACAAGCCCAATGAAAACTTCCGCCTCCACTGCCCAGGCCTGTTTGGCCAGGAGGGCGTCACTTCTGGAAAACTGTGGGCTGAGGCCCAGCCCCTGGCAGCAGCCGTGTGCCCTGGGGCCCAGGGCCAGCATCTCTGTCTGGCTGAGGTGGAGTTATCTCCCCCCAACACTCCCCACTTCTCACATGAAGAACAAAGTCACCCTACGCTGGCCCGCCCCACCCCACGCCACTTCTTCGCATGTCCTGCTCACTTCTCTGATTCACTTGCTTTCCAAGAGGCCCGGGGTCTAGCCTCAGCCACCGAGGCGGCCCGAACAGAGTGGGCAGACCTTTCCCAGGCGGCGGTAAGATTCCTTCACAAAGGAATCGGGGAGCCAGCATCTCCTTTCCCTCTCTCTGGCAGCCTCCTGCTTTGCATGCTGAGCCTGGTTCCTCTCACTGTGTGGGATTCATGGGTGCTGACGCTTAACTCCGCTTCCGGGCCACAGGGCCAGTTTTACTGCTCTCATTTCAAAATATTTCAACCGCCAGACTTCTGCATAGGGAGGAATGGGCCACGGCCGTCTTAGATGTGCCAACACCCAACACTGGGCAGAGTGGAGTGGATGGATGGATGGATGGATGGATGGATGGATGGATGGAAGGAAGGATGGACGGATGGATGGATGGACAAATAGCCAGAGGCAAAGACAGGCTTCACTTCAGACCTGGGTTCTCCTTCTTCAAAGTCACTCTCTGTACCCACAAGCAAGAAAAGAGGGGGCTGGATTTCCCTTATGCCTCAGCCTGTCTGTGTGGGAACCCTGGGTCCCCAGGACAGAACAGGCTTCCAGAGGAAACCTCTAGGCAGGGAGGGAGGGCCCAGTCATCACCCCAGGGCCACTGGCTCCGGCCTCAGGACTTCCGTGGGGCCCTCGAAGTCCCCCCCTCCTTGGTCTAATTTATTTTTAGCAGTGGAGCCGGGCAGAGCTCTCTCCTTAGGAAAGGTCCCGAGGCCGAGGGAGGGCTTTGAAACCGGGTGAGAAACTAGGTCAGGCCGGCAGCTGGCGCTGCTCCAGACGATAAGGCCGGGAAGTTTAATAACGTGAGTGGCCGATCCGTGACATAACTGAGAGGAAACGGCAATTAAGGGGCGATTGTGCAAGCGGGCAAGCTCCTTCGCAGCTCATAAAAGGGAGGAGGGAGAAGCCGCATCGTCCTCTGGGGCCGCGCACGCGGCCCGCGGAGCACGGACAGTGACGATCCCCTCACCGGGGCAGTACCGGACTCCTCGACCTACCTCTTCAGGACAGGGGGGCCCTGGGGGGACCCTCAAGGCTGGAGGCTCCCACAGCCAGCCTGGCTCTGCCGGGGCTCTGTTGAGAGTTGCCAAGACTCTTGGTGGGGAGCTGGGACACAGCTGCAGAGTGTGACACAGCCACTTTGCTTAGCAGGTGAACTGAAGAGGAACGAGGAACCCCTGACCTCCTCACCCTCATGCACCCCAGTTACTGGGGGTCTTCAGATCCTCAGTGTCGTGGGTCCAGTCTTTCCAGACACACCTTTTGCTTCTCCATCTTCTGAGCTGGACTTGTTTCTTCCTGAACTGCAAACCTGGGCTCACCACAGGACCTTTGCTCTTGCCGTGCTCTTGGCTAGGACACTCTCCCTAGGATAGGCTTGGCTCCTTAACACCTTCATCCTTTGCTTAAATGTCGGTGTCTCATTACAATCATGGCTGGCCAGTCCTTCTGAGAGTAGCGGCGGCCCACCTAGGTTTCCCAGTTCGCCTCTACCTGGCCTTTATGGGCAGCGCTTACGACCACACTACCCCGTTCCCTGCTGGGGTCCCACAAGGGCCCTGCGGCATGTGAGCATCCCGTCAGAGGGACTCCTGTCCATCTCACTCTGGGCCGCAGCCCTGGCACCAAGAACCGTTAACGTAAGAGCATCTTTGTAAGTATTGGTGAATGAGCGAGTGGGCGAATGAATTCGTGAATGAATAAGAGAAAGAGTATGTTAGTGGATGTGTGTAGAAATGAATGAATGAATGTGTGAATTAGCTAATTAACTAGCTAATGAGTGTGCGAGTAGATGAATGTTTGAATGAGTCACTGAATGTGTCAGTGAATGCGTGGATGAGGGGCAAGTGAAAATGAAAGAATGAGTGAACAAATGAATGAGTGTGTGAACAAACGAATGAGTGAGTGGATAAATGAGTGAGCGTGTGAATGAATGAATGAGTGAACAAATGAAATTGTGTGAATGAATGAATGAACAAATGAATGAGTGTGTGAATGAATGAATGAATGAATGAGAGAACAAATGAATGAGTCATGGATGAATATTGCTGTTATCACTGATTGAACCAAGAGTCAGCCTCCAGTGGCCCCAGGATGGAGCCCTTGCGGGAGCTGCTGGTAAGACAGTAGCTGGGTGGCCACACCAGCCTTTAGGACAGCCCAGTGTCAGCACCTGTCACCAGCGCTCCAATAGGGTGTTGGCCCCTCCCACTTCCCAGGCCCTTTTGGATAGGGTGCTTATTGGTGTAATCACCTGGCTGCCAGACCAGGCCACGCCTGCGCAGGAGCAGCAGCACACGCAGACCCCCAGGCAGGGACACACACACACACACACACACACACACACACACACACACACACGCTGTCCCCACACACTCCCATTCCCACCCAGAGCTCCAGACCTGAACTCACATTCGCACACAATTAAACAAACACACCCAGTTTCTCACGAACACACCCCAGCAAATAAGACCTCATGCCCAAACATGCAGGCACACTCAACAATCGCACTGTGCCTTTGCCTGAGTGTATACACACACACACACACACACACACACACACACTCACGATACCACATCGCCCCGCCCTCCCAGACACACCTCCTGAGATGTCTGCCTGTCTTCTGCAGGGCACTGTGAGTGGAGTTCCAACCTCATGGCGCCCACCCTGACTCTGGCGCATCGTTGACTTGACCTCTGCACTCGCCCAGCTCATCACAGCGGTGCATGATACGCACGTCATCCTTGGCTGGGCCGCCCGGGGGCATGTCTGCTGGTGCTGTCCCGGGCACCTACCCACTTCCTCCCATCGTGGGCGGCAGCTTTGCCGACATCAGCCAGCTTAGGGCCTGCCTGGCACCTCACAGAAAGGAAGGAAGCAATCTGTCCCTGCCCTGGGAGCCCAGTGACAAGCCGTGACCCAGTCCCACCACTGGCCTGGAGGGTGCATGGCCTGGGAAGGCTGGCTCGCAAAGGTGTCCACAGGAGCACTTTCCTTTCTGACCATCAGGGGGACCATAGCATTTCTGAGGGCTGAGAACACGGGACCTGGACCTGTGGTATTCTGAACATGCCAGGAGCTGTCACCTATTCTCAGAACAGCCATGGACCCATGTGACAAGTGACAGATCGGGCCAGAGTCCCCATGGTCCTAAACTCCCACCCTGAGCTCGCTCTCTGTGCTGGCCAGGTCTTTGCAGGGGGGGGGGGCTCATCTGTCTCTGAGAGCCCCATACCCACAGCCCTCCATGTTCCCATGTGTGCTGGGCTCAGGGGACACAGCGATGCAGCTGTGTCAGTCACACGGGACAGAGGCCTGAGTGGTGGGGCTGGGGACAGCTGGTAAGGAAGAGCAGAGCCGGCTCCACCGGGGCCAGGGCCTGTCTGAAGCGTTCCTTGGGCTTTAGGTTCCAAGGCAGGAAAAGCACTGGAACTGACGCTGGATCTCTCCAGGCTCTGAGACAGGCGGGAAGGGGTCTTGTGTGGTGCCAATAAAAACTTTTGCCTTTTAATTTTTTTAAAAGATCTATTTATTTATTATATGTAAGTAAACTGTAGCTGTCCTCGGACACTCCAGAGGAGGGCGTCAGATCTCATTACAGATGGTTGTGAGCCCTCATGTGGTTTGTGGGATTTGAATTCAGGGCCTCTGGAAGAGCAGTCAGTGCTCTTAACCGCTGAGCCGTCTCTCTAGCCCAACTTTTTAATTTTTTTTCTTACAACCAGGTGGTGGTGGCACAGGCTTTTAACTTGGGAGGCAGAGGCAGGTGGATCTCTGTGAGTTTGAGGCCAGCCTGGTCTATAGAGAGAGTTCCAGGACAGTCCAGGGCTACACAGAGAAACCCTGTTTCAAAAAAAAAAATTGTTTTAGATTTTTATTTGCTTTTATTTCGTGTGCCTGGGTGTTTTACCTGCCTGCCTGTGTACTGTGCACATAATGCTCATGGAGGCCTGAAGAGGAAAATGGGTCCCCAGGGACTGGAGTGACTGGTGGTTGTGAGCTGTCATGTGGGTGCTGGGACTGGAACCCAGGTCCTCTGCAAGAGCAACACGTGTTCTAAAACACTGAACTCTCCAGACCCAAACTTTTTGCTTTTTTAGAAAGTAGAAACAATGGGTGTGTGTGTGTGTGTGTGATGGTTTGTGCCTGTAGTCCCAAGTCAGGAGGATCTCTGAGAGTTCTGGGCTATCCTGGGCTACAGTGGGAGACTCTGTCTAAAACAAAACAAAACAAAACAAAACAAAACAAAACAAAACAAAACACGACTGGAGCTGAATTTAACGGACGAGACAGACCTCGAGGTTCCGTTGCGGTGGGTTCTAACAGACCCGAGCAAAAAAGTGTCCTAATATGGAGACCACCCCGCCCCCAGCCCTTCCCTGAGCTCTCAACCAATCCCAGCTGACTACAAATGTCCCTTGCTGGGGCCGTGTGGCACACTGGTAAGGAAGGGAGCCCCACATGTGTCCTTATCTGTCCAGCGTCTGAGCCCTGGGCTACAGTGACTCTGTGGCTCCCCGGTGGTCCCTACTAGGGACTCACAATGGCCACCATTGGTGCCACTTGGGACTTTAGGTCAGGCACTACAATCTCCATATGGACTGAGAACCTGTGCACTCTGGGCAGGGGAATGAGAGACACAGAGACATACGAGAGCCAAGGGACACCAGGCCCCAGACACAGTGCACACACAGGCAGGCCCTCAACTTGGAACAACCAAGCAAGAGCTTCAGCCTGCGCATAGTAGGCACTTCACTGAGTTCCTAGGACTTCTCACAGGCTGACCACTTCAGGCTTCTCATCACCCTCTATCATCTCCTTCCACCGTTGGGGAAACTGAGGCATAGAAGTAACAACTGCATCTCCAGGAGAGGCAAAAAGCCTGGTTTATCCCAATGGTCGTGCACTCTAGCAGTGTCCCCTGGCCTCTGCCACTGCCTATTCTGAAGTCACCTCCTCTGCAGATCCACCGCCTGGCCGAGTAACTCCAGGATCCAGTGCCATCACGCCAAGACCAAGAACTGGAGTCTGCACTCAGCCCTCAGATCGAGGGTGGAGTTGGGCGTACCGCACTCTAGCTGGATGACCTTGGACCAGTCACTTAACCGCTCTGGGTGTTTATTTTCTCACCTGTAGACAACGAGAGAGGCAGCAGTCACAGCTAGGGAGAATCGGCCACACGAAGCTGCGCTGCTCCTGGGTCAGCTTCAGTCTCCTTACAGCCTCAGGACCTTTGCACATGCCAGCCCTCTGTGCAGACCCTTCCCTGAGCAACCACCATCCTTCTCCATGACTGCCAGCCTGAGGCACTTCCGGGTGACATTTCCAGGGCCTGCACAGCACCACTGCTTGTCCCTTCCCCCGGTCACCCCCAAGCCAATACGCAAAGAACATGGACAGGAGGTCTCACTACCAGGCTGATTTTCAACCTGGTCCTGCTGTTGTTGTGGAGCAAGATGGCCTCCTGTGTTGTCCCTCTCGGCACACACCCAGGGCCCCGAACTTGGTTAGCATGAGCAGAATGTGTGTGTCAAGGGTGTGACTGGGGCTAAAGAAGGAGCCGTGGTTATCTTAAGTCATTAGGTAAGGACATGAGAGCCAGAATCGCTCACTCCGGAGCCTGGAGATGGAGATGAGAGGTCTCACTGGCCATCTTCAAGGCAAGACTCTCTCCCCCTCCCCCCAGGAGCCAAGAGTCAGGAGGCAGCACTCAGACAGACTGTAGCCCCCAGCCAGCAGGAGGTGACTCACCAGCCCCATGATGACAGGTGACATTCCTTCTCTTCCCTGGGGGGAGGGGGGACTTTGGCCTGGAGATAAAGGGAGCCGGCCTCCCACTTCTGGGAAAAGGACAGACAACAGGGACAGTGGCCAGGCCACCTCCCAGGGGGGAGGGGGGACATCGCATGTCTGCACAGAAGGACAGGGACAGAGGATTCCTCAGGAGGCACAGCACAGCCTCCCTTCCTGGTTTGAGGCCTCTCTCCCGGGAGGTGGAGTCTCCCCTCTCCCCAATCTACCACCCTAGCTGGTCGGGGTACCCTCTAGGTGCCCTTTAGCCTGTGGGCTTGGGTCGGAAGGGAAAGGGGCTGGTCAATGGGTGAATCGAGAAGGTAATGTCTAGGAGGGTGCTGCCCGGCGACTGTCTAATGCATGTTCTCTGCGACGCTACTCCCGCCCGCCCCCACCCCCACCCCCAGCACCCGCCTGGTTTCACTCTGTAGCCCTGGCTGGTCTGGAACTCACAGAGATGTGCCTGCCTCTGCCTCCTGAATCATGGGGCAAAAGGTGTGCTCCCCGCTCTATTTCCAAAATCTATACCTGTGTGGCTGGGGACCCAGCTAAGCCATTAGAGCACATACAGCCCTTCCTCACTCTGAGTTCGGTTCCCAGCACCCCTGTTGGGTAGTTCACGGCCTCCCAGAACTCCAGCTAAGGGAGGGGGTACCCAATGCCCTCTTCTGACCTCCAGAGGGACCTGCATTCAGGTGTGCTCCTAAGCGCCCATAGGCACACACAATACACACATAAATGAACAAGTAACAAATACAGCTTTTGAAAAAGACCTTGTTTTGAAAAGGCAGCTGCGTTGCCAGTACTTGGATGTCATTCTGTCCTGGAGGGCTGGGGACAAGGAGGCATGTGCTCACCACATGGCAGGGACAGTATTTGGCCGCAAGGAAAAAGGACTGGCCCGGCCCCTAGAGGCTTGTGCAGACGCACGCCCGCCACTCTCCGGTCTGAGAGGCCTGCGTTTGTGTGGGGACAGGCCCCGGCTGGTGGACATGCCCAGGACTGTCACCGATGACCCACTTGGGTATGTCACTTTCAAGCTCACCTGGAGGGCCGTTTCCCTGCTCGGTATGCGCTCCGACCCCAGCAGGGCGGCTGAGCAGTGGGGGCCTCCCCAGCAGAGACAGTTACCTTCCTCAGAGCCCCTCCTGGGGCCTTCCCCATCTTACTGACTGCCGCACGGGACAGCCACGGGATGTCCCTCATGGCTGGGACACTGGGAAGCCGGTGGTTTCAAAATCAGGGTCCCGTGCTGAGGGAGGGACAGTGGAGGTCGAAGTGGTGTCTGCCTGGGGCTTGTCGCATGTCACCTGGTTCTGCAGCTGGCTTTTGAGCTTCGCCCTGTGACAGGCTTCTGGAGCAGAGCCACATCGCTCGGCCAGCTCACCTCACATCATAGCAGGCTGTGCCAGCTCCTCCTTCCCTGTCCCTGTCCCTGTCCCTGTCCCTGGACAGTTATGGGGTTTTGTTTTTGTTTTTTCCTGCCAGAATCTTGGCTGTTGACACCGCAGCCCAGGGATCCTCTCGTGTAGCCCCCTCTGTGGCCTGGCGCTTTCCTAGTAATTGAGGATTGCCTCTCAACGAAGCCCCTGTGCCGACCCATCCAGGCTCCGGGGGCACACCGGTCCCCCATGGCTGTGTGTGACTTTGGTTCTCACCTCTCATTTGCCTCTTGGGATGGGGCCACTGTGCTCCCCGAGTTATGCGTCTCCTTTTCTGTTTTTTTTTTTTTAAGATTTATTTATTATTATATGTAAGTACACTGTAGCTATCTTCAGACACACCAGAAGAGGGTGTCAGGTCTCATTACGGATGGTTGTGAGGCAGCATGTGGTTGCTGGGATTTGAACTCAGGACCTCTGGAAGAGCAGTCAGTGCTCTTAACTGCTGAGCCATCTCTCCAGCCCCCTAGAAGTCATTCTGAAACCCCGGCTTCACCAAAGCCTAACTCACTGCCTTGGAGGTGGGACTCGGAATTTTGTCTTGAGATCAGCCCCTGGGGTTAAGTCACTCACGCCAAGGGTCCGTGGGCACCGCAGGGGCCTCTGTGTGCTCTGCCCCAGAAGCAGTCTCTTCCCCCATCACCATGGCCACAGGTGTCTGTGGACAACAGTAGACATGTCCTGGGGACACAGTCACCCAGACTGAGCTCAAATTGACACACATGGACACCCTAGCCTCCACGGCCAAATTCCGGACCCTTCCTTTTCCCGGCAGTCTAGTATTTCCCTCATTCTGAGATCTAGCCTCCAACCCAAAACTTGCCCCCATCTCTTAGTATGGGCTTAGAAAGGCCTTGACTCTCTGAGACTTGGTTTTCTCAGCTGTGAAATGGGATCGGTTGTGCAGTGCCAGTATGGGTGTGGTCAACATGGGGAAGGTCCTCTAGTGTGACACCTGTCTCACTTACCCAGGATGGGCTCTGAACTCCACGAAGGAAGAGGCGGACAAGCTGTAACCTCATCACAGTGTTCTTCTGGACAAAGATCCCGGGGAGAGGGAGGGGTCTGGAACAATGTCCCGTGCATACCTGCCAAGAGCATCAGGATGGCAGACACCTGGAGACAGGCTGTGGCCTTTAAGGACAGTAAGAAGATATCCTGATAGAGACCAGGGATAGAGCAGAGGGCCCAGCTCAGGGGCCTTCAGCAGAGCAGGGAAGCCTCCCTCAGACTCCAGCCTGGATAACCGCAGACAGGGCAGGAGGCATGGAGGTCTGGGGCCAGGCAGCGGGGGCCTCTGAGGACTCTGCCCTGTCTCTGAGTGAGTCTCTGTCAGGAGGAGGGTGACCCAGGAGGGTGCTAACAGTCCCCACAATGTTGGGGCCACTGCTAGACAGATGAATGAGCCCCCGAGTCCTTGGCTCTCTGCACCTCACAGAGCTTCAGAGTCCTCTGTGTGAGTGTCAGAGACACCGGGATACCCGTGAGGACCTGGTCTTGTGGCCTGCCCTCAGCTGCCTCTTCCCACAGACCTCCTGTAAATAAAGAGGACTCTCACCTCCCACTGACTGGAAGGAAGGAAGGGGTGACGGGGCTGGTGCAGCAGAGCAGCTGGGAGGAGAGAAGCGGGGCTCCCAGGAGAAGCACAGAGCACAGCCAAGCCAGCAGCGGGTAGAGCGCGAGGCTCTGGGGCAGGCACAGAGTGTAATGCTCGAGGACAGGGGACCTGCAGCCCGGTGGGCGGCAGCCCCTCCAGTGGCCTGGGCAAGCCACGTAAGGCCCTGGGCATTGCCTTGAGGGTCACTGGACCCATGGGGACTGTAGGCAGGAGAGTACCACAGTTGGAGTCGGCTCTTGGAAAGGCTGTTCCGGCTGCAGAGTGGTGGGCAGATCCCTCCTCTTTCCTTTCTAGTCCAAGCTGGTCTTTACTGGCTGTGTAGCCAGGGTGACCTCGAACTTCTGATCCTCCTGAGACGGCAGGGTGGACCATTATGTCTGGCTTGTGGGGTGCTGAGGATTGAATCCAGAACTTACAGGCCTGCCAGGCAGGTGCTCTGGCAACAGAGACACCTCCAGCCTGTGTCCATTCATACCCTCAAAAAGATGAAGCAATAGCAACACAACGATGACGACGATGATGATGATGGTGATGGTGATGATGATGATGATGACAAGCCCTTCTCCTCCCCCTCCCCACCCCTTTCTCTTCCCATCCCTTCTCCTTTCCCCTCCCATCTCCCTTCCCCGTCACTTTCCCCTCCCCTTGCCCTCCGTCTTCCTTTCCCCTCCCTCTCTCCTCCCCTCCCCCTCCCCCTCCCCCTTCCCTCTGAGCCTGACAGAGTCCTCAGTGAGGTGGGCTCAGCTGTGCACTCACACAGACCAGTTCAATGGTGCAAAGGGAGGCAGAGGCCTTTGTGCAGTGGTGGGGTCAGAGGTGCTTCCCCGAGCAAGGAGACAAACGGGACAGAGCAGGAGGAGTCTAGGCAGAGGGGACATTGACAGGCACAGGCCATGGAAGGCCAGGTGCCAGCCAGGAGATACCAAAGGGGAGGTGGGGGTTCAGGCCCAGTGATTGACAGGTGGGGTGGGTGTGATCTCCGAGGGCCATCGTGGGCTATCCTCAGGAGAAGCCTGAGTCTTGGATCCGGATGCACCAAGAGACCCTCTGGCCTATGGCAGCAGTGCTCCTCCCCTAGGGAGCACCGTGAACGGCTGGAGTTTGCCACATCTGGCCTTAATGTCCCTAATGGTTGCCAGGAATCGTGCCCACGACCCTCCCTGCCCACGCCTTCTTTCCTAGCAGGGCTTAGTTTTGCTCCGTGGTTGTCGGCCTGTGCGCTCAGGGGAACTGCGGTCCTCACCCTCGCCTCCAAGCCAGTTGCCGCCGCAGGCATAAGCCAGTCTGAGACATTTTCCTTCCCTATGGATGATGGGATTGGATCGGGAATTAGACCTGTGATATAATGAGAAGCCTCAGCGGGAGTGCGGCTCATAAGAGGAGACAGGCGAGCCGGGGTAGCTAGCTATCCTTGCCTTTGTGGGATATTGCCTGTGGCGCCTGGAGCTGTAGCAGCCGCCTTGAAAACATGAGGAAAAGCAAGCATAGGTGGGGAGGGGTACAGGGGGGAGGGGGTGAAGAGGGGAGGGGTGCGGAGGGGGGAGGCTGCTAAGGAGGGAGATAGGGACAGAAAGAACATGAGTCCCTGGTTGTGCCATCATGCCACAGGACTCAAGGAGCCTTCAAGAAAATTTATGGGTGCTTGGTTCTTTGGAGAGAGCACTTTGGGGGGGGGAGGCGCGGGGAGGCGCTTCAGGCCCTGAAGGTGAACTCTCTCCCTGGACCTCAAAAATAATGGCTTTACAAGAGATCCCGGTACTGAAACAACTTTTCCCAAAGCCTGTGAGCTGTGGTGCTGGGATCTGAGCACGGGAAAGGCTTCAGCCACAGTCTAGTCTTAAACGCCTGTTCCTTAACACGTTTTTTAGTAGGAGGTCATAACTCCGCTTTTATTTTTCCCTGGAAAACTGTCATTAGGGATGGTGGGAAACCCGGAGTGGGCTGTGAGGGTTTGTGTGCAGTTAATGGCTCTGATTATACGTTCCTGGCCCCCTTCTTCTGAGAAAGGCGGCCATTGGCTGCACAGTATAATCAAACCGTTTCTTATGTAAACAGTCTCGGGGCACCGGGCCAGCGGGAAGGTGAAAATGAAACTCTGCTCCCAGCCAGGAAAGCAATCTGCTAGGCGGTAGCAAAAGAGCAGGGGTTAATGAGGCTCGCTCGCTCGGTGGGCAGAGGCTGTGCTGCACAGGGCGGGAACCGAGGGTGCTGTAAGACAGCGCGTTACCAGAGCTATTTCCCAACTCAGACTGTGAAACGCTCCAGGGAACTTCAGGCACAATCTTCGAAAGCAAGGAAGGGAGAGGGGAAGGGAATTTAGGGAAGCCTGGAAGTCTCAGAAAGGACTCGCATCCTCAATATACAAAGAGTTCTTGCAAAACAATAAAAATAAGATAAACACAAAACTAACTAGTCACCAAGGGAAAAAAAACTACTGAAGGCGGCGATCACATGAAGACACGTTTTGCTCTGACTGTAAACCAAGAAAATGCCAATAAAAGCTACAATGATGTCATTTTCCACCAATCAGATTGGCACATACACAGATTGGCAAGCTCAGGGCTGTGGGGAAGTGGCCTCCTGCCTTGTGCTGAGAGGAGAGCACATGGTTCCTGGGGGCAGAATGACCTCACACCTGATAGCCAAAGACCAGAAGTTCTAAAGTGTCCTGGAAATGTTGGGCACTTGTGGGACATTGCACTCAACATACAAGAGGCCCCAGACCCTCCAAGGACAAGAGATCTTAGTAAAGCTTTGGTCATGAAAGTAAAGGACCAAAGGTCTCCAGGGGATACTAAATGATTTAAGCATGCATATTCCCAGAGGAGTAGACAGACAGCTGGGAGGGGCGGCAAATGTCTCTGGTCCAGCACTGAAGAGGCCGAGACAGGAGAATCACCACGAGTTCAAGGCCTGCCTGTGCTACACAGTAAGACCCTGTCTCTGAAACAAAAACAAACAAAAGTACCCCCAAAGTCCAATTGTGTTAGAATAAATCATTAAAAATGGTGGCTGGGTCCCCAGGATCAAGGCCAAGAGATACACAGTACAGGAATAATAAGGTGGTGTTAGAGACCCCCAAACTCATCGTAGAACAGGCCCATGTGGATGCGGCTGGTGTCTCATAGCACATGTGCAGGCTGTGCGGACGAGTCCCAAAGTGGGTGTGCATGAAGCAGCAGTGTCCTGGGTGAGAAGACTTGGGAGGAGTTCAAAGGTTTCAGTGTTTGTTTGTGTGTGTGTGTGTGTGTGTGTGTGTGTGTGCATGCTGTGGCACATCTCCATGGAGTCGATTTCCCTTCTCCCTTTGGGTGGTGTTCCAGTTATCTCTAACCGGGGAGCTGACACAGCCTGGAGTCACTCAGAGGAGAGGAGACAAGACTGGAGAATTGTCTAGCTCGGATCTGCCTGTGGGCATGTCTTGGGGGTGGGCTGGGGTGCCAGGGTTGTCTTGATGGTTAATTGTGTAGGAGGTGCCTGCCCATCATGGGGGGGGGAACACTAATCCCTGGGCCAGGGATCCTGGGTTAGATAAGAAGCTCTGCTGAGCACAAGCCTGAGAGCGAGCCAACAAGGTTTTCTGTTTCAGGTTCCTGCTGTGACCTCCCTCAGTGATCACCTGTGACCTGGAAGTGTAAGCCAAGCAAACCCTCTCCCCACAGCAACAGAAAGAAAACGGGAGGATTTTGTTTGTTTTGTTTTACTTAGATTTACTTAATTCGCTTTGTGCCTATGAATGCTTTGCCCGTGTGCAGTATATTTGCATCAGCGTGTGCCTGTTGGATGCCCCTGAACTGGAGTTACAGATGGTGTGAGCCACCGTGTGGATGCTGGGACTCGAACCCAGGTCCTCTGCAAGAGCAACACATGCTCTTAACCACTGAGCCATCTCTCCAGCCCTATAGAATGTGTGAGTCTGGGGATGGGATTCAGGTTTTCGGGCTTGGCCTGCACTACTTGTCTTAACATGTTGCTCAGACTGGCCTGGAACTCATAACAATCCTCCTGCTTCAGCCTTCCAAGTGCTGACATGATAGGCGGACTACACTGGCGGGTGTTTTCCATCTTTAAATCCCTCCGCGTACAGTCTGACACCATTGAGGTCGGGTGGGGTCTTTTTAAGCCTCGGAGAATGCTGTGGAGTCTGGGTCTCTACCCACTAGATGCCAGAGGCACCCTGCCCCCAACATAACCCCAAGTGTCTCCAGACACTGCCACATGCTCCCCCAGGGACTCTGGGTTGGAGCCACTGTTTAAATGCTTCTCTCGGTTATTGGCAGTGGTTTAACAATAAGCATGCCATTGTCACCACAATCAGAAAAACAAACACTCTAAAGGGACTGTTGGCAGAGTCTCCCGTGGCTGCACCACTCTGCCCGGCAGACCGTTGCACATCCTGCCTTCGACACTTGGTTCCGGCTTTGGCTCTCATCGCCCTGGGCAGCGAGCTTCTCTCCTCTGACTCTGATGCAGAGACCGGGAGTGGCAGGTAGTGTTGACTCTCTCACCACTGTCTCCGCCTTGGTGACTACCCAGGTTTCGGAGGGAGCCACACAGCTCTCGTTTTTTGTTTTGTTTTGTTTTTTTTTTTGGGGGGGGCGGCACACTGTAGTCCCGCCCCCCACGGCTAAGCCGATTTCTAAATGTCCCCTCCAGCTCTAGTTCTGTCTCTGGGCTGGGGGCCGCTCAGTGGTTGGGGTTTAGAACGTTTATTTGCACACCGCCAGCCTTTCAGGGGTTTCCTCGGGGTCTCTGGTGTGCTCAGTGGAACACAGTGGAAGCCAACTGAGAAAAACGGAGACAAGAGACGGAGAAGAGCAGGGGAGAGAGGCCCGGAGCTCGGCCCGAGGCTGGTCTCTGGGTGTGACTAGCAGGAGCCCCCAGTGTTGGAAGTTAAGTTGTTGGAAGTGAAGTTGCCTTCCCACTCCAGAGTTGGGACCCGGGGCCCAAGCACGCGGGGCACATGCTCTGACGTCGTCGCAGCCGATCGCAGCCCTGAGCTGAGGCTGTGCGGCCAAGTCGGCCCGTCCACTTATTTTTCCCTTAGTCACCTGAGCAATATGTACAGCCAAGATGACAGGGGTACAATCTGGCCACAGAGACCCCAGTGCTGGGCGAGGAGTCATGGGAGAATGACACCCCAGGCAGGGGTGAAGGGTTCTGTTATGACAGGAGCACAGACAGGTGTGGCCCTGGCAGGGACAGGGAGAGGAAATCCTGACAGAACCATCAGCCATCCACGGTGACAGGCGGGGTGTGGGGACCGGTGGAGCAGTGGGTGTGAAGAACACCGTGGCTTCTACCAGGGGCTTCCTGAAGAGAGGGAACTGTTGGGGGGGGCTGACCCCAAACCTTCAGGGATGCCACAGACACTACAAGGCGGGTTGGCCGGGTCTCCTTGCTTTGTCCAGTGTTCAGCACGGGTGGGGGAGGGAGAGGGGAGGGTCTGCTGGGAGGAGACCCTTGCAGCCCCCTCATTTGGAGGATACAAAGACCAAGGTGACAGCACAAGTGACTGGTGACTGGTATTCTCCAACAGTGCTCATACTGTGTGGCAATGACAGAGATAAAACTTAATCCTGGTTGGAGCCTGGGAATCAACCCAGACAAAACTATACAGTTCAGTGGGGAAATGAGACCAGAGACACCAAGCAACCCATCCCAGAACACACAGCCAGAAAGCAGTGGAGATGGGACTTGACCCTACACATCACCACCTTCATGAAAGTCAGCACACAGCTTTGTCCAGAGGGATACTGGCCTGCTCGGCGAGCAGCTGGAGATGTAACTGCCGACAGGATCCTGCAGTATTCAGGGATCTCTCAGTGCCAGACAGTGCCCGCTGTCCCCAGGGCACCCGCCATGGGGGATGGAGCTGAGGCCCAGGCAGCCGGCACAGCACAGGGTCTGAGTGCTGGTGCAGGGGAGTTCAGGGGACAGGGAGGCTGGGACAGGCTTGGCCACCAACAGGGGACAGGGAGGCTGGGACAGGCTTGACCAACCTACATCTTCTCTGGAGTTTGAACCTGGAAGTAGGACAAGAAAGAGGGTCTAGGCAAGGGAGAGTCAGTGAGAATTTGGGATGCAGGAGGAACCCCTGGCCACAGTGTGAACTGGATTCTGGGGGTGTTCGCAGGCGTGTGAGAACAGCATCTCTTGCGGGAGGCAGGATGGAGAGGCAGGGATGGCCGCCTCAGAGGGCAATCGTTGAACCAAGATTGAGGGCTAAGAAATCCAGCGGGGACAACCGGCCAAAGTGGAGGTGCCAGGTAGGGTTTGGGGGACAGTGCAGGGGCCGCAGGGACTTCACCAGGGCAGGACATCATTCCCTCAGCTCCGAGTGGCCTCTCTCACCATTTGAATCTTGGGTCCAAGAAGGGTAAGGGTAAGGGGATGGGGTGTTACTGTGGGGTGCAGAGGGAAATGGAGACTAAAGGATGGGGGTGACCTGGCTCGGTGGAGACAGGGCTCAGGGGAGCATCTCAGAAGTTGCAGCCCCTGGGCCCTTGGTCTCCAAGTCCTTTTCTCTCCATTGCTGTTCCCAGAGCCTTCGGCAACCATCTCCGACGCCATCTTCCCCCCACCAGGAAGCCCAGGATGCACAGAGGTCAGAAGACAGAGCAACTAACACTCTGAGACCCCAGTCCACTCCTGCAGTCCAGGCAGCCCTGTCCAGCAACCCTGGGTTCAGGTCCAGCTCCAGCACTGCCTGCTCAGTGTCCCCCTCCCCCCCAGCAGGGAGGCAGCCGAGCCAGCCACACCTCCCTTGGGAGGCTGGGACTCAGAAAGAGGGCTGTTGGAAGGACCAGGGGAGTCAGAGCTCTCCATGGGAGCCTGTCGCCTTCTCAGAACGTCACCACCTACCTCGTCAGCTACCGGAGGGTGGCCGTGTGCGGGACCCGTACAACGACCGATCGCCTGAGAGACTCTGTCTTTGCTGTGGAAGGAGATTCTGGCTAAAGCGAGCAGTGGACCCATCTCACAGAGGCGGGCCACTTGGAGCCCAGTCTTCCGGTTCCAGGGATGCTGCCTTCTACCCTCCCACAGTCTCTGAGGAGTTAGCTGGCTCACGCTTCTCCATGCTAGGACAGCATCCTGTCCTGAGGCCCCGCATGCCCCGGCAAACCCCAGGGCTGTCCCGAACCGGACAGGAGGCATCAAGATCACCTACAGACCCTCCACAGAGTGTCCCAGCTCTACAGGTGAAGATGCAGAGGCTAGGATAGGACACAGAGCCGAGGACCTGGCCCAGCAGAGGCTGGCAGTCGTCAGGCCTGCACCCGGGAAGGGGACCGACCCAGCAGCATCTGTCGCATATTTAAGTGAGGACAAAAAGTGCTGTTTGTCATTACACAAGCGGACCAGGACAGCAGCGCCTCCACAACAGCTGGGATGGCTCAGGAAGGCGGCGCTGGCCTGAGGACGGATCTGCAGGAAGAGAGGCAGGCGGCCGAGGAGGAGAGGCTGCACTCCGGGAGCCTGTGGTGGGGCTGGACCTGACCTTGGTGCACGCACCAGCAGGCCTCGCTGGCTCCAGCCTCAGGACTTGGCATTGGTGGTTCTTCCAGCCTGGACTGCACTTCTCACACGTGGGTCTCCCCCTGCCTCACCTCGTGCCGTCCCAGCCCAGACGTCTCCTGTCCTCTTCAGTACTCTGTCACCATGCTGGTCTCTCCACAGCAGGCGCCATCGTGACCCTGTCTACACACTGGACTAGACACCGGAAAGAGATCTCTCATCCTAACATCTTGCGCACATAGTAGGCTCTCAACACACGTGCGTGATGTCTCTCCTGGCTCCTTAGCTGTGAGTCAGTTCCCAAGGGAGGAAGACCGAAGCAGCATAGACGTCGCCCCTCCCCCACCTCCAGCTCCAGGTTCTTTCGTGTGGGCAGCTTGACTCTTACCTCGTGTTCCAGGCTTTCCGTGGCAGGGGAGCCTCCAACAAGCAGGAGGCCAAGGCAGAAGGATTCGCCAATTTGAGGCTAACCTGGTCTACACAGTGAGGCCCTGTCTCAAAAATCCATCAGTCAGGGTCTGGGGAGGTGGCCCGGTGGGTAGAGCACTCACCACACGGGCCTGAGGATGGGAGTTCAATCTCTACACCTCACATGAAAGGCCAGGTACCTTGGTATAACCCCAGCGTGGCAGAGGCAGACATAGGAGCACCCCTGGGGCTCACAGACCAGCCACTCATCAGATCCGTGAGCTCCAGGTTCAGCTAAAGAGCCAGACTCAAAAGCTAAAGTCTGGAGCAATAGAGAAAGACACCCAATGCCAACCGCTAGCCTCCACACCCCTACACACACGCACACGCACACACACATACACACACACACACACACACACACACACACGCACATGCACACACATGAACACATGCACATACCCCTCCCAACATAAATGCTAAATAAATAAAATACACACACACTCATGCATGCATGCATGCATATACCCCCCAACATAAATAAATAAATAAATAAATAAATAAATAAATAAAATAAGGCAGAGACCCAGCATGAAGAGGTTGACATCAACCTCCGCACACATAAGCACATACATATGAACATGCTCACACATGCACACATGCAAGGGCACACACAAGGTAACAACAACAACAACAACAACAACAACAAAAGAAGTGAGTATCTCTGCCCTTATCTTACAAGTGGGAAACTGAGGCACAGAAAGCTGATGCAACTTAAAGACAGAACTGAGCCTGAATCCCAGGTCTGCCGAGACTCAGAGTGCCCCCACTTCTGCTGGGGAATTTGCAGGCCTAAGGTCTCTATGGGTGACGTCGGCCTGCTTACAGCCTGTGACCCCCACAGCTGGGGACCCCCACAGCAGAGAAACGTGTGGCTTCCCTGCGGCTCCTGGGCTGGGGGGAGCGTCCGGGTCTGAGGGGCACTGGCAGCTGCTGTCATCAGAAGCTAACAGCTAACATCCACTGAGCCTTCCCTGCCTCCCGTCAACTCGGTCTTCCAGAGATGTGGGAAGCACAAGTCATCCAAACACCTGGATCCAGCTGTGCCTAAAGCAAGCCGTCGCTCGGATGTCTTTAATGTGACTCACTGAATTCCTCATAACTTGAACTGGTCTGCGTTGGGGTTTGGTCCCTCTCGAGTCGAGCCGGGGAGCCCTGATTAACCCACCTACCTGCCTTGTGGACTTTATCAAGGCTTCCATCTCCTCATCCTTCTGAGCCGGGAGACACACCCGTTAACTGTCCCATCCCTGTGCTGACTCATGGGTCCCCCAGAGTTTCAGTCCTTCCCTTCCTCCATGGGTCTGCCCCTTTCCCACACACCCTGCTCAGGACAGAGGGTGTGTGGGTGTGCGTGCCAGCGTGTGAGCACGCCCTTGTTCCGGGAAGGTGTCCCGTGGGCTTTGCTTGGCCCTGGATCAGACCTCGTTATTAATGTGATGACAGCTAACAGAGGCTGCGTCTGCCCCCAGAGCAGGTGGCCGCTCTGCTTGAGCAGCCCTGCCAGGCACGTTTGTGGCCCCCGAGTCCTGGGAGGCCAACCAAGTCGAGCAGCGAAAAGCAGAAACCGCACCCCAAAGCCAGTGGCTGGATCTCTACTCTGACGCCGGAAATATCGACGTGGTTTCTGATGGAGGCAATAGATCACTAGGTAAATCGTGTGTATGTGTGTGTGTGTGTGTGTGTGTGTGTGTGTGTGTGTTGTATTGTGTCCTAGTAGATGTCAGGGGATGTGAGCAAGAGGTGCATGCGTGCATGAGTGTGTACATGCATATGTGTGTGTGTGCGCGCACGCGCACGCGTGTGTGTGTGTGTGTGTGTGTGTGTGTGTGCACATGCAATGTGTGGTATATTGTGGCATAGTATGTGGTAGATGTCAGGGGGTGTGAGTGTGAGCATGTGTGTGTGTGAGAGCATGTGTGTGTGTGTCTCTGCAGTATGTGTCATGTATGATGTATGTGGAGGGTTGCTGCATGGCTCAAGTCTCTACATACATTCACAGATTATACCCATGTAGATAGATGTGTGCGGGTTACACACTATATCACATCATCCACATGTGTAGAGTCAGGGTAAGGGACATGCACCTAGAATACACACGTGGGATCAACAGGGATGAAAGTGTGTGTCTTCTGCATGGACATATGTGGGTATATGTGGGTGTGGGGGGGGACTGAATGGCTACAGCTCATGCGTGTGTGTTTCTGATGCGGGTACACCCCCTTGGGTCCCCTGCTGTGTGTGGCAGGTGAAATGCAGTGACTACGGTCTCTGTCCTTGCACTGGTTTCTCTGCTTTGACCTCCAGCACCACAGTCCCCTCTTCTAAAACATGGCTGGGGGGCTGGGGGATGGCTCCCACCTCGCTCAGATAAAGCCGAGGCCCTTGGGCTGTCTCCTGAGGTCCTAGGGCTGTCTCCTGAAACCATGCCTGCTGTGGCCCATCTTTGGGCCTCCTCCAACTCCACAATACCCTCCTCCTTCCCTGGCTTCTGCCATGCTGGCCTCTTGGCTCAGGACAGGTCTACGGCTACCTAGAGTCTTTGTTCCTGCTGTTAGACTACCTTCAGCCTCCCCTCTCAGAGCCCACACTACACCATGGGCTTCCCTCTGAAGGTTCCGTCCCCAGCAAGCCCTTCCTACCCTGTCCACATCATCACTGGGGGGAAGTGGCTTGGATTCTCTAGCATGACACCAGCCCATACTCTCTGTGCGTCCCACAGCCCCCAGAGGTCAGGTCCCAGACTCCCCTGGCCTTGCCTGTTCCCTGGACACGGGCCCCTCACAGTGCCAGCCTGGCCTCCAGGGTCTCCTCTGCCCCAGTCTTATAACCACTGCTTTCCCCTGGATCTTTTCCTTCAGATCCAGGAGCAAGGAGGGGTGGGTGGCCAGGGTCTGCAGGTCTGTTCCCCAGAACCTGCCACCTGCTGCCACCTTGATCACATGTCTTCTCTTCCTTCCCTTGACCCCAGAGGTGAGGTGGGAGCGGGTAGGAGAGCACCTCCTGCCAGGCACACAGGATTCCGGAGCTTTCTGGGATGGGCGTGGTGCGAAGCCATGAACACCTGCTTTGTTTCCTTCCCATCCTTGTGTCTGGAAGTCACTAACTGAGCCCTTCCAACATGTAGGTCATTGTTTACTTTAAAGGACTAAAGAGGGAAGTGTGGGTGATGCCCCCCCCAACAGGAGTTTCCATCGCTGCTGTGTGATGGAGGAGTGGATCCTTCCGGGACAGTCCCCATGGTCAGCAGAAGCCCAGCGTTGCTATGGACACGCAGCGGTGCGATCAGAGCCAAAGCTAACATCCGAGCATCATTACCCCCAGGCTCACACCAGCCCTGGGGTGGGACCTGCCAAAGAGAAGCTGTGGCCTCCGTTGGTCACACGCTGCCAAAGGGCTGGTCCGGATTCAAGGCCAGTACTGACCCCTCAGCCCTGAGTAGGGAGCCACAGGGCCCACCGAGGTCCCTTCAGCTCTCTGTCATGTCCCGATCGGAGGCAGGTCCCCAGTGAACGGTCTTCCTTTCCTTGCTTTGTTTATCTGAAATGAGGGCTTACTCTATAGACTAGGCTGCCCAGGGACTCACCATCCTCCTGCCTCAGCCCTGAAATGCTACCAACCCCAATGCAAGTAGATGCATTGTA
Source organism: Apodemus agrarius (assembly GCA_964023405.1). Taxonomy (NCBI): domain Eukaryota; kingdom Metazoa; phylum Chordata; class Mammalia; order Rodentia; family Muridae; genus Apodemus; species Apodemus agrarius. The sequence goes on from OZ030008.1 coordinate 11,697,149, forward strand.
TTTGATCTCAAAAGATCAGAGGGCCACAGCCTGCCTACCTCAGGCAGGACCTGATCACCATTGATTGGTAGACTGGTTATTGATCACTAATCGGTGATTTCCAGAAGAGCAGGACCTTCTGGCTTGGACATAAAGCATCCAATACGGAAGTATTTAATGACTGGGCTCATAAGCTTAAAAAACAAACCAGTACCCTATGGGTGCTGTAGAGATGGTTCCGTATTTAAGACTATTTGCTTATAGAGGACCCAGGTTTGGGTTCCAGAATTAACATGGTAGCTCAAAACTGTCAGATCTCCCCAGTTCCAAGGCATCTGATACCTGCCTTCTTCTGACCTCTGTAGGTACCAGACATGTAAACTGTACACAGACATACTTGCAGGCAAAAAAACATTCATACACATGAAATAAAAATTAATAAAATCTAAAAAAAAAAAAAAACAAAACAAAACAGAATCTTAATCAGGCTTGGTGGCACATGCCTTTAGTCCCAGAACTCGGGAGGCAGGCAGATCTCTATGAGTTCAAGGTCAGCCTGGTCTACAGATCCAGCTCCAGGCCAGCCAAGGCTATACACTGAGATTCTGTCTCAAAATAAACAAACAGAAGAATACAAACCAAAAACAAAACCAGAATTCTGGGCTGCGGATATGGCTCTGTCGGTATACGCTGACCAAGCACGCGTGAGGCCCGGGGTTCCAACCTCAGCATCACATAAACAGGCAGGGTGGTGCATGCCAGTAATCCCAGCACTCAGGAGGCTGAGGAAGGGTTGGGAGTTCAAAGCCAGCCTCAGTTCTTTTGAAAAACCCTGGTTCACAAAATGAATTTCTGGTTTATCTCTTCAGCCTTTTCCTCTGAGGGCTCAGACTGGACATGTCTGGATGACCCCTCCTCACACCCACCCTCCCCAGCCAGCTCCCTGGGGGCCACCGGGGAGACAGGGCTGGCTCAGGACTTGAAAGAACAAGGGCTATTCTTTCATTTCTTTCCATCTGAGGACTGGGTCAGGGGCTTGGAGACAAAGGTACCACCTCATGTGAATCACAGAGTAAAGGGTCATGGTGTCCCCGGGACAAGGAGCAGAGAAAGTGAGGGCTGTGAAGGTCGGTTGTTAGGGCAAGCTGGAAACACACATCTGGTGCAGCCCAGCCCTCGATCCCCCGGGGGCCAGGGAACCCAGGCCCAGGTGCAAGTACCAGGCTGCTTTCTAAGGACTGCGTGTTCGTTCCACAGCCTCTCGGGACACGGCAGGGCCTTGGGAAGAAGGCGGGACTGCTGGGCTAGACCTGGCTTAGCTGGCCTTTGGCTCTGGGAAGCTCACCCAGGGCCGATCAGGTCCAGGGGCTCTCAGGGATGCGCTCCACAGCGTCTTTATTGTCTTTATTTCCAGCTGATCTCACTCCTTGCCACCACTACAAGGCCTTATGGCCACACTTTCCTGAGCTACAGCAAGCCACAGAAGCTGCCATTCACCCTTGCTGAGCCGGGATCCAGTATCAGGCCCGTTGCTTTCTCTACATATAGAACAATCTTCACAACAGACTGGGGAATCGGCAGTCCTTCTGCCACTCCAGCTCACGGATGGGGAAACCGAGGCCCAGAGCTGTAACAGTCTGAGCTCTACAGAGCTGGTAGATGGACTGCTGTGGAGACCCGAACCTCTCAGCACAGTCCCAGCGTGAGATGTGTCTGGGGTCATGTGAAGGCCCAGGTACTCCAGCCCGGTAGGGAGAGTGCTTCCCTTGCCTTGAGGGGACCTCAGCTGTGTGGTCAAGGGTGCTTTGGAAGCAGTATATTATCCACGGGGCTTTGCTGCTCTTATGTGCAGGACAGATGCTCTATCCAACAGGGTTCAGAAGTTAGGGAACACCCCATCTCATAGACAAGGTATGTAGATTGCTACAGGGAATTAGGAACTGCCGAAGTCATAAACTCAGGAGATCAGAAAGGACACAGACCCCAGGACTCTGTCCTCGCACTAGCTCTGCTCGCTGACTCAGAATGGCCGCTGATCGAACTTCACAGTGAAGCCTCACCCCGACTCTCCCGTATCCTCTCTCTCTCTCTCTCTCTCTCTCTCTCTCTCTCTCTCTCTCTCTCAAGATCCCCCCATCCCAAGCCCACCCTGTGTTCCCACACAAGCGAGCCAGCTCTCCTAGAGACACCAAGTTCCTGAATGTCCCTCAGTGCCATCTCAAATCGATCACTGCGGGTATCTACTGAGCACAGGACAGTCTCTGCCAGGGCTCACAGGCAGGGCTGCCTCTGTCTTGGGACACATGGACACATCCAAGGCTGTCACGGTGCAGGGCAAGGGGTGTCATTCACATCCGGCTGGGAGAGGCCAAGGGGGATGAGGAACCCATCCAGGGGGAAAGCCAGGAGTGTCACCTCTGGAGGTCCAGATGCGGAGGCTGAAAATCCCCGGGGTGCATTGTGATAGGCTGCCTCCTGCCCTAGGGTTCCCTGCATGCCTGGGGGACTATGTATGCATGTATGTATGTGTGTATGTGTGTATGTATGTGTGTATGTATATGTGTATGTATGTGTGTATATTGTGTATGCATGTGTGTATATGTATATATCTATGTGTGTATGTATATGTATGTGTATATGTATATGTGTATATGTATGTATGTGTGTATGTATATGTGTATATGTGTGTATGTATGTATGTGTGTATATGTGTATATGTGTGTATGTATATGTGTATATGTATATGTATGTATATGTGTATATGTGTGTATGTATGTATATATGCTTCTGCAGAGACTCGCAGAGCAGTCTGCTGAGAGCTGGGCCTCACTGAGCTGCAGAATCAGGCCAAGGGTGTAAAGAACCCGTCCTCTCTCTCTCTGTGTCTTGTTCCTGAAGGAGGGGACAATTCTTAACGTCCACGATGACTGCCAACACTCAGGGAGGCACCAGCATTTTATAACACAGAGGTGGGGTCTAGAGTGGAGCTCACTGAGGAGAGAGAGAAAAGGAAGCGCCATCACGGAGGGGGGGGAACACTGGGAGGACTGGGAGGACAGTGGGAGGACTGAGAGGACACTGGGAGGACACTGGGGAGGACACTGGGAGGACACTAGGGTTGGCTGGGAGGACACTGGGAGGACTGGGAGGACACTGGGAGGACACTGGGGAGGACTAAGAGGACAGTGGGAGGACTGGGAGGACATTGGGGGGACTAGGAGGACACTGAGGAGGACTGGGAGGACACTAGGGTTGTCTGGGAGGACACTGGGGAGGACTCGGAGGACAATGGGATGGACTGGAAAGAACTGGGAGAACACTGGGGTGGACTGGGAGGACACTGAGGAGGACTAGGAGGACACTGAGGAGGACTGAGAGGATACTAGGGTTGGCTGGGAAGACACTGGGAGGACTGGGAGGACTCTGGGTGGACTGGGAGGGCACTGAGGAGGACTGGGAGGACATTGGGGAGGACTAAAAGGACACTGGGGAGGACTGGGAGGACACTGGGTGGACTCAGGGGACACTGGTAGCAGTGGAATGTCCTGGATCAGAGGACAGCTGTCAGAACTAGACCAGCGGTCATGGCAGGTAGCAGGTGACAGCTCTCATTTTCTTGCCTCCCGTGTCTCAGCCGAGAATCAGAGCTAAAGATAACACATACCCTGATGTCTGCTGTGTCCCTTCTTCCTAGAGTCCGGCTACCTGCCCTGAGCGGCTCCCTCACATTCCCCGGCCCAGCCCCACCCATCAGGGAAGCCTGTTGCCTGGACCGTCAAACACACCAGATCCTCCCGCCTCCCACCCTTCTGCCCACCCCCACCCCTCAGTTCCCACTGCCCCACCCTCTCAGGCAACCCCAGGTTCTTTGTGCAGTAGTGTCCACCCCTTGTACCCAAAGCTGAAAGGCTAGTCCCTCGTGTGGCATTTCTGCCCTTGGGGCCTGTTCAAGCATGCCTAGAATGACCTGGGTGCTTCAGCCTGGAGCCCATGGTCCCCTCCTCCTGGCTCTCCTGCTCTCTCCTCTCCACAGGCCCCCGACCATCCACAGCTCAGGAGTGCTGAACTAGCCCTGTGCCTCTGCAGTCACCAAGAAGTGACTCTGGCCACCCCACCAGCCCCTGTCACCTCCCCTGAGCTGCCACAGCACCCCGGGGAATGAGGCAGTCCAGAAGAGTGACAAGCCAGAAGAAAGGAGGCAAGGGGACAAGGAGGCAAGTGGGCTTGGCCACCTGAATGCTCTTGGGAACAGGAATACCAGAAGAGGAGGAAACCTCAAAACAGTGGCCAGAAGGCAGGGGCACATGCTGGCCCTGGGAGGCCACCAAGGGCTCTATGGTTAGGGCTTCTGAGGGTACATGTTCCCGCGCATGGGGCTCTGTCTCCTGTCATAGGCCGTTGGACCAAGGTCCAAGTGACTCGGGATATCATTAAAGCAGAGACAATGAAAGCCTTCAGTCAGCATGGACAGATGGGTAAACTGAGTCAGGGATCCCTCATAGGGCCAGAGAGATCTGCTTGATCTCAGATCATCTGCTTGAGTCAAACTCTTGACCCAGGAAACCCAGACAGACTCAGGAGAGAGGATCCAGGAGAGAGGGGGCGAGGCAAAACTCCTTCACCCTCAGACACACAGCTTCCACAACCACACAGCAGGCCACACTCCAGCCCCTCCCACCGTGTCTCCTGACAGACACTCACCTGCAGCAGCCCTGGCCTTGCATCCCCCAGGCATGTCGCTCATGGACTCAGCTCACAGCCAATCGTCCCTCAGCCAGCCTCAGGGCCACAGCGAGGAATGAGGGCCGAAAGCCAGGACAGTTTGGAGGACACGGGAGCCAATGGGCTGCCGTGAGGGCAGCAGTGACCAAGCACTTCACCGAGATTGAAGCCATCATTCCCATTTGGCAGATGAAGAAGCAGCACAGAGAGGTCAAGTGGCTTGCCCTGGGTCACACAGCCATTCAATAGCAGAGACAAAAGTTAATCCAGGCCCTCGGTCCTGTCTTTAGTGCAGGCCTCACCAAGACTTTTGGATAAGAAGGGACCTGGGGAGGGGCAGGCGGCTGAGGTGGAAATGTTAGGCCAGCTCCTCCTCCAGCTTCAGAAGGTATGGCCCCTCCCTGGCTTCAGTCTCTACAAAATGGACCGCTGTCACTCCCGTCCCGGGCACAGGTACCTCTGAGATTGAAACATTCCATTTTGCCTGGAAGCCCCTTATGCAAGAAGGTAAATGACTCCAGAAATAGCTTCAGGAAGTCCCTGAAACTGAGCAGATGCACTAGGCCCCGCCCTGCCAGAGTAAGTAATAACAGTGGAGAGGGGGCCTCAGCTCAGCGGAAGCTGAGTTACAAAGAAGTCCTAGACCAGACCAACTGCCTGGAAGAAACAGAAGCCAGCCGAGCTGCCTGGCAGCCGGTTAGGCCAGCCAAGGCACCTGGGAAGGACACTCTCCAGCCTGGTGAGCTGCCTGCAGGCCGCGCAGTGCGCTCCAGGTTCCCAGCTTTGTGAGCTGTCACCTGTGCTTTGGTGACGCCGCAGTCACTGAGTCGTTTCTGCACCTGTGAGTAACCCCTCTCCTATAAGGGACCCCAATAAAGCTCACTGCTTCGCCAAGTTGGACTTTGGGGTCTGGACTTTGGTCTCTCGTAGGTCCCCTATGGGTAGAGCATGTGTTGTGTCATTGAACCAGACTCCTGTGGCTGCATCTCACTTAGAACTGTGGCCCACGGCTAGGCCCGATGTCGTCTCTCGGCACAGTGCTTGGTCTCTGAGGCGCTCCACAGACAGACGCAGACAGCTGAGCACATGACGGGCCGCACACAACCAAAGCACTGAATCGTACCTGTACCCAGCCAAACACACATGCCAGCCCAGACACAAAAGAGGCCCGGGCCACAGGCCTGCTCAGACACACCTTCCACAGGTGTGCGAGACCTGCGTGGGCACACTGAGACAGACACACAGGAGCCACAAGGCCAGACCCACACACACACACACACACACACATCACCCTCAGGCACCGGAACCCCTCCTTGCCAAGCGACTTGGGACATGGGCCACCACAACCAGCCCTCCCAGAGGACAACGCCTCTCTCTCACCAAGGTGCACACAGGAGCCATTGTCAGCCTGGCGAGGGCGGGAAGGCTCCTCCTCACAGGCTCCCGGCAGGTTGGCCCCCAGCGGGGGTAGAAGTTGGCGGCACCTCCTGTGTGCCCAGGGCGCCCCTCTCTCAGAGCACCCCTGTCTCATCCTGTATCCTTGGTCGCCCCCTCCCCACGCCTTGTCACTGTCCTTGTCACTGACTAACCCTCCTTGAGGGTCTGTGTGGCTGATGACAAGGCTTTGGGCTGTGTGGATGGGCTAGTTGCTTCCCCACTCTGATCTGGCCGCTAGCTGACAGGACAGTCAGAGCACAGGAAGTAGCAGGACTTGACCGTGGTAGCCATTTTCTTCTCAGAGATGGTCACTCGCTCAAGGGCTAGAGGGTAGCAGGCACTCAGTCCATACTGACCACGGCTGTGATTTTGAAGTTCTGTTGGTCCCTTTGATTGTTCTAGGTTGAAGGCCTACCGTACGCCACGCTGGCACACCCCAGGCCACTCTCTCCAGCCTGGTCATAGTGGCATGCTGGTAAAATGTTTGTTGATTGAATGGCTGATGGCGATTCAGAGACCATCTCTGCAACCCAGGGATACTGGATAGAAGTGGCCAGTGGGTAGGATTAGCCCCTTGGGGACTGTGACACCCTGACAGGACTGTGGAGTGTAACAGGGATGTCTGCTTCTGAGCAGAACACGGGACAGAGCAGACAGAGGGGACCTTTGCAGGAGCACCCCTCAAGGGGCTCAGATAGCTCCTCCCTGCAGCTGGAGTCCTCACACGGACTCCTTCAATCTGACTCTCGGCTCCCTTCTCAGCTGGTGCTGATGGTCGCTACCTGGGCACAGGCCGTCTCTACCCCAGGGGTGGCCGTCCAGTGCCGTGTCAGACAGCAGTAGCACCCTCCCCTCAGGCTCAGAGGCCCACACATGTGTCCCATGTGCCCTCTTGTAACCTCTGGCTGGAACAATGGCCCTCAGATTCTCCAGTGCATACAGTAAGCATCAATGCATGGCTTGTTATCCTTTAAACAGATTGATCTCACCTCTGAGTCCTGTCCCCACTTCTGGAGTCCCTTTTCATCTTTGTCTAACGAACTCCTATTCGAACTTTAAGACCCTGTCGGGGTGTTTAAATGAGGAAAGAGAATCGAGCAGACCCAAGTAGCCAGTAGAGTGGCCATTGGCGGAACAATTTCCGCAAGGGCACTGTGACATCCACGACCCCGTTCCCCTATTGTGACCCTCCTGTGGCCATTTTACCTGGTATTTCAAATGATTCTAGCCCCTGGTCCCCCTTCTCCCTTGCTTTTTTGAGACCGGATCTCACAATGTAGCCCACGGTCTCCCGGAACTCACAGAGATCCTCCTGCCTCTGCCTCTTGAATGCTGGAGTTAAAGGCACGTGACACATTGTCCAGCTTCATTCGCAATTTTTAAGGTTGTGTCAGGGGCCAAACCGGACCATCTGCTCAGCGAGTCGGGCCTCAGAGGCCTCGTTATCAAGTTGGGGTGAGAGCGTGCCGAGGAGCAGTTTCCCCTGCCATCCCCCTCGCGTCTGCCTTGCTGCACACAGAAGCAGCAGCCTTAGGAGCAGCCCACTGGTAGCTCTGCCAGGGGACAGCAGTCAGGGGTGCTGCACCAGCCTGCTAGCCCACGCCAGACAGCTCTGCCCAGAGCCTGGGCCCGGGGAGGCCCCAGGGAGAAGCCAGGGCTCACCATGGGGCTGTGCAGCCCGATGCCTTCCCTTCTCTCAGAGGAACACACAAGGAAACTGAGGCAAAGCCAGGCCTGCTGGGGCCAAGAGGCCCGTGCTGGAAAGTCCCTGTTCTCCAGGACCTGGCTGGGTGCCGTAGTGCAAGGTCGTAAGGGCTCCTGGTCTCTGAGGCTCCACCAGCTCCCACGCTTCCTGAGAGAACTTTCCAGAGGCAACAGAGAAAAGGCCCTTCTCCGGGAGCCAGGGCCTCTGTGCTGGGGGCTGTGGCTTGGCCTTCTTGTTGTGAAGGTGCTAGGGTCAGAGCCTGGGCCCTGCCAGCTTTGCCCAGCTGGGCTCAGATGCCCGTGTCTGTCTGCCAGTTAAAGACACAGTCGTACGGTTGTAGCGGAGGGAGACTTGCTTGAAGCCACATGAGGAAGAGAATAAATGAGGAGACGCAGTGGCCTCTCAGCCCCAAGCCTGCTTTCAGGGTCCTGTCATCTGTCAGGTTTAAGCAGAGAAGGACAACAGGCCTGCACGGCTAAGCTGTCCTGGTCATGGTGTGACCCTGTCCCTCCCTGACCCAGCCTCTCCCACAAGTTGGTCTGACAGGAAACCTCTTCCTGGGAGACAAGCCTTACCCCTCTCTCAGCAGAAGATTCGGGGAGGGGGTACGGGGAGGACGGGGGAAGGATTCTTGTTTCTTGGGGTTTATTGTGTCAATGGTCTAATGGACACACGTCTCTTTAGAATGTCCTCCTTTTCCTCAGAACAGTGACAAGCAGGGCTGGGGGAAGCGAGGCAGGGGTGCAGGGCAGGAGCCTGGGCTCCTCGAGGGTCTGAAGGTCCCTTGGCCGTGTCTCTCAGTCAGGTCCCAGAGCAGTCTGTCCCAGGTCCCTGCACCATCATGGTGGAGGCCAGGACTCCCCACAGGCGCACACTAGAGCCTCGGCCACAGTGAGCGGGCAGCCTTGCCTGCGTCACCTGTCAAAGTGACTTAACATAGCAAGCACCATCTTAGGCAAGACGAGGAGGCAGGGGAATGCCCAGGCGCTTCCTGCCTGCGCCGAGTGCCACGCATGCCTGTCCTTCCTTATCATAGACTCCACATCTATTCGTGCAGCAAACCCGGGCAAGCCCGCCGTGAACTCCGGACCCACGGCGGATGGTGTGAGATGGTCTCCTTCAAACCGTAGCGGCAAAGATGGGTGGGCAGCGGCTGTGGCGAGCACGGACTCAACAAAGACTGCGAGGCTTCAGGGAGGACGTTGGGACAGGGTGGCAGGGGTCTGCTCGGTGCCAGTGGCTACGTCCAGGAAGGACAGCTGATGAAAAGGTCCTGGGGCAGGGGTGCCACAGGCGGGGAAGGGTTAGGCCGGTGTGGGTTTGAGGAGAGGAACTAAGACCCAACAGCAGAGCTGGAACTGAAAAAGAAGAAAGGAAACCCGGGGCAGCCGAGGAAGTATCTTGAGCAAAGGAAGGCCTTAGCCTGCCTTCTCCCATTACTGCCTCTCGAACTGAGAGACTTGGGGAGGCGAAGCCACTCACTCAGCATCGTCCCAGACAACACCGCTGAGGTGAGATGTGAACCCTGAGACTCCCCAAAGCAGAATCCAACCAGTGCCCGTAGGGTGTGAATAGGTCAGGAGGTCAGGCTGGGCAGTGAGGAGGCTTTGGAGCCAGCCGGGTCTCTGGAGTCTCCTGGCCCGCAGGCCACCTGCTCCTCACCCTACACCACCTGCACAAAGTCACACGGAGAGTGGAGACCCCTCTCACCAGACCCCTCCCCTGAGCGAGCCAGCGCACTCCCTTCCAGCGCAGTGTGGATTTTCAACAGCGGAATTTTGAGCCCCTCCCTCCCCGCCCCCGCTTAGGGGGTCCCCAGGGCTAATAGAGGGGAGGCAGGCAGGGACAAAGGGACCCTGGGCCGCGCCTCCAGCTCCCGAGCTTGCGAAGCTGCTGTCGCTTTCTATTTCTTGTAAAAAGAAAGAGGAATCGTCAGCCGGTTTCGCTCTGAGCCAGCCGCTGTCTTTCCAGTAACTGAGAGCGAGGACCCTCCTCCACCGGGCTGGGACTGTGGTCGGTGGCGACGGTGGTGACACCTGGGACTCAGCTTCTTCCCCTGCCCTCTGCAGGGCCTGTGGTATTTGGTTTTCCTTCAACACCAAATAGAAACCGGCGTGAGGCTCTCCTTGCTGCGGTTGGGGAAGGAGCTGGCTTGGGCCGTGAACTTCTGTCGCTAAAAGCAGAGATGCTTTTCAGTAAATACCATCACCGGAAAAGGAAGCCTCAGCTGCTGTTACCACACCTTCTCCAGCCTCTCGGGCCAGGGAAGGGGAGGGACCCCATGGCTTCCAGTGGCGCCCCACTTCCTTGGCCATCTGTGGTGTCTCTAGCTGGCTAATGGGTCCAGACACGGGACCCTGAGGCCCAGGGCACCCTGATGCGCCTGGACCGTGAACTCGGAGCCTCAATAGCTGCTGACTCAGCATTTAAGTTTCTTCCCTGTCCGAGCCCTAGTGTGTTGGGGTCTTAGTGGGTGGAGCTACACCTAGAGAGGACACACCCATCCCCCAGCAGCTTCGTGAAGATCTAGGGGTCCCCCCACCAGTTCCCCTTGGTCACTCCGTTTCCTCCACTCCATAATGGAGAGAAGTGACAGCCCCAGGTGAAGGTTGAAGGGGGGGGGATGGGTATCGCAACTGTCATCACAGCAAGGGGAGGCTGGGTTTGCTTTGCTTGTGTTTTAAGACAGGGTCTCTCTGTGTAGCCCTGGCTGTTCTGGAACTTGCTTTGTAGACCAGGTTGTTTGGGAACTCAGAGGGATCCATCGGCTTCTGCCTCCCAAGCGCTGGGACTAAAGGCATGGGTCACCCCACCACCACCACCACCACCACCACCCCCTGCAAGTTTATTTCTTTATTTGTATTTTTCCATGCATGTGTCATATACATGTCTGTTAGTGTGTGTGTTTGTAAGTTGGTAAGGTGCATGTCATGCGATGGAGTGTGTGTGCATGTGTGTGCACGTGTGTGCATGTGTGTACACGTGACGATCCAAAGTAGACATAAGGTTTCTTCCTTGGCCATTCTCTCTCTACTCTGTGCGTTGAGTCAAGGTTTCTCACTGAACCCGGCGCTCACAGACTCTGCTAGTCTAGCCTGCCTGGGGGAGGGGCGGAAGGGGGCGGCGGTGTGTTCCCATCGATACCTCCCGAGTGCTCAGATTAAAGGCAGCCACCATTCTCGCCAAGTGTGAGTTGTGGGCATCTGAACTGTCCCCTCTACCCTCCAAGGCCAGCTTTTATTTTTCCCGAGACAGGGTTTCTCTGTGTAGCCCTGGCTGTCCTAGACTTGCTCTGTAGACCAGGAGGCTGGCCTTGAACTCACAAAGACTCACCTGTCTCTGACTTCCAAGTGCTGGCATTAAAGGCGTTTGCCAGCCTACCCAGCGAGGCTAGCTTCAATCAAAGGACCCGGGCATGGCTCCAAAGAGCAGACTGAGCCACGAAGACAAACCCACTCACCTGTCAAAGCCTCGGTCAAGCAGGGACAGTGGGGCCATTGTTCTGGATGGTTGTGAGAGTAAGAACTCAGGGTTCATCCTCTGCGCTGTCTCCATGGCCCCTGAGGACAGACCACGGTGAGGCTCCGAGAGCCAAAGCCCCTGAGAAGTAAGTCTCCTGCAGGACGCACACCAGGACCAGAGCATAGGCAGAGGCTGGGAAGTGGACCCCCTCTTGCCTTGCCCTGGAGGGAGGTCTCAGGGAGCCCCAGAGCATGATTCACTGGAGACTCTTCAAGGACAAACCTGAGGCCAGGCCTCCATAGTCACTGACTGAGCTACAGCCACATTCCCCGAGCAGCTGCTGGAGGTGAACTCTGCGTTGTCTCAGTGGCAACCCCACCACAAATGGGGAAACTGAGGCCTGAGGAGAAGAAAGGCAGGATACAATGTGACCCCATCACCGCCAACACCCCTCAGGTTTCTGAGATGCCTGTGTCCCAAGGTTACAGCGATTCTTAATGGGTCCCAGGCAGAGAGGGTCGCAGTGTCTTTACGAAATATACCCCCTTCCAGGACTGTCATAGACCTAGGCGCCCTTCCCCTGGTCCGACCATGACATTCAACAAACCCACAGTACATTACCCGTCCCGGGACCTCTCCGGTAACATCATGGAGACCCGAGACATTACGTTCCACAGAGTCCCCACTCTGCTCTTCCCTAACCAAACCCACTTCCCACCCCAACCCTGACCCTGACCCTGGCAACCACTAATCTGTTCTCCATTTCTATAATTGTGTGGTTTCTAGAATGTTCTATAAATGGCATCACCCGGGGCATAACCTCTGGTTTTGGCTTGTTTGGCTCAGCAAATCCTGAGGGCTGGCGTCTGCTGAGAGCTTCGAAGGCGTTCTCCTCACACACCGAGTGGTGCTCTGTCAGCGGGTCCACGGTCATGTCACCGGCGGCCACAGGACAAGGAGCTGTCTTTGCTGATCTGATCGTTGAGTTGACACAAATTCCAACTGCGTCCAGGTGCCTGTGCCATGCCTCTAGGCCACTTTCAACCCATCACTTTGAACACCTGACCACGTTACTGCCACTCTAGGAGCTCGAGTCTCTAGTCCTTCCCTGAGTTTGGGGTCCTGGTCTTTTGTAAACAGTAGAATATTCTAGCCAGGGATATCTGGCTAATATCACAGAATCTCTGGCAGGAAGGATGGTGCGCCCTTCCCCCACTCCCTCCCTTCTCCTCAGCCCATCGTCCACTTCCTGTTTGGATGGTTGGTTGGTTGCAACAGGGTCTCACTGTGCAGCCACGTTGGCCTAGAACTTTTTATGAAGCCCAGGCTGGCTCTGAACTCACGATCTTCCTGCCTCCGTCTGCCGAGAGCTACGATGCCCATGCCACCGTGCCCAGCATTCTGTTTCCTTGGTCCCACGTAGACCAGGCTAGCCTCAGACTCACTGAACTCCTTCTGCCCGCACCCCAGAGTGTTGGGGTTCCAGGCACGCAGCACCACACCAGCTGGCTTTATTCTCTTAACTGATGAGTTTGCGTGGAAGGCTAGCACTCTACCATGGCGGCCACACCTTAGGCTCTGCTGTGTTGTCTTTGTAATGGGGCCTTAAAAGAACATACTCTTTGACTCTCCATGAGGCCATTGATCAAATTTGCCTGTGTGTGTGTGTGTGTGTGTGTGTGTGTATGTGTGGTGTGTACTTGTGGTGGTATGTGTATGTGTGATGGTGCATGTATATGTATGTGTGTGCATAGATATGTAATATGTGTGTATGCATGTGTGGTAATATGTGTATGGTATGCGTGTGTACACTATATGTTGTGTTGCACATGCACTGAGAGTGTATGTGTATATGTGTGTATGTGTGTTTTGTGTGTGTGTGTGGTGTGTATGTGTGGTATGTGTATATGTGTGGTGTGTGTATATGTGTATGGTGTGTGTGTGGTATGTGTGCGGTATATGTGTATTGTGGTGTGTGCGTGTGGTATGTATGTGTGGTATATGTATATGTATGGTGTGTGTATATGTGTGGTGTGTGTGTGTATGGTGTGTGTGTATGTGTGGTATCTATGTGTATATGTGTATGGTGTGTGTGTATGTGTGGTACCTGTGTGTGATGGTGCTTGTATGTATGTGGTGTGTGTATGTGTGGTACCTGTGTGTGATGGTGCTTGTATGTATGTGGTATGTGTGTGTGTGTGTGTGTGTGTGTGGTATGTGTATATGTGTGTGGTATGTATGTGTGGTATGTGTGTGTGATGATGCGTGGGGGGGTATGTGTGTGTGTGATGGTGCTTGTGTATATGTGGGTGTGTGTGTGTGGGTGTGTATGTGTGTTGTATGTGTATGTGTGTGTGATGGTGTGTGTGCGCGCGCACTTGTGTGTGTGTGTGTGTGATGGTGTTTGTGTGTATGTGTGTGTGATGTGTGTGATGGTGTGTGTGTGATGGTGCGTGTGCATATGTGTGGTGTGTGTATGATGGTGCGTGTGTGTATGTGTATGCATGTGGTGTGTGTGTATGTGTGTGGTGTGTGTATGCATGTGGTGTGTGTGTATGTGTAGTGTATATATGTGTGTGGTATATGTGGCGTGTGGTGTATGTGTGGTGTGTGTGCATGTGTAGTGTATATATATATATGCATGGTGTATGTGTGTGGTGTGTGTGTGGTGTGTGTGTGGTGTGTAGTGTATGGTGTATGTGTGGTGTGTGTGTATGTGTAGTGTACATATGTGCGTGGTGTATGTGTGTGGTGTGTGGTATGTGTGTAGTATGTGTGGTGTGTGTGTGTTTGTGTGTGATATGTGTGTGTGATGGTGTTTGTGTGTATGTGTGTGTGGTATGTGTGGTGTGTATATGCGTGTGGTGTGTATGTGTGTGTCTGGTGTGTGGTGTGTGTGTACACTGTGTGCTGTGTCACATGTACACATGCAGACACAGTGGATGATGTCACTTGTCTGTCCCCATCATCTGTGTCGTGAGGCAGGGTCTCTCATTACACAGAAGTGGCTTCAGCCAGGCCAGCTGTCCAGCTCCGGGATCTCCTGGCCCCTCCCGCGGTGCAGCAGCCTCAGGCGTGCGGGCCTGTGTTCAGCTTCTCGCGGGGCGCCAGGGTCTGAACGCGGGTCTCCCCTAGTCTCCCCTGATCTCATGTCAAGCAGCCTCTTGCGCAGCCTTCCCGAGGCTGGACCACTCCTCTTTTCCTTACCGCGTGTGTTTGAGAGCCCAAACTGGCCGGTCCTCCTCCGGCACGCCACACCTTATCTTTCGGTGGCCGGGGTTTCTCAATGGCCTGAAGCTATCTGAACCGAGGAGAGTGTCTGGCCGGGAGTCCTTGGGATTCTCCCAACCTCGCCCCTCCCCCCAGGCACTGGGCTCCTGGCGATCCCCATCACACCTGCCTATTTATATGGGGCTGTGGATCCGAATTTGGGAGCTCGCTGACACAGTGAGCACTACCCACTGAGCCGTCTTACCAGGCTTGGGTCTGCACACCGTCCTTGCACGAGGGTGCTTGACGGCCCCGCACTGTTTTCAGGTCTCCCTTCTGCTGCCGACAGGCCTTCTCGGCTTCCATCTCGGGGACTCATGTGCAGTCTGCTCCAGGCTCTGTGCTCTGCTCATCCAAACGTCTGCCCTCCAGTCTGTCTGTCCATCCTCTACCCACACACTAGACCCCCTCACAGGTACAGGGCAGACCTTACAGGAGCCTTCCTTCTCCTCATAGGACGCAGCATGCTGTGTTTTAGTTCACTGATGAACAAGGGGTGGAATTCTTTTCCTCCACATACTCCTTTGAAAAGAGAACACAGAGGCCCAGCAGGTAAGGGCGCTTGCCATCAGCCTGATGACCTACTGGGTGTGAGGGGACAACTGACTCCTGAAACTGTCCTCTGACTCCCACACAGGAGCCTCTGCAAGCAAAGGAATCCTCTCCCTCTCCCCCTCTCCCTCCCCCTCTCCTCCTCCTCTTCTCTCCCTCCTTCTGTCCCTGTGCCCTCCCCCCTTTTCTGTCATCTTCCTCCCCCTCCCTATCCCTCCTCCCCTCCCTCCCCCTCCTTCCCTTACCCCCCCTCACGCACAAACACACAAATAAATAAAAATGCAACTAAAGAAAAAAAGCGAGTGTCACATCTCTGTGAGTTCTAGGCCAGCCACATATCAAAGAGAGAGAGAGGGAGGGAGGGAGGGAGGGGGAGGGAGAGAGAGAGAGAGAGAGAGAGAGAGAGAGAGAGAGAGAGAGAGAGGGAGAGAGAGAGAGAGAGAGAGAGAGAGAGAGAGAGAGAGAGAGAGAGAGAGAGAGAGAGGTTGCTGTTAAGTTAGCAGCTGCCTAGTCAGGGACTACATTTCCCAACTGCCTTTGCACTTGGGAACCATGTGACCATCTCTGACCTATGGCCTCTAAGGGAAGTGACTTTCTTGGCCCTCTACCTGGCCTTCCTTGGTGCCCCACCCCTTAGTTGTTCCCCGCTGGCTAAAGAATGGATGTTGACCTCAAGTGACCTTGGGGAGACCTGTGGAAGACGGCTGAGTGCCCATTTCTCTTCTTCCCCGGGGACCATCCAAATCTAAAACTACAATACACTTTCAAGTTTGAAATTCAAAATACAGTTTAGAAAATGTCCCTCCTAGCTGGGCAGTGGTGATAGGTGCCTTTAATCCCAGCACTCAGGAGGCAGAGGCAGGCGGATCTCTGTGAGTTCGAGGCTAGCCTGGTTTAGAGTTCCAGGACAGCCAGGGCTACACGGTGAGACGCTGTCTCCAAACAAACCAGAGAAAAATATCCCTGCTAGCACACTCAAGCGCTTTCACTCCCACACCACACACGAGGAGCAGCCCAGAGAGGAGCCCAGGGTCACACAGCAGTTCCCCTGGCTGAGGTAAGTGATCTCCAGGAGCCTCTGAGTTCTTGTCTTTAAGGTCAGGCAAGTCAGAGCCTGCTGGCCCATACCTCAGGTGGACAATTACAGAAGAAAATCATAATTAATAATTCAGTGCGAGGCGACTTGGAGCTTCCGGGCCTGGGCGGCGCCAGATTGAGGGAGAAGTAATTTTAAGACTTCCAGCTTCCTGGGCCGCGAGGGCAATTTAAACTAAGCGTCGATAAACACACCTGAGACAGCCGTGACCTTTGCTACAAAGCGCTCCTTTGCCTCCAAAAGCCACTCTGTCTTATGATGTGGAATCTATTTGTGAGCTGAGGTTTTAAAAAAAATAAGACCAGGAGGGATTTATGGGAAATGACATTGCAGGGTGACAGCCTCAGTGGGTCAAAGGGCGGCAGAGGGCGGCACTGGGGAGGAGGGAGAGGGAAGGCAGCCTAGGGTTCCAGGCCAGGCGTGTGCACCCAGGCACAAGCCTCCCCTACCATTCTAGCGTTGGGAAGCCTCACGCATGGTCCTCACCATGATTCCTCAGGTTCCCCGGGTCTGAGTGTTTAATCTGAGAACGTGGTTTCAGAGTAGAGGAGCTATGGAGACCAAGGTACCCAGCCGGGGCCCCAGATCAGCCCTGCAGTGGCCGTGAGGCAGGCTGGGCCTCGGCTTCTCAGGGGCCTAAGTCAGGTGGTGAGCGAGTGTGAGGCTCTCCAGAATGGTCCGCCCTGAAGCAGACTTTTGACACCCCTCCGTTTCCCCGTCTCTCTCTCCCTCCTGTGTTTAAAACTCTAACCCTGGGTCTGCATGTCCCTTTCTGCCGTTTTAACCTGTGTGCTGCAATGTCTCTTGCCCTTCCATTCCGCAGACGACAGGGTTCCTGTCCCTCCTCCTTGGAGGATACGGTGATCAAGTCTCCCCGGTATGCACGGTGGCTGGCCCGACTTCCAATAACTTCCCAATATCAGGAAAGCTTAGCCAAAGCCCCTCGTTCTGCAGGCCCGGGGCAGGACTTCCCAGCCTCAGAACTTTCTAACCCCTCTCCAGGCCTCTTCAGGACAGGCTTGACCCAAGGGTCCCTCAGGGAAACTCAGCAGAGAGGGGTGATGGCAGCGGCAGAAATGTCACTCGGTCCCTCTGCCTGGACATGTCCTGGAGGCCAGGCCTTGGAGACACAGAATCCATAGGCATTGGCTCAGAGACAGCACTGACTCTCATGTCTTCTGTTCTTGACCTGAGATGTCACCCCTGTGCTTCCGTGTCCACTCCGGGGGGGCATAAACAGAATCGCTCTCCGTGGAGATGGAAGCAAACATCCCAAGTTCCTGTGAGAAGCAGGTGGTAGGAGCTGACTGGGGAGCTCGGACCTGTCTGGAAGGCTTTCTTGCGAGGGGGAATGCATGCTGGGTTCTGAAGACTGAGTAGGAGTTTGCAGGCACGTAGTGGCTGCTGCCAGACACCCCACCCAGTTCCCCTGTTCTCCGCCCCTGCTCGTTACAGATGGGGAACATCTGTGCTTGAGCGCATAGCCAGCTGGAGCCACCAGCTTCCCCTGACTTCCAGAATGTTAGCTCGGCCCTTCACCGCTGACCTATCCGGTGGGAACATTCTCAATTTGCTTCCCTTCTGAAGTCAGTCCCACCCTGGTCTGGGGGCCTTCCAGGGTCACCCGAGTTCCCGGAAAACTCAGAGCAGCCTGCTGTCCCCTGTGGAGCTTCCTCTATGTGGCATGGGACTTTGGGGCCTCCCTTGGCCCTAGCTGAGCTGGTCCCTGAGGGGAGCTCTTTCCTCCCCTTTGGGCCTCAGCTCAAATGTAACCTTAGAGAGGTTTTTCTGGCCAGGCTTTTCTAGTGCAGCGGCCCCCACGACCCGGGTCATCCCTGAGTGACCACATCCCTCTTGGTCTCCAGTGAAGGTCAGCCTGTGTCTGCACCAAGGCTTCGGCCCCAGGAGGCTGGAGCTGGCCTGCTCGCTCCCTCCCCTAATCCCGTGTGGGCACACACACCACAGCCGCTCAGCGGATTTTCAGTGGGTGAAAAATGAAGACTTCAGGACTCCTTTATTTTTCTCTGAAATATTTCTCCACCTAAAATTCACTTTATTTATACAGCATGCTTTTATATCTTTAAAAATCTTTTATTTATTTATTTATTTATTTATTTATTTATTTATTTTACTGAGGCTAGAGGCATGGCTCAGCAGTTGAGAAAGCACATCACCTTTTTAAAGGACTTGAGTTCAGTTCCCAGGACTGACTGTAACTCCAGCTCCGGGGGTACCAGGGGCCTCTTCTGGCCTCTAGAGAACCTGCACTCATGTGCACAAGTTCACACACACACACACACACACACACATGCACACTAACGACTACAGACAGACAGGGACACAGACCTACCTGTACCTGCCATCTCACTATACCAGGTTGGTGCTGGAGACAGGCATGGCTCCCCATGGAGACTGACTTGTTATCACTAGAAGGGACACCAGGGGGACTCTGGGGACCTGGAACATGTCCCTTGAAATGGTGTTGGTCACACAGGAATGCTTGTGAGGATTCCTCAAGTTACTGCATGTGACCTGGGCATGTTGGAACCTGTGCTAAGATTCAATGACAAATCTCAGATAAAAAGGGGCATTGAGCTGGAAGGTCAGGCTCGAGGTCAGTCGGGTTAGTGTTTGGCTCCATCCCTGCTTCTGGGACTGGGAGAACACATCTGCTCCCAGAGACCTAGCTGCAAGGGATGCCTGCAAGCGTGGGATCCCTGCAAGCACAGGATTCCAGCAGGCTCATTGCTGGGGATGAAGGTGGGCAGGCTCAAAAAAGAGGGGGAGCCCAGAGCACCACCTGGGGTGACTGTTGGTGGCTATGTGTGGATGTCTCTCTAAGGGAGAAAACAGAAGAGAGTGCCAAGCTGTGGGAAACACACCTTTTGGTTTTCCTGTAAAGCTATCATCCAGAAAGTACAGTTTGCATTATCTGCCTTTTATTTAAGTGGACCTAAGGAGTGAGGAACGTTTGCTCACTGCTATCTGAATTTGTATTCTCTGGATCCACAAGGGCAAACATCTTGCCTGCTTCTTTATCTCTCCGGTAACTGATAGAACACTCTCTGTTATTCTATAGTGGATTTGCTTTTTTGTTTCCTATTGTTTTGCAAATACTTGTTACATATTATAGAAACAAGTCATTTGTCTATAGTTTGAACATTTCCTCCCAGGATCTCCCTTGCTCTTTAAACATTACTTTTATTTGTGGATTTATTTAATGTGGGTTGTGTCTATGCCACAGCACATGTGGATGTCAGAGGACAGCTTGCAGGAGTTGGTTTGCTCCTTCCACCGTGTGGGTCCCGGGAACTGAACTCAGGTTGTCAGGCTTTGTGGCAGTCAAGTGCCCGCCTCCTGCTTGTCTTTTAACTTCAGTCAGACAGGCCTCCTGGTGCCCGGCTGGGCCCACGGCTTTTCCAGGCTGGGAAATGGAGGCGTGAGGAGGAAGGCAGGAAGGGGATCTGTCTGATCTTACCTAGCTTGCTTCCCACCAGCCCCAAGAACATTCTGTCACGCCCTGCCCCGCCTCCTCTCATTTCCGTGTTCTTGGCTCCAGAGCAGCCCATGCCACATGCCACATGCCACTCAACAACCGCTGGGGATTAAATGTACCACCATGCCCAGTTTACCAGTTAACAGACTTTTGTTGTTGTTTTTTGTTTTTCAAGACAAGGTTTCTCTGTGTAGCCCTAGCTGTCCTGGAACTTACTCTGCGTAGACCGGGCTGACCTCGAACTCACAGAGATCTGCTTGACTCTGCCTCTGTGTACTGGGACTAAAGGTGTGCTCCTTCACCGCCTGGTTGCAGTCTTTTTTTTTTTTTTTTTTGCGTCCAAAGTTTACAGTCTTTGGTGTTAAAAAAGAGTAGAAGGCCCTTAGCACACTCCGTGTCCCTGATAGAGGTCAGCCAAGTTGAGAACACACACGTCACTCTCACACACACACACATGCACACACGCACGCACTCAGGCACACCCCACACTGTGACAGCCTCACGGAGGGACAGTTCATTCTGGCTCACGGTTTTCAGGACCACGATGTCCTGATGTCACCATGTCAGCGAAGAGTGGTGAGCGGCGGTTGCTGGCACTGTGGACAGGCCCAGCGGCTTGCTTCCATCTGGGTGGACCAGGAGCCGGGGGCGGGGTCCCAGGCTCAGCTCAGGACATCGTTTCCCCCTTTCTACTCAGCCCACGTCCCTTGGGATGGGAGAGGCTGCCCACACTCAGGATGGGACTTCCCCTCAGCTAATCCGTTTGGAAACATCCTCAGACATCCCGAGAGCCACACTCTTACTAATGCCCTAGATATTTCTTAATTCAGTCAAGATGACAGTCAAGACTTTACCATTATATTAATTTCAGGAACTTGCGAATTCCTTCAGAACCTGCCTGGGTAGACGGTGCGTGGTGTCTGGAGAGCTTGCAAAGCAAATGGCCCACATGAAACTTCCTTTGAAAACGCTTCATGTGGGCCGGCGACTTGGTTCAGCACGTAGAGGAGTTTCCTGCCATATCCAAAGACCAGAGTTCAATCTCTAGGATCCACTGAAAAGAGAGAGACAACTCCTGAAGGTTGTGCTCTGAGCAGGTGCATGCATACCCACACCCATGCACACACACACACACACACACACACACATACACATATACACACACATACATACACACACATACACATATACATATACACACAGACACACATACATACACACAGACACAACCACATACACACAGACACACACACACACATACACACACATACATATATACACACACATACACACACATACACATATATACATACACACAGACACATATACATACACACAGACACAACCACATACACACACATACACACATACATACACACAGACACACATAATATACACACAGACACAACCACATACACACACATACACACATGCATACACACACACATACACACACACACACACACACACAAAATAATCAAATGCAACTTTTAATTATAAAAGAAAATGTTAGCCGGGCATGGTGGCGCACGCCTTTAATCCCAGCACTTGGGAGGCAGAGGCAGGCGGATTTCTGAGTTCGAGGCCAGCCTGGTCTACAGAGTGAGTTCCAGGACAGCCAGAGCTACACAGAGAAACCCTGTCTCGAAAAACCAAGAAAAAAAAAAAAAAAAAAAAAAAGAAAATGTTGCCTAGTGATGGTGGGGCATGCCCTTAATCCCAGCACTGAGAATGCAGAGGCAGGTAGATCTCTGTGAGTTCAAGGACAGCCTGGTCTACAGAACAAGTTCCAGGCCAGCCAGGGCAGGGAACATGGCTCAGTCAATGGTATTAGAAATGCAGGCCTGAGTCCCAGGATCCCGCGGAAGTTCCCGTTCGTCCTGCTACTCTCTGCAGTCCACTCTTCTGTCCCGTGTGGTGTGTACTGCACACGTCAGCAATCAGCAGGCTCCAGCCCCACGTGCCAGCAGCTGCCACCCGTCATAAAGTCTTACTGGCACAGCACAGCCGTCTGGGGACAGTTGGTGCTCCTCAAGCTACTGCAGAGTCCCTTCCTCAGGGAGAAAGCCCAGGATGTCTGGGCAGGTCAGAAGAAAATCTAACAGTCAGCTTAGAATTGTAAAGGTCTTTTAAATATTCAAAGAAGGAGCTGGGCGGTGGTGGTGCACGCCTGTAATCCCAGCACTCTGGGAGGCAGAGGCAGGTGGATTTCTGAGTTCGAAGCCAGCCTGGTCTACAGAGTGAGTTCCAGGACAGCCAGGGCTACACAGAGAAACCCAGTCTTGTTAAAAAAAAATCCAAACAACAACAACAAATATTAAAAGAAGGGAAAATTATTTTTTTTAAATGCTTGGCAAATCGTATGAGGGAGCCTTTGTAGACTAAACTCACAGAACCTGAGCAGTGTGTGGAGAGCGAGACGTTGTGTCCAAACATTTAACTTTGGAACAATCTGCTCTTCCTCAGGGGAGTCTTGGCAAGTGGCTGTCAGGTTCTGGGCCTCCTAACTCCCGTCTGGAGTGGGGACAGTCACGGGGTCAAGCCCACTGTACACAGAGGTGCTGGGAGCAGCAGCTGGCACCCTGTGATCAGGTGCGATTGTTTCTGTCATGGCTACTCCTGCACAGACAGGGTTGGTTCAGTGTGGCGCCCGAATCCCTGCTTCTTCTTTTGGAGTCTTGGTTCCATGAACAGTGCACACAGAGGGTAATGTTTCTGAGCCCTGTGGTGCTCAGGTACAGGCACCATGCTGTGTGCGCGCGCGCGCGCGCGCGCGTGTGTGTGTGTGTGTGTGTGTGTGTGTGTGTGTGTGTGGTCATGTGTGTGTGTGTGTGTGTGTGTGTGTGTGTGTGGTCATGTGTGTGTGTGTGCGTGCGTGTGCATGTGGTGACGATCACCATCGTGTATGCTGACTTCCCTTCTGACTATGCCCTGCTGCTCTCATCAAACCCGCATCTCCTAGCTGAGTAGCCAGACTGTGTGCACTGGAGCGGTTTATTTAACTGTCCTCTTAAGTAGCTCCCTGCCATCAAAGGGCTGTTTACAAACCTCACAATTAGCCTTCTTGGAACAATAAGTAAATAGAAGCCTAATTAGGTACACTACTCCTGGCTCCCACCGCAGCCATCGCAGGGAAAGTTCCCCAGCAGCTTACAGATGCT
The DNA here is from genome assembly GCA_964023405.1 of Apodemus agrarius. Lineage (NCBI taxonomy): Eukaryota > Metazoa > Chordata > Mammalia > Rodentia > Muridae > Apodemus > Apodemus agrarius. The sequence continues at coordinate 11,720,029 of OZ030008.1, forward strand.
GTGGGGGGGGGAGGGTGAGAGCAGTGGGGATGTGCTGCTGACGAGGGGAGGAGATGTGGATGGATGAAAGACCAAAGGGAGGGCCGATGTTTGGATGGATGTGTGGATCAGTGAGTGGGTACAGGTGTAGAAGGATGGGGTGTGGTTGGGTGGATAGATGGATGGTAGATTAATGGGATAATGGATGGATGGATGGATGGATGGATGGATGGATGGATGGATGGGTGGATGGATGGGTGGATGGATGATGGATGGATGGATGGATGGATGGGTTGGGTGGGTGGGTGGGTGGATGGGTGGATGGATGGGTGGGTGGATGAATGGGTGGGTGGGTGGAGGAGTGGATAGATGGATGGATGGGTGGATGGATGGATGGATGGATGGCGGATAGGTGGGTGGGTGGATGGATGGATGGGTGGATGGATGGATGGGTGGATGGGTGGATGGGTGGATGGATGCATGGATGGGTGGATGGATGGATGGATGGATGGATGGATGGATGGATGGATTCATGGATGCATGGATGGGTGGATGGATGCATGGATGGATGCATGGATGGGTTGATGGATGGATGGATGGATGGATGGATGGATGGATGGATGGATGGATGGGTTGATGGGTTGATGGATGGTTGGATGAATGGATGGGTTGATAGATGGATGGATGGAAGGATGGATGGATGGATGGATGGATGGGTTGATAGATGGATTGATGGATGGATGGATGGATAGATGGATGGGTTGATGGATATATGGATGGATGCATGGATGGGTGGGTAGTTGGATGGATGGATGGATGGATGGATGGATGGGTGGGTGGTTAGGTGGATGGATGATAGAAGGATGATGGCTAGAGAGACAAGTGCATGGTGGACAGATAAAGGAGTAGAGGGTGGGTGAATGGATCGATGGATGGCAGGTGGGTGGGTGGATGGAGAGAGATTGAAAGGAAAACATGCTAGGTGGGCAGAACCATGGCATTTGAATTGATAGGCAGATGGATTTCTGGCAGGAAGGGTAGCCAGGATGGCATGTGTTCTAATTACCTTCCTATCACTGTGATAAATCGCATAACCAAAAGCAACTTACAGGGACGACTTAGCCAGCTCACACTTCTAGATCACGGCTCGTCACTGCGGGAAGTCAGGGCAGGAACCTGAAGCAGAGCCGCAGAGGAATGCTGCTTGCTGGCTCGCTCGCTCAGAGAGTCATGCTCAGCTGGCTCTCTTCTGTACAGACACACCTGCCTAGCAACGGCGCAGCCTGCAGTGGGTTGGGCCTTCCTGTATCGATTAATGATCAGGGCAATCCCTCGCAGACACACCCACAGGCCTCTTTGACCTGGGCAATCCCTCAACTAAGGCTTCCTTCCCGGAGATTCTGGGTTGTGCCAGGTCTGCAGTTAAAGCTAACTAGGGTGGCAGGCAGAAGCTGTAGAAGAAAGGATCAACGAGTGGACAGACAGAAGGACAGTCAGAAGGACAGTGATGGTGCAGTCTGAGTTGTGCGTGCGTAGAGGGTAAAGAAGAATAGACAGGGAGTGGCCGAGGGGTGGGGCAGAGGAAGGGTAGAAGGAGGGATGGGGACTGGTCAGTGCATAGCCGGGGCTGGGGAGGGGACAGGAGCAGGGCCCCACCCTGTCAGCTCTGGTGTCAGTTCCCTTCCCTGTGATGCTGGCTGGCCATACAGCATGGAGGCTTCCGGTCCACAGGACCAGAACACTGTAGCTTATGACTTCAGTCCATGGCTTGGAACAAGGCCTGTGTCACTCCAAGCCTTTATCTCTGGTACAGAAGATGCCAGCCACTCTCCCCCTGAGCTAGGAGCTGGGAGCCCCTGGTTAAGGCTCCACCTGGGGTACCTGCTCTACGGTAGATCCTCTGCTTGTCAGGGTCACCCTTGGGGGGAGGGGGAGGCTTTTCCTACAGAGTGGGGGTTGTGAGGACCGGCTCCTGGCCAGGAAACTAGGATCCCACAGAGGTGTGGGGAGGGCTGGGGCAGAGCACTGACCTGCTCACAGCTCAGCTGGCTCCCTTCTGTCAGCCTTGGAGACTCCACAGTGTTCCTCGGTATTCAGACCCTCCCGCTGGCTGGCGGAGGGGCAGGTAACAGCCCAGCACAGGCCTGCTGTGGCCTGCTGTGTTGTTCCCCTCCTCGGTTCCCTTGTCCCCTTTCTGGCTGGAGATGGCTCTCAGCTGGGCCTGACCGGAACAGAGAGGCCTCTGGAGGCTAGAGAAAGCACTGCTTGGGGGAAGCGTCTTAGGAGCGGAGGGCTTCTCAGGCGGGGGTGGGGGGGGTGGGGGGTGGGGGGAAGGCTGGTTGGCCAGCAGCAGAGACTGGGCCAATGACATGAGTCAACATGTGGCCCAGATGAGCCTGAGCTTCATGTTCAGGGCAGGGCAGTCAGGGGTGAGAGGCTGAGTTAGTGAAGTCAGATGAGCCGGGGGAGGGGGGGCACCGGGCCTTCCCACCTGTACCCCGGAAGCCAGGGCGAACAGGCATGGTGGCCTCCCACAAGCAGGGCTCAGGCTGAGGCCTCTGTGCCAAGTACTGCCAGGCACCACCTGCCCCCACGGCTGACGGCCCAGATCCAGCAGAGGCCTGGAAGCATGTCTGGATTCTGAGTCACGGGGCTGGGCCCAGGACCCCAGCCAAGAAGTTTGCTAAGGAAGAAGAGACTTCCGGAGGCTGGCAGCCTCTGGGAGACCAGGAAAGGCTTCTGGAGCAAGCCACATTTGAACAGAGGCCTAGGAAGAAGAGGTAACAGAGGGTGGTACCGGGCATAAGAATAGCAGGTGCAAGGGTCCTGGGGTAGAAGCCTGATGCATGTGGGCTACAGCAAGACCCTGTCTTGGGCAAGAAGAAGAGAGCGAAGACATGAGAAGGGGTGGGAACGCTTATGCCTTCCACCAGGGAGGGGGACCTTAGCTTTCACTGAGGAAGAGATGGGAATGGGGCGGGACAGAAATGGGATTAACTGAGATTGTGTGAGATCCCTTATTCCAGCTCTCAGGCACATAGTTGTGGACATGGGAGACAGGCTGAAGTCTGAAAATCAGAAAGGAGGTAAGCCAGGCAGGGCGGGGCCAGGGGTAGATAGAAGAGGTGGATTCTGGGAGTCACTCTGGGAAGTCAGTCAATGTGCCCTCCCAGGCCATTGTGTGTGATCCTTGGGACACTGCAGAGCCCTAACCAGACTGTCACCTGTGGTCCCGCCAGGGCCGATGGTTGCTGCCTGCGTGAGGGACCAACCTGTGAGACAGGAGCCTCAGGAGAGAGAGACAGGTATGGGGCCGCGTGTCCAGTGTGTCTGGAGGCCAAGGCCAGCCTGGGCTACATGGAGACGCTCTGTTTTGAAACCAAATCCAAAATAAAAGCCGTCAGGTTGTTTGGGGTACAGCCCACATTTTCCAGATGAAGACAGTGAGGCCCACTTGGGGCAGTCACGTTTGGGGAAAGGGTCCTCTCTTCTGACCTCACTGAGGCTGGATTCATGCCAGGTCAGTAGGGAGGGCGCCCCAGGTCAGGAGGCTGTCAATCACAGAGCGCCCGGGTCCCACCAGCATTTCTCAGACCTCCCTTCAAAGTCGCCAAGCCATACCTTTTTTTTTTTTTAAAGGAATTGTTTTGTTTGGTTGTTTTTAAGGCATAATTTACTGAGGTGAACCTCACATAGCACTCATGTTTCCATGTGCCAGAGGTTGTAAGGGGGTAGGGGCGTCTTTGTGCAACACCATGTCCAACTAGTTACAAAACATTTTTATCCACCACCCCCCACTCCCCAACAAAGGACGGCTACCCCAAAAAGACTCCCACTAAGCAGCTGCTCCCACCCCTCAGCCTTAGGCCACCAGCCATGTCCTGTCTCTCTGTGGATGGGAACCTCAGGGGACCAGAGTCACTGAAGCTGATGTGGACTGTGCCCACCAAGCCAGCACTTGGGAGGAGAGGCAGAGGGTTGGGAGTTCCAGACCAGCCTCGGGGACATGCTGGAGATCCAGGAGGCCTGGGGAAGGAAGAAGAAAAGGAGGGCGGGAGAGAGGGCAGGCAGAGGAAGGGCGGAGAGGAATGTGAAAGGTCTCTGTGTCTGGCTTCTATTTTGCTTTATGTTTTACTGGCTGCATCATTTGGTAATATTTATCAACAAACAGCCTTAAAGGAAAGTGTGCTATTATTCCTAGGAAAAGGAAACTCAGTTCTGTCTATATGTAGTAAATATCCTTCAAGCTAAGCAGTGGTGGCGCATGCCTTTAGTCCCAGCCCTCCGGAGGAAGAGGCAGGTGGATCTGTGAGTTCAAGGAGGCTAGCCTGGTCTACAGAGCAAGTCCCAGGACAGCTACACAGTCTTGAAAACAAACAACAACAAAGAAAACATCAACACAACAAACCCCAAGGACCATGAAGCCAGGCCCAGCTGTAGGTACTCCTGGGGTAGAATCGGGGGTACACAAAAGCATGCGGCCACTGGCGAGGAGGGGGGCCCAGGGAGGCAGAGAGAGATGGCTACTGAGTGAGTGCTTACTGTGCAGGCAAGAGGACTTGAATTCTATCCCCCAGCACCCAGATAGAGGAAGCTCATGTATATAAGCTGGGTGGTTGTCAGGAGAAAGTCCAGAGGCTAGCCTGGAGTACACAGTGATGGACACTAAAAGACCCTGCCTCATGTAAGATGGAAGATAAGGACAGACCCCTAAAGTTATCTTCTGATTTCCACATACTGTGGTACCCATGTTCCTGTGTGCTGTCTTGCAATGTTTTCTCTCTCTCTCTCTCTCTCTCTCTCTCTCTCTCTCTCTCTCTCTCTCTCTCTCTCTCACACACACACACACACACACACACACACACACACACACTTGAAAGAGAGGGGGAAGAGAGAAAGGGCCACCAAAAACAACTCTGAAAGCTGCGCTGCAGAGGGGCCATCCGGGTTGCTGCAGACCTAGGGACACTCGAATGCCATCGAATGTGATGGTGTTTGGTAGGGGTGTGTCTTCAAGAACCTCCAGGGGTCATGTGACTCCAGATACGTCGGGAATGGTTGAATACAGTATTTAATAGACAGACCTGAGCACACCTGGAATATTGCCCCCATGGGACAGCGTCTGAATGGTTGCTGCACTCTAGGGCCACATGTCACCACAAGGCCAGGAGAAGTGGCCAAAAACTGTTATAAACGTTGGCTCAGGCTGCTTAGAGGTCCCAGGGCATCAGAGTAACGGCAAACCTTGCAGTGTTGTTCATGTGCGGAAGGTAGCTATTTGCAGAGGCTCAAGTGGAAAATTTACAACAAAATAAAAACAAACAAACAAACAAAAAAAAGCCAATTAGAAAGAGATGTGATTACCTGGGCATCTTTGCTATGCAACATTTTAGAAGCTTCAGACATTGGTTCTTGGGTGATCTTCCTGGAATAAAAAAGGAAAACCCTGCCCGGGTCTCTAAGAACATAGAGAAGGCAGTGAAGAGAATGGAACCCGAGTGTGTTTCAGTACAAAGGAGAGTTAGACATTATCGTTCCAGGTGAGCCTGGTGGCGCACGCCTTTAGTCCCAGCCCTCAGGAGGCAGAGGCAGGCAGAGCTCTGAGTTCAAGACCAGCCTGGTCTACAGAGTTCCAGGCCAGCCAGGGCTACAAAAGCAAACAAAACCAGATACACGTTATTTAGAAGTGACAAACGGGGAATAAGATATCCAGATGTGACGCACTAGGGAGGCTGAAGTGGCACTTTAACTGCAGTGTTTGTCGCTGAGTGTCTATACTGCAGTCACAGATGGGTGTGGGCGTTGAGAGCTCTCCAAAGTGCAGAACAAGCATTCTTCATGGCCTTGTGATCATTTACATTTTTTAAGTGACAGAAGTTAGTTACTATTGATGCGGGACTATGAAAAACTGAAAGGTGGATCGGTGGCTCAGAGGTCAGAGGTCAGGTGTCTTGTCACTTCCTGGGTCTATACCTGTGGCCCCATCCACTCCTGCATTTATGTTTTTAGTGATTATATATATATATATATATATATATATATATATATATATATATATAAATAAAATATATATAATATATATATATAGTGTGTGTGTGTGTGTGTGTGTAGCTTTTTGAGACTGGGTTTCTCTGTGTAGCCCTGGCTGTCCTGGAACTAAGTAGACCAGGCTGGCCTATGACCTCAGAGATCTGCCTGCCTCTGCCTCCCAAATGCTAGGATTAAAGGCGAGCACCACTACTGCCTGACTGAAACAAACTGTCTTTCTCAGAATGAATGGGCTGGTTGATGTCTCCTGTCTTTCAAACCTGGGCTGCTGCAGGCTAAGGCCTAGAGCAGGTGCTTGTTTCCACACACGCAGTTTGCCTGATGGAACAGAGCTGAAGGGACCACAGGCTCTTCACCTCCCCTGCTTCAGACAGAAAATATCAGTGCATTAATTAGAAGCTAATTTTGTTTCCCCTCAAATATCTTGAGTGCTGCCTCCTATAAACTTAAGCGACATAAAAACAAAAAACTATAAACACAAAAATGAATTTAGATCTAGGAACCGTTAATGAAGAGCAGAGTGAACGAAGAGGGGTGGGGCTGTGTTCACACTGGCCTTGGGCAGCTGCTGAGGGCTGTGAGCTGGGGCCTCCTCACAGAGGTGGCAGGAGAGTGGACAGAGCCACAGACCCTTGTGAGGTTCCCTCTGGGGCTAGGTGGAGACGGAGGGGACGCGAAGGCAGCCACCTGATAGGCCCAGGGTGAGGTGAGAGCAGTGTGGAAGGTGTCCTCATTCTGTGATCATTGGCTAATTTCTAGGATCCCTTCTGTCCCCTGAGATTTCTGCCCCTTTGGTGCCAGCACCAGTGGCTTTCTTTCTAGCCCACAGGAAGTCCCTTGGCCGGGAGCTAGAGCTGTGACCAGCCTGCCACACAGAGCTAGTGGGAAGCCAGGGTGGGGTCCCCACGGGCCTGGGCTGGAGTGTCCCCACACAGCCCTCCAACACGTGGGCTGTGGATTCAACTCACCATGAGTTCAGATGTGATGGGATAGCTCACATCTTGCTAAGCCATTCTTCATTCATTCATTCATTCATTCACTCATTCACTCGCTCAATTGTTTATTAAGTGCCTTCTACTGCTGGGTGCTGAGTAAGATCCCTGGGAGCTGAGAGAAGGAGACCGAAGGCCCTGTGAGCTCACTGCACAGCAAGGAACAGATGACCCCCACAAGTAAAGTCCAAAATGAGTGTGTTCTGGGCTGCAGACACCACGGAGTGGGAGCTGAATCAGGAAGTCTGAGTTCCTGGTCAGCCCGGGCTACAGACTGGGGACCCTCTCTCAAAGAACAGAAATAAAAGTTATTTTAAAATAAAGGCTGGTTGGAGGTTTTGCTTTACATGCACAAAGCCCTGCCTACCATCCACAGTGCCTACAGACTGGGCATCGTGGCACACACCTACACACGAAGGAGTCAGGAGACAGAGGCAGGAGGATCAGACATTCGAGGTCATCCTTGTCTACTGAGTTCGAGACCAGCCTCCAGCCTGGGTCATATGAGACCCTGCCTTTAAATTAATGGGTAAATAGATAATAAAGTCAGGCTCACAGTTATAATTCCAGCACTGGAATTGCTGAGGCAGGAGGAATGCCTGGAGTTCAAGGCCAGCCTGGACTACACAAAGAGATTCTATCTCTAAATAATTCAGAGGAATGTCAGATGCTGGGTTAGGGAAAATAAGAAGAGGGAACATGTGGCTTGGAGGTCTTTCGCGCTGACGCCAGAAGCCAGGAAGAAACCCTGGCCCTGCGAGCCCGCCCTGGCTGTGACCCAGATAATGCTGCCAATCAAAGCAACCCACCGGTCTCTGCCATCCTGTATCATCTGCCTTGTGAAAGGCTCTTCCTTTGGCACCTGCGTGACAGACTCTGCAGCTGGGTACACATGTGTCCAGCCAGGAAGACGCTGAGGGAGATAGACAGTTACAACAGGGCGTGACACGTGTTCCAGGGAAGGCCTGAACAGAGGAAGGGTAACCAGGACTGGGTTCTGAAGGATGAGGAGGAGCTCACTGCAGGAAAAGATCCGCAGAATGGCAGAAGGTATCTTGTGTGTTGTGCCCGTCCCAGGGCCGAGCCACCACCCAGCCGGATCTGAGGAGCGTCCTGGGTCTCTGTCTCCAGACAGCACCTCTGGGTAGCCACAGTGACTTCTGTTCCGGCTCCTTCCCCAACTGTTTGCTCCTTAATGTTTTTCTTCATGTTGTCTTACTTTTCTTATTCAAATATATTTATTTTCAAAGAAAACGTTTGGCATTGCCACGAGAATTAAACACAAAACAAAACCCTGGAGTGCACACTACCCATCAAAGCTCGTCAGGTAAAAAAACAACAAGAGAATTATCAGCGTTGCTGATGAGAGAAAAATGGAGAGCCAGACGCCGGGAGAATTTCGGGAATCATATTTTAAAGGATTATTTTTTAAAGTTTACATGTTTGTGTGTTTTGCCTGTGTGCTATGTCTGTGCACCACGTAAGTACACGGTGCCTGCAGAGGCCAAAAGAGGGCGTCAGATCCCCTGGAGTTCAGATGGTCGTGAGCCACCATGTGGGTGCTGGGAATTGAACTCAGGACCTCTGCAAGAGCAGCCAGTGCTCTTAGCAGCTGAGCCGTCTCTCCAGCCCCCACCATCACATCTAGAGGAGACAGTAAACATTGATTCGGTAATAGAGAGAGACAGTCATTTTCTTCTCGTGGGACATTTTATTATGGGTGGAGGTGGGACGTGTGTACCCTGGAGTCTGGAAGTCAGAGGACACACCTTTGTGGAGTGGCTTGTCTCCTTCCAACACATGGGTCCGGGGGAATCAAACTCAGGTCGCCACGCTTGGCAGCAATCTCTTTACCTGCTGAGCCGTCTCACCAGCCCAATAATCTCTTGTAGTTAGAAATGCAAATGTGTTAAAAGATACTCATCAGTCAACCCAATTAACACAGTAGCGATGGCTCATTACACACATTATATTCAATGCGGACGGCTAAAATTAAAATTAACAAAAGCAAAAGTCTGATGCTACAGTCCTGATAAAGATACAAAGTGACAGACACTCCCCCCGCCCCCCCCCACGCCCCCCAGCACTGGTGTGAATTCAGAGTGCAAATTACTACGGAAAACCGGTCACTGACACAAGGGGAAAAGAAAAAAGAAAAACTGTGTTCATGAAGAACATGTGCTTCCCGTGTTTCCTAACTGCTAAAAACTGAGGATTCCCCAATCCTCTGTCCCTCCCCTTTGTGGAATGCTATGCAGCATTAAAAAAAAAAAAAAAAAAAAAAAAAGAGCCGGGCGGTGGTGGCGCATGCCTGTAATCCCAGCACTTGGGAGGCAGAGGCAGGCGGATTTCTGAGTTCGAGGCCAGCCTGGTCTACAGAGTGAGTTCCAGGACAGCCAGGGCTACAAAGAGAAACCCTGTCTCGAAAAACCAAAAAAAAAAAAAAGAACATTACAGCATTACAGCAAGACACAGGACCCTGTGTGCCTCTCAGAAGTGTCCTATGAGGAAAGGAATAGCCAGGGGTGGGGAGAATGGGGACACGGGCTCTGCCGGCTGGGAAGCCATGTGGCACTAAAGTCAGGGACCCTCCAGCACTGGAGCAGACCGGCATCTTCTGTGGGCCGCACTCCCGTGGCCAGGCTGTGGACATCTAAGTCCAGAAACGTCTTCCGTGTGTGCCGCAGACAGCGACTGCACTGTCTGGGGTACGCAGCACCAGCTGGAGCTGGCCGAGTCTCTCTTGCTCACAGAGGAGACCTGCAAGGTGATGTTCTGAGACACTGGATCCAGCTTCTCCGGGTCCAGGGAAGTAGAGCATCTGGGCCCCTCCACCGGCTCGAACTCTCACGGGGCACCACAGAAATCCTTCTGTGTCGGTATGCACACACCGAGAGCCTGGCACGTGAGGTAGTGTTGGTGGCGCTCAATCTGGTGTTCCGTCTGCGTCTCACCTCTCCAAGCTGTCTGGTGGGTTGTCCTCTCCTCAGAATACATTCCTCCCACGGCAAACCTGTGGCAAATGCGCACACCCCTCCCCGAGGAGCCTCGTACTATGATCCCCTTCCAGTCTCTGCGCCCACCGCTCCCTCTATCCGGATCTCTTCCCTTCCCTCCTCCCAATCAGTCGGAGCCTTCCGTGTGCAAATGATACAAAAGCGGACCCAAAAGAGGCAAGCCGGATGCCGGTGGAGCCGGAGCCTCCCAGGACAAGACTTCAGGTGGGGCCGCATCCAGCAGCTCAGACACCACCGAGCCCAGTGCATTCCTAGGGGGACCTTTGTCTTCATGTTGGCGTTGGTTTGCTCACACTAGAGCTGAGGGGAAACTGCATATCCTCCAAAGACTGCCAGCATGAGAGGCCTGGGACAGGCTTAGTCTCCCGATCACCCTTGAACCAAGAGCTGCAGTGGGCCCTGGTCCCTCACAGCGGGAATGGGCGCGAGAGGTCCCCGGGAAGAAGGGGGTGTACTGCTGCCGGGGATAAGTGGCACTTCTGGGGACCGTCGCTCTGGCTGCCATACCCTCTGACCTCAGGCCTCACTTCCCTGTCCCAGCCTCAAGTGCCTCCCGGAAGGAGGGCAGGAAGGAGCTTTGAGTCCCAGCATTCCAGCGTTCCGGGACAGCTGCCAGAGCTGGAGTCCCAGGAACGTTCTGGAACTTCTGAGGACAGGAGTAGGGTGTCAGTCAGAGCCCCGGCGGTCCCCGGCCTGGGAACACGCTTAGAAGATGACAATTGGGTCCCTTCGGCCGAATTCCACTCCAAGGGTACCCGTGCCAAGGAAAACAAGCCCAGGACCGGGCACGGAAGGCGAGGGTGCTTGACGGGGTATAAGGTGACATTGTTTACACAGGTGTGGGACGAGTCCCCTCACACCCTGCTTGCTTTCCTCCTTCGTTCTCCCCTCTCTAAATTCTTTCCCCCAAGGGCGCTGATAGATGTGTCAGGGGAGCCGGTGGCTGGTGGTGGGGCTCTGCCCATGGCGCTGAGCACCTGCACCCGGGGTGGCTGGTGGCCTCTCACTCCCACTGTCCACCTCCAGTCTGGGGACACTCAGAACCTGGCCTGGGATCTCAGAGCAGCTAAGACTCACAGGCCCCTGTCCAGGCTTCGTTCCCAAGAGGGAGCAGGGGACCAGGGACAGTCAAAGTGGCTCCCAGCTGACCTCAGAGCCAGCAGAGAAAGAAGAAAGCCAGTTTCCTGAGCACCTACTGTGTGCTGGCCGAGCTCAGGGACTCACTGTGGATCCAACGGATGTGTGATCAGAAGAGAGCACAAGGAAGTTAGGCTGAGAGACATTCCAAGTGTGTGAGGGCCGCGGTCAGGGCTCTCTCTAAACTGAGGAGAGGTGGCCGGGGTCAAGAATGATGAGCCACAGCCGGCGGTGGTGGTGCACGCCTGTAATCCCAGCACTCTGGGAGGCAGAGGCAGGCAGATTTCTGAGTTCGAGGACAGCCTGGTCTACAGAGTGAGTTCTAGGACAGCCAGGACTACACAGAGAAACCCTGTCTGGAAAAAACCAAATCCAAAAAAAAAAAAAAAAAGAATAATGAGCCACTACGGGGGGGGGGGGGACGACATCCAAGCAGGTGGCTCTGCATGTGCAAAGGCCCTGAGGTAGGAAGCTCCGAGATTGGTTGAGCTCTGAGGATGGTGTTTTGCCAGTGCCGAGGGGAGGATGTTTGAATCACAGATGTGTGCTTTGTGCCCAGGGTAAAGCTACAAGGTAAACAGCAGACATTTTCCTGTTACCTGGAGAACAGACTTGTCTAGAGTTACACAACAGAGTCAAATTCTGGTGCCGTCCATCAGCTAGGAGCCCCTAGCTGTGTGAGAACAGGAGGTCAGGACTCCTGTCACAGGCCTGGCCTGGGATGGGGGTGAGGGGGCACCTGAGAGCGAGAGACAGCAGAGCAGGAGCAAACGCAGCTGCTGAGTCACAGGGAACCACAGGCTCCAAGCTGCAGTGGTCTCTGCCTCAGTTTACCTAGCTGTAAAAATGGGTTTAATAACATGTCTGCCTCCAGAACCTACTTCAGAGGGGCGCTGGGGAGGTTAATAGCTGCCTGCAGCCCCGGAGCTGGGATGAAAGGGGCAGGAAGTGAGAGCTGCCCACACTTCAGATAATTACCGAGGCCGGAGGGGGTGTCAGGGTCTGGTTCAACCCCAGGCCAGCTCTCTCCTAGAGAGGAGGGACCTGACACACTAGAACCTTCCAGCGTGGGCTTCCCAGCAGCCCTAGGACCCCAGAAACAGACAAGGTTTGAGTTCCGGCTCTGTGTTCAGCCAAGACACCCAAGGTGTGTTCTTCCTCAGCTGGGGCCTCACCCCAGCTGTCCCCCTGTATCGGCAGACACCACGTGACCCCACTGCTTCTCCAGGCTGCCCCCGTATTAAGCTGTAGCAAGAGGCAGGTCCACAGCCAACCTCATCGGCACCTCAGACTCACGGCTAAAGGGGACAGGAAGGACTTCTCGTGGGAATAAACAGATCCTTTTCGGATGTCCTCAGGAGGCTGAAGAGACTGACTGTCAGTAAAGTGTTGTCCATACGCGCTCAGGGACCTGAGCTGAGTCCCCAGCACCGACATTACATCCAGGTGTGATTGTCTTAACCCCAGTAGTGAAGAAGTGTGGACAGTAAATACCTGGGGCTAGACCACCAGGCGGCCTTGCTAGTTGGTGAACCCCAGGCTAGTGAGAGACGGCATCCCAAAGGCAGCCCAGAAAATGAAGTGGGGAGACCTAGGAAGACACCTGAGGGAGACCTCTGACCTCCACAGGAATACTCATGTGTGTATGTACCCACACAGACCCGCATAGCCCACCTGTGAGCATGACATACCCCTACACAGACACACAGACACTCAGACACACACACAGACACACACTCACAGAGAGACACAAATATACATACACACAGACACATACACAGAGACACACAGATAGAAACAGACACAAAGATACACATACAAATACATATACACAGAGAAACACAGACACACACACAGAGAAACAAAGACACACATACACACAGACAGACATACACAGACACACATATACACACTCACATACACACAGATATACTCACATACACAGACATACATACACATAGACACAGTCATACACACACATACAGAGACATACACAGACACAGACACATACATACACATAGACACAGACATACACTCACATACACACAGACATCACACACACACACACACACACACACACACACACACAGTAAGATGGGGAAAGCATTCTTCCACCAAGTGTAACTGACCGGAGTGTGATCCGACGCCCACATGGTAGGAGAGAAACAACCTGAGTAAGTTGACCTTTAACCTCCACACATGTGCCACGGCAGGCACACACTCCCACATGATTCACATATCCTAATTACATAAACACATGCACTTCAATTTAAAAGAGCGAGAGAGACAGACAGGGGGAGAGAGAGAGAGAGAGACAGAGAGAGACAGAGACAGAGAGACAGAGACAGAGAGAGAGACAGAGAGCACAAAACATTTTCAAGGACGCTGACTAAGGCTCGGGCCGTCCCCTCCTGAGGCCCCGACCCGGGGCCGGCTGAGTGTACCCTGCCCTGTGGCTCTGCACGTCCTTGCTCACAGGGCCTCCTCACAGCACTCATAGCGTGGGCGGGACGCCTGGTCCTCTGCTCCGCTGTTCCTGTCTCCCTGGGTTGGAGACAGACAGCAGAGCCCAGCGAGACCCTGCCTCTCCCGTACCCCAGAAAGCCGCACTGTGCCCATCCCGCAGTCGGGCCCCCCTAAACTCAGTGATAAATCAAACTCTAACTGCTCTGACTGACTCCTAGAGGCTGGGAGAGCTGTCATGGAGTCCAGGACTCCTTGACCCAAAGCCTCCAAGCACCGGGGCTTTGGAGATGGAACTGAGTGACAGTCGCTGTCCCTGTGGGCCCCAGCTCAGGGCGAACAGGTGTCAAGTGTTATCCGCTCCCAGCAAGGTGGGCTGTGGCTTGGGTCGCTGCTAGATGTCTCAGAGGTGCCTCCAGCAGGCCAGGGTCTCACTGTCTGGACCCTGTCCTCAAGGCAGGCGCTGGCTTCCTCTCTCCATCTGGACCTCCGAGGACCTCAGCTCCCATCATCCACCTGTGCTGTCACACAGAACCAGCCAATCACAAGTGCGATCTCAAGCTCCCTACTCCTGCTGCCCAGGTGTCGGTGCATCCCTGGAATCCCTGCCCCGAGAGACAGGCTGAGGGTCCTGAGTGGGAGGCCAACCTAGGTTACAGAATGAGCCTGCCTCACACACACACACACACACACGCACACGCACACGCACACGCACACGCACACGCACACACAGGAGACAGGCAGGACTAAGTTAAAGCGGCTCATTTCCTGAGGCCTGTTATCCTGAAAGATGGTACCCCAGGTGGGACGGCCTCTCCAGGGCTCTGGAGTCATTAGGTGACGTCACAACAATAATATTTACCCCCACTTCCTGTGCTCTGCTTCGCTCACGATCATCACGCCCAGTCCCTGCCGCGACCCAGGATGCTGGTCTTGTGACCAACCAACCCCCTTTCCCGGTTAAGAACACTATAGCTCAGCCTCGGAGTTGGGGATGACTCCAGGCCACCAGCAATTTGGCGGCAGGCCATGGCTGAGCACGTGGCCACCGGGATCTCACGGATGGCCCCTTGAATTCTGCACAGTTCACGCTCCCCTGTGGGTCAGCAGCCCTGCGGGAAGATCCCAGCCACGCTGTGTCTACAAGGAGGGCAGGCTTGGCGGCGGGACGGGAAGGGACGGGACGCCAGGCAGCCGGGAGTTTCTCTCCCCGAACTTACTGTACGTGAGTCAGCGCCAGCCCGGGTTGTGAAATCTGGGAATCTTGTGGGCCAGGCCAGCTGGGGGATGGCCGTCTGGGAAAGGGAAGCCGGGAAGGGGTTAAGGGGTGGGAGCTAGGGGGCCCACGGCCAGCAGGCACACGGGGTACCAGCAGCAGCTCGGGCTGGCCGCCGCCTGTGGCCGGCTCTGACGTCACAGCTGCGTCAGCAGCCGGCCCAGCCCCCACTTCCCCCTCTGTGGGCAGAGCCCCAGCACTGTCCTCCCTTGGGAAGTGCGGTGAGTGCCTGCTGGGATGGGGGCAGGAAAGGAAGAAGGGCGGGGGAGATGAGCATGACTTTACATACAGGAGGCGCTTAATAAATAACAGCCGAGAAGGGTTCTCGCCAAAGTTAGCGCTAGAGTTGCGCAGACAGATAAGACCCTTCTCGGTCACTGTAGAAGAGGCGGAGGGTCCCAGAGCTGGGCTTGCCCACAATCCCCATCTTTCATAGAATCTAGTTAGGACATAAGTCTGCACTGTCCTTGGGTTGATGTCTATGTCCCCAGGCCCATGATTTCCATTCACATCTCATTAGTTTGTTAAATAGGATTAAAGCCAGTGGCATTTGTGTGCTGTAGAGGACAGGCAGGATCCCTGTCACGCTGCGGGTGGATCAGATGTGGCTCCGTGGCTCTGATTTAAGTAAATTCTGTGTTTAGAGAACACAGGAGAACAAAAATTCCACCTGTAGGCCCTGCCCTGGGCCAGGGGTGAGTGTTCTATCAGTTCATACTTTCTGCCCATCGTCACTACCGGACCTCTCGGAGGAAGAAAGCCAGGTACAGGCCATCCCAGGACAGTGGGCCACACGGCAGGCTGTCCACGCTGTTTCTAACAGCAGGTGCTGCTCTGCCGATCGCCCCCTGCACACCAAGTGTGGCTTACACAGTGCCCCGAGGGGTAGGCACTTTCACATATGAGGAAACCGGCCCAGAGCGGTTGAGTAAGCCACCTTGATTGCGTGGCAAGAGAGCTCGGAGCGGAAAGGTCCAGCAGGTGCTTGGAAAGGAAAACTCCAAGACCCATGGCGGCTTTCACTGGCGTCGTCCGCTCAAAGCCGCCTCGAGCTGTCCCGGCACAGCTGGGGGAAGAGCCACGGACGGACGCATCTCTCCCAAGAAATCGTCGCCAGAAAACAGAAGCAGAAGAATAGAGAAGCCAGGGACCAGACAAGGCTCAGGTGATCCCTGAAGTCACACAGTGCATGTGAGCGGCCTCCGGCCTCCACCCTCAGAGGCCGGGCCGAGAGGAGAGAGAAGAGAGCTGAGCTGGGCCCGCCCCAGGTCCTCCTACTTCTCTAAGGCCTAGTTCAAGCCCAGCTGAGTTGAGCAAGAGAGAAAGGGTGAGGCGGGTGAGGGCATTGAAGGATGCTTCTGGCAGGGGCGGTAGGGGGGCAGCGACCGGGGCGGGGGCAGCAAAGAGGATCATGGGAGAAGAGTATCAGCCGGGCGAGAGACTGGTAAGGCAATAGGAACCTGAGTTTGGACACAGTCTCAAGATGCCAGAACCATGAAGACTGTAGCCAAATTCCCTTCCCCCTCTCCCCACTCTTCCTGCTGAGGACTGAGGAGACCCTCCGTTTCCCTCACAAGACCCTCCATTTCCCTTTAGACTTTTTTCCTTTAATATTTCCCCTTTAGTTCTTTAAAGTGTTTTTTTTTTTCAGATTTATTTTTACTTTGTGTCTATGGATATTTTACCTGCCTGTACGTCCGTGCACTGTGTGCGTGCGTGTGTGTGCCTGCATATGCGTGTGTGCGTGTGATGGTTCAGCCGGTGAAGTGCTTCCCACACAAGTGTGAGGACCTGAGTCTGGGACTCGGAACCCGTGTAGAAGGTGGAGTATGGCAGTACTTGTGTTGGTGCATGTGGCCGTGTGATGACATAACCCCCGTGCTGAGGAAGAGCTCTGGGTATTACTGGCCAACGTGGTGAATTCTGGGCCAGAAAGTTGGTGGTGCCCGAGGAGCACCGGAGGTGGACCTCCGGCTTCCGTCCGCACACGTGCTCACGCCGACACGCATGAGTGTGCTTGTGCATGCTCATGCACAGTCACATAAGTAGAATGTGGCGTTCCTGAGGTGCTTCCTGTACTCCTGCCTCCTCCTCAGAAGTGGGAGCTCTGTGGACACAGGGTCCTCAGAACCGTGTCTGGCCCCTGACGTTCAGGAAGTGATCAGTACGTGTTTCCTCATGAGCGGACTTTTCCCCTCAGAGAAGCGTGGCCAGGACTTGGCCAGTCAGGAGCCCTTTGTGGCCATCCTTTGGGGCCTCTCATAGTAGCAGCATGCCCAGAGTGACCCAGCACGTGGGGACAGGTCTTGCCTCTGGGATCTAGGCGTCACGTGACTGTGGGGGGGGGGATCCGGGAGTTGCGCACACACCCAGGCCTCTCCTTAAGCCACAGCTCGAGGTGACACACCCTCTTTAGGTGTGAGTTCTGGTCCTCGCTGAGCATCCCCTGCCACCCTCTGCCTCCCCACCCCCACCCCAGCGGTCCACTCACAGGTTAGGGATCTTCCCCGGGGTCCCTGGGGCCAGCATGCAGCCTTGCCTTACGACAGCTGGCTCCGCCCCGCAGCGCCAGCAGCACCTCCCAGCTCCCACATGCCTGAGGGATGAGCCTCAGCCGTGTGACAGGCCCAGCTGACAGATGTGGATCTGCCTCCCACAGGGCCCCAAGGCTCTGGCTGAACCTCAGCCCATCACAGTCCACCACCATCCCCACCACCCCGGGCTCAGCCCCGGGCCCTGTGGGGCAGAGCTGTGATGAAGTCTGGGCAGAGAAGCACATTCAGGCTCCGCGGGTGACAGAGGGACAAGAGACAGGCTCCGAGATCCAAAGCCCCAGCCACGACCAGGCCAGGGTTCAAGTAGCACAGTCATCTCTACTCGACATCTGCATCGGGGAGATGAGAGGGGCTGGTGGAGAGTGGGGCCCAGGCCCTGTCTTAAGTACACTTAGCTACAACCAAGGATGGCCCCCTGGGAACAAGGCCCAGAACTGGCTGTTCTAACCTTCCAAGGGGAGCTGCCAGTTTCTGAAACATCTGCAGGTTTTGAAAGCTATCTCCACTCATGAAAGGCTTTCTGCAGGAGTGGATGTGACAAGCCCACCCAAGGGCAGGCTCTAGGCCTCAGCCAGGCCCGAGGCACGTCCCAGGTCAGAGCCAGGGCCTGCAGGTTTGAGAGATACTGGTTGGATGCTGTACCTGGTCCCTTCCACAGGGCCCCTCTCTGGGGGAAGACTCCAGCTGGGTGGGTTGGAAGGGCCTTGGGCAGGGACTGAGTTATTCTTCCCCACATGGGATGCAGATGTGCGTGTGTGTGTGTGTGTGTGTGTGTGTGTGTGTGTGTGTCCAGTCCCTGTGTCTCTGCAGCAGCACAGGAGTAAGGTGACTCCCACTGACTCAAGTGTCCCCGACCCTGTCCTGTGCTCCCAGACCAGGCTTTCCTGGTGCCACTTTGAATCTGGCCTGCCTCGCGATGACGTTTCAAACGAGAACACTGTAGTTTAGAGAAATTAAGGACCCAGGCAAGGACTTTCAGGGCCATTGGAGTGGACCTTATACCAGACCTTGCACTGGGTCACAAGCCTGCCCGACCTCGACCCTTCCTGTCCCAACGTCCACACCTCTAATCCACGTGTTCTCCGTGTTCCTGGACTCCATCCACCTCTCTGAGCCCAGCGTTCGCCCTCACCAACTCTCCTAAGGAGCTCTGTGCTGCCTTTTGCTGCGTCCCCTGCCTTGACTTTGCACAGCAGCCTCGATGGCTGGAGACAAGCTGGGCTTCCCCTCAGCCTCCCCGGAAAGTGCCAACGCTCTCCTGGATCCAAAACCTGGAATGAGGTGTGTGTGTGTGTGTGTGTGTGTGTGTGTGTGTGTGTGTAGACAGCCGAACCCGGAGCTGTTTCCCTCCTGCTCGACCCTTTGTGAGAAGTCCTGTGATTTTCATAAGCACCTAGGTTTGCTCTGGGGGACCCCCACACCCACCCTGGCCCTCAGCGCCTCCCAGCAGCGATCGCTACAAAATGGGACAAAAATACAAAGTCTGTCTGCAATGGCTACAAACGAAACTAAAAATTAAAGTCTGTCTACTCCCAGCTGTCCACAGACCTGCACAGGGTCTCCCAGGCCTGCAAGCCAGTGATAAAAAGGCTAAGCAAAGAGCAGAGAAGGTGTAGACCTCTGGGAAATCAGCCCCACTCAGCCGTCTGCAGTCCGGAGCCTGTGACCCTTGAAAGAGGTTCAAGGAGTTAAAATAAGTCACTGCCTGGAGCAGAGGCTCCTCAAGACCCTGCGGGGCTCCTGGTCTCATGATCTCCACCCCATGAATCTGGTGTGTGTGTGTGTGTGTGTGTGTGTGTGTGTGTATGTGTGTGTGTAGGCACACATATGCGCACATGTGTGCACACGTAATTTTCTGCAGTGACAACTCAACTTTTCCTAACTTCAAAACACCAAATGTCAACATACTGCTGTGTCAAAGAGGAACTCGGAGCCCTTGTCACCCTGACCTCAGCACAAGCCTCTGACGCTGCAGGCATCCGCTCGTGCACTGGCCCACCCAGCTCTCTGTCTCTTATCCGTGTACCCATCCGTCTCCCACAAACACATCTGTCTGCTGTTCACCCACCCACCCAGCCACCCATCCATCCTTCACCCACCTGCTTGCCCATCTAACCACCCAGCCATCCCTGCCAGCACTGGCCTGTGCTCTCACTCATTCCTTCATGTCTGTTGCTTCTTTGCCACGTTATTCGCCAGTTTTTCCGATTGCCCACTCATCTGTCCATCCATTGATCCACAGGTCTCAAACCTCACCATCCCATGCATTGACCACCCATTATTCACCCGCCCATCCATCAAACCATCCACCCATCCATCCATCCATTTATCCACCCATCTGTTTGTCCATCTGTCCATCCAGCCATTTGTCTATCCATCCATCCACCATCTGTCTGTTCATCCATCTATTCGTCCATCCACCCATCCATCCATCCACCATTTATCCACCACCCATCCATCCACCTGCCCGTCCATCTGTCCATCCATCCATTCATCCACCCATCATCTGTCCATCTGTCCATCCATTCATCTGTCCATCTATCTCTATCATCCATCCATCCACCCATCATTTACCCATCCATCCACCCATCTACCCATCTGACCATCTGTCCAGCTATCTGTCCATCTATCTATCCATCCATCATCCATCCACCCATCTATCCATCTACCTGTTTGTCCATCCATCCCACTGTTGTCTGTCCATCCATCCTCCATCCATCCATCCACCATCCTTCTTCCATCTATCCATCCATCCACCTGTCTGTCCATCCATCTATCTGTCCATATATCTATCCATCCATCCACCCACCCATCTGTTTGTCCATCTGTCTGTCCATCCATCTACCCACCCACCATCCACCTGTTTGTCCATCTGTCCATCCATTCATCTGTCTGTCCATCCATCTGTCCATCTATCCATTTGTCTGTCTATCTATCCTCCATCCATATATCCATCCACCATCCTTCTACCTTCCTTCTATCTATCCATCCATCCACCTGTCTGTCCATCTGTCTGTCCACCCATCTGTCCATCCACTCACTCAGTGTCCCTCTGATGTCCTCTCCCATGCTCCATCACCTGCTTGTCCCCTCGGCTCATCTCTTGCTTCATCCATCCATAAACAGCTCCACCCATCTGAGGACCAGCCATAATCACCCAGAGGACCGTGTGCCTGTCTATCATCTTTCCCCCTTCCTCATCTGAGTTCTCCACCCCACTCTGTTCCCTGTACCCGAACCAAGAGATGAGTCACCGCGCCCCGCCCTGGCAAGGGACCAGAACAAGGAGTTCGCATCAACGTGGGTATGGTAAGGTCAAAGGGCATCACAGGTTGGTGCTGGAAGATGGGGAGGGTGATCCCATGGGGGGGGGGACCCTCCATGGAGTAACTTTGAGGAATGAGTTCTGCACACTGGGACTGTGAAGTCTCCAAGCCCAATGGGCCTTGGAACCTTTTCCCTGATGCCCCAGTTCCCCAAGCAAAACAAACTGTACAGGCCAGGCCTTGTCCGCAGAGCCAAGCCACGCACTTCATGCAGTAGGTGCTCAATTAATGAGTGTCAATAAATGTGGCTCTCACTGAAAATGTCATGCTCCCTAGTGGCCCTGCCCTTTCAGTTCTGCTCCTGGGGGCTCCCGTGTGACCTCAGCCAACTCTCCAAGTCCCAGCCTCTGCTTTTGCATCTGGGAAATGGGCCTTGGGATCTCATGATACAGATTTATAAGGAAAATGTGGAGACACATAAGGGACACTCTGGAAACATATAGAAGCTGTGGCTGACCCCGGCTGGGCACAGAGGCGTCCCTGTCGTGTCCTGGGACCGAGTGCCTCAGGAGTGGGCTGACCCTGGGCACAGAGCCTCCACTAGTTGCTGGGGATCTGGAGGCCCGGTTAGTGCCTCCCTCCTTCCCTCCCTCCCTCCTTCCCTCCTTCCCTCCCTCCCTCCTTCCCTCCTTCCCTCCCTCCCTCCCTCCCGGTCCTGCCCAGCTCGGTGCAGCATGGACTGCAATTTCCCAACAATTCGCACTAATTAACTGATGCCGCCGCCCCTCCCCCCCACTCCTGGAGCTTTACTCAGCTCCCAGCGCCCCAGGGAGTCCCGAGGAGTCCGACTGGTTTGGGAGGCCGAGCCGCCACCGCCTCCCACCCACCTGATGCCTCCTCCTCGGCCGCACGGGTGCCGCTTCTAGGAGCTATGGCTCGTTGCCCACGGGGCGAAGACGGGGCAGCCGAACCCCTCAGCCCACTCCTGAGGTACGTGGTCCCAGGACACGACAGGGACGCCACCGGATGCCCTCAGCCAGGCCACCTGCCCTCCCAGGCTTGAGGACAGCGGTCCTCACAGAGCCTGGATCTCTTCTGCCCTGTGACTATGGCTGAACCTCCCACGGGACACAGCCCTTGTTCCCCTGATCAGTATTTATTAGGCACTTCCTGTGTGCCCAGCCCTGTGCCAGGTGTGAGGACACAGAGACACCCAAGAGCGAGCTCTGGGCCCAGCTTACAGCCTGGCTGGATGAGGAGTGACGTGTAAAAGACTAAGGCCATGACATGCAAACGACCTAGAGTCGCAGGCCAACAAGAATGACCCGCTGCAGTTCCACCTGTAGAACCTTCCAGAGAAATAAAGCCCCCCCCCCCAGCAACTTTGGGAAAGCCGAGCAGAAAAACACGCCCTGACTTTGGGGCTGAGGATGCCCCTGAAGCCTGATGGCACTGGTGGGCCCAGGGGCGGTCATCAGGGGCTGTGACTCACCATTGTGCACCCTGGGTCCTGTTCTAGAAATGTGTCTGCGAAGTGTGAGACCCTGGGGCAGGCAGTCAGGGAGGCCTTCCCGGAGGAGGCAGCTGTTAAATCGAAAATGAGTGACCCAAAGAAAGAAGAAAAGAACCTGTTCAGGTCCATGTAGCCTAAGTTCAAATCCTCACTACTCTGATTCGCTTGAGTGGCTTTGGGCGAAAGGCTCGACCTCGTCTGTGACACGGATCTCGCTGTAGGATGGGCCTCGTAGGGCAATTTAAGCTGCAGGATGTTCGTGGCCTGGCATACAGCAGTGACACTGTCCACAGAGGCCCTGAGGCAGGAGGATAGCACGGAGAAAGGCCATGGTCCCAGCAGAGAATCAGGCAGTGTTGGTGCCCTGGAGTCCTACGGGGTGGGGGTTGAGATTTGTGGGGCCTGAGGACTGAGTTCGGAGTGGAGACCGCAGGCGGGTGCGAAATCGGGATTTCACCCCGAAGCCGTCCCTTGAAAGGGGCACTCTAATCCTAACACTCCAGCTATATCCAGTTCCGGCTGGAGAAACTGAGACCTGAACAGAGGAGTGGACCCCAAACCTGTGGCATCATGGGACCAGAAAAGAACCGTTCATGACCCCTGACTTTCTGCATTCGCTCCTCTGGACTAGTCATGGGCTGAGCCTTCTCTCCTGCCTCTGGTGTTGGGGAACTCACCAACCTCTCTGTTGGGCCGTCCCTGGGCCCCAGAACAGGAACCTCACCAACTGGACAGCACCACCCATGGCTGGGAGAAGGCCCGACTGAGGCTCCCTGCCTCGGGTTAGGGGCTGCCATGCCTGGGCTGTCTCCCTACTCCTGCCCTCCCCAACTTGTCTCAGGCCTGTGAGGTGCCTGGCAGGACTGCAGCAGGCCCAGGGTGCCCCGCCCCGCCCATCAATTCCCATCTGGGGGGCCAAGGTCGACCTGGGGGCAGGCGGGCTGGGCCCTGTCTGGGGATAAAGGCAGGCGCCCCAGGGTGCAGCCAGCTTAATAACAGGCTCTGGGATCCAGGGGTTTGAACTCAGGCTAATAGGCTCACACACAAATTGAACAACCCACGGTTCCATCAGCGCCTCTGACAGCCAGCTCTTCCCACACTTGCCCCTCCCACCCACCCTCTGCCGGAGCCCCCTCTGTAGCCCAGCATGCAGAGCCCCCGTACAGGAACAACCTCCCCGTCCTGCCCTGGCCCTGTGCGCCTCAACCTCTCCTCTTGCTCTTCCTCCATCGGCCTGGCCGTGGCCTGCCCCAGGGCCTTTGCACTGACTGCGCCTCCTGCCCGGAACTCTCGGTCCCGTTCTGGCTACAACTGCTCCTGGGTGGGAATCTTGGCCCCACTCTGCAGTGCCTACAACCCTGCTTCATTTTCTCCATCCCTGTCACGGTCCTGTTAGGGTCAGAGTCTACGTCTGGAGAATATTTGTTTTTGTTTTTCGAGTCAGGGTTTCTCTGTGTAGCCCTGGCTGTTCTGGAACTCACTCTGTAGATCAAGGGGATCTCGAACTAATAGAGATCTGCCTGCTGCTGCCTCCTGAGTGCTGGCTTAAGGGCATGAGCCGATACCACACGGCTCTCCAGATCTTTTTAAATACATGTAGTTTAATTTTTTGAGGTGCATTTATTTTTATTTAATGCATGTCGGTGTTTTGCCTGCCTGTGTGCCTGCATACCCTGGAGTTATCATATAGGTGCTGGGAATTGAACCCAGCTCCACTGAAAGGGCAACCAATACTCTTAACCAGAGCCATCTTCCCAGCCCCTTTAATATATATATATATATATATATATATATATATATATATATATACACACATATTTTTAGTTTGCACCTAACATGTACATATTTATAAAGCACTGCGTGACACCTCAGTGCAAGTCGTCGTCGTCCCGGTGACCTCTCACCTCCACGTGCCTGGATCGCCGGCCCTGAGCACCTGCACCACCCGCCCCCCCCCCCCGCCCCTCCTTGCCAGCCTTTGGCACCCAAAGTTCTCAATTTTCCCTCCTTCTGTGGGCTGCCAGCTGGCCCCCCGCCAGCCCGTTCCCCCGCCTGCTGCCCTTCCTGGACACAGGCCCGTGGAGGATGAGGAAGGGCCCGCGGTGGCTGGCCGGGTGCCATGAGAACGCGGCCCCTGAGGCCCAAGTCTCCTCGCTGCACTGCCAGACACCTGTGTAATGAGTGCCATTATGGGGACCTGCCAGGCAGGCCCCGGCTCGCCCTAGCCACCCAGGCTGTGAGGGTGATGCAGTTGGGGTTCGGGGAGTGTTGAGGGTACAGTGGGGGGGGGCGGGGGGCCCCCAAGGCTCCGCCCTACACTTCTGGATAAGCCAGGCCTGATTTCCTGTCTTCTGCAGATCCCAAACCTCAGGCCTCACTGTCTAAGCTGGAGAAAAAGCAGGCCGGGGAAGGTAGGCTTTTATTGAGCACCTACTACGTGCCCACTTGGTCTCGAGCTGGCTCCAGTCCCCTCCCACCGTGGGACGTTCACCCGTGTTCTGTTTATCTTCCCTCTCTCTCTCTCTCCATTCGAACACGGATGAGTACCTACTGTGCGCCAGGCCTGCGCTTCCTGTGCGAACTCATTCGTCTTCAGCGTAGCCCTACAGAGGGAATGACGTAATGAATTCATATTACAGAGAAAGCCCAGGAAGGCGAACAGCCGGTGTAAAGTCACACAGCTGATGAACTGCCGAGGCAGGGACAGGTCCAGGCTCTCTGGTCCCAGAGTCCACACCCTAACCACAGCACACCGCGCCCCCAGTCAGCCCACACAGGCAGGCAGTGTGTCGTTACTGCATGCCCCGCCCCCAGCCCAATGCTGGCACATAATAGGTGCTCAAAAAACAAAACAAAACAAAACAAAACAAAAACCTGAGTAAGGGCTGGCGAGATGGCTCCGTGTGGAAAGGGACCCGCTGCTAAGCCTGACAGCCTGAGTTCGATTCCCGGGACCTAGGAGGTGATTGACCCAACCCCTGCCAGCTGCCCTCTGACCTCCACACACGTACCGTGGAATATACATGCATGTGCGCATGTGCACGCACACACAAATGAATATGAAAAACTTAAGTACCGAGTGAAGGATGGGTGAACGAAACGGTGGGCTGAGTACATTCACTAACGAAGATCAAAGGCTCAGAGAGCTGAGGGGAGTCACGGGAGTCACACAGCACCGCTGTCCCAGAACTGAGACACACCGGCCTGTCGACTCCTGCCCCTCCACCCCCTGCCCCTGCATCTCTGACCCCTCTCCAGACATGCTGTGACAAACTATGCCCAACGAAAGCAGATGGGTGCCCGCTCCAGTCCGTGTGGGGGACCCGGTCTCGAACCTGGGCCTGCAGTTGTAGGTCAGCTCCAGACTTCAGCCTGGGAGTTGAGACCCCGCCCTGCCCCTCTGTGTTCTCCCAGCTCAGGAGCAGTAGAGAACTCTTGCCTGTCCCCTTAGGGCCTCTGTATCTGCCTCTCCTCTTCGGGGGGCGGGGGGAACACCTCAGGTCTTGCTGTCTCTCAGCAGTGATCCCTGGTAGCAGCCGCCCAAGCTCCCCACAGCCCTAGCTTCCGGCTACTGCAGGCCTGCCCTCCCTGCTGGGCCATCGTCCTGGCCGCCTCTGATCTCCTAATTCTCAGTGGACTCCTGAACGGGTATCCCTGCTGGGCTTCTCTTCCCGACCTGTCTCTGGCCTCGAGGGTGCCACATCCTAGCCCTGGAAGACAGAGAAGATGAGCCCTGCTGTCTTCAGAGCACATGCTGGGCCCTGGACACTGTCACCGTCTCTCCCTCCAGCGACCAGCACCCTTGTCTGCCTCCCCCAGAGCCTTCACCCTGGCTATGCACAGCGCATCCTCCTGCTGGGAAACCCACCGCAGCACTCGCTGCCCTGCAAGTCACCTCAGGAGACTGTCCCCGCTGCCTGTCATCCTCTGCTGTGTCCATCCATGGTCCTAGCCCAGGGCCAAAGTAGTCAGCCATCCAGGTGTCCCCCTCCCCCACTGTAGCTGCCTAACCTACCCAACAACAGATAGACCCGTATACAGAAGGTGCTCAAGCAATGGGTGGATAATAAAGCAAAGAGAATCAAAGAACACCTCCAGTCCCATGTACCCCGGCCCGGCTATGTGGCTGGGAAGCAGGCAGCCCCCCCAACCACCACCACCACCACCACCCCGCCAGCAGGCACCGCTCTGCACCCCACACCTGTCTGGTTCCCAGCCTTATAAAAACCACCGCCTCCACCTTACCCTGGGCTGACCCAGGGTGCCCAGGGGGTGAGGCCTATGCTGACCCCAGCCTGGCTTTCGAGACTTGGGCCTCAGGTAATTGCTTGGGTGGGATGCTTTCGGCTGGACTGCCACCTGTCCTCAGGGATTCCTGAGATCTGGAAGCCAAGTGCCTCCACAGGGGAAACTGAGGCACAGTACATGTGACTATGTGACCAGCTGTGCAGCCTACAGAAAGCAGGCCTGAGTTGGGGGCTTTCTGGATTCAGGCTCATGCCTCAGTCCCCTCCCCCTTCCCTAACCCCCGCCTCCCGTCCCCACTGTGAAAGAATCTTTTTTGAGGTGAATCCAGTCCTGCCCCACATTCAGAGCTTATGCCTTCTCCAGGAGCCCCAGTTTCATCGTCTGTCAAACAGGAGGACATTTGCCCCTTTTCTGGAAGACTACGCTGCCCATAGCCAGCTCTGGAGGGAGGCCAGGGCCTCGCGTGCAGCCCCTTCAGCGGCCCCAGAGGGCAGCTCCGGGCACCCACAGCTTCCGCTGTGTCAGTAAGGCAAAGGCTGAGGGGTCCTGGGTGGCCCTGGCCAAGGTGGGACGGGCGGGCTTGGGGAGGTCACAAGTGGCCGGGATGGGAGCTGCAGCAGGCCAGGGTGACTCACTCTCTGGGCAGGCTGGAGGCTGGGCCACAGCCCCCACGCGCCCCTCTGGGCTCTGCCTTGCACCCAAAAATGCTGTGTCATGCTCCGTCATGTGGCTCCGGGTCATTAATACCCGAGTTCTGGGAAGCTTGGGCCATGTTCCCGGAAGGGGTCAGCCGGTTCAGTAAACAGATTGGCTGCCTCCTCGGCGCAGCCGGGAGCTCTAGAGGCTGGACGGAGGTGGAGGCTGGTGACCAAAGGGACAGAGCAGCAGCCCCTGGCCCCGCTTGAAGCTGGCACCTCCCAGGACAGCCTGGTCACGGCTTGACAGATTTGTAGGGAACCCAAGGCCTGATCAGAGAAGGCAAGGCTAGCCAGAGGCCGCACAGGGGGCCAGGGTTCAGACCTGGAATTCTGGTCTCACCAGAGTTCAGGCCCCGCACGCACTGCCTCCCCCAGTCCCCATCCCCCATTCCTAACGAACCTTCCCAGGGCAGATTGTTGGAGTCAGGAAAACTGGAGGGGAAGGCAGTTTGGGAAGGAAACAGGACTGAGAAAGCTGGGCTGGGTCCAGGGGTGTCTTACCACAGTAACAGTAGCCTGAGCACCTACTGTAAGCCTCTGTGAACTTGTGTCTTCAATGTGTGGCCGCCTTCAGGGCCCCTATCTTTTAAAGCACCTACTAAGTGCCCGGCACTGTGATTAAAAGCCCAGTAGAGGTCAGTGACACCAGAGAGGCTCCATTGTTGACCCCATTATCAGGTGACAATCTGAGAAAGCGAAACAGTTGCTCTTTCTGGGGACAGGGCAGCCTCCAGAGCTAACGGATCTGGACAGTCCAAACTTCACTTCCCTCCGCCTGCTCTGTGACCCCACACCAGTGACTCAGCTCCCCACAGCCTCAGTTTACCACCTGATAAACGGAATGGCTAAAGCATTCACATCAGGGAGACCCAGCCCAGGTGGGGGTCAGGGCTCGGACTCAGAGTTCAAATCCTGCTGTGTGGTTCCCGGCCGTGTAACCGTTGCTTGGCGTCTCTGTTCTCTGTATCCTGTTGTGCAACAGACAAGAAGGGGGATGAGCTGGTCCCCGCCCGAGCCCTCCCTGTGGGGCCAGGTCTTCTGAAGACCCGGCACTCATATCTGAACTAAGATAGACCTGCTGGGGTGGGGGTCAAAGAGGCCACAATGGCGGCTCTGGGGTACAGCCAGGGCATCCTCCTCCTAACCCAGTCACCTCACTGCATGGCGGACGCCACGCCTCCTTCTCTGCTCAAACACTTCTGGTCACCAACTGCCTGTCACCCATGCACCCTGCTCCGCAGCCTGGCTCACGTAGGCCTTGTCTTAGGCCTCAGGATCTGACATTGTGACCCGGAACCAGTACCTCTGCCTGGTCTGCATTCCACACACCCCGAGCTCCCTCTTCCAGGGAGCCCACCCAGATGCTCGCACAGAAAGCAAGTGCCTCGGCCACCTGTCAGAAGTCACCCTCCTTCCGCATTGCCATTACACACAGCTATTTCACATGTCACCTTGAGTGTGTGGGCGTGGGGCAGATGGCTCTGTGGGCTTTAGGGTGAAAGAAGAACTATTATCTCTAAAATCCTTAATGAAGCCTATAAAGTCGAAATCACCAAATCGCTATTTAATCCATTCAAACTTCTCAATTTGACACACAATGTCCCAGTGGGATTTATGAAGATGTTTGTGTCATTGGTGGGCAGTCTGCCTTGGAGAACATCGCTGGTGTATTTACAGACTCGGGGGTCTTGTCTACTTTGGAGAATGTTTGCTGCTGAGCAGACAAGACCCCCGAGTCTGTGGTAAATACAGCAGCGACAGCAGCAAGCCATTTCGGAAACAGGTTCACTAGCACTGCAGGGCTATGGAGATATGCTTTGGGTCTAGCCTGGCCTCTCTCTGCTTGTCCATCAGGCCCCACTGCCCTTTCCCAGCCTCCCCTCAACCCCCACCTGCACACCAGGCTAGGCTGGGCCCACCCTGCTAGAAGACCCCTTGTGTAGGGGGAGACTCTAACACCTCTCAGCTGAGTTCAAACCTCCCTCCCACCAACCTAGACTGGAGCCAGGCTTCCCACCCTCTGCAAAGGTCCTTCCCAGGAGAGGAGTGGGCTGCCAGAGAAGGGTCTCAGACTCTCAGTCCTCACGCCACAGCTTTTTGCGCAGCACTTAAGAATCCGTTTGAGGCTGGCAAAACGGCAGAGTGGGTGACCATGCTTGCCGCCAAGTGTGACGATCTGGATTGAGTCCCTGAACATCACACGGTGGCAAGAAATTATGGAGCCCCACAAACTGTCCTTTGTCCTCCACACACGTGCTACGGCAAGTGTGTGCACGCCACACACACACACACACACACACACACACACTCACTCACTCACTCACTCACTCACACAAGCACTAGACTTTTCAAGGGAAAATGAAGCCACAGGTTTGAGGTTGGGCTGTACCACAGCTGGCACAGCTGGAAGAGGTCGGATCCCAGACCCTTGAACCAGCTGTGGCGGCACACACCTATTGTCCCAGCACTTGGGATACAGAGGCAGGAGGATCAGGAGTTCAAGGTGACCCTCAGCTACCTAGTGAGTTTGAGGCTAGCCTGAGCTATATGAGATCCTGAGGTGAGAAAGATAGAGGAAAAATATCGCCACGTGAGATGGGACGACCCGCTGGGATTCCTAAACATCTGGAATGCAGGCCAGGTTCTGGGCACCAGGAGACTGTGGCTCCCTCCACCCACAGGGAGTCATCTGCAGTCCCCAGGACCCACAGAGCAGCAGATGTGAGGCCAGAAGCAGGATGTGAGGCCTGGGTGTCCACGCCGTAACCCTGCTGCAGAGATACTGAAATATCTCCCCACCCAGAAGTAGCCTTGGGGTCTCTTTAACCCTGAAAGTCTCTTCTTTTTCAGCTGGTGGATTTCTTCACTCTTCCTACACCCCAGGGGGGCTAGCCTCAAATCTTCAGTTGGTAAAATACTGAAGGATTTCCTGCCCCATTTTTGAAACATAGCATGCGCATGCACACACACACACCACACGCACACGCACACATACACGCGCACGCATGGAGAGAACACAGCAGACACACAAATACACACATGCACAGAGAGAAAGAGTGTCAGACACACACACAAACACAGACATACGCACAAAGTCAAAATATCCTGTTTTTTTAATTAACGAAGAATCTACTTTATCTCATGGAAAATTCTCCCAAACAGTCGGGACACACGCACAAAGAAACAGAACGGGAGGAGCCGTAGCTGGCCCGTTGCTGGGGACATTGGTCAAGGCTGGTGTCACCCCAGAGGTCAGAGGCTGTGGGAGGCAACCCCTCACCCTGGTAACCAGGGACATGATGGGTGTGGGTTCAGGAGACACCCTGGGACTCTGGAGTGGTGACTGTGGTGGGGGAGGGGGGGAGAGCTAACGGCCGGGCCAGGGACAAGGCTAGCTCTTCTAGAAACTTCTAAGCAAGAAATGGCCAGGGAGGCCACGTAGAGACACACACTGGAGTTGTGTTTGTTTGTTTTTAATTTGATTTGCTGGCCAGCATTTAGAAATCAGGAGTTTTCACACATGCCCTCAGACTTCTGGTTCCTCTTAATACATGGAAAAATCTGGGCGGTGTGCCGGCTCAGGGTGCCGCCCCCAGAGGAGTCTGTCCCCAGCTCCCGCCTCAGCCTCAACCGCCCCATGTCGCCTTGTCTCCTGGGCTTGAGGTGTTTGCGAGCTGACTCTCCCGGCGAGCCTCGCTGAGGAGGACACTGGCAGAAGCCCTAAGATCCAGATAGCTTCCCCGAGAGCCAGGCGACAGCCAGAGCCTCCCCCAGGAGCCCACCCTGTCCTCAGGAGCTGCTGACCCTGGGCCTGGGCCTCGGGTCAGGGAAGGCCCCGTCCTGTTTAGGTTTTGTGGTCTCGTGAGTAACCGAGTGGAAAAAAACAAGGTCGAAAAGATAACAATTACGACGAAATTAAATCAAATCAGGCCCGTGACTCATTTATGGAGCCGTAAAAACAGAAAACAAAAACAAGCTGGTTCTCGAAGTGAGTGAGGCTGGCGGGGCGGAGAAGACCCGGAGGGAGGGTTGCAGGGTAACCACCACTGAGGGGCTCTGCGGGGCCATGGGGAGCTAGGGACTCAGGGACCAGGGCCACCACAGCCAGGGAACCAGGCCCAGAGCAGGCTGAGGACCTCGGAACCCGCAGGACTGGCCTTGTCCTTCCAAGTACCTCCAGCAAGAAAACAGACAAGGAGTGTGGGGTGACAGGGATGGGCCCAAGCCACCAGACAACCATGATGGCACCTGTCACCACAGCCTGCCACAGGCTCCGGAAAGCCAGTGTCAAGACCAGGCCGGCTCATAAACAGCAGAAGAGCCCCAGAGGCCAGGCCTGAGACAAGGCCCCTCTGGCCAGTGAGGATCTGCTGTCCCCATTTGGCTGTAATGGGGTCCCCCCTCCCCCCCCCCCCGTGATGTGTTAGAAAGCACCAGGAGCTGGTGGCCCTGAAGCTTGGCTCCCTGTTCCCAGAAGCCTTAGCCTTGGTCCTGGAGCTGAGAGCTGCCCTCAGCCTGGATGCCCCGAGGTCGCTCTGACCCAGCACCACACTGTAGGGGCAACAGGAGCTGGGAGAGGTAGCAGCTGGGGAGGGTTTGCTTGGAAGAGGCTGGACTCAGGGAATGCAGGGTGGGGGCCGTGGAAATCTCTCCCACTCCCGCCACGAGGCCCTGGGATGAGAGCTTCCCGGGCTAGTGTGGAGCCCAGTGCCTTCCATTCTTTCCTTCATTCAATCTCTGGCTCTTACTGATGGCTTTCTTGTGCCTTGTCTTTCAAGAGGGCAGGGGACCCAATGGTAAGCAAAAGGGACAAAATGGAGGTGGCCCTAGGGACATGGGTATGCACGCAAAGCCCCCAAGCCTGAAGCAGTGGTTAGAGCTATGGAAATACACAGAACAAGAAAGGAGTGTGGGCCAGGGGACAGGGGCTAATCCTTTGGGGAAAAGGCTTCCGGGTAGACAAAATATAGTGCGTGCAAAGGTCCTGAGGTGGACTGTGCCCACATTTCTGAAGAGCGGCCATACCACCTAAGTGACAGCTGTGAGGCTAATCTATCTTCACTACCAGAAGAGGAACTCCCGGGCTCAGAGAGGGGAAGTGACTTGCCCAGAGTCACACAGCCAGGAAATGTCAGGCTATGCAGGGGTGTGTTGATGCTGACTGGGGCCCTGTACATATAACCAAGGATGCATGGTCCAGGGGTGGCTCCCAGAGAGTGTGTCACCCGCCTGGGTCACAGCCGTGGGTGGCATGATTGTGCAATCCTGAGCCCTATAGGGAACCAGGCCAGGGCAAAGGCTGGGCTACAAGAGCCTGGCCCCACCCTAAGTCCCGCACTGCCTTCTCTCTTTCTCCCAGGCCTTACAAGATCTAGAAGTCACCAAGTCACCAGGTGACCAAGAATCTGGAAAGCTCATTCAGACTGAAGTGTGAGTGACTGTTAGAACACACACACACACACACACACACACACACACATGCACATGTGTGCGCACACATGCACGCTCGCGCACACACACAATCTTCTCCATGGCACAGAAGCAACTTCACAGTCTTTGCTTCTCATCCGTCAAATAACAAGTCCACTCAGGCAGCCTCCTACAGCTGGTGTAGCTTCCTGGGCCAAGAGAGACACTGCTTCCTGTGGTCACTCCCAGAAACCCCAGCCTGCTCTCCCCTGCCCACTGCACCTACATGTCACTCCTGTGAGGTGACACTCCTGTGACGCTCCAGACTCTTGCACACCCATCCACTCTCTGGGACTCCTGTGCCCCCAGAGGAAAACTTGGCTTCACGGCGGGAGCTGGTAGCAGGGAACACAGGATAGAAAGGGTTAGAAAGGGGTATTGACTGAGACCTCAGAGAAAGGGAAGTAGTCTGGGAACACACTGAGGACGTGGGCCTCTTGCAAGGACAGACAGTGCAAAGGCCCTGAGGCACGCAGAACAGCAAGGAGGCCACTGAAGGGTTAATGGTGACTGGCGACCACCAGGGAGCAGGGATAGTGAAGGACAAGTCAGACCAGGTGGAAACTGAGGGTGGGGGCAGACATGGGACAAGTGAGATGGGCGCCATTAACGTAGAGGGAGACACGGAGGCTGGGAGCTGCCTGGACACCACCCTAAGCTCATGGCTCCTGCCGGCCACCCCGGTGGAGGGAAGGACTGGGCATCTGTAAAGCAAACAGCACAGCAGTCCTCTTCTGCAGAGCTTGGCCGGGGGACACCCAGCAGCAGAAGACATTGAGAAGGTGCAGGGGCTTGGACAGGCCCGGCAGTGCCTGCAGCACAGGGTCCCAGGTATCAAAGTTGCTGTTTCCCAGACAGCAGCACTGGTGGGTCCTGGGGCCACTGGGAAAGGGCCAGGGGCAAATCGGCAGCCCCGGGCAGAAGGAGGGAGACTGCGAGGAGGCTGCGGAGGGTCTCTCTGGCTGGCTGGCATGTGTGTGTGTGTGTGTGTGTGTGTGTGTGTGTGAATGTAGCAAACCTACAATTTGAACCTGGGTCTTGAACTTGGGTCTTAACCACTGAGCTGTGCTGTCTCAGGCTGTTGTTGAGGTGTGGAGGCTGAGGCAGGGTCCTGGACTTCAGGATCTGTCAGATTCTTTGTCGAACCCCAGAGGTTCAAACCCCAGAGGGGGACCCCACAAGTCCACCCCAACCCCCCACCCAGGTCTGTACCTGGTCCCTGTGCATCAGGACAGTCACTCAGGGAGGGAAACTGAGAAGGTGCTGAGGACCAAGGGGACCCAGAGGGATCAGAGCCCGACTCCCCACTGTCATCCAGTCCCCCTCCCCCCATAGAGGAACTGGATACCCTAGCCCCAGCCCCTAGCAGACCACAGTCCCCGCTCAGCCCCCCTCTCTGTAAATGAACACAGTGTGTCCCTCCACTCCCCTTTCCATCCCTGGCTAGCTGATGCTGTGTGACGTTAGAAAGGCGATGTCCCTTTCTGGACACAGGGAGATGTCAACCTGTGCAGCTCCATGAGGCTTGACACCGACCAAAAGCAGAGTGCCTGGGCCACCCTCTCCTGGGCTGGACACGAGGCTCCTCTCCCCCGAGGTTCATTCATGTATCCTTCTGACATTTACAGAGAGCCTACTGTGTGCCAGGCACTGTAGTAAGCTCAGGGGGCATTACGGGGAAGAGAGCCAACGAAAGACCAGGCCGCCATCAAGCAGGGGAGCCACGAAGGAGCAGGAGGGGTGGCCACCAGCCGCTGTCACAGACGGGACAGGGAGCAGAGGAGACACGAGGTACAGACGCTCTTCATGTCATCACCCTTGGAGGCCACGGTGGTTCCTAAACCTCCGCCTGTTGATGGTGGGATGTTCTCTTGACCAGGTCCCTCTCGAAGTCCTCACTGGGTGTGGGACTGCTCAGCTTTGTCACACCAAGTCTGCCACAATCTCAGGAGATGGGGCTCCTACTGTCCCCAGACAAGGACAGACAGAAACCCAGAGAGGTGAGGTGGGCAGCCAGCGGTCGCACGGTCAGGAATCAAGCGGTAGGAGAGGAGTAACGGACACCGGGTAGGTGACCTGAAGCCACTCCTGGAAGGCACCAGGCAGGGCTTGCATGGGGTCGGCTGGACGGAGGCTTGGGTCGAGAGCCAGCTGGGCCCAAAGCCTCAGTAGCCATAGGTTCTGGCCCTTGGGCCCCAGATAGGGTGACAGCCACACCCAGGCTCGGCACTGGCCACGCCGCCTGCTGGAACACAAAGTGCTCAGACCAGAGGCTCAAAATAGAATGCACCAACCCCGGGGGTGGGGGTGGGGGGGCCTGGGCTCCAGGGAGGGCGAGCTGAGTCCTGCCAGCCTGGGGCTGTGGCTGGGGGCTCTGGGGGACCGTGGGTCAGATCTGGCTCTCTCCTCCGTGCCATTGTCCTGAAATTATTCCCAGGATGTCAGTGCCAGTCCTGATGAAACCGGCTCTCCGACAGCTGTGTGGACTCAGGTCCAACCTCTGTGAGACTCCAGAGTCATCTGCCATCGGCACATCCAGTCTGTCACCCGATCGTTTAACAAAGCCTTGCCGAGCGCTTACTGTGAGCCAGGACTCGTTGGAGAACAAAGCAGAGACGCCAAACCTATAGGGGGTGTACCCGGGGGTACCCAGCCCCTGGGGCGGGTGGACCTACCACGGAACAGAACACAGAGTGCCGAGGCGGGAGACGGCTACGAAGGGGGTCGGGGAACGTTTCACCCAGAGAGGCCAAGACATGGAGGGACGCATGCTCCTGGGGGCAGTGTGCTCTGAGTGGCGGGGCAGCCAGTGCAAAGGCCCTGCGCAGCACAAGCTTGACCAGTTCCAAGGACAGGGCCTGTATGTCCAGAAGATGAGTGACATGAGGAGGTCTGGGGGCGGGGCAGACGGAGCCGAGGTGTGGGAGGGGCTTAGGAGCCGTGGAGACACTCGATGTATTTTTGGAGCAGCGGATGGGCGGTGTTTTGAAGGATGCCCGCATGGAGGGTAGAGGGGGGTGGGCATCAGAAGACAGAAGAGTCTAGAGCAGTGGTTCTCGACCTGTGGGTTTTGACCCATCCGGGAGTCAAGTCTGACCTTTGCAGAGGGGTCACACATCAGATATCCTGCATATCAGATATTGACATTATAATTCATTACAATAGCAAAATTACGGTTACAGAGTAACAACGACAATAATTTCATGGTGTGTTGGGGGTGGGGGTCACCATGACATGAGGAAGTGTGTTAAAGGTCGCAGCATCAGGCCGGCTCACGGCACAGCAGGGATGCCTGGGGGGCGGGGTCGGCAGAGGCCCCTCCCACCTCAGCTTCCAGGAGCTCCTTCCAACCCTGGAGTTGGAGGTGGGCAGGCTGGGGTGGGGGATGACGCACAGACCTCTGGGCTCCATCCACGTCCATACTCTTTACAAAGCAGCTACTCTGTGATTCGCCAGCACCTCCCCGGAGATGCAGGTACCACAGAGCCCCCACCCCCAACACACACACACACACACACACACACATTGCACAAGAGGAGACTGACTTGTCCCATAGCACATACACACCAAGCAGGGGAGGGGACAATGTGCCTGAGAGAACAGCAGAGGTGTGGGCAGACAACATGCAGAACTGGCTCAGGGAGAAGCATACAGTCCCTCATTCCCATGTGTTTGCAGGGCGGCAGGGGCTGAGCTGGGAGGTGGGTGTGCAGCTGAGAACGAAACAGCCAGATCCCCCCCCCAACCTGTGCCATTCCAGAGGGGGAGATGGAGGAGACACTGGATAAACGAGAAGATAATTTCTAGAAGGTTCTAGGTAGGAGGCAAGGAGGGCTGGCCAAAGGAGAGCCCCTGTGAACTGCGACCTGGATAGAGTTGGCAGACTAGCATGTGCAAAGGTCCTGGGGCAGCACGGTGGTGTGTTCAGGGGTGACGCGAGTGTGGTTGTGAGGAGAGGGTGAGATCAAGAGCCTGAGGGCAGAGCCAGGACACAGAGCCTTGAAGCCTCTGTAGTCTGTCTGCTCAGAGAGCCGGAGCCCCGGAGGGCTCTGTGGAAACCTTCTGTCCTAGAAGAGCAAGAGGAGAGGCAGGAGGACCTGCCGCAGGCTGTGGTGCCAAGCCAGCGTGGGCCGTGAGACTGTGGGGGAAAGGAAACACAGGTGCGAGGCCCCAGGTGGCGCCAGCACTGGCTCTGCAGGCTGGGGGAAGTCCCTCGGTGTGGGACACACAGAGAGCTCTCTCAGGGCATAAGGCCTCCCTGGGGATAGGGAGTCACACGGTCCCCACTGCCCTGCCACAAGCACAAGTCAATCAAGATCCCGGGACAGGTGGCCTGGCTGCTGTGACGAGGTGTGTCCGTGAACTGAGTTACACACTGTCCCTCCGACTGCCCAGCTCGTGCTCGGAAACCCACCAGGACTTTGTCCATGGTCTCGCGGCTCCCAGGGCCAGGATGGATGAACAGAGCCCTGTGTCTTCACGCTGGTTCCTCCTGACCTCTGCCACGGTGTCTCCTGCCCTGCCACCTGTCACCTAGCTCTGTCTGCTTCTCACCCCACCCACCCCTGAAGCCTTGACTGTCCCTCACCCCTCGCAGGGCAGCACCATCTATGTCCCCTCCCGCTCTGGCCACCTGCTACCTCTGGAGGTCACGAGCAGGCTCAGTGGCCACACGGGTTTCCGACTCGGTCACCCCGACATCGGAGCGTCGAAGCCACCACCCTGGGCTTCAGCTGACCCCGGCTGGGCCTGCTAGCCGATGACAGTGTCGGCAGTAAGGTGGTGACGCAGAGAAGGCCCCTCTGCCACTCTGTCCCCAGGCACCTCTGCGAAGGTCTAAGATGAGGAACTAGGGTCTTCACCCGCTTCCGCCAGTCGGGGCCCCTCACTCACAGCCCAAGCCATCGGCCCAAGTGGCCGCCACTGCCCACTGCACAGCCCACCGTCCCTGGCTCCTTAGCTTCTAGAGTGGCCTCTGTCTCTCTCCTCCATACTGACACAGAAACAGCTAGAAATGGAACAGATAGGGAAACCGAGGCTGAGAGGGAGAGCACGCCCTAGAATGTCCGCAGAGAGCATCAAGTCTTCCCTCTGTCATCCCTGAAGCCTGAGACAGTGTTCACCAAGGCGCTAGTTAGCCTTCAGGGCACACAGCACAGTCATAATCTCGGGCAGATTGCTCCATGCCCGGGGCCTCAGTTTCCCCATCTGAGAAAAGGGCCTCCCTCGTAAGGTAGGGTTTGTGGGGAGGTTTGATGAAAGTGCTGTGTGGTTAAGGCTCGCTCGGGGCCTGTTTCAAGGGGACAGACTGTGACAGGAAAGACCCCCCAGTCTCTTGCTCAAGGCTGACAGAGGAGTAACCGGAAGGGGTGGGGGCCGAGGCCAGGCCTGTGACTGGTAACTCCGGGCATTGACTGCACCCAGCCCCTGGGGCCGCTGCCTGTTCCATGAAGGGAATGCCACAGCTTGCACAACACAGGAAGTGGGGCCTGGACCCCATGTCCACCCGGCTGCAGACAGGACAGTCAAGGGAGGCCCCCGCCAGGCTTCCTGTGTGCCGAGAACATTGGACAGAAAGCAGAAGTAAGGCACGGAGTCACAGGGCGATCCCGGCACCACCGTCCCCTCCCTGGCCTACTGTGCTGCTTGCCTGGCCTGACTCGGGGGTCCCAGGTTCAAATCCTAGCTCCACTACTTCTGAATCCTGTGGCACAGAACCCCCTGTTCAGTGGCTGGGAGGAGATACAGCCTGCCCCAAGTTTCCCTTTTCCTGTGGGACATTGTGGCCACCGTCTTCATTTCAAAGTCCTAGATAATTGCCTGTTATACTTAAAAGATAGATGTTCAGGTACCTCAGGAGAGGGTAGATTGAGGCCCTACTGGATAAACAGACATGGAGAGGAGACAGTCGGGACTCCATCCTCACTCCCAGGCCCACATCAGGCATTACTAATCAATAAGGATTCAATTTCCCAGGAGTTGCAACGCAGCCTCAGAGACTTGCAGAAAGCCACACTTCCACCGCTACCAACAGGAAGAGCACGGCGGCTCAGTAACCGCGCATCTGCTCACTCTGATGCTGACAAAAGGATGACGGAGGAGACGCTGGGCCTCGTACTGGCAGGCTGACTGAGGTCCTTCCTGTCATCCCATCTGCCCGTGATCGGGCTTCTTGGAAGCAGCCCAGAGGCAGGCACGGGTACAGGCTAGACCACAGGAGGGCTGAGGCAGGGAGACAGTGGCTGCTTGGTCTGCTCCAGGGCAGGGGGTCCAGGGCTGACGCTAGACAGCTTGCTGGCTTCTTCTTGGCAGTGCCAGGGAAAGTCCAATGACCCACAGCCTGTGACTGGTTTTGTGAAAGGAAGACAGAGCCTGGATTCTCGCCAGCCTTGGCCACGTGCCCTGTGCTCCTGGCTTTCTCCCGAGTCCAAGTCAACGTCATCGCCGGCCTGGACACTGTGGTCATTTTAGTCTGTCTGCTCTCCCTTGTCCCCTACGCTCTGCCAGGAGGACATGGGTACAACCTCCTATAACTGCTTCCCCTGGTGCTCCCCAAGTCTCCTGAGGGTCCCTTACGTGTCCACAGCTCTCTTCTCTGTCCCCTTGCTCGTCCCCCTGAGGGACATGCTGTTTCCTTCTGTTTTGCCTGGCCCCGCTACCCGCCAGCGAGCCCCTGGCTCCATGTCTGGATGGACCTGTGTCAGAAGTTAGCACCGTGTGTTGTGAGTCCACCTCGAGGGGCGGGTAACTCCACTCAGGTGGTCGTGTGGACCGACCAGACTCAGAACCGTGACTCCCAAGCCTCTTGGATACGGACTCAGGCTATGCCACCTCGGGGCGGTGCCCGGTGCCTTCCGGGAGAGGGAGAAGCTGGGAGAGTTGATGCAGACACAACACGAAGCTTCTGTTTGTTTTGGTTTTGTCTTTTTTATAATTACAATTTCACTTATTTGTCAGAAGGCCTTGTTCATGCCACGAACCCAGAGGTGTGTGGGGGAGGGGTGGGGTGACCCTACAGCTCGAGCCCAGAGGACAGCTTGGAGAGTTGGTTTTCTCCTTCCACCATGTGGGTCCCAGGGATCGAACTTGGGTCCTGAGACTCGGCAGCGGGCACCTTTCATCCACTGAGCCTTCTTGCAGAACTTTGGTTTAGTTGTTTACAATAGATCTCAGCCTGGGCTGGCCTCAAACTCATGATCCTCCTGCCTCAGCCTTTCCAGGGTTGGGAGTATAGGCCTGTTCCACTATACCTGGCCAAGCACAATTTATTTTATTTATTTTATTTTGAGAC
Organism: Apodemus agrarius; assembly: GCA_964023405.1. NCBI lineage: Eukaryota > Metazoa > Chordata > Mammalia > Rodentia > Muridae > Apodemus > Apodemus agrarius. Next base: position 11,759,981 of record OZ030008.1, read on the forward strand.
AGAATCTCACATAGCCCAGGCTGTCTGAGACCAGAGAGAATTGTGTCAGACCAATTCAGATTTGACCAGAGCCAGGCGTGATTGCACACGCATGCATACATACATACATACATACATACATGTTGGCTGCACCAACCTTGCCAGAAGGAGAAACTGAGTCTGGAATCTTCCCAGGGCACCACCCATTTCCTCCCACCCAGAGAAAGGGGAAGGAGGCAGGGGTCAGCTGGGAAGAGCCTGGCTGGGAAGCATCAGGGTGGGGCTGGAGGGAGGCCCTGCTTCTGTTTAACCACAGCCCTGGGACTGTCCCAAAAGGGAAGCAAAAGCTGCCTGTCCCCACGTCCTGTACCCCAGGGAGGAGCCTGGGGTACCTGGGGTGCACAGCAGGGGTCTCGGGAGGCTGCAGCCACATGACTGTCCAGCTGTCCTTCCCATCTCCACCCAGAGAGAGTGCCTGCGTCTCCACCGCAGGACCTTGGCCACACTGAGAACCCCTGTTCCATCTTTCCAGCCTGCCTAACCTCTGTCTACTTTCCTGTTCTCAGTTCAGCTCCTTCCTCACCCCCCACCCATCCCCCAATCCTTCTCCCCTTCACCGTGCACTGCTGTCCCGAGCTCACACCTCTGAAGGAGGAATCACCAGTTGGTCAGACTGTGTGTGTCGTGGATGCTGGCTGAGTGGATGGACGGACAGACGGACGGGTGGGCACATGGATGGATGGACGGATGGACGGACGGACGGATGGATGAGGAGGAATAGGATGCACGTCACCCCACCCCTCCTCCACAGCCCACTCTGGCCTGCATCTCTGCCCCGCCACCTTGGAAGGTGCCGTCTTGGTAGGTGCCCTGCTTCTGCAAGGCCACCTCTGCGGCTCATCGCTGGCTCCCAGCATGCCTCCTTCCTCACCGCTCAGCCCTTCCGGCCTGGATTGGGGACAGCTCAAGCTCCAGTCAGGGGCATCTGGAAGGTTCCAGGGCCTGTTGCTTTTTCGCAGATTCAGAACTCCTTTCCCCTCTACCTGGGTTACTCTACCACCCTCAGACAGTGCCCTGGTCCCCTGATCCACGCACTGTGTTCTGGACTAAAATGGCACCCCAGACCCCGCAAGAGCTCTCCCAGGGTGGGCTGGGCCAGGTAGGATGGAACACTTAGACCCTTGGGTTCTGTGGGAACTGTGTTCCAGCCCAGGAACTCCAGGCCTGCCCGAGGGGTGAGTAGAGCCTGCCGAAGAGACATCTTTGTTGCTTTGGATTTTTCTTTTCTCCCCCCGCCCCCCCCCAGACAGGGTTTCTCTGTGTAGTCCTGGCTGTCCTAGAACTCACTCTGTAGACCAGGCTGGCCTCGAACTCAGAAATCCGCCTGCCTCTGCCTCCCAAGTGCTGGGATTACAGGCGTGAGCCACCACTGCCCGGCACTTTGGCTTTTTCATTATTGCTATTGTTTCTGTTTTTGTTTTGTTGGTGGTGTTTTGTTTGGGTTGGGTTGGGTTGGGGTTTTGTTTTGTTTTGTTTTGTTTTGTTTTGTTTTGTTTGAGACATGGTTTCTCTGTGTAGCCCTGGCTGTCCTGGAATTCACTTTGTAGACCAGGCTGGCCTCGAACTCAGAAATCTGCCTGCCTCTGCCTCCCAAGTGCTGGGATTACAGGCGTGCGCCACCACTGCCCGGCTTGTTTTTGTTTTTGAGACAGTATCTCACTCTGTAGCACAGACTAGCCTCAAATTCATGGCAATGCTCCTGTCTCATCCCCCCTGGACTAGAATTATGTGCGTATACCACCAGGCTTGGCTCTGTCAAGCCCTTTGAGTCCCTGATAGATGATTTCCGCTGTCTGGCTCAGCGTCCGTGCTGGGTGGAGCCATGTTGCGTGTGGTCCAGGTGACAGTGACAAGAAAGGTGTCCTCGGACGTCAGCACAGGGACCAGTTTGTCCCCACATGGTTCCACAATCCGAGGACATAGAGGATGACAGGGACAGTGGGAAGCATCAGTATGAGAAGGGAGGGTGACAGGCGTGTTTTCGGGAGACCTCGGAGCACACGCTTGCGAGGATCGTGGAAGGATCCAGAACACATTTTCTGGGCAGAGCCACAGCAGAGGCAGAGACCAAGAGGTGTCAAGGAAACAAGTCTGAGGGTGGGGGAGGCAGGGCTGGGCGCCAGTCCTCGGCCAGCTTCCCGAAGTTAAGGTAGGGCCATGGCGGTACCGGAGCAGAGCAGAGGGTGAACCCACCAGGAAGTCCCCTGGGGCTGAGAGGGTGAGCGGGATATGGTGAGGGAGGAGGCAGGGAGGCCGGCTGAGGCCAAGCCTAGGACAGATGCACCTTGAAGGCCAACCAGGTGAGGCAGCAGTGGGGGAGCCATGGGGATTTCCAGAACCCCAGAAAGGCAGAGCCAGAGGGATTTGTGGGCACCGCGGGTGTGGGGTTGGGGAGAGGAGAGGGTGGCTGAGTGGCTCCAGGGTGAGGACATGGAATTTGTGGGTGGAGTGCTCTCTTCTGAGGCAACGAAAGCAAAAGGACTGTCCCTGCTTGGGTTGAGGGTCTGCCTCAGACCCAATAGACAAGTGGACACACCCTACAAGGTCCTAGAAGACCACACGGGCCTGAGCACACCGGGCCAGTCAGCAGGAGAGAACCTGTTTGGGATGCTTGAGGGCAGTGGGGTAGAGAGAGGAGACCCCAGCATCCTGGAGGAGGTTGCCTGGCAACCCAGTGAGGAGGAACCAGGGAGATGGGCAAGCCCAGGTCACCAGGACATGGCGGGAGGGGGAGGGGTGTGTTCCTGAGATGCCTATGAAACACCATCTTGATCAATAAAAGATGAGCCCCTGCCTGGTCACAGTGTCATGACGTGGAAGATGCATGCGGCACCTCAGCTGCCACCGGGACCCAGAAGGAAAGGAGACGTGACAAGGTTTCAACCCGAGGCTCCAGGAACCATGACGCGCCAGGTGTCTCACTGTAAGATCTAACTGTCTTTGCTCTCCTGTCACGAAGGTGCGACAAGGAGACAAAGGGGAGAAGCCTGAGGCGTGGAAAATGGAGAGAGAGAGGGTCAGGAAGCATCAACGGAGGACCAGAGCTCCCGGCGCGGGGCTTGCGTCAGCAGCCAGCCCTGAAAGCCCACACTGCTGTCCCTGCTCTTGTTCCCGAGTGCCCATGCAGTGACAGGCAAACCCGCAGGCCTCAGCGGCCCGGGGCAGGCCTGTCTACTCCCCAGCTCCCACGCCCAGCTCCACGTTCAATGAAATACAGGCTTTTCGGGCCAGGAGACCCCTCAGATCCAACTTGCCCATCCAGGTGAGCTCTGACCGTCTCCACAAGACCTCTGTGCTCCCCTGAGTCCTCTCCTCTGTGTGTGCCTGCCTCTGTGGACAGCTCACCTTCTGAAGACCCCCTTTCCCAAAGTGTCTTGTTCCCATGGGGCAAGTGCTGAGGCCTCCACACTCCTACCGTCCATCCAGTCCCACTTCCCGACTCTTCGTGGACAGGGGGAGACTGAGCTTGACCTGGTGTAGGGGCCCCAGTACTCATGACACATGGAAACTCCAGGCCTAGCCGAGGCTGGCTTTGTCCCCTACTTGGGACAAAGCTTGCCAGTTGGGAGTAGAGCATTGTGGAGGCCCAACTGCAGTGTGGAGGCTAAAGCCTCCTCGGAGCCTTCCAGCCTGCCTGTGGCCCCAACTCACAGGGGCCACACCCAGGCTGCCACCACCGCCTCAGAGGCTCATTGTTCCTGCCTGGCCCAGCTCCAGGCTCTGGCCCCACCCAGGCTCCCACTTCCCTCTGGGATCCCCAGAACCCTAACCCTGGGCCTCCCGGGGGCCTAGTGAGGCACTGGCCGAGGCCGCCCCACGGAGGCCCATAGACAGCTTCCTCTCTCCGGGCCTCTGTTTCCCCACAAGCAACCTGGGGTGGCAAAACCTGAGGGGAGGGCGCACAGAGGCTCCTTCATGTTGGCTGGGTGGCTGAGCGCCAGACAGGGTGGGAACTTGGGCTCGAGCTGTGTCCTGCCCACGTCCTCTGCCCTTCCTGGACTTGAAGGGCCAAGCCAGGAGCAGCCCTTGCACAGACTGGTAGAAACCAAAGCAGGCCTCCCTTCCACAGGCCAAGGGCCGCTGTCGCAGTGGGCAGGCCGCGGGAGTCTCTGGGCCTGGCAGGGGAAGGTGGCAGCTTTGCTCCCCCTCGGAGGGAAGGGAAGGGAGGGGCGGGGCCAAGTTTCCTTTTCTTTCCTTTTCTATTTTTCTTTTTTTTCTTTTTAGTACAAAGGGCTTGAATGAAAACCAGCTGTAGACAGACATACTATTGTGAAGGGCCCGAGACTCCCAAGCAGGCGGAAGAGCATCCTGGGTGTCAGGCTGGGTAAACAGAGGCTTAGGCTTGGCCAGCGGCGCAGGCTGGAGGCTGCTGGGGGTCTTCCATGCTTCCTGCAGGGGCCTGGCCTGGGCGACTGCAGCGAGCCCGGAGTGTTTCCTGTGTCCAGGTCCGGGCAGGCCACTGTGCCTCACCTCTGAGAGTCTCCATTCCCATCTTGAAAATGTGCACAGGGCATTCCTGGCACAGAGGGATCCATTGTTAAGGCCTCCGGGACGCTGACCCTAGTCCCGCCACTTGCTACTGTGTGACTTAGAGTAAGCTACTCGACCTCTCTGTGCCTATATCTCCCCTGTGTCAAACGGGAGGCACCCTTGCCCTCCAGGGATATAAACTGGGGAGACTCCTCTCCCGCCCACCCCACCCTCTCAGGCTTCCTGCCCTCGTCCCTACCCTTCCCTGCACACACAGTCAGCCCAGCAGTTGCAGCACAGACTTTAGCAAGCACCTACTATGTGCAGGGCTGGATGCAGCTGAGACTCTGGGTAGAGGAGGAGTGCCCTCGGGACCTGTGTGCTGGACACTGGGGTCTGCAGGCTCTGCGGCTGCATGCTGTGTGCTGCCCGCCTCCTACTGCCTTAAAGGGGGAGGGGGTAGAAAGGCTTCCTTCTCCCATGTCTGCGATCAGAGGCACACACACAGTGTGACCACACAGCAAGGCCAGCAGAGCTGAAATTGACACTCCTAAGTGAAGTGTGACCGCCCGCACAGTGCTCCATAGCTCAGACCTTTGTCCCCACGGGGCCTTCTGCCTCTGCCCACCTCTTGATATCCTGCCCGGACAACTCTTGCCGAGCCCTTCCCAACATCCACCATGACCCAAGGCCTCAAGGCTCCCTGAGGAGAGGAGAGGAGGGCGACTCACTGATGCAAAGGAAAAGGGGGAATACACATCCCAGGCCTCACGCCCCCCTCACAACTCAGAGCGGCCCAAAGTGAGGTGTGGGAGAGGCCCTGGGTGGTCCTAGACACTGCCTGCCTGCACCCCGGCCAAGGAAACAGCATCTCTGGGCCTCAGTTTACTATTTGTGAGATACGACTGCAGGCTCGAGCCCCCAGAGGCTGTACAGAGACAGGGTCCCCAATGGCTGTACCTTTGCTTCTGTCCTTTGCATTGTCACAGGGTCACACCGCAAAGCCCCCTCCTGATTGAAATCACCAGGCCATGCCTCAGTCTAGCCTGATCGCTCACTTAATTATAATCCTTAGGGAAAGGAAACCACCCCCAGGAGCCACCAGGGTAACCTGACGCCCCTCAGTGCCGGGGCCTGAGGCCCTCCAGGCCTGCCCCAACACTCTAGCTGTCCAACCTGACTGGGCCTGGCACCGGCTCAATGCGCACATTGTCTGGGTGGCCCCCTCCCCCGGTTCATCCTTCCTCCAGCTGGGGATCCAGCCCGACCAGGGAGGCAGTTGAAGGGAAATCAGAAACCCTGCAGGGCAGCTGCATGAGGGGCCAGGCCGCCTCCCCTGGACCTCGCTGTGCCGCACCGAGCTTCACCCTGAGAGAGCCTCGTACGGTGTGCATTTTCCAGACAGGAAGAGAGAGGCCCGGTGTGTGAAATCCCAGCTCAGGTTCACACAGTGGTGTGGAAGCTGGGGACAGGGTGTGTGGGAGCCCTCCCCGGGAGAGAATCAAGCGACCCCAGCTGCTCCCGGAGACAAAGATGGCGCAAACTTGAGGCCGAGCGTCTTGGTCAAGGCTCATGTGCTACAAATTCAAAGTCAGCCATGCACCTGCCTCACACAAAACACCTGGTCTCCTCTGAAGTAGGCTTTCCCCAGCCATGGCTGCTTAGCCTCCTTCCTGTCAAGAACAGGAAGTGCTTTATAGATAGTGACAGGTGAGCCACGTGGACTCGAAAACCAAAGCTTGAAAGCGGCACATGCTCTGAGGAGGATCTAAGACAGCCAGGCCACCCCGGCTGAAGGGACAGAGCTGGAGCAGGAGCAGGAGCAGGAGGCCAACGAGGGACCCGGTGTCTGGATGGAGTGTGTGTTGAATGAGGACCCAAGGTCAGCCGCAGCACTTGGGAAAGCCAGGCAGGGTGGTGCCAAAACCCATTCCCTGGGACATCAGAGGCAGGCCAGTCCCGGGCGGGGGTGGGGTGGGGGTGGGGGGATGGGGGGTGGGGATGGGTCGCCAGCCAGCCAGCCTAGTCTAGAGCAAACTTCTGGACCTGGCTAGAGACCTGGTCTCGCAAAACAAGGTAGATGGTACCCGAGGAACAACTCCCAAGACTGTGCGCTCTCTCTCTCTCTCTCTCTCTCTCTCTCTCTCTCTCTCTCTCTCTCTCTCTCCTCCCCCTTCCCTTCTCTGTCTCTCTCTCCTATCTCTGTCTCTCCTGTCTCTGTTTCTCTGTCTCTATCTCTCTCCCCTCTCTCTTTCTCCTCTGTCTCTGTCACTCTCCCTATCTTTCTCTGCCTCTCTCTCCTCTCTCTCCCCTCCCTTTCTCTCTCTGTCTCTCCTGTCTCTCTGCTGTCTGTGTCTCTTTCCTCTGTCTCTCTCTGTCTCTGTGTCTGTCTGTCTGTCTGTCTGTCTCTCTCTCTCTCTCTCTCTCTCTCTCACACACACACACACACACACACACACACACACACACAAGTTTTAACGTTTTAAAATGCCATAGTTAGGCGACAGGACTGTTGTCTCCTTAGTCATGGCGTGACTAGGTGAGAGGTGGCCTCCAGTGGGTTCCTATTCTTTCCCCCAGACTTTCATCTTCCTCTCCATCTGTGGAGAGGCTGCCAGCCACCTGCCTCCCGCAGTGCTGGGTGAAAGGGGGTGCCAGCTGGAGAGGAACATGAACTTCTTCAAGTCTCAGCTCCTGCCCAGCGGCCTTTCTATGACTCTTTCTGGGCCACCCATGTGACACTCACCAGTTCTCCACCCCTCCCCATGTCTTCTCTGACCCACTCCACTCCACAGCCACCCCATGCCAGTCCCGGTCCCACTCTGGCCTTCGTGCCCCTGTTCACAGCTTGGAAAGTCACTGACTGACCCCTGGAGCCACTCAGGCAAGTGTCGCCTCTGTCTCCGGCTGGCTGCTGTCCATCAGAAAGAAATATACAGTAAATGGCAGTTTTGACAAGCCAGGTCACAGAGACCTGGGAACTCACCACACCCTCCAATGTCCTGTTCTGTGATTGAGACTGTCCCCAGGATAGAGCAAACTCAGCCAGGAGTGGGCACCCTAAGGCTCCACATCTAGTTCCCCACTTTTCTCAGCTCTTCACTCTCCTAGGACACACACACACACACAGACACACACACACACATGTACACACACACACACTCACATACATGCATACATATACATCCACACACACTCACATTCATGCATACTCACGCACACAGGCATATTCACACACTCACATATATGCACATACACACATGCACACACATACATGCACACACGCACACATATACACACACACACACACACACACACACACACATAAACTGTCCCCTGCCTCGACATCTCCCTGGACAACCTGAAGCAATGCACCGGGAAGGAAACATGGCTTGCTTGGGACCTGGCACTAGAGTCAGTTGGGGAAGAGGAGTAGAGACCCCTCCTGCTAAATTCCCTCTTCCCTTCAAGCCTGTTTCCCTGACTGACCCCACCATGCAGGGAACATTTGGGGAGCTTATTTTTGTGTCTCCACACAGGCTGCACCTGTCACTCAAGCCTCCGTGGGGTCCTTGCGTGCTGACTCCGCCTTTTTCATGACACCTTTCATTCCCTCAAGCCCCCCTCCCTGGTTCCAGCAGCTAAGAGGGGCCTCTCCACATCTCCCATTGGAATAAAAACCCGACCACGACGTCCGTGGGGACAAAGCACTGCTTCACGAGTCAGAATCTTTGGTCTAAGCCCCCCAGTGTGTCTTGCATTCAAGATCTCACTCAAAAATATCCATGCAGGGGGGGCTGGAGAGGTGGAAGGGTGCTGGCTGCTCTTCCGAAGGACCCAGGTTCAATTCTCGGCAACCCACAATGGCTCACAACTGTAACCCCAAGATCTGACACCGACACACAGATACACATGTAGGCAAAACACCAATGCACATAAAATGAAACATACACACACACACACACACACACACACACACACACACACATCGTGTTCACGGCAGCCATAGCCACAGCAGTCTAAGAAAATAACTACGGGGCTCACCAGGGTGAATACAGGGGCAAGATGTGGTTGCCTATAAGATAGAACATTACTTGCTCAGGGAAAAAGACAGCTCCCAGCTACAGTGTGGAAGAGTCACAAGGACATCCTGCATACTGAAGGGGAGAAAAGGCCACATGTCGTACGGCACCATCTATGACCAATACGTGGAGTGAAAACTCCAGAAAGATCGACTGACCGGGGCTTCCCGACTGGAGCAAGAGCCCAGAGCCGGACCGGGGAAGTGAAATGTTTGTAACTGGAGATCTGGACATGCTCAGCTTGTGACAGGACGAAATGGTTACTTGAAATGATTATTTGTATGTTACTTAAGAGATCCTTAAAATAGTTACATTTTTACTTTTTCCAGATAGGGTCTCTGGTAACTTAGACTGGCTTTGAACTTGCGACACTGTGACACTGCGACAGTGCAGCTCATAGCCTTCAACCCTCAATCCTTCCCCCCCATGCACCCAGCACCGCCCAAGTGCTGATTACAGGCTTCTCCTGCCATGCCTGGCTTAAAACCGTTACTTGTGTAATAAGTGGCTTTTATCTCAATTGAAAACAAATCTCTAATCTTTTAAAGCAAGGAGATGGGGGCAGAGAAAACAAAAAGCTGGATGCATCCTGGTTTGTTCCTTTGTTTGTTTGTTTTAAAGACAAATTATAGAGGAAAGACAGCTTACAAACAGACTTTAAAACAAACATTGTGGTGACCAGCAATGGCCCTTCTTCAAGGCTGCATAATATTCCCCGTGCAACTGACAAGCAGAGCCCCAACCCTTCCTCCCAGCTGACGGATGGACGGGGACTGTCACTCAGGCCCCACACCATTGCCCAACCCTATCTTTTCCTTTCTTTTTCCCATGAGAAAATGGAAGCTTACAGAGTTCTGAATGCCAGAACTCGAACCCAGGCCCAACCTCACTGCCTGCTAAGGCCACAGCACACAATGGCAGAGGCCTGATTTCCTCACAGAGACAGTGGAGAACAGAGGTGAGTCAGACAGGCATTCCCAGATGCCTAAGATGCACACAGATGTCCTGGCTGGGGGAGAGACACGGGTGGGGCGGGCGGGGGGGATGGGGGGATGGGGGGCATTGGATGGGGGTTTAAACCAGGCTATCTGTTGGGAAAAGCAAAGACAAAAGGAATGAGGGAGAAGTCTTCGCCCATCTGGGAACAGTGTTCCAACCAGAGGAACAGAACACTGGAGGCAGGGGCTGCAGGGGCTGCAGGGGCTGAGGCTGGGGGTGGGGTACGGTTGCTGGGGTGCAGGATGTTATAACGGGGAGCTGGAAGTGTCTGTGGGTAAGGTGAGGCAGGAGACAGGACGGGCCACCAAGAGCTATGCCGTGGCTTATTCTGGAAACCATGTGGCACCTTGGGAAGGTTTGGAGGGAGGTAGGACAGAATACAGCAGGGCTCCCTATACTGGGGGAGAGGGGGTAGGAGGGGGGAGGGCTGGGGGAGGGGGCAGGAGAGGGGCAGTGCTGGGGGAAGGGAAGGAGGAGGTCAGTGCTGGGGAGGGGGCAGGAGGGGGCAGGGCTGGGGAAGGGGGCAGGAGGGGGGCAGTGCTGGGGGAGGGAGGGAGCAGGAGAGGGCAGTGCTGGGGGAGGGAGGGGGCAGGAGGGGGCAATACTGGGGGAGGGGAAGGAGGGGGTCAGTGCTGGGGAGGGGGCAGGAGGGGGTCAGTGCTGGAAGCAGGCTGCCATTCAGGACTGCTAAGGTGGTAAATGGGAAGAGGATGGCCCACCTGCCCACCACCCTGAACTTGAGATGAGCTGGGCCTCCGCTCCTGAGGAAGGCAGTCAGAGAAAGTGCCCCAGAGGAAATGGACTCTGCTGACTCATAGGCCCAGGCCGGCCACTTCCCCCAGTCAGAAGCCTTGCTGGGATTAGGGAGTGAGAGAGAGCAGTAACCACCATGCAAAAGACAGAAAGGGGCAGGCTCAAAATGGGGGAGGGGTGGACCACTGACCTAAAGTGGAGATCAGGGAGGGCCTCCTGGAGGCGGTGGCATTTGGGCCTGAATAGGAAGAATTCATGTGGACGTTTAACTTGGCTACAGGGACAGGGAAGAGTGCCTCTGCCTGCCGAGGGACAGAATGTGCTACGAGCCTGTGACCAGAGGCAACCAAAGAAGCCATGATTACTGGAGAGACTGTGTGCAGCTTCCAGTGATGTCTGTCTTGGCCATGCCAGGAAACACTCCCGTCAGGCCCCAAACAGGGTTCGCTGCAGCTACGGAGGCTTCTGCAGGCCCCTGCTGCGGCCCCACGAACGTCTCCAAGCTCTGCTACTCCCGTGAAATTATAAACTTATTTGGAATAGAAATCACAGGAGGCCAAAAGCTGACATGCTCTTGAGAGACAGCGAAGTCAGAACTAGAAAGCTGTGGAAGGTTCCAGAGAGCCTTGTGCTGGGCTTAGCCCCTGCACAGTCCGGTGGTCCATCCACGGAGACTGACAGGGGGTGGGGGATGGGGGGGATGGGGGGGCGGGGAGCCTGAGAGGAAGGAGAAGGGGGAGATGAGGAAGAAGAAATAGAGACAGAAAGAGAGACAGAGACAGAGAGAACCACAGAACCCCATGTGTCTACAACGCTGGGACTCAGAACACCCCACAGAGGTCCCATGCTCTCATTGCCAAGCTCACATTGAACACCTACTGTGTGCTGGGGGTAGTAGGAGTGCATGCTCCTGAGACAGACAGAGCTTTGGAGGACAGGAGTAATGGCCCAGCCCCTGGTTTGCATACATGTGCGCTGTGTGTGTGTGTGTGTGTGTGTGTGTGTGTGTGTGTGTGAGGTGTACCAGGGGTTCCAGCCCAGGAAAGGGGGGAAGAAAGCTGAGGATCAGGGCAGGGTCAAGCCTGGAGCCCAGAGTCTGTGGGCCGTCCCCAAAGAGGCTGGACGTAGGGTAAGTGACGGCCACTCTCCTGGTACTGAGTAGGTCTCTGGGGCATGGATGGCAGGGAAGGGGCAGAGCAGCTTCTAGAGGATTCTGTGACTGTGGTATGGGGGAAGGCTGGAGCCCAGGTGGAAGGGGGACCCCCTCAGAGAGCTCTCGGGGGACAGCAAGGCCCTGTGCCTACGGTCTTGTTGAGCTCTCCACACACACAGCCTCTCACTCTGAAGAAGTGCGCCCACAACCTTCCCTCAGCAGCCCCAAGATGCTTCAGCCCCACACTGAAGGGTTGAAATCAAAAGGAGACAAGTGGGGGGAGGGGAGGAATGTCTCCCACCCCACAGTCACCTTCCAGAAACTCCCAGAATGCCGGGCAGAGGGAGGCACCTCGTGAGAAAAGGGCCCATTACCTCTTTAGGAAACATGAGACCCGGTGATTCACCCCTGCAGGAGCGAGCCCCGAGACAGCTGAACAGCAAACAGGCCTCAAGTGCCAGAACCCCTGGACTTCCAGACACTTCTGTGTTTAGGAATTGTCATTTGCGTTTGGGTTGGAGACTCAAGGGATGGGGGCGGGGCGCTGCTTCTAACATTACGGAAATACAGAACTCACTGCCTCAGGTCACTGTCCTCAAACCCGCCAACCTTCCCCACCTCGGCTGCTCTGCACTGGCTCTTCCTCCTACACGATCTGTGCCTGCCCCTGAGGGCCAGCCTGGTACACACAAAGACACACCCACCCCCAGCCCCTGTTCCCATCCCCCCCATGCAGAACGGGTGAGTGAATCAAGGAGTCTCTGGGGCTACCCTGAGCTGGGCTCACTGGAGACAGCGGCACCTCCCCCCCACCCCCCGCCCCCCAGCATCTGCCACACTCTAAGGACGCGCGCATGTGTGTGTGTGTGTGTGTGTGTGTGTGTGTGTGTGTGTGTCAGACAGGTGGAGCAGGGAAGAGCAGGGAAGCCTGCTGGGAAGTAACAAGGGACAAAGTGAAGAGGCTCAAAGAAACGCCTTCAGCAGTCGCGATGCTGAGGCAGGATTGCCACGAGTTCTCAGGGCCAGCCTAAGGTACATGATGAGACCCAGTCTCAAAATAACACCAGGATTGGCAATGTGACTCCCCCCGGGGAAAGACACTAGCTGTCAAGCCAGACCACCTGGGTCTGCCCCTGAGGCCCACTCGGTGGAAGGAGGGACGGGACTCCCTCTGTCCTCTGAAGCTACTGAAGAAATAAACACGAGCTTGGTGCACACCCGTGACTCCAGTGCCTGGGGGAGGGGGGGACAAGAGTGAGGGGTCAGAAGTTCAAGGCTATACATGCTTGGCCACATAGCGACCTCAAGGACAGCCCAGGCTGCCTAAAACCCTGTCTCAAAGAAAAACAAAAACAAGAACATGCGATGGCCCTGGCTGGCTCCCCAGGCCCTACCTTGCGCTGTCCCCAACCCCCACACCACCACCACCCCACACCCCACACCCCATACCCACCCCTGTCTTCCAGCCGCCCTCCAGTTTCAAAACCCTTGCTTGACTCTAAGTTGGGTCTGCAGACGTGGACCTTGGCGGCTAGGCCCTCCCTTTGAGCAGGTGTCTGCGTCTTTGCAGGGAACCTCTTGCTAGTCAGAGCTGGCAATTAGGCAAAAATTCCAGAAAAACCGCTCCAAGCCAAAAGATAAAGCACAGCTAAGGACATCTGGTTGGAGCCCCGCAGCTTGGGGCTGGCACCTGGGAACAGTGGAGGGAAGGCTTCTTGGAGGAGGAGGAGGCCAGGCCTGGTAAGTTTGGGGGCTCTCAAGCCATGCTGGGAGACACAGCAGTTCCAGTCCAATATTAAGAAGCCCAGCAGGTCAGACCAGATTCTCCCAAGAGCCCCTGGGGGTCAGAGCACCCTACCTGCTTCCTGTCCCTCCACAAAGCATCTTCTGTCTCCTTGGGCCCTCTGTGATCGCGGCGTTGGGGTATCCCTCTAAGATCTGTGTCATTGCCAGGGTCCACCCGCCCGCTGCAGGAAGGAGCACGCAGCCGTATGGGACCAGCACGCGGGCCACTCGGCATATGGCTGACACACTGCCCAGGCCACAGGCTGCTAGGACAGCATGCCACAAGCCATATAAGACTGGGAATCAGAACCCAAGTGCTCTGGCCTCTAGAGAGGATATGATGGTGACCAATCACCCACCACTAGAGACAGGGTGTGCCACCAAGCATGAGGGCCCATGGCTACTCAGCACAGGATCGAGTCCTTGTCACCGCCCAAACCAGCTCCAGGATGAGGATTTCCGAGATGTTTTAATTCCCCCCCCCGCCCCGCCCCTGCACCTTCCTTTCTCTGCCTGTGAAATGGGCTGAGGAGACGCCATGGGTACCTAGAAAGTGGGTGGTTTAAAGCAGAGGAGAAGCACCGGAGTAATTAAAATGGCCGAAGGATGGCGCTGACAGGGCGCAGGGGTGCGTGCCCATTGTCCCGGCACTCTGGTGGAAGGGGCAGCATTGAGGGTTCCAGGCTAGCCCACTACATAGGGAGGCCTCGTGTCAAATAAATAAGTAAGATAATCAATTGCTGAGCAATTGTGGTGACATACACCTAGCATTTGGGAGGTGGAGAAAGGAAGATCAGAGTTCAAGGCTAGCCTTGGCTACATAGGGAATTTAAAAGCATTCTGGGCTACATGAGACCCTGACCCAAAAAAAAAAAAAAAAAAAAAAAAAAAGCCAAGTGTGGTGGCTTTAATCCCAGCACTCAGAAGGCAGGTGGATCTCTGAGTTTGAAGCTAGCCTGGTCTACAGAGTGAGTTCTACAGAGCTACACAGAGAAACCTTGTCTTAAGAAACCAAAACAACCAAAAGCCAAAAGGAAGGAAAGAAAGGCAGAAAGGAGGGGGCTAAGGGGGAAAGGAAACGCCACCATTTATGTCCCCATTGAGGCCCGAGGGACCCTGGATGCAGCTGCCCGTGTGAGAACGGCCAACAGAAACACGGGCAGTGGACAGGTAAGCGACCACACCCACACGTCTTCACTGTCCACTGAAAACACTCAAGGAAATCCCACCGTCGAGTAACTGTGTGCGCCCAGCTTTGGGCTGCTCCCCGCATTTTTGCTGAAAGGACCTGGGCTTCCAGCTGCACTGGCCGGCTTCGGGGCTGCAGGAGAGCTGTTGTTGGGGACTCCGAGAAACTCAGAGCCCTAGGACGGAAGGACAGGTCCAGAGGGATCTGCTGAGAAGCCCAGAAGCCAGAGTTAGGCAGAGCTTGGGAAGCTCTAAGAGACAGTGGCATGAGTCACAGAGACGGTCAGGTGGCACTGGGCGGGGCAGTGGGGCCAGAGCCTCCAATCCAGTGCCAGGCTCTAGGTTCCACTCAGCAACACAAAGAGAAGGGAAAGAAGTGTTGGGTCGTCGAATAATTTCTGAATCCACATTAAAAATTAACGTAAGTGAGAGATTGGATGGATGGATGGATGATGGATGGATGGATGGACGGACAGACGGAAGGACGGACAGAGGGACAGAGGGACAGGTAGACAAAAAGACAGGCAAATATAGATAAGCCCCTCAGGAAGAATACCAAAGAATTTACAGTTACCGCTGAGGCCCGGGTATGCTCACGACCCCTGGAGACTGTACTGGCGTTCTAGAGAACCAGGGACCACATAGCGGAGACTGCGAGCTAGGGGCGAAGTCAGTGCTGATGGCTGACTGTTGATTGCCCCGATGACTACCCCTGACACAAACTCCTGAGAGATCTCAAAGGCTCCACAAAAGGGCTGGTCAGACCCTCCAAACCATCCGGGGCGGGGCTGGAGAGATGGCCCAGTGGTTAGAAGCCCTGGCTGCTCTTGCAGAGGCCCCAGGTTAGATTCCCAGCACCCATGTGGTGGTTCGTGATCATCAGTCCCAGGGAATCCGATACCCTCTTATGCCTCAGGCAACCAGGCACGTACATAGTACACCTATACACATAAAAAATTAAATATATATGTGTGTGTATACATACACATATACGCATATATACATATATATCATCAAGATCAGTGAAAAACAAGTCTGAGAAACTATAGCACACAAGGAGCCTGAAGAGGTGAAGCTACCAAGTGTAGGTAGGACTCTGGACCAGGAAAGGGATCGTTACTTACAAACTAGGGCCCTCTGAGCCAGCAGGGGACATTGGCTTGTGTAAGCCACTAAGGTAAGAAGCCAGCCGAGAGGGAGGCTCGGCCCGAGGCAGTCCCTCGCTGAGAGAAGGCTGGCCGTGGGCCCCGGAGTGTGCGGGTGAGGCTCTCTCTGTGCCGTTTCTCTGTCTCTGCCCCAGTCAGGTGTGTCTGGGCTAGCAATACTGTTGCCCAGTGAGCAGAGCCCCGAGGCCTGTCCCCACACGGTCCCCCACTGGCCATGACGATGGCAGACGCCGTGTGGGAGGAAGCGGCAAAGGGGAAGCACGCGGTGAGACGCCCGATTCTCAGAAAGTCTGGGTCAGGAGTCAGAGGACCCGGGTTCAAGTCCCACTCTTCCTCTAGTCTAGTGATCACCTGTGGTCGCTCGCTTCCCCTCCTCAAAGTCACAGCTGAAGCAGCTGACTGTGACAGTGGCGGGCTAATGGCGTGCCCCTCCCCCAGCCAGCCCTGCTCCCCAGCTGCTCCCCCTCCCCCCAGTTAAGTCTAACACTGTCACCTCCTACTCCCAGAGGACAGCTGAGCCTGCCGTGAGCAACTCTCGAAATCCCCTTTCCAAGGGACACTTTGTGCACGCTGCTGCCATCCCCAGCTTTAGTCTTTGTGCCTAACAATTGACCCCTGAAGTGAGATTCAGAGGAAGACAACAGCCACCGCCTCCCTCCAGCCCACTCCGTTTTCCTGTCCGGGCGTGGCACCTTCCCACTGCTCCTTGAACCTCCGACTCTTTCCTGCCCCAGGACCTTTGTTTCTGCTTCTCCCTCCGCCTTCCACAGTCTTCCATCAGGACCTCATCCAACAGGCTGCCTAGCTTCTCCTTGGAGAGCATCATAACCCTGTCCCCCTCCTGGGTCTCCCCGCAGCCTGTGCAGGGCCGAACTGAGCTTCTTCCTCCCGTCCTGGAATCTCTCCCACACTGCAGGCGTACAGAAGCAGGGGTCTGCTCTAATCTCAGTCTGACCCATGGGCCGTCAGTGAAGGAGCCACAGCCTCGGCAGCAGACCCGGAGGGCACCCAGCCTGTTCTCTGTGCAGTCCCTGGCTATAGGTCCACCCCTCAGCACTGGCCTGCCTGGCCTCTCCTCGCCTCTTTACATCAAAAACACCAAGGCTACCCTGAACTGGTCCTAAATGCCCAGAGACAGACTCCGGTCGGCTCCTTCTACCCAAGGGAAGACGTGAACAGGAGTCAAGCCCAGACCCCACTGTCCTGGTGCGCGTGGGCACTCCTGTCCCAGGCGCATCCCCGCCTTGACACCTGGAGGAGCCCTTGAGGCTGGCAAAGGAGCTGGCTCAGAGCTGCATGGCCTGGTGCCATACTGGTGCCACTTAGGGCCAGAAGCCTGTGTCGGGAGCAGAGTCAGACTGGTCCAGAGAGGGGTTCTTGCTCCACGTGAGCGCCAGGCACTCCAGCAGTGACCCCCTCTTTAGTCCTCAGCGTGGGGGGGGGGACCCACAGAAGAGCAGCCTTGGAGGCTACAACTGCCTTACCTCCCCGGCCCGCCACTTTGTCCCATTTCCCAGATCCAAGCACTGAGGTCCAGGCAGTGATTATATATATATATATATATATATATATATATATATATATATATATATATCACACACACACACACACACACACACACACACACACACAAGGCAGGTGGTGCAGGTGGGTCAGACCCAAGAAGGCACACGCATGGCACTCTCGAGGGTTTGTGAGTGCTGGCAGGCTCTTGTGGGCAGGATGTCCCTGGAACTGGCACAACCAGGCAATGCCCTCAAAGACTCACAGAGCCATGCGCCCGCCTGCTGCCTGGGAGCCTGTTTCTGAGCATGCCCAGTCCCCACACACACACCCGAGTATCAGGCTGACTCAGCTCGGAGTCAGGTTTCCCGTCTTCCAGTGGCCTAGGGGCCCAAGGCACAGGTGTCCGCTGGAGACAGGAGCCCAGGCATCCCAAGCGGCAAGCAGGACACCACCAGCCTAGCCAGGGGCAATCATCAGGAGCAGGTGTAGGTGTGAGGTCCCTCCGGGGGATACAGCTAGCTCTGGAGGCCCTAGCCTAGCTCCTTGGCCCATTCTAGACCTTTTCTAAGCCGTCAGGGCCCCAGCTCCACAGTCCCCCAAGTGGGCAGGGCAGCTAAACCGGTCAGTCCTGAGCAAGGTAACTCCCTTGCACACCAGCAGGCTGTGTGTCCCCAGGCAGGCCTCTTAACCTCTCTGGACCTCCATCTCTCTCCAGGGAGATGATTGTGCCTCCCACTCAAGGGATTGGCTGGTGGGGATACAGCCCAGCCCTTCATGTCTGACAATGTTGCCACGTCAAACGAATACCTTCCACGCGAGAGGCGTGCTCTGGGAGGCGAGACGAAAGAGGATGGAAACAGGATGGTGTCCCAGAGGGCTGGGGGGGGAACCCCAGTGCACCCTCCCACCTGTAGAGGGACCTGCCCAGCCAGGCCCTGGCCATGAGTGGGAATCTGGCATTGAGACACAGGCGTCACGTGGGTAAAGGGCACAGCCCAGGCGAGTGACAGGCGTGTCTGGTCTTCCTGAGTCCGCCCTCAGAGAGACCCCTCCTCACTCACCCCTGCCACCCGCCATGCAGTGACAGGCCTTGCTGGTTATTTGTCTAGCTGCCAAGCCCCCAGGGAAACCAGAACAATGTCTGTCCTGTTTCCTTCTGTGTCCCCAGAACCCAGCGCGGCACCTGGCACCCTGCAGAGGCTCCCTGTGCCTCAGTTTCCTTATTATGAAAGGCACAGCATAACAGCTCCCGCCCCCTAGGATTGCTTCGAGGAGCCAGCCAGGTGCGTCCCCGGGGAATGGTCTAAGAGTTGCTCGCAATGGCCTGTAAACCAAAGCAAGCAAATACGACTTTGCGACTCAGAGGAGCTGCGGCAGTCACCGTGAGGTGGAGCGGGCCCCGCACAAGATGCCCACACCGCCGTGAGGTCCCCACTGGGTTTTGTTTTTTCCGCCTGATCCCAACAGCATACCCTGACAAATTCTCCACCCACAGACAGCCAACAGAAAGCACACCTCACCCTTCTGTCCCAGCGAGAGCGGGCAGTCTGCCTGTCTCTCCTGAGGAGTTAGAGGAGGTCTTGAGACTTTAATTTTCCTGTCTTTTATTTTCTGATCCACCTGGGAGCAGTGCCAGCTGCTGTGATGACATTTTTCAACCTGACTCAATGGAGGTAGAATTCTAACGGAGTGTATGTGTACCTGTGTGTGTGTGTGTGTGTGTGTGTGTGTGTGTGTGTACATGCACACATGCGTGAATATGTGTCTATGTGTGCATGTGTGTGTCTATGCATGCATGTATGTGTGTATTCTGTGTCACATGTGTGTATATGTGTATGTGCGTGCATGCATGCCTGTGAACAACCTCAATATGCCCAGAGACATATTCTTTCTTCCATCTTGTTATTCCCAGCTGCTTACCCCAGGTTAGCTGCTTACCCCAGGCTAGCTGCCCAGCAGCTTCCAGGGTTCTCCTGTAAGGAGCACAGGGATTATGGGCATTCTCGCCACACCCGGCTTTGATGTGGGTCCTGGAGATTCAAATCCAGGTCCTCAGGCCTGCACAGCAAGAATTTAACCCACTGGGCCATCCCCCACACCCCGGAACTATAACCAGAGACTTGATGAGACTGGCCGTGTAGCTCTACAGACCTGTGCGTCCTAGAACCCTTGAGCTGGGCTCTGGAAACGCTTGAGCGTTTGCTTCGAAAGGTCCTGCCTTTTGGGTTGTAGGTCTCACAATCTGGGGCTTCTGGCTCAGCAAACCTTCAAGGCCTAGCTCTGTGGCTCTGCAGGTCCAGACATGGACATCTACCGACCCAGACCTCAGAGCTCTCCTTCCCAGAAGCTGCCGGCTGGGACTGAGGAAGGGGAAAACCCAGCCAGTCCCACATTCCCATCAGCGCCAAGCCGGGCAGGTGTCAAGCAACAGCGCAGGCCTGGCACACGCTCCAGAGTAACACCAAAGCTGGCCGTTCCTGGGGTGCCCAGGCCCATCTCTGGCCAGAGGGGGAGGGGAGGGCCTGCCTCCCCCGCCCCCGCCCTGCCCATAGAGTAATCTCATGAGTCACTCCCACCTCATGACCCGCCTGCCTAAGCCGCATAGAGGCCTGTAATTACCGCCACCGCCTCCTCCCAGGTGGGGTCTTATCAGCCCATCACCAGGGCAGGCCGGGAGGACGGTGCCCCGAGGTGCCTGGCCTCACCATCATGGCATGGGGGCAGCCCCAGGTGGGCTCTTGGCCCCTTGCAACTCCACTTTCCATCCAAAACTGAGCACCGCTCTTTCTGGTCTCCCCTGAGCTGCTTTTCCATGAATGACCCCAGGGTCCAGCCAGGGTACCACAGGGGCCCTCAGGCCTCGTCCAGCAATGTCTAGCTGGAGCTGTCAGTCAAACCTAGCAACAGAAGCAAAGAAGGGATGCTAGAGAAAAATTAGGCATGGAAAGTTCTAGGAGGGAGGTGGGGCAGCCCCGGCCAGACCCCCTTACCACCTCAGGCCCTGGAGGAAAGAACTCTGCTCTCATTCCACAGATGAGGATAACAGATTTGAGGCTCCTGAGCAGCTGAGAGCCCGGGCAGGCAGGAGGGATGCAGACCACTAGGAAGGAGCCGTCTTTCCCAGCCAGAGGCCTCAGGAGTCACTAACAATAAAAACACCAGGGTGGGAGGCCAGGACACAGGCCAGGAGGGGTCCCAGTTACCTCCAGACCTGTGGGTTCAAACCTCAGCCTGGCCCTCTGTGCCTCAGTTTCCCCAACTGCAGACAGCAGTGCTGGACTCTTCTGGGTCCTATGTGGGTGTGACAGAGCCTAAGGACCCAGGTTCGTTTGCCTCCACCTGGAGTTGGCGGGTCCCTCCTTCCCAGTAGCAGGGCGGGTGGGAGGCTGGGTGTGTCTCAGCTCAGCTAGGGAAGACTTGTACCCCATCACCCCCACTGCCCACACAGGCCTCGGGGAAGTGGCATATGGCCCCCAGGCTCAGATCCTTAGGAGGAACACCCCCAGCCCCACGATGCCAAAGCCAGCCCAGCTCAAGGTCTGGGTGCAGAGTGATTGATAATAATGTCCTCTCTCAGAGCACTCCCTCCCCCAGACCTGCTCAACCAGTCTCCCTAAGGTGCTGGGAAGCCTGACACCCGAACCCTCTATTATCCTCGCCCTCGAGAGGTAAGGAGGGAGCCTGGCTATGGCTGAGGCGTTGGGGAGAACCATGATGGACCTCGGGGTCCTTTGATTCCCCGGCTCCTGAGGCAGGAGCCCAAGTTCCTGAGTTGAGAGGACTCTCCGTCCCTTTTTAGAGAGAGAGAGAGAGAGAGAGAGAGAGAGACAGAGTGGTTATGAGTCTAACTCAAGCTCTGCTTTTGCATCCTGCCTCTGCCCCTCACTTGCTGTGTGACCTTGGACAAGTCACTCCACCTCTCTGAACTTCTCTTTTCCTGTCTGCCAGGTAGATGGGTAGATTTTGGCATCATACTCGGTAGAATTTGAAAGTCCCAGCCAGGGCCCGATGGGGACACACCGGGATCCTTTTCTCTAGGGCCAGGGCTGCTCATGCCCACCTCTAGGAGCCCCATGGACTAGACCTGAGTGCCAGGCAGAGAGCTGGACCACAGACCCCGCTTCTAGGCCTCAGGCCGACTCCCAACCGTGACCAGCCCTAAAACGCAGCAGCAGGCCCTGGCCAGGGTCCTGCCCCCAGTCTGAGAAGCCATTACGATCCACGCTCCTACTAGATAGTAAATCTGTTCTCCCTCGCACTGCAGGCCGCTCCCTCTCTGTAGCCTCTCTCTACCTCACGTTTTAATTCTAACCAAAGCCAGAGCATGATGACGTCACCCAGCGGCCAGGGCCAGTACCGAGAATGTTCTCTGGTCACTGCCAGAGGAAAAGACTGCAGATCCCAGAGTGCTGGTCCAGGATAGCCCGTCCCTCTGCTGAAGAGTATGGCTGGCTGCATGAAGTGGGAGGGGTAGCCAGGACAGAGTGGGGCAGGTGGCTCTGGGGGCACTCATCTGCCCTCGTTCGTGGGGTGTGTGTGTTTGTTGTCAAGGAGGGAGGCCATCAGACGAGGAGGAGGCTCCGGGTGTTGGTGTGGGGGTATAGGGGCTCTGGGCTCCCCAGCCGCTGGGATCTAAGAATTTATATTTGCGGAATATGTAGCTCTGTCTCACAGGAACTCTTTAAAACAGACTGTGAAGCCAGGTGTGGTCATAATCTCAGAGCTCTCTTGAGGTAGAGGCAGAAGGACCAAGACAGCCTGCTACATAGAGTTCTAGGCTAGCCTGGGCTACATGAGACCATTTCAAAATAAATAAGGAGTCAGCCAAGCCTAGGTTTGGGAGGCCGAAAGTTCCACGCTCTAGACTTCAGGTCCCACTGGGTACATGAGACGCCGCCCTAGTGACAGGGCTCTCCCAGCTTTACCAGATCACAGCTGATCTCTGCTGGGATATCTCAGAAGGATGGGTTTAGCCCAAGTGAGACAACACAGAGAGATGTCTCTAAGGGCCACAAGAGTAGAAAGATGCAGGGTCCTGTCTAACAAGCCCACTCAGGGGCCTGTGTGACCCCGAAGTGTAGAGGAGGTGGACCCGGTGACAGGAAGTGTCTCTGTCACACAAGTTCCATGGTGACGAGGGCAGAGCCAGCCAGCTTCCCGGGACACAGAGCTGTGACTCAGGGCCATGGGAAGGATCAAGCCCAGGTGGCAGCTGGCAGGCCACCAGCATGCCCACACCCTCCCCAAACTTGAACCCCAGCAGAGCCCTGGCATAAGGTTCTGGTTGTCCCCACACGGAGGCGGCTCGGGCTCTGGCCTGAGTTGACCTGAGTTCGAATCCTGACATTGCTGCTTAACTGCTGATGACTCGGAGAACTGGAGCCTCAACCTCCTCTCGGTACCAACAGACAGCTGGCCTACGCACCCCCTCACAGGCTGGGTGTAAAGATACACGGTCTTCACCTGAGCGAAGCCACCCTTGGAAGAGTGGTGCCAGACAGTTGGGGGTCACAAGGGACAGTGCCTCAAGGGACAGCTCAGAGGCCCCGGCTTCTGCCACTAAGAGATCTGCACCCTGGCAGGGGCTTTGTTCATTAGTGTGTGTCTCTGTGTCTGGTCCCTAAGATAGCCTCAGGACAGCAAGGCCAGGGGCCCATGGCACAGAGCCCCTCAAAGGGCGGGTCTGAACCGGGCTTGATACAGGCGCCATCTTGCAGCCTCTGGTTCTGGATTTGGAGCCTCCTGCTTCTCTTTACAGATGGTCTTGGAAGTTCTGCAGCTGTCCTGCCAGAGTCCATGCCCAACATGTGACAGTGGATGGATGCCTGGGTGGGTGGGTGGGTGGATGGATGGACAGGAGGATGGATGGATGGACAGATGGGAGGGCGGTGGTGGGTGGGTGGATTGATGAATGGGTAGCTACCACCCTGTGGTCCGACGGGTCCCAATGGTCATAAGCTCTTAAATTCCTTTTACAGTTAGAGAAACTAAGGCTTATGGGTAAATAGACTGTCAAACTATTCAAGCAGGGCCTGATACTAGGTTTGTTGGGCCCCAAGCCCCTCCTCTCCTCAAGCCTCCTCCTGAACCAAGTGGGTGGCTTGTCCGTGCACCAGGGCCAACAGCGAGTTCCACCCTCCTACCTCAATGCTCTCCTGGCCTGTTCCCTGCTGGGGGAAACTGAGGCCAGAAGCAGGGTAGAGGCTGGCTCAGCTTGGCAGGGGTGCCTGCCCGGGAGGCGGCCTGGCCAGGTGCCCAGGCAGGGGCGGGGTTTCGTGAATTGCTCCTCAGTCCGACGACCACAAGCGGGTTGGGTGAAAGGCGGCTGGCTGCTTCCCACCCGCTTCCCCGCCAACGTGGGTTCAAACAATGGGCCTTTGTGCCCTGCGTGGGTGTGTTGTCAAGGTGCAAGCCCTGGCCCTGTGCCCCAGCCTCAGCTTCCTCGAGGGTATGGAGGGGGTGGCCAAGGAGGCCTAAAGGGCCAGGACAGCCGGCAGACGGGGAGCCAGCCTCCTTGAGCCTCCCACACAGAGGAAGCCCAAGCCCAGAGAGGGCGCTGTGAGCATCCACGCCACACAGCACATGCATTCTGGGGCAGGTTGGTAACCTGGAATACTAGGCTCCCTCGGCACTATAGCTGACGTCCCCAGCACCCCCACAGCCGACAGCTCAGCACTAGAACATTCTCTCAGCCTGTACCCCTCCCCCCTTAGGGAGTTAAATCCAAAGCCCGCGTCTCTGGGGCTCCTCACCAGACCGCATCTCCTTGCTGGATGTTGCCTCTTGCAGGGCCCTATCTCACCGATCCAAGCACCAACCCCAAGCATCCTGTGCCCTGCTCAGGATGGGAAGCCCGGCCACTAGCCTGCTTTCCTTAAGGAAGCCGGGGGTCCTAGGGGTCGGAGAACCCGGGGCCTCCCAATGGCTACAGCAGAGACTTCAAAGACATGACATGACCCCAACTCTGACCTGTGTGGACGCTGCAAAAGGAGACCTTGGGGTAAGCTGTGTCTAAAAGGGTAGCGATGTGGTCCCACCACCACCTTGGAAATGTGGACAAACTAGAGAAATAAAACACGTGTCTCCCCTCCATTGAGCACAGTCGGCCTTGGACTAGCCTAAGAGAAAAGCCTTCTGGAGGTTTCCAAGAGAAGTGTGCCGCAGAATATTGTAGCAGTGCCAGTCAGAAGAATCAAAACCAGAGATAACATCCACACAGAGAAGGGTAAGTCAGCACACTGTGGTCTAGTTGATTGGTGGAATACTATACAGCAGAGAAAAGAGACACAACCGGTGAGTGCACCTCACAGGAAAATGTGAGGCAGACATACCAGGTACAAAGAAACCCATCTTGGGTGGCTCTCTGAGGGCCATCTCTTGGGGAGGGGGGCCAGAAGCCTTCAAACTGTGGGCATTTTTACACATTTTATGAAAAATCAAACCAAAACCAAGAACCATTTCCAGGGCTCCAGAGCACACAATGGCGACTTAGCACTTCCCGACTAAGGCCCGCCCTCCTCTGGCCCTCTCAGGGCCTCCTGGCCTCAACCTGTCTTTCCAGCCTCCCCAGCAGCCGGGCTGGTCTCCTCGCTCTTCCCAAACACGCCTCGAACATTCCCGTGTCCGCGCCTTCCCTCCCACCTGGCTGTTCTTCCTCCGTTCCTGTCCTCCTCCGTGCCAGGCGCCGTGCCCAGCGCTGCAGGCGGTTAACTCCTGAGACCAGGGGCTCACCGCAGAGAAACCAGGGTGTTACTCACAGCCTCAAAGCCACCCGAAGACCCCGAAGACCCGGAACGTCACTGCTGGGCACACGCCCCCAGCTCCTCCCGTGGCATTCCAGTCTACCTCTGGACTTAATCCTCGGGCATCTCTCAGGATAGATCTGCGTCTTTCTCACTTGACATGGGAGAGAGCCTTGGCTCAGGGAAAGCTAGTAAATGTACTGGAGGGACCCAGTTAAGACTGCCTTATCCCAAAATCTTTCTCTCTGGCAGCTCGAAGTCAGAGCTGGCCCCCCATGCTCCTTCCTGCCCCAGGGCCTTTGCTCATGCTGTTCCCTCTGCCTGATATAGTCTAGACGCCAACAAGGCCCCGCTTTTTCCTATCATTTTAGGTTTTTAATTCAGGCCAAAGTCCCTGCTCCCACCCACCCCTAGGGTAGAGGGGACTCCCATCCCTCTCTCACAGAACAAGACCTTACTGTAGTGATGGAACAGGCTTCACTGTCCGGCACAGTTCCTGGTTCGAGTCTGTCACACACACCCCACAGGTGGGTATTTGCCTCTTCAACTGCTGTGACCCTGGGCTGACAATGACAGGAACAGCCGGGCGGTGGTGGCACATGCCTGTAATCCCAGCACTCGGGAGGCAGAGGCAGGCAGATTTCTGAGTTCGAGGCCAGCCTGGTCTACAGAGTGAGTTCCAGGACAGCCAGGGCTATACAGAGAAACCCTGTCTCAAAAAAACCAAATAAAAAAAATCAAAAAAAAAAGGGGAGGGGGAGGCAGGTGCTTCAAATGCTGGGCAGAGCAGCACAGGGCTCTAAAGGTGCCCCCCCAGGGGTGGCCAATGTGGACACAGCTAAAAAGGAGCCTGTGATGTGGAGAAGATCTTCGCTGAGTCATTATGTCATGTCTAGGTCATAGGCCACCCTAGGCTCAAAGATACAGGAGTTGGGGACAACACGGACCATCTCCCACCCCCTGGAGTGGCACCCCCTGGCCCCTGAAACCCCAGTGGACCCAGCCGTGTGGCTGGTCACCAGGGCTGTGACCCCTCTTTCAGTCAATCTGTAAACTTAGGGTCATGTTTACAGGCTCAGGGATTCCCAGGTCAGAAAGCTCCTATAGGCCCAAAGTACTGAGATAACCCTGGGCTAAGGGGAAAGGCCAGCACGGGGGTGTCATGGACAGATCACAGGGAAACACGGTGGGGGGGGGCACATGTGGAGTCGGGGAAGAACAGAAGGAAAGACAGCAACAGACATACAGAACAATCAGAAACAGAGGTCCGTACCCGGCGCGGGCCCTGATGACCATGAGGTGGTCACTGAGTGAGTTCTACACCACACTGGTTCTAAGCACTGAGACTCGGTGGGAGCACCAGCCATCTGTCCCTAGCCCGGAAAGGTCGCCCGGCTAAGCCCAACACGCAGCACGCAGCTGACAACACCACTTTATACTCAGGGCCAAACTTGATCCAGCAGGCTGAGGTCTGGGTGTGTTTTAACCCTAAGCAAGAATCAGTTTCTGAAGACCTAGTTAAAATGCAGGCCCTGGGTGGGCCAGATGGCTCGCTGGTCAAAGGTACTGGCTACCAAACCTAAGGACCTGAGTTCGATCCCCAGAACCCACATGGTGGAAAGAGAACAAGCTGTTCTCTGACCTGCACACACACACACACACACACACACACACACACACACACGCAAATGAAATCAAATGTAATTTTATAAGTAAAATTAACTAGAAAGTCTGTCCTGAATCTATGGGGCTCTAGGACTGACAGGGACTCTAGCAGGGAACCCTAAGAAGCAAGCAGGGACTGCCTGAGAGCCCACAGCCACCTCAGGCTCTCCTTGCTACGTCATGGGGACGTTGGGAACCCCTGTCCTGTGCACAGAGACGCCGGCATGGTATTGCTTGTGAGTAGGATGAACAGATCTGCCAAAGCGCCCGCCACAGTGAATGGCGCATGCGCAGGGCCCAGGCCGCGGCTCCCCGTGGCTGAACAGAGCGCAAGATGCATTTTGACTTCTGACCCAGCCAGGCGGCTTCTAGGAACCCAGTGGGAAGCCACACAGGCCACAGGGCACAAGGCACATGGCTGTGGTGTAACATGCACGGCAACAACCCACCAGCCTGGGTCTCCAAATACAAGGAACCAGAGAGCTGAATCACGGTCTCCACCGTGGCACCTCGGAGAGGAGGAGCTGCAGGGAGCACCCCAGGTCTGCGGCGGCGGTGGGGTGCAAACCACGTGCAGGCTTGTGATAGCATCAGAAACCCCAAAGCAGGAAGATGTGTGAAGCCAGGGCCCTTCTAGAAAGCACCACAGGAAAGGGTTCCAGGGAGACATCGGGATGGAGCTCATATGAAGAGACTGACACAGACAAGGACCAGCGAAATTAGAACTTTTCCCTGGTGGACAATTGGGCCAGTACAGTATTGTGCAGAGTCCACTGGCTCTGTACACACGTCCACCTACATGGGCAAAGGCTAACATTGTCTGCTGTGGCTGTCACCAAACTGTGAGAGACAGTGACCACCACTGACCACTGTTTATAGTTTGTTCAGTCTTCAGAGCAGTGAGCAGAATACATTATTCCCATTTCACAGAAGGAAAATTGAGGCACTATAGTGAGCCCCAGATCTCACAGCCAGTGAATGGAAGCCAGGATTTGAACTGGTCCTTGCACCTGAATGAGCTGTCAGGTTCTCGGCATGACTACAGCCACATCTCCCACTCTTTGTCCCTGTGTCTGGCTGTCTCCTCCCTCCGCCCGTGTCCCCACCCACCTCCTTCTCTTTAATCAACACTTTCAGAACAGCCCCTCAGGACACCCTGTGCCCTAGATCTGCAGCCCCTTCCTTAATACTCCCGTCGCTCTGTGATCCCCTTTGTGGCTCCTGAATTAGGGACATTAAAGGGTAGTCTTAAAAGAGTGTGTTCTGTGGTCCAGCAAAAACAAAGGAGAAAAGGGAACCTTTTGCCACCCAGTGCGGGAGATGACCCAGATTGGACTCTGGACCAGAAAAATAAAACAACAACAATAAAGATCAGTTGTAAGGGACGTTCGACAATTCGAGTTATTTGAGCGAGGGCTGATAGTCAGCAAAACGCAACAATGTTGCGATTCCCAGGTCGGAGCATGGCTTTGTAGGGTTTGGAACACCTGGGTCCTTCCGAGATCGACATGGAGGGCTCAAGAGAGAAAGCGACGCTGCCTACAGCTGAGCATGCGCGGCGGAGTGGGAGCTGAGCATGCGCAGGGTGGATGTAGGGGCGTTGGGGGTGGGGTGGGAGCTGAAGATGGGCTTGTGTGACCTCCAGGCAATGTGGTAAAGGGAGCTGGTGGCCTGTGGTAGGTTTCTCACTTCTCTGTGAGTCTGAGCTCCCTTGGAATGGAAGGCTGGGGGTGGGGGCGCTGGCAGAGGGATGTAGGGTCAAGGGCACTGGAGAACTTTGGAATGATGGAAAGATTCTGGTTCTTGGCTCCGGTGGTGGTTACACAACTGATAAGTGTGTCAAGTGTCACGCTGTCCACCAAATGCAGGTACAGTCAGCTGCAAATCCGTGCGAACCAGAGCACGAGCAGAGGCTGGGATAACAAAACCCAGGCCGTGCGTGGGCGATGGGGGCTCCGGAGCCCGCTCCGCCCCTGCGTAGCCACTGAAGACCCCAGGTTCCCGCACCCCCTGTCCTCCAGACACCAAGATGCATCGCTGGCTTTGGAAATATCTTCCACAGCCTGCCAGGCTTCAGAGGTTCCCCAGCGGCCTGGATGGCTTCTTTGATGGGCCCGGGGGAGCAGGTGTGCGCCTCCAGGAGCAGCCGCAGCCTCGGCAGGGACACAGATCCAGAGGAGCCATCCACGATCCCCCCACATCGGTCTGAGCCACATGGACCGGAGGAATGGCCACTTACTCAAGGCAAGTGGACCGGGTCACTCTGAGATTTAAGCTGCAAAGTCAACATCAGCCCACGAAGCCGCTGCCATTCTTTGTGTACAAACGAGTGTGTGTTCAAACACAGACCACAACCCACCAGACCCAGTGTGGAGGTCAGGGGTGTGGCTTCCCACAGCGGGTGGAGCACCTCCTCTCCTCACCATGTCTCTTATTGTCCCCGCTCCCTCCCGCATCCTTCCCTTCGGCCCATTCAGTAGGGCAGGGAGCAGGGCTCAGGGTGGACCGGGGTCTTGGCGCAGCCCCCCACAGCCTAGGAGAGCACACATGGCACAGGGCCATGACTCTGCCCGGCCCACGAAACTCACCTCACCCAGAACCTGTCTCAACTCCTCCAGTTCTCCTTGGCAGTGAGGGAGCCTCATTAGCCCAGCCACAGCCGCCCACGCTGTGCCTGAGTCGGGGAGTGCCCATAGCGGTGGCAACCCTGCCTCCCGCCACAGCCCCTCACCCACCAAGGACCCCAGGCTCCTCACGTGGGCACCCAGAGACCCATGCAGGTGGCTCAGCCGAGGAGCAGGGCCCCACGGTGGAGGCCAGCCAGGTTGCAGTCTCTTCCCAGACAGGCCCACGAGGGCCAGGTGGAGTTGTCCAACCTCCTTAATTAACCAGCAGTGATTAAGAGGCCACCTTGGAAGGCCCCTCGGGCTCCAGGGAGGGCTGGGGGCCCAAAACTGGGGGCAGGGCCCCTTGGTCACGCAGAAGATTCTGCCTCTTCTCCAGCTCCCATCGGAAGGCTCAGGGCCAACCAGCCCATGCTCCTGCATCAGCAGGCCTCACTTCTCTGGGCCTCAGTTTCCACGGGAGGCACCAGGAGGAAGGAGGGCGGGTGGAGGAGCGGTGTGATTAATGGCTGTTTATGAGCAGGCCCTGGAGATGCTACTGATAAGGCCCCGGCTGTTACACTGTATCGGGAGTGTCTGAGCCGGTTAGCAGGGGGTAAAAACACTGCAAGGATTTTCTGCCCAGCCCTGCCCAGTGCCCTCCTGCCCCACAGAGGCTCCTCCTCTGGCAAAGAAATGAGAGAAAGAGACTTGGAACACACCTGAGCTGCTCTTCCTTCTGTCCCCTCAATTTTCTTTCTTTCTCTCTCTCTCTCTCTCTCTCTCTCTCTCTCTCTCTCTCTCTCTCTCTCAATAGACTATGGGAAATGCCCAAACACAAGTTTAGAGGAGACCTTTGGGTGTGGTCCCCAAGCTACAGCCATAGTCCAGATCTTTTTGTTGTTGTTTTGTTTTTGTTTGTGTTTGGTCTTGTTTGGTTTGGTTTGGTTTTGGTTTTTCAAAAGTTTTTCAAGACAGAGTTTATGGGTGTTACCCATACGACACACTCTGTAGACCAGGCTGGCCTCGAACTCACAGAGATCTGCCTGCCTCTGCCTCCCAAGTGCTGGGATTAAAGATATGCACCACTTCCCCTGCCTGTGTCACCTCAACTCTTAATTCATTCCCTCAATTCATTCCTCCTCCCACCAATTTATTCATTCCACAAGCACATATTAAATGCCTACTGTATGCCTGATCCTGAGATAGAACAGGGTCTAAGACAGACAAGGGCCCTGCCTGCAGCCCTAGGGGACATCCACTGGTGTCCAGTATGTCATAAAACAAAGGCAGGTCATGTGACCAGAAAGAATTGGGGGGGGGGCATGTTAGCTAGATGCCTGACGAGGTGGCTGGGATAACGGACATAGAAACTAGAGAATTAGGGGCAGCTGCTGTGGGGGGTGAACAGGAAGCAAGGTGTGGGAGGGGGAGGGGGAGGGGCAGCTCAGACAAAAATCTCTGGGTAGCTACAAGAAGCTGGATTGCCTGCATCTCGGGACCGAGGGGTGGGGGCTGCGGGAAGATGGGGACCCACTCCCAGCACCTCCTGCAGTTGTTCAGTTCTAATGTCTGTGACCAGACCTGGCACAACTCCCTCAGACGCCTGCCTAGCATGGGCCAGACCGTACATTCCAGCCCCAGACCTGAGGCTCAAATCTCTACTCCTGTGGCCCCGGGGTCTTGCACTCCTATGGAAAGCTGCAGGGGAGGTCGGCCTCTAGAAGGAATCAGACACTAACTCGGGGGTGTGGATGATTCAAGTCCTTACAGAGCCACTAAGAAGATTATCCTACGCATAAATCCTACTGTATAGGAGGCAGGGGGCACCCACACAGGGCACCTGCCCAGGGACTTCAAGAGCACCCATTGCCGCCCAGGTTCCCAGGACACCTGTGCCTGAATTCAGATTCTAGCTCTGTTCCTTGGGAACTGTGCACCTCAGACTAACATCTTAGCCTCTCTGGGCTTCAGGTTTCTTCATTCACAAAGCAGGGTCCATAATGGTCCCTCTTGCTGAGGTCGCTGTGAAGGTTAGGCACTCTGTGTCAGGGCCAGTAAACAAGGCCTGGTCCACGCACCTGCCCAGCGTGGCCATTCTCAAGGTTGGTTTTCCAGGCCTATTTCCTGTCTGTCCCCAGTGCTCATGAGCCGAGTGTCCTGGTACTCAGTGACCTATCTAGTCCTGTGTCCCTCCCAGCAGCCAGAGGGATGGTTTCCAAATTCTCCACATTGCATAATGACTCCCTGACGTCCCCAGGCCACCAACCTCACGAGGGTCCTCCAGCCACCTGGTGCCACCCTCCTGCACCAGTCATTTCTGCACTGTGGGGAGGTTCACCCTGGTCCTAAGCTTCTGATCTCTGTCCTCTGCCTCAGTCCCTTTGCACCTGCTGTTCCTTCGGCAGGGAGCACGTCCCAGCCCGCATTCTGCCTGCTTAGATCTTCTTCCTGTGAGGGACCATCCAGGCTCCCCAGGGACGCTGACCTTGGCCCATCCACACCCTATGGTTCCCACATCCCAGTCACACAGGAACCCCAGGACCCAGTTGGAAATGCCTGTTTTTTTTTTCAATTTTTTTATTTATTTAGTGTGTGTGTATGTGTTTGTGTATGTGTGAGAGAGTGTGTGTGTATGCATGTGTGTGTATGTATGAGTGTGTGCGCACACGTGTATGAGTGTATGTGCGCATGCGCACATGAGTGTGAGTATGTGTGTACACACACACACACACACACACACGTGTGTGTGCGCGCACGCACACGTGTATGAGTGTGTATGTGTGCGAGCGCATGAGCACGTGTGTGTGAGTATGAGTGTGTGTGTGCATACGTGTGTGTCTGTGCTTGAGTGTGTGTGTGTGTGTGTGTGTGTGTGTGTGAATGCACCTGTGTACCCAAGTGTGTGAAAAGAAAAGCACTCATGTAGAAATCAGAGGACAACTTGCAGGTGTTGGTTCTCTCCACTATGTGGGTCCCAAAGACGAAGCTCAGGTCGTCGGACTTGCTAGCCATCCTTTCCCAGAAGCCCCTCTTGCCTGCAAGGCCTGGGGTGTGTCTGGGGAGGCAGCGCAGCGGGTACCACCTGCTGGATGAGGTAGGTGAGCAGAGCTGTGGTTATGGCTGGGCTAAGCCGATGGGTGGAGCCATGCTGGGCCAAGCTGACAGGGTGGACCCGGTGAAGGGAGCCAACAAACTAACTCAAGGTGAGCTGAGGTATGCCCTGAGCGGCTTGAGGGCCTGAGCCGGGGTGAGCCGGGGTGAGGTCAGGAACTAAGCTGGGAGAATCCAGGATACCACCCACCGAGGGGGAGTGCACGGTTAGGGGGCTACCCCGGGAGGGCCGTGCTGCGCAGGAAGTAAGAGAGTGCACCTGGCCAGTGAGCACACAGCTCCGCGCTGAGTGGTGTTGGGTTGAATCAAATCACGTGGAAGCAAGGTTTCCGTGTGGGTCTGGTTGATTGGTTGGTAAGCTGTTTCAGTTTTTGGTTGGTTGGTTGGTTGTTTGATTGGTTGCTTGGTTGTTTTTTGTTTAGTTGCTTGGTTGGCTGGTGGGGGGGGTTGGTTGTTTGGTTGGGTTTTGGTTAGTTAGTTGGTTGTTTGATGGGTTGGTTGGTTGGAGTTTTAGTGTTTTGGTTAGTTGGTTGGTTGACTGACTTGGTTGGTTGGTTGGCTGGCTGGTTGATGGGTTTTGGGTTGGTTGGTTGCTTGGTTGCTTGGTTGCTTGGTTGTTTGACTGATTGGTTGTTTGACTC
The DNA here is from genome assembly GCA_964023405.1 of Apodemus agrarius. Lineage (NCBI taxonomy): Eukaryota > Metazoa > Chordata > Mammalia > Rodentia > Muridae > Apodemus > Apodemus agrarius. Next base: position 11,792,887 of record OZ030008.1, read on the forward strand.
GTTGATTGGTTGGTTGACTGACTGACTGGTTGGTTGGTTGGTTGGTTGGGTGTAGTTTTGGTTGGGTTTGTTTGTTTGTTTGGTTGGTTGGTTGTTTTTGTTTGGTTGGTTTTTTGTTTGTTTGTTTGTTTTGGCTTGGTTTGTTGGGTTTTAATTGGTTGATTGGTTGACTGGTTGGTTGGTTGTTTATAATACTAGAAACTGAATTCTAGTCTCCAAATCAGCCAAACAAGCACTCTTTCACTGAGTTACAACACCTGCCTTTTTCCACTCTATATTTTGACACAGAGTCTTATTAGGTTTCCCAGGCTGGCTGGCCGTGAACTCACTCTGTAGCTCAGGCTAGCCTTGAACTTGTGATCCTCCTGCCTCCGCTGTGATGACAGATCTGCATCATTAGTCCTAACTAAGGTGAGACAAGCTGGGTCAAGAGAACCACTGTCCAGGGCATTTCCAGGCATCTGTTTCTTAGTCCCTCACAAACTGCTAAGGCTTCAGACAGGTTGCATATCTGGTGGTGTTTTATAAGGTCATCCTATTCTGCCTCCCCTGCAAGGCCCTGGGTCCCCATTCCAGACCCACAGCCACCAGTGCCCAGCCCCGAGGGAAGCATGCAGTCCGAACCCTCAGAAGAAGGAAGTCAGATCAGCAGGGCATCTGAGGAGGGGCCTGGGTTCTATCTTAAGGGGGAAGGGGAGCCAAGGGAGGGTTTGGAGCTAGGGAGTCCCATGACCTGCCTGCACAGATGAAGGCCCCTAATGGAGACAAAATCCACCATGTCCTACAGGTCCAGGATGATGCAGCTGATTGAGCAAGCTGTGTCCCAGGCCGTGGTCTAGCGGTGAGGGAAGCAAAATGGGATCCTTACTCACTCGGCCAAGCAGAATAGAGAATTGCACACAGGAAGGGAGTTGACGGTGTGGACAACTGAGGAAGATGCTTCAGGCGGCTCGCTGGTAACAATGGTGGAATACCCAGGCAGGAGCAGGGGGCTGTTTGAGAAGACGCTGGGTCTGTTGGAGGCCTCCAACCTTGACCCCACGCCAGCTCCCGTGCACACAAAGCCACTCCCATCCCCAGTCGGAAATGTGACCCTGAATACACTGAGCCTCGAACCTCTACCGAAGCTGTTTCCTCTCCTGACACGTGCTACACTCCTGAGGGACACCTCACACAGTGAAAGCACCCCAAGACCGCTATCTCAGGAAGGCAGGGCCAAGGCCAAACACCCCCAGTTTCCCCTTGGGCTGGTGATATCACCTCTCTTACCTCATTTCTCTCCCCGTGCAAGGGACAGAACACCATGCCTCACAAGAAATTGCCTCATTTGGGACAGACTGGCCTCGCTAGGGTCCTGGGGAGAAGAAAAACTCCAAGTTTCCTCATTCTAAGCACACCCTTGCTGTGCAGCTGGTCCACACTGGGAGGTCTAGCCCAGTGACCTCCTCGCTCTGGCGCGATCCACAGGCCAAGGACACTTTCAGACACTCAAGCTTGCTACAGTGTGTATGTTTTAAAACCTGTCTCTGTGTGTGTGTACACATGAGCGCTCAACACAGTACACATCTAGAGGTCAGATGACAACCTTGGGTGTAGGTCCTCACCTGCCACCATGTTTGAGATGGTGTCTGGCTTTGCTCTCCACTGTGTCTGGCTAGCCTGGGACTTCAGGGAGTTCTGCTGTCTCTGCCTCCCTTTCCTCCATAAAAGCACAGGAACCACTGGGTCCACTTTGTGTGTGTGTGTGTGTGTGTGTGTGTGTACTCTTAGGGTTTGAACTCAGGTCTTCATGCTTATCCACCAAGCGCTCAAACCACTGGGTATCCTGCCTGCCACCCGCGTATGGTGTGCTTGCTATAAGGACACAAAGCTCACCTCGGAGAGCCAAGCCAGCTCCAGATGAACTCTGTATGGAGACCAGCTCGGACTCTGGGAAGATTTGCACCCACCCGCAAGGCGCCAACACTTTCCCTCACACTGACAGACAGAAGGATGCGTTCAGAGCTCCAGCAGCAGATCCGCTCGCCGGGTCCCTGTACCGTCTGTCTGTCTGCAGCCTCTCACTGAACCGTTACCAGGCCTGTGAAAGCCACGCAGTGCTGGCCCACGGCTCCGAGTTCCATGGGAGAAAACAGGCTTCGCATGGGAACCTGACCCACTTCACAGCAAGACGACAACAGACCCGAGAAGCAGGCCCAGGAGAGCTGCTCCCAGGCCGGGTCTCTTCCCTCCAGTCCTCCAGGCTCACTTCCTCCCTGAAGCCTGCCAAAGGCTCCATCCTTCCACCATCGCTTTGGTGTCCGTACATTTGGTATTCAACCCTGGCACATGCTCTTTTGCATATTGTTTTGTTTTAAGACAGAGCCTCACATCCCTGGCTCTCCCGGAACTCACTACGTAGACCAGGCTAGCCTCAGATTCACAAAGATCCTCCCAAGCGCCAGGCTTAAAGGCGTGTAATACCCAGCTCACTTGCACATCTTGCTAACGTGTATGTATCCTTTGGTGCCCACCCCCGGGTGCCTCTCCTCTCCTGGGGCACCTCTCCGAGTGCACCCACTAACAGCTGCTGCTCCATGAGGCAGCACCCCCAGTGCACCTCACACCCCCAAGCCATATCCCCACTGTGCACCCCTTATGCACCTGGGCAGGCCTGCCCACACACTCCCTCCCTCCCCTGGCACGGTGGCTGCCAGCTTTCCCAGGAGTCCTCCTCTGGCTTGCCCCGGCTCTCCCACACGCCTAGCTGTCGTCCCCCGCCCGCCCCGGCCCCCCTTCCTTACAGGAACTCCAGGCAGAGCCCCACCACCCCGTGGTCATTATCTAAACCATTTTCCCCAATGTCCCCAGCTCATGCCCGGTGACTTCAGTCCTCAACTCGAGGGTGACCGGGATGGGGAAGCTGGGGAGACGGCTCTGTGGGATGACAGGGGCCCCTGCCTGCCTGTCCCCTGATGGCAGCTTTGGCAATTGGGGAAGGCAGCGGTTTTACTGAGAAAAAGGAGAACAAAACAGGCAGAAGGTAGAGGCTCACAGCCTGGGTGAATCAAGACTGCGTGGGCGGCTGGAGGAAAGGCTTCGTTGGAGTGTCGAGTGAAGAGAGGTCCCGAGCGAGCCAGGGGGGCCTACGGGCAGAGCACCTGAGCAGGGCCTTGAAGACTGCACTCCTGTGGCGGCTCAGACCTCCCAGCCCCCACCCAGCCCCCTGTCAACAAGTGTTCTTTCTTACAGCCGGCCCGCCCGCCCGCTTAAAGTAGCAAGAACAATGCAGGTGCTCAGAGAGGCAAACCATTTGGCCCCAGGACACACAGCACCTGCGTTCACAGCTCTGCCTCAAAGAGATTCCAAGCAGAAACCCCAGTCGGACCTCAAGCCACTCCAGGTCCCCACCTGTAACCAGTGCCTGTGGCTGCGTCAACCCTCCCTGAGTCTTGCTTCCTGGAGCAGTGTGCTTAATGACAGTCCAACCTCACGGTCATTTGGGAGTGGGGAGGGTGTCTATGATCCAGTGCAGAGACTATCTCGAATCAGAGAGGGGGCTGGGGCGAGCTGGGAGAGTAGGCTCTGCTTGTATGTCTCCCTTGCTGAGAAGTTCACCCTATACAGGGTTTTTCAATTCTACTTCCCCAGAGTTTGCATTTAATAAGCCTGCCTCTCTCATCCCTCGTTGGCCTGGGATGGCCTCTCTGCCCTGGCCTTAGGCCACGGTGACAAACACATCCTAGGTCCTGGGAACACAAAAGCAAAAGGGCGGACAAGGGCCCTCGTGACCCTTGGCCGGTGTTCTGTAGGAAAGAGGCAGGCATCGCCGTGCAGTCCTCTGGGAGACGTGGGCACGAGGCACTCAGGGGAAAACTCAGCACACAGGTTATCATCTGAGCGGTGGTGGTGGCGGGGCACGCCTTCAGTCCCAGGGCTTGGGAGACAGAGGCAGGCAGATCTCTGAGTTTGAGGCTAGCCTGGTCTACAGAGCTAGTTCCAGCACAGCCAGGGCTACACAGAGATGGCATTCCTCCCTAGCTCAAAACTCCACCATGCTTCCTGTCCTCAGGATTAAGTGTGATAAGGTCACTGCCCCTCTCGGGGGACATTTGTGTGACCTTGTCCCCTGTCCCTCCACTCCAGCCTGTCAGTCCTTTGGACATATCACCATCTTCCTCGCTCCACCTCCACCTGAAGACAGAGTGTCCCGTTCCTTTACAGCGGCCAAGCCTTGCTAACCCTTCCGGCCTCTGCCACACCCCTCTCTCTCTTTGTTCCAGTCTCCTTTCTCCCGCCTCTATGAAAGACCACGCAAAATGGAAAGAAAAAAAATAGCCAGGAAAAAAGCATGAATCATATGTTTACAGGCACTAATTAATTACTAAGCTCGAAAAATCCAATTTCCATTCTTTCTTTTCCCCGTCTTTGCCCTTTGAGAATGCTTGGAATCCGCGTTCTTTCCCAATGCAAAACTATGTCAAGTTTATTTTTAGTAAAAGCACATGATGGCTGAAGCTGTTATTCAGTCTCCCGCGTCAGTGGGGAGCTGGCCACAAGGACTGGATGCTCTTCGACTTGGGTCCCGGGAGTCTGGCTGGCCCACACCAGCCAGTTGGGGTCAGAGTGACCCTAGCAAGGTCCAAGGATTAGGACCTTAGGGGATTGGGGGTAGTGTAGGGTTTCTAGGCTGCAGTTCCTCCTCCGGGCCAGGAGAGGCGCTATGGAGTCAGGCGCACGTGCAGGACGGACAGGATGGGACGGAGGACAAGACTTTTCTGGATTCATCACTGGTTCGACCGGAGAGCGTTGTACGCTGTGTGGCATGCAATGCTGAACCTTCTCTACCAGCTCTTGTCCCCACCTCCACCACTTCCTCTGTCCTGGGATGAGGATCACTGCCATGAGTTCCCTGAGCTTCCTGTCAAGAAGGCGACTTCCATCTCTCAGGCTTCTCCAACCTTCGGCTACAGGAATCTGACTCTGCTACCTCTAGGGGACCGAAACAGACCAGACGCTAACAAATACCGTCGCCCAGTTGTAAAAACTCCAGTCTGACTCTGCAGCAAGGGACTACCGGTGTGTCCGCACGGCCCCTCTGTCCCCAGCGCTCACACACCAGCCTGAGTCCAAGGCTCACTGTGCGGTCAGTTACCTGACCCTTTGAACCTCGTGGCCTGTCTTGTAAATGAGCGCCAGCTCTGTACACCACAGCAGAGCCTCAAACTCAGTGGCCCCAAAGGCTGCAGGCAGAGACCTTCGAATGAACTGGCAGTAGGCAAATGGGACCCTGAGCTGGCTACGAGGGGGAAGCCAGCCGGTAACCTGCTCTTCAGCGTGAGCCAAGCATGTCAATCCACAGCATCAGCCACAAGCCCCAGACCCAACACGTCTCCAGGCTGGCCTGGCCCAGGGGCTGCCTGCTGCAGTCCCGAATGCCAGCTAGAGTTGACTCCTAAGGCCTTGGGGCCTGGGACAGCCTGGGATGGGGCGGGGATGGCCTCGCCTGGCCATGTGGGGGTGGCTATTATCCCAGCATAGGGAGGGCCTGCTGGGCTGTGGGCTGCCGAGGAGCTTCGCTAGGCTCTTAATTAAGGAGGAGATAATGATCTTGGCGGGGTGTGTGGATAGGTGGAGAATGACTTAGCTAACTGCGGGTCTGATGGTATCTATTGTAAGAAGCGCACGCGGAATATCAGATTAGCGCCCTTTGTGTGCCCATTAGAACACCGTATCATTAGTGCCCGGTCTCACGAGCCACGGGGCCCCCTTCCTTCTCCCTCTGACTTAGCCGACCACTGGCACAGCTCCTTGTTGTTCCTGTGGCGTCCGTGCAGGCCTGTCACGGACCTACCTGACAAGGTGTCCTCCGCTGGCCCTCTCAGGGAGAAGAGGCCAAAATTAAGAAGCAAAGCAAGCCAGGGTAGGGAAAGGGAGAGAGGAGTAGGGTCGGGGCACAGACGGAACAGATGCCATGACCAAGGCAACACTTAGAAGGAAGGAAGCATTTCTTTGGGACCAAGCATATTCAAACCACGACAGCGGGCATGACAAAGAGGCCTACACAGTAGCCAGCTGACCCCGAAGGAGGGTGACGTCTGTCGTGGGTCCTATTCTCCAGTTGTCAAGCTGTGCTGTAGTGTCCGGGCTGCTAGTAGCTCTTACACCATCTCTGCTTCAGCGGGGTGCAGAATACTGTGCAGGACTATGGGGTACCATGATCACAGCAGACCACAGTCCCCATACTGAGATCGGTGACATTCCCAGGAGGGACGGGGACATTAAACAGATAATACAGTGTATAAAAATGGTGGCAACCAGCCGGGCAGTGGTGGCCCACTCCTTTAATCCCAGCACTCCAGAGGCAAAGGCAAGTGGATCTCTGTGAGTTCGAGGCCAGCCTGTTCTACAGAGGGAATTCCAGGACAGCCAGGGCTACACAGGGAAAACCTAGCTCAAGCCACCCTCCCCCATCCCCCAAAAAGAAAGTGACAACAGAGAGACCTTGGTGGCTACTGCCCTGGAATGGGTCGGAGAGGTCGTGGAGCTTGAGTCGGGGAGGGGGGGACGGCTAGGGAAGCCAGGTTGGCTTCAGGGTGACTTTAAAGACAGCTCAGTTAGTACACACAGAGTAAGGCCTGGGTCCTGCCTGGACACCAGGCAAGCTGCAGCCACCAAAGGTGGCAGGTGGTAGAGGACCTGACACCCAGCCTGTCCCCTCCCACTCCCCCCAAAACCCCTTTCAGATCCATCTAGGCTCCTTAAGGGAGAATGAGAAGCTGGCCCCACCCAGGCCTCCAGGCAGGAAAGGGGCAACGGTCTGGCCACAGGGTGGCACAATGCCTAGAGATTTCCTTGCTTTATCAACAGTGGGGAGAGCAAAAGGGCTTTCGCAACTACCCCAGCGGGTGACCACAGCTAACGAGAGGGCACAGGAACATCAGGACAGGTCACGAGTGTCTCTTTAAGCCGTGGAGACTACGATTCTGAGACTCCATGCGGGGTGGAGCTTTCGTGGGAGGCCCCCAGCCTCAGCGCCCATGGTCTTCAGCTCACAGCTTTGAAGGCACATCAGAGGTGGGAGAGGGTAGGAACCGGGGTCAAGTTCATGCTTGGCTCCCTACGACCCCGTCTCAGAAACAAACAAATGCACATGGGCACGCAGACACTCGGCAGGAAGACACATGCACAGGCAGCTCAGAGCTTGGTGTAGCAAGGACTTGGACCCAGACCACCCTGTCCCCAGCTTTCTCTCTTCCCAGGGGACCACAGATGTCTCTAAAGCCATTTCTGCCACTATGACATGGGAATTACAAGAGAACTAGTGCCCCCCCACCCCACCCCAGGGCTGGCCCCACATCTGGGAAGCACCTAGGCCCCGGTCGCTGTGGTTATTAAGTAGGGTGGCTCTTCGGAACGCAGAGCTGTAGTATGTACCCTGGACACCCAGAGTTCCTCCCAGCAGTGGGACACACACCCAATCCTCTGCCCAGACAGGTCCCTCCCTCCACAGCTTGCTATAACCTGAGTACCAGCCTCCTCCTTCTCTCTGAGGTCTCGGTCTGCACCCCTAACCCAATACTGCACAAGGACGAATACAAGTCACAGTTGTCACAGGACCCATGGTCACTTCAGAGTGCAGTGTCTGGGGATAGTCCTGTGAAGGCGCCCTTACTGGGGGTTGGGGGGATGACAGGTGACAGAAGGGGATGCCTAGCTGGGGTCCCCATTCTCTCCCAGGCCTGCCTAGTTTCCCTCCCAGGGCCCTTGTACGCTCGGTATATCTACTGGGTGAAGGAACTTGACCAGACGACATCCCTGCCACACACACCCCTCCCTGCCCATACCCACTGCCAAGAGCTCTCCGGGAACATAGGACAACCTCAGGGACACTGGACGTGTCCCTGTTCAGGGGGGACTCCACAGCTGAGGGACAGCTAAGTCCTCTCAGTGACTAAGTGCAAGGACCCTCAATGATTTGCCTAAGCTAAACCAAACTCTCTCCTCAACCTTCAGTGGGAAGCTAAGTAAGGCTAGACATGGAGGACACAGGAGGGCACAGGTGGCCAGTCAGATGAACAGTTCTACCCCAGGCCAGGGAGCCACTGGGACTGATTTCTGCACTCATTATGGGGGAGGGGTTTCGGTTTTTTATTTTGTTTGATTTTCTTTCTCTTTGTTTTTGTTTTTTTGAGAACAGGGTTTCTCTGTGTAGCCCTGGCTATCCTGGAATTAGCTCTATAGACCAGGCTGGCCTTAAACTTACAAAGATCTGCCTGCTTCTGCCTCCCGAGTACTGGGATTAAGGCATGGGACACACTACCTGGCTGCTTTCTTCAGTCTCAAGTGGGTATGTGAGACCCTTCCCCTGCCGTGGTCTTGGCCACATATAGAAGAGATGGCAGGCGCTTCGGTAGCTGTCATGACACCGTGAGGACCTGGGCTGGGTGTGGATGGGAGAACCAGAGGCCTTGCTCCCAACCACCGACTCATCCTGTTATTTCTTTATTCAGTCATTCAACAAACATTTATTGAGCATGTACTGTGCGCCAAGCCTTGCAGCGTACACTGGGAACACTCCAAGAAAGCAGTCAGCAGGATTCCTGCTTTGCATCCTGGGGTCAGAGACAACTTCAACTAAGGAGTTTTTTGTGACAAGGGGGTGGGGGCATGGATCCAGAAGGCTACAAGGACTAACTCAAAAAGCAGGGAACACCTGGAAAGTCTCCCCCTGGGGATGGATCTGTTTTAAGTTTCCAGCAGCAGAGTCTAAGTCACGGCTGGGGGGTGAATGCGGGTCATCGGGGACCTGCTTTGGGGAGAACTGGGGAGAGGGCTATGGGCTGTGCTGACGGAAGGGGGTTCAGCTGCCGCCGCCGGGCTTCTGAGAGCACTCTGCCCCAGGAGCTTGTCAGAGAGTGAACAGCTGCCCCCCCCCATCCTTCCTGCCCCCAGGTGAGGGGGCTCCTGCTCTGAGGTCGTTCTCCAGCAAGCCCCTCTGTGGCAGCTTGGAGGTGGGCCCAGGGGCCTGAGGAAGAGTCCGGTGGTCTGCAACTAGAGCGTCTCCCGATCAGAGAGGCCAGCTGGGGGAAGAGGAGAGAGGAAAAGGCCTGCTACGTGGAGGAGGAGGCAGGCGCACAAACACCCTGAGGCTAGCAGGAGTCCCCGGAAGAGCCCAGGCAGCCTCAGCTGGAGACAGGGGGCAAGTGTGGGGGGGAGGGGACGGAGACGGGAGAGGGGAACGGGAAGGGAGCCTGGGAAGGGGAGGGAGGAGGAGTCACCCGCTTCATGTTAGGGCATCTGCGGGTTGTAAGATTAATCTTGAAGGCAGTGGGAGCCGCGGGAGGCTCTGGGGCACAGGAGGGCTGTGATCCGGTTCGTGTTTCGTCAGGCTGTCTGGAGCGCACAGAGAATAGCAGGAGAGGGCTGGGAGCGAGGGAGCCGCTGGAGGCCAGAGGACTCACGGGTGATTCACCCAGAGCTGCTCCTGTTGTGGCGGAGGTCGGTCGGGGTGGAGCCGGGGTGAGTCGGGAGCTCAGAGGGCTAGAGGCTGACTGCGGCCCATGAGCCCCGGGAGGAGCCGCCCACAACGCACGACCCGCGGCGCAGAGGCTTTAAGACAGGCTTGTGTAGCTCAGGCTGGCCTAGATAGTACGTTAACCAAGGATGACCCTGAAATCCTGATTCTCCCACCTCCGCCTGGGTGCTGGGATTACAGGCGTGCACTACCACACCTGGTTTATGGAGTGCAGAGGACCCAGCCCAGCGTTTGCTGAGTACGCTCCACCGAGTAAGCCACAGCCCCAGAGACTCCTGACACTAAGTCAAGGAGTCATGGTGGATCAGAAAGGGCTTAAGCCTCCTCATCTCTCATCCCTCACCCTCATCCCTCACTCTCACCCTCATCCCTCACCCTCATCCCTCACCCTCACCCTCATCCCTCACTCTCACCCTCATCCCTCACCCTCATCCCTCACCCTCACCCTCATCCCTCACCTCATCCCTCAACCTCATCCCTCACCCTCATCCCTCAACCTCATCCCTCATCTCTCATCCCTCAACTTCACCCCTCACCCTCATCCCTCACCCCTCACCCTCATCCCTCACCCCTCACCCTCATCCCTCACCCCTCACCCCTCACTCCTGCTGCAGTGGGCCCAGGTCACTTGTAAAGCCCCAGCAATAGCTGGGCCTGCAGTAAACAACTCTAATCCCAGCTTCTCGAGAGGCTGAGGCAGGAGGACAATGGAACAGAGCCTGGGTTCTATGAGAGCCTGTCTTTAAAAGAAATTGAGAAAGTGAAGTAAAAGAGTAAAAATAAAATGGAAAAAAAAATGCCGGGCGGTGGTGGCGCACGCCTTTAATCCCAGCACTTGGGAGGCAGAGGCAGGCAGATTTCTGAGTTCGAGGCCAGCCTGGTCTACAGAGTGAATTCCAGGACAGCCAGGGCTACACAGAGAAACACTGTCTTGAAAAACAAAAAAATTTTTTAAAAATTTTAAAAATGGAAAATAGATAAAAAGAGCCAGCATGCAGGCTTGATGATTCGCACCTGGGATCACGGCAAGGTGGCAGGCAAAATTAGCAATTCAGGGTCGTCCCTGGCTAAGTAGTGAGTTCAAGGTCAGCCTGGGCTAAACAAAATCAAAAACAGTTGGTGGGGGGGAGGTGGGCTGAACTCTGGGGAAGAGAGCCTGGGCTGTCTGGAGAACCTGGAAGCACTGCCCCTCGGAGCCTCTGCTGGGGACTGTGAGCTGAAGGATGCGCGGGCTGAGCTCAGAGGGCTGGGGAGAGGTCGGGAGGGAGCGCAGCCAGTGCAAAGGTCCTGTGGTGGGTCAGATTCGGAAGGTCCACAGAATAGCAGAAGGTCAAGCCAGCCCTAGTTGGTAAATCACAGGCAGGAGGATTGCCCGCCTGCTGGCTAGAAGCGATTACAAGGCCAACCATGGAGGTGTGGAAAGACCTAGTCTCCGAAAAGGCGAAAGAAAAGAGCAGCAAGCCCCCAGAGGAGGCCAGGGAGGAAGGCCCAGGCAGAGGGGAGGTTAGTCTACAGCTTGGGAAGCCACGGAGGGCATTAGGAGGGAGAGCTGTGTGAGGGCGGGGGTGGGGGCTGGGGGGTAGTTCAGGCTTTTGAAGGCTCTGGGACAAAAGGGTATGCCCTGCCCTGCCCTGACACATGAGGCCCCGGGAGTCCAAGACCTGATGGACCTCTTCACCTGCACCTGGACCTCCTAGAGAACATTCCAGGCAGTGATTACCTCAGGGCTGAGGCCTTTCCAGTTCCCCTCTCACAAGGCCCCCCTGGAGAGGCAGCCACAGCCCCAGGAGGACGGGAAAGACAGGGAGTGACCCGTGGCTGGAGGACCATGCCCATGGCCGCTGGGTCCCCACAAAGGGGTTCCGTTCCCAGTGGGCATGGGGTGCCTGTACCCTCCCTACTGTGTGTACCCACCCGCCCTCACTCTACCCAGCTCAACTGCTGTCCCCCAGCTGACTCTGCCTTTCTCTCCGGTTCTCTGTCTCTGCCCCCCAGGCCACCTGACCCCTGGTCTCCAGCCCAAGGTCTGGGTAGATATCTGGCTAGCCCCAGGGGCACAGGGTAGCGACAGGTGTCTTCTTCCCAGCCTCCTCCAGGACACAACCTGCTCCGTTCTCCCAGCTCAGCCCTGCCTAGGTCAGCCCAAAGTAGGACCTAACTCCCCTGAACCCTCAGGATATCGGGGAGACGAGGTGTGGCTGGGTCCTCCTGGGAACACAAGACTGAGTAGGTTTAGCAGGGCTGAGCGTCCCTGAAGGGCCCCCTGTTTACACACGGGGAAACCAAAGCTCAGAGGGGGCACACCACTGGCGTAGGGCCACACAGCTAATTGCAGGCAGAAGATGACCCCAGGGCCTTGGGCAGGGCTTCAGAGAGACTCCCTCCCCCTCCAGCCCTCCCCCCCCAGCCCCCTCCCTGCTTCCTTCCGCAGAGGCCACTGGGCCTCCTGTCCTGGGAGTTCTTCCAGAACCATCCACGCATCGCCTGCTTCTCACACAGGTAGAGAAACAATCCACTCTTTCTGCACCCGCATGGCGACTGAGACTCCAGAAAGCCTCTCCTCCTGGGCCGCCAGAAGCCTGACAGCTTCCACCAGGCCGCCTCCCCACATCCTAGCTCAAGCCGGTCTTCTCTGGTCCAGGTCTAGTCCAGGATCTCTGGTGTCAGTGATCCCCTCATACCCCTGCACATGTGTGTGGACACGTGTGTACCCCCACACATCCAGGTCTGCTAAGAATCATGGGGGACATGGCATAAAGTCTTAATGAGGAGCAACACGTGGTCTCATCGAACTGCAGGCCTCTGGGCCCGACTCCAGACACCCCCAGAACAGAAGCCCCCAAAGCTGGAGGTGCCTGGCCGTGACCATCAGTAGTAGACTGGAACGGGCAGGTGGCGGACAATGGGGCTAAGCCTCTGGCCGGAAAGGCTGCTGCGGTGTGGGAAGCTGGAGAGAGGCCCAGCTCTTCCGAAGCCCTCTCTCCTTGTTTGTGTGCCGAGGTTCTTGAAGAATGAGAGAGAGTGAAGCCAGAGATGGAAAGTATCCATCAGAATACCCATGGGAAGCAGACTGAGCTATGAGGAGACCACCCCGCCAGGAACCAGCTCCTGGATGCTGAACAAGGGGTGCTGGGAACCCCCTAGGGGTCCGATCCTCTTCTGGCCCTCCCGGGAGGCCAGCTGAGACCTGCCTTCCACGAGAATCATCCCTCTCACCCACCCCACCAGCTCCTCTCATTCACCTGTCCATAGCCTGAGAGTTGTCTCCCTACCCTGAGGCCCTGCCTGAGGTTAACAAGGAGGGTGTAGGGGTGGGGTGGGGAACAGAGCTTTCATGCTGAGAGACCACCCCCACCAGAAAGCCCATCGAGACCTTCTGCTCAGCCGCCAGAGACCCCATGCCTTCCCAGAGATTTCTGGGAATCAAATCTCTTTGATCCTTCAGTCAGAGGGACGAATTCCACTCGGGAACCCATTACCACACATGCACCCCACACCTGCCCCTCCTCTCCCCACCGCAGCCTAGGCTACATATGAGTTCCAGGCCAGCCAGGGTTACGAGAGAGGAGAAAGAATTCCGTCCGGTTGTTTGACATCCAGTTCCCTGGGTCCTACAAGGACTCTGTGAGGTGGGGGGAGGGGAGGAGAATGTTTGAGGTTTGGTCCTTTTATTTGAACGGGAGTTCCTCCACCAGCTCACAAGACACCCAGCACGTGACATCCTAGGGTCCCCACTCAGAGGCAGGACTGATTTCTGGGAACTCGGAAATGAGTCATGGTGACGCGGTTAGTGTAAGAAGGCACCTTGCGGGTGCTGGAGTGGCTAAGACTGCTTTCTGCTCTTTCAGAGGACATGGGTTCAATTCCCAGCACCTGCAGGATGGTTCACAACCATCTGTAACCCCAGTTTCGGGAGATCCACCAGGCACGCACACAGTGCACATACATACATGTGTGCAGTGTGTATACAGGTGTGCAGGTAGTACATTCATAATCATAAAGGAAAATGAATACTTTTTTTAAAAAAATAAGAAGGAAGAAGTACCTTGGGAAACACTAACACACAACTCACAATTGGAGCCCAGGGGCTCTCTGAGATCAAGCAGACAGCTTCTGGGGCTGGCTTGTGTCTGTCCCCCACGCTGTCCACTGGAACTGGTCACAGAGTGACCCGTGCCTGGCTTAGCTGCCCAGGTACAAAAGTGCGGAGGCCCGAGCTTGCTTGAGAATTTGAGAAATGTGCGCGGTGCCTTCATAGCCCACAGCCAAAGCCTGGGCGTGGCCCCGTGTCCGCTGACAGTCACCTGGAAGACAGCAAGCGGCTTGTCACTCAGAGGTCGATGGCACTGTAGAAAGCCAGGCACCAAGTAGCACAGATGGACCCCCAAAAGGGTTGCCAAGACAAAGACACTGAACACAAGAGCGGGCACCCCAGCGGGTGGCTCGCAGGTCAGCCGCCCTGGGGGAAGTCTGGCCAACGGTTGTTGGGCCACAGGCAAAGGATCCAGGGCAAGCCTGCGAGGTGAACCCCACTGGGAAAACACTTCAGGCTCCTGCCTTCGCTGCTCCTGTGACCGCTAAAAGGTCACATGGTCGAAAGAGCTAGTAGGAAAAAAAAGATACACACTTGGGAAGAAATGAAAGGCACTAACAAGAGGTTTAAACTTGACCCCCTAGTCAAAAGCCCCCATGGGGCGTGTGAGGAAGGCTCAGCCTGTGCCTGGCCACCCAGCATCCATCTTGGCCTCACGGCAAATGTTTCTAAGAATGGTCACACGTACCGCTAAAGCCATTTTCATTTGTGCCCAACAGGACTAAAAGCAGAGACAGAGGCCGGGAGTTTAAGGTCAGCCTGGTTCATGGAATGAGATTGTCTGTGCAGCTGCGTCTGAAGTGCAGGCCTGCGATCCCGGAAGCTGAGGAAGCAGAGGCCTGCCTTGAAGTGTGGTCTGTGGAGCAAGCAGGACCTAGGCCAGCCTGGGCAACTGAGCGAGACACAGTCTGGAAATAAAAAGTAAAAATCGACTGGAGATGTAGCTCAGTGGTAGAGCATTTGCCTTGCGAATACCAAGGCCCTAGGTTCAATCCCCCATCTCCCCACAACCACCATGAACACTGATTTTAATTATCCCAATGCTGGGACTGAGGAAGAAGGCTCCATTGGTACCTGAGTCCCAACCCTAGAACCCATGTGCAAAAGCTGGGCTCCATGGCTCCCACTTGTGAAAAGGGGAAGACAGGGGAATCCCTGGGGCTCGTTGGCCAGCCAGTCTTGCCTGCTTGTTGAGTTCCGAGCTGGTGGGAAAGCCTGTCTCAAAATCAAAGTGGATGGAACCTGAGGAAGGGTATCTGAGCCTGACCTGTGGCAGGTGTGCGCACACGCGCGTGGAACACACACACACACACACACACACGCACGCACGCACGCACGCACGCACGCACACACACGCACACACGCACACATGCACACATGCACACATGCACACACACATGCACACACACACACACACACACACACACACGCACACACGCACACATGCACACACACACACACACACATACACACACACACACATGCACACACACCAGGAGGAGGAGGCGCACAAGACAGGCCAGGCAGGAGCAAAGAGCACCTCGGAAGACTGGCACGCCCTCAGGCTCCCAGGCGCACTGCCTGCCCTGCCAACTCCTTCTTTCCCATATTTCTCTCTGCAAGTGTAGGGTCCAGGCTTCACCCCTGCCCCAGTGTCCTTCCCTGGGGAGGGCACAGGTCAGCAGGGTGAGCAGTGGGGACTGTTGTCCTCAGCTTGTCACTGAACCTCAAAAGAAATGATTCAGGTGACCTGGCGGGCACACAGCCCTCTGGAGCAAGCCTCACAGAAACTCAGGGCCTTCTAGAACCACTGAAAATGTCAGGCCGGCAACAGCAGGCTGGTTGTTAACCTGCACCGTCCAACACTTTCTCTTCTCCTCTTCCTCCTTGTTTTGATTTTTTTTGTTTTGTTTTGTTTTTTGGATTTGTTTTTTTCAAGACAGGGTTTCTCTGTATAGCCCTGGCTGTCCTGGAACTCCCTCTGTAGACCAGGCTGGCCTTGAACTCAGAAACCCGCCTGCCTCTACCTCCCAGAGTGCTGGGATTACAGGCATGCGCCACCCATTCATGCGTGGAGGTCAGAGGACACACGTGGGAATTGGTTCTTTCCTTCTACTGTGTGGGTCCTGCAGAGTGAACCAGGATCTCATTCTGGAGCCCAGGTTGGCCTCCAACAAATGAGCTTTCTGCAGGACCTCCAGAGTGCTAGGATTGAGTCCTATCCCGGCATGCCCCCAGAAGCCTACCACAGTCCCCTTAGATCCTGAAAACCTTCCCAAACACCACTGGGGTCAGTAAGAGTCTGCTATGACTCCAGGCAGTGGGAAGGTGCTTTTCTAGAACTTTCCATTCTGTTCTGGCAGACTGGGCTTTGAGAGCTCCCTTCCTACCTACCTTGGCAATCCTGGGATACAGGCACTGAGTGAGTCCCACCGTCCTCTGAGTGAGCAGAAGGCATGCTGCCTGGTTGAGGCTAAGAGGTTGGGTTCTGGGGCTGGAAACCCAGGCCCGGGCCAGCGTTGCCAAGCCAGATGCAACTGGATTTGTACCCAAGCCCGGAGGCAAGAGATCCCACGCTCTGACCCGGAAAGCAAGGCAAAAGTCACGGGAGGTAGGTGGAGGCTGGGACTGCCCAGCCCCGGGGGAGATGGCTGCGTCCACTGGGGGCCTGTGCCCCACTAACCCCCCTCCCCACTTGGAACTGCAGCTCTGGATTGGACCTTCTTTGCCAAACTGCTTTTGCCATTTCTGTCGAGCCCTGGGGAGCCTCCCAGGTCGCTATGGGGCTCTTCCTGCTGGAGAGGCCAGAGCAAAGCAGCAGGAAGGGAGCACACACCGGGGTCCTCAGAGCTGGGTTCAGGTCAGGTCCGGAAACCCGCCCGCTGTGTGACCTCCAGCAGTGGTCACAGCCGCTTTGAACGCTGGGATTGTTTTAGTTTTTCTCCTTGAGTTCAGACGCCTAGGACACCCCTTCCCCTGGAGACATGACTGCCTGCACCTGCCCCTTTGCTTGCTGGATTGCTGGATTGCCCACCCACCCACTGGCCTGCCCACCTTCCTGCCCACCTGCCTGCCCGCCTGACCACCTGCCTGCCAGCCAGCCTGTCTGTCTGTCTGCCTGCCTCCCTGCCTGTCTGCCTGCCTGCCTGCCTGCCTCCCTGTCTGTCTGTCTGTCTGTCTCTCTGCCTGCCTCCCTGCCTCCCATCCACCTCCTTCTCCTCTGTTTCAGTGTGTTCCTCTGGCTATCTGGTTGTGTCACTGACTTCAGGTTTGAGCTGTGTGGCACAGCGCATAAGGGAGTGGGTCAGATGCACCAAGCTCGGTGAACCTTTTGTGTATTTCCTTTTGTTCTTGTTGTTTTCCAAAGTAGTGCCTTCTGTAACTCAGGCTGGCTCCAAACTCCCTATGTAGGGGAGGATGACCTTCAACCTCTGACTGTCCTGCTTCTGTCTCCCTCATGCTGGGACGGCAGGCGTGTGCCACCATGATGGCGCCACCATGATGGCATGGCTTTGCTCAGGGAATGAAACCCAGAGTCTCCTGACATTGCTCTAGCAAGCAAGCCTGCCCCGTCGCGTACAGTTCTACAAGTGAGTTTTGATGTATCCAGAGGAGCCCTTCCTGTGAGATCCAGACACCTCTTAGCTGTCCAGGAGGCTTCCCGATGCCCCTATCCAGTCAGTAACTCCCCTACCCACAGAGCAAACTGCCGGAGTGACCGGGGCCTCCCTGGTGACTGCCCTTCAGTTTTGTTTTGTTGTTGTTGTTGTGTTGTTTTGTTTTGTTTTTTTGAGTCAGGGTTTCTCTGTGTAGCCCTGGCTGTCCTAGAACACCCTCTGTAGACCAGGCTGGCCTTGAACTCAGAAACCTGTCTGCCTCTGCCTCCCGAGTGCCAGGATTAAAGGCGTGCGCCACCACCGCCCAGCTTGCCCTTCAGTTTTGTAGCGGAAGTCTTAACACAGAGAGTGGCCCTTTGTGTCTAGCACCCTCACACAGTGAACACCTCCAAGATTCACCAGCCTCATGCTCAGATGTGCAGCTCGGCCGTGATTTTGCTATCATTGGGAATATTCCCTGGCTTCGGTTTGAGACCGAGAGCCCTAACTGCGGTAGGCTCGCAAGCCTTTTGCAAGCACTTTCTTTCTCTTGGGTGCATTGGAGGTCAGCGTGTCTCTCGGTCTCATGCGGAGAAATGGGAAGGCTCGTGTGAGGCTCCAGGCTGTCTCCCTAAGCTGCTCTTCCCACAGCTTCCCTGCTCTTTGGCCCCCTTTCCTTGTGATTTTCCTTTTATTTTTGAGACAGTGTCTCAAATCATTGTGCAGTCCAGGATGGCCTGGACCAAGCCATCCTCCTCAGAGCCAGAATCCGGGTGCAGGCTGCCAGACCCAGCTTAGCTTTGCCTTTCTATCTGCATTTGAGAATGAGTTGTAAATATGACGACACCGCCATCCGAAAGCTCCTGACCTTCATCTCATGCACATGCGTGTACATACCAGCACACACACACACACACACACACACACACACTTCACGTGTGCACTCACACACAGCACTAAAACTGAGTTCAAGTCAACATCACAATTGTCCCCACGTGGATCTTCTGACATTTGTCTGGTCCAGAGTGGCGTAAGTCTCTTTCGTTGTGTTTGAGGTCTCACTGTCTAAAGCGGTTCCTTCCCTGGCGGTCCCTCAATTTTCATGACCTCCAGATGACTGGGGGGACCGGCCAGCTGTTCTCTAGGGCATTCCTTGGTTTGAATTCACCCCGCATTCCCTGGGGGCCTAGGGCTGGGATCTCTGCTCCTGCACAAGGACAGCGGGAGTGTGACCCTGGGTTCCTGAGTGTCCTGTGAGGACACCTGCAATTTGTCTCATGGCTGGAAAATGAGGACAGGGAAGTGTCCCACCCCGCCCACCGACCGATTTCAAGGATTCAATGAGACACAGCCCAAAGACTGATTTTGCAGTGTTCTCTCCCTGTATCTGACCTATCTCCCCAGCCCTGGCCAACCCAGGAAGAGACAGGGGTACAAGGTCGGGAGTCACCCCACCTGGATGCAGGCAGGCTGATGCTGGCTCTGCCTGATCTAAGCAAATGACAGGGACAGGGAAAGCGGACACTTCCCACATCCCACCAAGGGACACTTAATCTCCCTCTGTATCAGAAAGTTTTCAACCAAAAGTAGATTTGCCTCCAAGCAACAGCTGGAGGCCTCTCAGGGAGCCTGGTATTGTGCTGCACACCTGCTAGCCCAGCAGTGGCTGAGGCAGGGGGATGGCAAATGTGGGTTATACAAGGAGAGCCTAACAAACAAACAGAAACAAACAAACAAATCTAAGAATGGGTACTTACTCCTGCAATCTAAGCACTCAGGATGCTGAGGCAGGAGCATCACCATTCTTTCAAGACCCCATTTCAGGGAGAAGCCAGCGGAGTCTAGTAGGTGGAGGCAGGAGTTGCGGTACCCACTCTTCGAAGCATGGGAGACCCAGAGGAGAAAGTGACCCCATTCCAAAGCCACCTGTGTGGAGGCCGAAGCACCCGGACCCACACCAAACCCAAGTCATCCAGGAGCTGACAGGCAGGCTTCACCATTGCTGACTCCTGGTATCTATCTGGGCCCAGTGGCTGACGAGAAAGGGGCCAGCTCTGATGTCCAGCATACCCAGGACTTGAGGCAGTCTCATCTGATGACGAGCAAGTCACAGATCCTATGCTGTTGCTGTTGTTGTTTTTGAAGCCCTCGGAGGCTTCAGAGAGTCTGAGAAGCCCCAACCTCTGCGAAGATGAGAGGGAGGGCCTTATGGGACAGCCCAGCCTCGTCCTCAGAGCACGAGGACAGGTAATACAGAAATGATGGCTCTAGAGTGGTAAAATAAATGAGGGGCTGGTAGACCCTCTGTGGGTAAGGTGCTTGCCTTGAAGCTTAAGGGTCTGTGTTCAGACCCCCAGCTCCCACATCAAAGCCATGTGCGATGGTGTGATCCTGAAGCCCCAGTGCTGGGGAGGGGGAGACAGGCCGAGCCTAGGCCCGATGGCCAGGCAGCATAACACGACCCATGAGCTTCAGCGAAAAGAGCCCACTTTTAAAAATAAGATAGAGAGCCACTGAGGAAGACACCTGCCTGTGACCTACAGCCTCCACAGGTGCCCATGCACCCGCCCCCATGAAAACACATGCGCACACACACACACACACACACACACACACACCACCACCACACATACCACACATACCACACACAGACATACAACATACACACACACACCACATGCACCACACACACAATACAACACACACATACCACACAAACACACATACACACACCATGCACACCACACACACACACAAACACTACAAACATACCACATTACCACATACTATACACATACCCAGAGTCATCATACACACCACACACACACACACACACACACACACACACACACACGCACGTGCTCGCGCTCAGACACACACACCAACAACAACGAGTCGATAAATAGGTAAGTAGAAGTATAGACCATAGAGATGGCTGGGGGAAAGGGGGAGGGTAAACGGGCCTGGGCCAAGCCTGACCCCCTGAGTTGATCCTCTGGACGCACAGGGAGGGGAGAACCAACCCCTCCTACGAGTTGCCCTCTGACATCAACCACACATACAAATAAATAAATAAATAAATAGTCACAAAAGGATGTTTTTATAAGCAGAAAAAGTAACTTCTTGAAAGTTGGAGGCCACCCAAGCGTATTTACATTGTTTCAAAGTCCTTCCCTCCGATGCCTGTGGGTGGAAAGAAGAAGCTGGTTACACAGCTGACCCCTGACCCACTATGATGGCTGCCGCTGAGCCCAGAGCTCCAGACACAGAAACGAGATTGACTGCAAGTTTGAGGCCAGCCAGGGCAACTTGGTCTCAAAAACCCTAAAGCAAAACCGAAAGTGAAGCCTGCAGGACTTGCTTTGGTCAGGTGACCAGAGTGTGACCAGCAGCACGGCTCAGGGAGTAGCACTCAGTCCTCTGTGTCCTGCGGAGGCTCAGAGCCTGAGTCACTTTCGAGGAGCTCATGTTGCTGCTGGAGGGACCCAGCCACAGACTGGAGCCCCCAACCCGCTAAAGACAGGGTAGGGCATGGGGCCTCGAAGGCCAGCCGTGTCTGCCTAGCGAGTTCCAGGCCAGCCAGAGCTAGTGAGACTGTCTCAGAAACAAACAAAAATTTTGCTTATTTATTTATTATTTTTTGGCTTTTCGAGACAGGGTTTCTCTGTGCGGTCCTGGCTGTCCTGGAACTTGCTCTACAGACCAGGCTGGCCTCGAACTCAGAAATCCGCCTCCTTTTGCCCCTTAAGTGCTGGGATTAAAAGTGTGCACCACCACTGCCCACCGAGAAACAAAAATTTTAGATTTCCTTGCTTTCATTTTAAGTGCATTGGTGTTTCACTGGCATATTTCTCTGTGTGGTGGCACCAGGTCCCCTGGAACTGGAACACCAGTTGTGAGCTACCATATTGGTGCTGGAAATTGAACCTGGATCCTCTGAAAAGAGCAGCCAGTGCTCTTAATGGCTATGCCGTCTCTCCAGCCCCAACAAGAAGTTTAAGAGAAATAAAATAATGAAAGATTGATGAGAACTCAGTGCCTTATTCTCAGTTCAGATGAAATATACCGGAGTTTGTCGTTTTCCTATAAATCTTTGATCTTTTTCAGAATGATAAGTGTTTTTTTTAACACAGAGACAGACAGACAGACAGACACACACACACACACACACATACACACTGAGGGGGTCATCACCATGAACAGGGATTCAGACAGATCCCTCATTTCCTATGTTTCCCGGGCCTGTGACCCTGAAGTCCACTCTTTGCACCACCTGTCTGTACAGTACCCACCTCAGCCCAGATGGATGTGTCCCCAAGCTATTTAGTGAGTGGCTACTCACTCAGCAGTGAAAAGGGCTAGTGAGCCACAGTGCCACTTAAGGACATGTCAAGGTGGACTTGAGGGCCACAGTATGGGATTTCTTTAACACGATTCACAGAAACAGGTGAGCCAGCTCTTGCTACCAGAACTCAGGGCACAGTGGCAGGGACCACAGCTCATCTAGCGTGTACGAAGTCGGGGGTTCCATCCCCCACATCTCGTGAAGCCGGCGTGGTGAAGGGCTCTAATGCCAGCACTCGAGAAGTAGAGGCAAGGAGACCAGCATTTTAGGGGTAACCTGGGCTACACACCATGCTGTCTCAACAACAAAGAGTACTGATAACCTAGGTGTAGGGAGGGGCTCTTGGGCATTGGCTTGGCCCATTGAGGTCCCTGGCAGGGGACAGCTAAGTACCTTTGCAGGCGTGGATGGTAGACGAAAGAAGAGGAATCCAAGCAGGAGATGGCCACATGGACCAGACAGTATGAGGCTGTAAAAGAGGTAATGCATGGCCTTGCAGTAGGCCTAGGGGACCCAAGCCAGGAGCCATGCAGTTCTTGGAATGGCCTGCGAGAACCCTCATGGCGTGTGCCTGGGGTCAAGGATGAAGGCAAGAAGTGCCACATCTGGGTATCAGTCACCAGCCCTCCACCCCGCAGAGCAGGAGAGGCTGTGGCCCAGCAGGCCCTGACCCGCCCCGCTGCTCTCTTCTCTGCAGCCCCTGCCCTGGCTTCCAGGCCTCTGAGGACTCCTTCTCCTCCCAGGCTGCCTCTGTCCTTGCCAGAGCTCCAGGGCTGGGCCAGGGATCTGGTGACAGCTATAAAAATAATAACTTACCCAGCCAGCTCCCTGGCCTCCTGACTTGCCCCACAGCGGTCTCGGTGGTGGGCTGGCCCTTGTGCCTGGCGAAGGTACCGTCCAGCCCTGGCAGGCTGGCATCTCCTGGGAGCAGGTGCTGGTGGCTGGGGCGTGGGGCGAAGAGGTCATTCCGGGTGACATCTGGGCCCTGCACAGTTGACAACATGCTCCGCAGCAGGGACTGGACCTCTCTGACACATGTGCCCAGTGTCACACGTGTGGGACTCTGGACTCGGGTGGGAATACGGGGTCTAAAGACAGCTGAGAAGTTTCTCCCCAGCCCGAGGGCCTGGGTCACGCCTGACCTGAAGCATGCTGAGACTCCGAGCCATCTGGAGACACCAGACGCCTTCACACATGACTTCTGTAGTTCAAATGAATTAAATCAGCCCTTTCACCTCATCCAACAGAGCCCTTTTCTCCTCTCAGGGGAATGGTGTCAGCAGAACAGCCCGGACAAGGAAGCACTAGGCCACCCCTGAGAAACACAGGTGACAAAGAGGCCCAGTGAGCTCCCTGCCATTTGGGCAAATGTGTCAGAAATGAATTCAGCTGCCAGTAACAGGAAACCCAGCGACAAAGGTCTCAGTGAACAGGGATTTCTTTTCTTCACACAAGCAAACGCAGAGCAAGGTCAGCAAGGACCCGGAGGCTCCTCCGCCCTCCGCCATCGGGACTCAAATGCCTTCTGTCTGTTGGGTTTGCTGCTGTGCTGGAAGCGGTGCCTTTGGGTTCAGGACGGTCTCTGCAGCTCTAGCTATCTGAGTTCCAGGCAGAATGTAGGAAGGAGGACAGGATCCTGCAGAGAAGCTCCCGGCAGCCCCTCCTGCAGTTTACGCTCACTGCTGGGGGGGGGGGAAGGGGGGTCATTCCTAGCTGCAAGGGAAGCTTGGAGAATGGAGTCTCTCCACAAGGCGGTTGTTCCCAGACCTGTGCCATGGTTGGGGGGGAAAGGAAGGCATGCATCCTGCACTGGCAACCTCGGTGGCGATGAAAGGGGAGGGGGGTGAAAATCTGTGGAAGAACATTCTAGAAGCTAACAGATGCCATCTGCAGAGGTCTCTGCATGAACTAACCTGTCAAAGCTTTTCAAAACACTGAGGAATGCTGCTCTCCTCTTGTCATGGCCAGGGAAAAGAGTGCTTGTTTGCCCAATTCGAATGCTCTGGACGAGGTGGATTCCCTGCACTGTACCAGGCCAACGGCTGACGTCCTGAACCAGGACGGGATCATTTTAAAGATGTCATACGAACCAACTCAATCCTCACTACCTCCTCACACTTATGAAGCCACTTTGTTATTACCCCCACTTAATAAACAATGAATCAGAGGCACAGAGAGGCAAAGTTACAGACCTAGGGCCACACAGCATGAGTTAACAGGTTTATTTCTGGGTATCAAAATCGTGAGTGCTTTTGACTTTTTTTTTCTTCTTCTTCTTTTATTAGCAATCCACATTCTCTGGAAATTAAATAAAAGCAAAATGCCTCTTGGAAGTCCAGCCTCCAGTCTATCTTCCAGTCTCGACACCATAGGAGGCCTGGCTTCCTTCTGCAGCGTGGACTGTCCTCCCCCCCCACCCTGCCCCACCTCCACCCCCACCCCCAGGCGACTGCCCTCTGTCCCACAGACATAGCTTCCCAGAGAACTCCTCTCTCTCTCTGTCCTGGCACCCAGCCTTTGTTCTTCCAGTCCCTCCTGGCCAGCCTGGCCCCTCTTCCTGCCTGGCACACAGCTCAACCCGAATGGCTCCCGGCCCTGGGTCACAGGCTCGAACCCCTCAGCTCTCCTGGGCCAGGCAGGCGGGCGGGCAGGCGGGCGGGCGGGCACTCTGCTCCCTCACCTACTGCACTTTGCCTAGCCTCCAGGGCCGAGGGGCCTGTTTTGTCAGCAGACTTATCAGGGATTCTATGGGTGCCAGGCTCTGGCATGGGCTCCCACTCAACCAGCCTCACACTCCTCTGTTGGCCTCACTCTGGCCTCAGAGGCTCTGCAGAAAGAATCCACCACCCTCCATTCTCCTCTGCCAGTTCCAGCCTTTGCTGCCACCCCTCCAGCCTGCCTCAGGACCTTTGCACCTGCTGACCTCCTGAGGCCCATCCTCGGTACATTCTACCACTCCTCGGCCTTATTTTCTCAAGCCTCTTACTACTGTCTGAATGACCTTACCAATGTGCTATGGATTCTTTTTTGAGGAGTGGAATTTGAGTTAGGGTTTTATGTAGCCCAGGCTAGCCTCAAACTCCCTATGTAGTAGAGGGTAACCTTGAACTCCTGACCTTTCTGCCTTAACCTCCCCAGTGTTGGGATAAAAGGCAAATACCACTCTACCAGGTATCACCCAACATTGTTTCCACTGTTGTTACATTGTTGCTAGCAGGTAAATCACCCCTCACCTGGGGCCTGCAGTAAGCGTCTGCTTGTGGTAGGTTGGCCAGATAGACTTTGTCCACCATGAGAAAGGGCAAGCCTAAAAGGCCAAATGTCTTCTTTGATGTCTCCAGTCATCAGGAGACAAAGCTCAGAACTACGGGTCCTAGGGTACCTCTTACCCCCAGAGGTTGTGTTGTGTGTGTCTGTTGTCATCCCCGTGGCAAGGCCAGGCCAGCAGGGAAGGGTCTGAGCCCACCAACTGCCCTGGGTTCAAACCCAACTCCATCAACACTGGCTGTCTGGTACAGAAGCTTGCAGCGTTTTTTCAGTGTGGACACAGTAAATGTGTCCTCCACCTGCCAGATTCCAGCTTGGTGTAAATCCCCTTCAATGCCCATGCCTTTAAATTACCCCATAATCTTGTATTAAAAAAAAAAAAAAAAAAAAAGGAAGAAAGAAAAAGCCACACCGCTCTTTGAGCAAAGACTGTCTGTCCTGTGAAGACTTGTGTTGTAGGTCCCCACACATCACATCACATCACATCACAAAATGGGGCTCCTGGCCACTGCCTCAGAGGACGCAGGAGGGGCTCGGTCACCAGCTCTCCGTCTCCCTGTCTCCCCTGCATTGCCCAGCCTGCTCCAAACCTGAGCTCAGCCAATAGCAACATCTGGACTCCCACAGGAGTGGTTGATGCAATGCTACTGTGGTCCCTCCATCTCGGCAGGTCCACAGGTAATCCCGAATAGGGTACGGGAGGGAGGCGGGCGTAACAGCCCCAAGGGGAGTTCTGAGGTCACAGGAGGGCAGGTGAAAAGCCTCTGAGGTCACCCTGAACCGGGAAGTCAAACGCCCCTGGCGCAGCCACCCTGAGAACAGTGACTTTGCCTCTGTGCCCGAGGTGGGAACTAGGGTTGGTCTCATGTGGGCCGGAGAAGCACACAGCTCAGTGACTACTGCACACAGTATCCTAGGCTCCCCACTCAGCCTAGGCTGGCCCCAGAGAGACACCTCCTCCCAGAAGCCCTCGGGGATCTTCTCGGCCCTCCCCACCCTTTCCTGGCCCACTTTTCTTCCTTCAGAGTACTTGCCCCACCCGTCATTAAGTTGTTCCAGTGGCTGAATATCGAAGTGTCCTTCTCTCCCTGTTAATTGTCACCTCGGTCTTTGTCACCACCCAACTCCAACACCAACAATGGAGCTGGCATACAGCTGGTGCTCAATAAATGTTTGTCACATAAATGAAAAGGAACCAGGCAAATAAATGTCCGACGGGAGATAAGGAGAAAACAAGTCAGGGCTGGATATGGGGGTTGGAGGGGAACATTCTTCAGAAGGTTGTAGGACATGGTCGTCAGCCCGCCCCTCCCCCACCCGCCCCCCAACCATGCCAATCTTTTACCCTACCCAGTGGTGCCAACTTAAGAGAAGTCACTTCCCCTCACGGAGCCTCCGCCAGGCAGAAGACTCCCATAGCAGAAGCTTCGACGGAGGCTGAGCCTCCAGCTTTCCTTCCCGACACCCACTTTTCCCCTGGGTAAAGTCACCAGGTTGTGGGTGGCTGCGTTAGACAGTAAGACAGAGAGAGTACATTTTGTGAAGGCTCCCACCCTGAGCAGGCGTGGGGAGGACTCTGGCTGCTGCTGCTCCTCCTCCTCCTCCTAGCAAGTCTCAGCGGTGACAACTACCCAGTGAGGCCTTGGGCAACATGGCTGACCTGCCCTGGCAGCCAGAGGGCCCAGCAGCCCACCTGTGACAAGGTCCCGGAGATACACCAGCTCCGTGGACTGTCCGCACCCCACAGTTACCCTTCAGACTGCTGGCCTCTCTGTCTTGCTGTTCTGTCTCCAAGCTTGTGGTCCAGGGGTCCCTGGCAGCTGAGTGACCTGATCCGTGGGGTATGTCACCCCACCGGTGGCCTCTGCTACAGCGGGCCACACGGATGGCCGTCTAAGCCTTTGACCCACTTCTGCTTTTCCTGATCCTGGAGTCATCAGATGGGCCTGGGTTCACATCCTTTCCAGTCTATACTGCCACTCTACCTTGGGGGGAGGGGTACCTGATCTTGGAGCCAGGAAATGAAGAGTGGAGGATTCGATTCGGGGTTTAGGGGTCAGGGACTACAAACCCAACCCCAAAATTGCTGGAGATGCACCTCCTGGGGGGGGGGAGTGGCACTTCTGTGACCTCCAAGTTACTTACGCCGAGAAATGGATGCCAGGCCAGTCTGTCTGCAGAGGTGCATTAAAGCTTCCTATCCTTGGAAAGATGGTGCCTCCCCCTTCTCCCAGGTCCAGCCCAGGCTTAGCTTCTAATTCTTGGAGCAGCGGAGCTGACCAATAGTCACTTGGTGTAGACAGGCGCCACCAAGACGCTGGGCCATGGGGCTGTACTGACCTTGGCTCCAGGGCGCACTGAGTCAAGCGTCTGTCCGTCTGTCTAGGCCTAGAAGGAAGCTGAATGGACGTCAAGCGTCTGAGGGTCTGTGCAGGCTACGAGCCATCTTAGCATTGAGCAGGCGTAGAACGCCTCAGTCCTCACCCTGCGACGGTGGGAGACGGGTCACCAGGCCCAACACTCCAGGTTCCCAAAGAGAAAGGGAAGAAAACGGATTCCCTCTCCACCAACCAGTGTCACTGGTCACCCCTAAGCTCCCTTAGGCCTTTGGCAAACTGCTCTGTTGCCCGCTACCCAGAATCCCTCACAGCAGGGTGCTCACAGGGACCTGACAGCTACAAGCTATCCTCACCCATGAAGCGGAAGGCACTACCTTCTCCTTCCGCGAGGCTCGAAGAAGGAGACGCAGGCAGGCCCAGGGCTTGCGGAATGCTGGCCCCGGACAGGCGCTCCACACTCACACAGCCCAACGCCAGGAACCTCCCATCAAAAATAATAACAAGAACAAACGCTTATGTAACAGTTCTGGCGTGCCAGGCACGGCGGGACACAGCACATCCACTACTCCTTGGACACTCTCGACTCTCACTAATGCGGCCCGGCTGCAGCAGAGCTGCCCCGGCACACCCGAGTGCTGGCCCTGCGTTCAAGTCCTGGCTCAGCCACCATGAGCACGGGGGTAAGGGAGGCTCCTAGTCCCTTCTGGGCAGAGAAACTAGCGAGAGAGGGAAAGCACAGCAGGAACTCTCCCCTTCCCCCTCCTCTTGGCCCAGTCTCTCTTCCAGCTACACAGGGACATAGAAACCAAACAGACCAGGGGGCTCCCCTACACACCACCAATCACACAGTACTTTGAGCACGGTACTCACCTGCCCTGACCCGGCTGTCTGGACCAGCCTTTCCTACAGAGAGTCTAGACCTCAACACAAGCCCAGAGGGCCACCCATCCCAAGCAGAAAGTATCTAGCAAGGTTCCCCCCCCCAGCACCCATGGGTGCCGAGTCCCTTGAATTCCTGACCCGGCACTCTGCCCCCTCTCCTGGGGGGGGAGGGGCTGGCACCCCATCTGCCAGGGGAAGAGAAAAACCCAGATGCGACACCCCCACCCACCGCCACGCACAACCCAAAAATAACTCGCAGCCCCCTACACACCAGAAACACAAAAACAAAATCTCGCATAAATCCGAAGTCGGGGAGGGAAGAAAAAAAAATTGTTTTTCAAAAGCCAACTACTGCCCCCAAAAGGCTTTTAAACGCTCTCCAAAAAAGTTTATTAAAATGTCTTCACTTTAATGCTCGAAACGGAAAAGGTTCTCAAAATATACATACGCCTCTTTTCTCATAGAAATAGAACTTTTTTTATATAATACAAAAAAAATAATAAGACCAAAAAAAAAAAAAAAAACCAAAAACAAAAAAAACCAAAAACATCAACAGCAACAACCCCGCAGGAACATCTTTAAGTGATTACTCAGGGCCCGGCTGACAGTTACACGTGTGTTGCGTCAGTCCCGTGTCCACACGCGCTCAGCCACGTTTGATCCGGATTGCATCAAGTCCCCGAAACCCGGTGCGCGGGGCAGGTGCGTGCGCGCGGTGTGTCCGCCCGCGGTGTCCCCTCGGTGCAGGTGCAGGTGCGCGCGGGGCACGCACGGCGTCCCGGGAGCGCGCGGGGCCGGAGCGCGCGGGGTCGGGCGCACGGTGCCCAGGGTGGCCGCGGCGCCCCCCACGCCACCCCCCGCCGCGCTAGCAGTGGCCCGCCGAGGCCAGCAGCGGCTCGGGCAGCTGCTTGAACAAGTTCCGCAGCGTGCTGAGCTCTCGCGACAGCTGCTCCACCTTCTTCTGCAGCCGCTCGTTCTCCGCCGTCAGCTCCAGCACCTTGTGCTGCGTCTCCAGGTTGCGCATCTTGGCCTTGTCGCGGCTCTTGCGCACCGCGATGTTGTTGCGCTCGCGCCGCATCTTGTACTCGTCGCTCAGCTTGTCCACCGTCTTCTTGGCCTTGGCCTTGGCGGGCGCGGCCGGCGGCCCCGCGAAGCAGGCGGCGGGCGCGGCCTTGGCGTCAGCGGGGCTCGGCGTGCCGGGCGGGCTGGACGACGACGACGTGGACAGGCTGCCGCTGCTGCCGCTCGGCGTCGCCTGGTAGCCCAGGTAGGCGCGCAGGGCGAACGGGAAGCCGGCCGCCATGGCGGGCGCGTCGTCCGCGCGCTTGCAGTCCGCGGGTTCGAAGCCCGGCTCCGCCTTGAGCGCGGCGGGAGGCGGCGGCGGGAAGCAGGCGGGCGGCGGGGCCTTGGCGCCCGCGCGGCCGAGGCTCACGTAACCGTAGTCGGCCGGCTTCTTGCTCGGCTTGGCGCCGTAGTCGTCGGCGAAGAGGTCGGAAAGGAAGTCGTGGTGCGCGGGCGCGGGCGCGGGCGCGGCGAAGTCCGCGGCGGGCGCGAGCGGCTCCAGGTAGGGGCTGAAGTCGATGGCGCGCTCGTGCTCGCCGATGGCCGGCTCGGCGGCGGGGGCGCGCGGCGCGGCGCGGGCCGCCTTGGCCCCGTAGGCCAGGCAGTCGGGCTCGTAGTAGAAGTTGGCCACTTCCATGGGTCTAAAGGCGGCGGGCGGCGGCGGGAGGCATGCTGCGTCCCAGGCCAGCAGGCGGTGCATGAACGCGGGGCCCGCGGGCTCCGCTGCGTCCCGGTCCCGTGCGCGGCTCGGACTCGGCGCGGCGGCGGCCGAGCGGGAGGTTTATAAGGCGGCGCCTGGCAACGGCTGCGTCACGGCGGGGCCCCTCCCGCTGCCCCGCCGCCCGGTCCGGTGCGCGTCATTGCCCGGCCGCGGGAGCGCGAGAGGGCGCGGCGGGGAGTGGGGCGCGGCGGGGGCGGGGGGTCCTCGCGCGGGACACTGAGCGGTGTCCCGGGCGCTCCGCCAACCCCGCGATCGCCACGGACGCGGGGGACGCCAGCCCGGCCCCCCTTCCCGCCCCTCGGGAACACCGAGGAGCGCGGCCGCCGCCCGCCCCCTGCTGGAGGACGCGGCGGCTCGTCCCGGCTCCGTCCGTTGTCCCGGGCCCCCAATTCCTGGGAAACAGATCGTTCCTCCCGCTGCACGACCCCAACCCCCGGGTCCTGGCTGCTGTCCCTGGCCCCCAACTCCCTGGAAACAGCCCTCCACCCGGTGCACGTTCTCCCACCCAGGTGCTGCCCACGCCTCTGTACCCCAAACTTCTGGGAAGCAGAACTCTCCACCCGGTGCACGCCCACCCCGGGGATGCTCGCTGTCCCCGGATCCCAGCCCTCAACCCTATGTGTGGCCCGCCCACCGCACCTGCCTACGCCACTCCGTGCGCCTCTCGGTGAAGGTGGCAGGGGTTGGGGGGGGGGGTTCTGCCACTCTGTGTCTGTGGGTGAGTCACTTTGTTTCTCTGAGTTTCCACCGTGGACTGTACTGTTAGTGGTGTCTGGGTATCAGAGACAAATGGGACACCCCCCCGCCCCCGCCCCAGAACACCGATGCCTTCCTAAGACCTGCACAGCCCTGCCCAGAGGCTGCAGGCTTCGCAGGCGGTCGCGGTGGGAGCGTGGTAGACCCAACTGCAGCCATGAGGACCCTGCAGGCTGGGGTAAGCAAACCCTCCATGCTCTTGAATGGGCACCAGGCTCGGACCACCTGCTTTTCTCCCTGCCTCTCTCCGGTGAGACCCTTCCGAGGAAGCTCAGCGCACTCTTGGGGCCCACCCTTCCGCCACTCCCAGCTGGGCCACTCAAGCAGGAGCTGCCAACCTGCCTGGGGCTGACCCCCGACCCATTGACCCCAGCCCTGGCCCCGGCAAGCTGGCGGGGTATTGCACAACCTTCGGTGTTATCTGCGGAGCTGGGGTGACCTCCGCCCCCAAGAGCTGGAGAAATGACATCTCCCTGTGCCCTTGGGGGTGGGGGGCAGGGAGGGAAAGGATAAGACACTAGCCCTGCCTGTGGCTTTCTGGCCTTCCCAGCAGCCTCTGGGCCAGGAAGGGATCAGGGCCCGGAGAGGCGTGGTGACATCCCCAGGGCCACCCAGCCGGGCCTGGCTGTTAAGTGGGACGACGTTGGGGCTTCACAGACAGACCCTCCCTTATCCAACACTGGGGACCATTCCATCCCGCCTCTGGGCCACCATTCAGGGAATGACTTCCTTCCCTCAGTTTCCCCTCAGACTGGGCTCCAGAAAGTCAGTGAATGAATACACTACCTGTTCCCTCAACCCTGCTCCAGGAGCATACCCCACCCCGGGGTATCAGCCCAGCTTGCCTCCAGGAAGCCTTCCAAGACGCCCTGGGTCCCCAGCCCCCATCTCATCTGGCCAGTCTTCCTTCTGTCCCTGCTGCCCACCCCACATGTCAGCCCCTTCAGGGAGGGATCTGTCTGTCTGTCTGTCTGTCTGTCTTATTTACTGTGTGAACGTGCACCACAACTTTCATGTGAAGGTCAGAACTTAGAGTTCGGGGACTGTCACTGGTCTCTCCTACCATCCAATGGGTCCTGGGTATTGAACTCAGGTCTTTAGGCTTGGCAGTAAATATCTTAAACCACTGAGCCATCTCGATGGCCTGACTTCTCTCTTTACACGCTGTTTTGGCTGGGTGTGGCCTTGGGCAAACTGGCTCTGCGCCATAGCGCGTCGTAGCTTCCTGCCGGCGTTGCAGGGCTCTGGGGAGACACAGCAAGACCTGGGGAGGGTGACACAGTACCTCAAGCATCTGCTGTGTGACCTTAGCCGGCCGGCCGCTCTCTCTGAGCCACATTTTATACGTGTTTGGTCTCCCTGGTAATTTGTGGGAGGCGAGGCGTACTGCCTGTGTTCACAGGTAAGGACACTGGGGCCCAGCAGGTCTACGTGCCGGCTCCGGGTGGTCACACTGAAGAAATGGCAGCGGCGGAGAAAGTCTCCCAAGCCTCCGGGTTGTAATCAGCTCTCACAGTAAACTTGAGTCTAGAGAAAGGTGACTTAGGTCACACAGGGACTCAGGGGGTGACTCAGGCCCTGGAGACCAGACTCCACCTCATCGCAGAGCTCGGCTCTCCAGCCTACAGATTGGGCTAGCCTGGCCCCATGGCGGCCTGCCTGCCGGGCTCGCCCACCCACGGCTGACCCGACTGTTCCACAGGGAGGCCAGAGGAGCGGAGCCTCTACTCCCAGGCTCCTTGCTCAATAGACCGTGCCTGTCACCTCGCCGTGGCTGACATCCTTCCTCCGGCCTCTGAGGCCCCACCAGGCCTGAGCAGCTGCCTTCCCGATCCAGACCAACTCCTCCTGCTCCCTGTCCCAACCTCGTGTTTGAGGGAACCTTGGCTGCAGAGGTCCCCTGTGTGGCCGGATCAACAGCGAAAGGGTTCACCCAACACTACTGGGGTGTGCCTGGGACCTTGTTGTATTTTCTTTCATCGAGACAGTGCAGGAGTCGGGAGAGCCCGGCCTTGGCGTGTGCCAGCCACAGCTCTGCTGGTGAGCTACACCCCACACCCCAGCCCTCTTCGTGTTTTCCTTTTGAGACAGGGTCTTGATAAGTTGCCCAGGCTGGCCTTGAACTTAGAATCCTCCCACTTCAGCCTCCAGAGCAGCTGGGATAGCAGACCTGTGCCACCAGGTCCCAGCTGTCCCTGTGAGTGAACTCATTCCTAATGTGTAAAGAAACCAGAGACTTCACACCACGCTTCCAGTTCCCGGATCGTCCTCTAAACTTGGGTCCCTGAACCGGCCTCTTTGGTGCGGTGGCCGAGGCTGCAGTGGTTGCTCAGGCCACGGGCATTTCCAGGATGGGTCGCATCCGTATGCCCTGCTGCCCCCGGTTTGGGGGAGGGCGGACTTATCACATCTGCAGGAGGGGGAGGCTGAGTTGAACTCCCCCCACCCAGCCTGCACGCAGCAGCCATGACTCAGTACAGATGGGACAGCAGGTGGTGCTTTTGTTCCTATGGGGACCCTCCTTACATGGTGCTCTGGCCATTTCTGTGGCCCGTCAGCATGGGGATGTGGGATGTCCTGTCTCTGGGCCCGGTTGGCCTTCTCCTGACAGGTGGGGGTGACTCATGTCCCTGCAGCCCCACTCAGGGCTTAGGGTGGCAAAGCCGTAGAAACCCTGTGGAGCAGGTAGATGGAGAGCGGTCCTCAGTGGCTCACAGCGTCTCCCACACACCTGGTGATGGCCGGAGCCCTCGCACCATGCCTGAGCTTTGCCGGGGTGGAGCACTTGCCTTCCTTCCCAAGATAAGCAAAGAAGAAAACCGCCAGGCCTCCTCTCTGAGGCCTCAGTTTCCCTTCAGTTTCAAAAGTCTTCAGTCCCAGATTGGCCGCCTCCGCATACCAGCTGTCTGTGAACCTTGCCTGTGTGTATGCCGCCATCTCGTGGCAGGTTCTGGGACTGCAGGGCTGACTTGAGTATCTTTGGAGTGGAAACCCCTGTTACTCACGGGACGTGAGCCTGTCACAAGAAGTACAGCTGTCCGCGGGATGGGAAGAGGCTCTCGGCCCTCGTGTAGTCACTCATCAAACTTTTTAAAAACTTGTTCAGATGCTAGAGACATAGGACGCAGGGAAGACGCTGGATCAGTGCCGGGCATCTGAATGTCGAGCTATGCATTGGGAGTGGGGAGGGGCACAGCCTATAGGTCTGTCCGCACCGGGCAGTGAGGCCAGGCAAAGGCCGCACCTCTGCAGCCTTGGAGGCCATGTCGCAAACAGCTTTGCGGACACTGAGGACATAACTGGCTGTTACAGGGGACAGGAGACAGGATAGAGCCTCTAAGGGACCCTCTGGCTCTCTGTGGGGGTATGGTCTGTGAGGGAGGGCCTGGTAGGAAGCGGTCATGCTCAGGACTCTGCTGGAGAAGAGACCATCATGATTCCCTGATACAGTGAGCACAGTGGCCTGCTGTGTCACTGGTGCCAAATCCATGGCCAGAAAAGGTTTGATGAATGACTACAAAAAGGTCGAGCTCTTTTGCCTGTCGCTTGGATATTCTTGTTCTTCTCAGTGGCTATTTGTAGCTGAGGCAGGGGGATTGCTTTGGGTTTTCAAGGCCAGCCTTAGCTATAGTGTGTGTGTGTGTGTGTGTGTGTGTGTGTGTAAAAGAGGGGGGCATCCCTCTACTGAATTCGGTAGTGTGCTAACACAGTTTTCCATGAGGAAGCCATCTTGTCCCAGAGCCCAGCCACCTCTCGCCTCCTTCCAGAGCCTCCTGAGGAGCTCTGGGGTCCACATCTCCTGTGTAGCATCCACATCTTCCTGTGCCACCATTCCTGTTGTGATGCAGGTCTTTTCTTCTAAAGCACTCACTGGAGAGTGATTGAGCCCGGGTACCTATGTCATAGCAAGTTTGCCGCCTCTTTACAGAGCGTGAGAGAGAAATGACTTTATCAAGTAACTCCACAAGCACAGGGCATGGCGACACAGGCCCGTGACCCCAGGAGGCGGTCACAGGAGAATGAGCTCAAGGTTCCAGCACACCATGATGCACATCTTTAATACCAGCACTCTGAGTTCAAGACCAGCCTGGGCTACAATAGTGAAACCCTGACTCAAAAATAAATAAATAAGAGCTGGAGAGATGGCTCAGCGGTTAGGAGCGCTCACTGCTCTTCCGAAGGTCCTGAGTTCAAATCCCAGCAACCACATGGTGGCTCACAACCATCTGAAAAGAGATCTGACGCCCTCTTCTGGTACATCTGAAGACAGCTGCAGTGTACTTACATATAATAATAAATAAATCTTTGGTCTGGAGCAAGCAGAGGTCCTGAGTTCAATTCCCAGCAACCACATGATGGCTCACAACCATCTGTACAGCTACAGTGTACTCGTATACATTAAATAAATAAAATCCTTTGCTATCTCTGGCCCAGAAATACCAGTTCATTTGCACCGACTCAGAGTTAGGTGGACACGCACCAGTGCTGGTGACGTCACAGGGTGTGGCTCCTGCAGAGAATGTACAAGGATGAGGTGGCTTTGTGGGGGAGGAATGGGGCAGTGCTGTCTGACAGAACTTTCTGGTGTGCCTGGAAAAGCCTCTCCCAGTGTCACGGCAGCTGCGTGTGGCTTCCAAGCATCCGGGCCCTGGCTGGTGCCATTGAGAGCATTTTTACTGCCTTCTTGTTTGTGAGACAGTCTCGTGTGGCCCGGGCCAGCCTCCACCCCGTCGCCCCCCACTGGGAGGGCAGGTGTAACCCACCACACGTGGCTTGAATTTAATACTTAAGTTCTCTCCTGTGCTGGTGGCCACTCTAAGTAGCAACCATCTAGAATTATCTGTACATTCTATTCCTTTTGTTTTTCTAATGCATGTGGGTGTTTTGCCTGCATGTTTGTCTGTGTGCCTGGTGTCTGCAGAGGCCAGAAGAGGGTGTCAGATTCCATGCAGCTAGAGTTACAGATAGTTGTGAGTTATCAAATGGGTGCTGGGAATCGAACCTAAGTCCTCTGGAAAAGCAGCCAGTGCTCTCCGCGTCTTAGTTCGGGTTTTACTGCTGTGAACAGACACCATGACCAAGGCACCTCTTATAAGGACAGCATTTAATTGGGGCTGACTTACAAGTTCAGAGATTCAGTCCATTATCATCAAGGTAGGAGCATGGCAGCATCCAGGCAGGCATGGTGCAGGAGGAGCTGAGAGTTCTACATCTTCATCTGAAGGCTGCTAACAGAATACTGGCTTAGAGGCAGCTAGGATGAGGGTCTTAAAGCCCACGCCCACATTGACACACCCACTCCAACAGGGCCACACCTCTAATAGTGCCTCTCCCCCCTGGGCCGAGCATATACAAACCATCACACCACTGAGCCGTCTGTCCAGCCCTCTCTACGACCTCAGGTTAACTGAAGGGAAGACACAGAGGTGGGAACCTGCTGGCATTCTGGGGAGAGTGGGAACCTGCTGGAGTTCTGGGGAGAGTGGAAGCTCCTGCTGGCGTTCTGGGGAGAGTGGGGACCTGCTGGAGTTCTGGGGAGAGTGGAAGCTCCTGCTGGAGTTCTGGGGAGAGTGGGGACCTGCTGGAGTTCTGGGGAGAGTGGGGACCTGCTGGAGTTCTGGGGAGAGTGGAAGCTCCTGCTGGAAATGAGACATGAGAACGCTGGAGCCATGTAGACCGGGGCCAGGCAGCTCACCCCAAACCACACTGAACCTCTATGTTAGCCTAGCTCATAGCCTCAGTGCTCAAACCCAGCACTCAGCAAACGGCGACAGAAGAGGGGGCCAGCCTCAGCTACATAATGAGCTTGGGATAGCCTAGAGGACAGAGTAAGCCCCTCATCTCGATGGTTGGGGAATAAGAAGAAAAGCCACACCATTTTACCCTTCTAGGCTCCATGGGTCTCAGAACATGGGTGTGGTCGGGCCAGGTGCCCACTGGGAAGTCTCTACCAAGTGGCTTCTTCATCCCTGAGTGCAGCCCTTGGCTGAGGTGGCCCGCAGGCCTGACGGATGGATAAGAGGCATGTCTGTGACGGCAGCCCTCTGTCCCCATGTCCCCGAGCGCTGCTTCCTCCCTGTGATGGTTTGTATGATTGGCCCAGGAAGTGACCCTATGAGCAGGTGTGGCCTTGTTGGAGTAGGTGTGTCACTGTGGGTGTGGGCTTAAGACCCTCACCCTAGTTGCCTGGAAGTCAGTCTTCCACTAGCCGCCTTCAGATGAAGATGTAGCACTCTCAGCTCCTCCTGCACCATGCCTGCCTGGATGCTGCCATGTTTCTTCCTTGATGACAATGGACTGAACCCCTGAGCCTGTAAGCCAGCCCCAATTAAATGTTGTCTTTTATAAAACTTGCATTGGTCATGGTGTCTGTTCACAGCAGTAAAAAGCTAACTAAGACACTCCCCACGTGGTTTCCCCACATGGTTTCCATGGGACCTTTGTACTTGGTGCACACTGGCTCTCCTGGTGTCTTCCCCGTGTGACCCGTGCGCCCCACCTCCCAGCACGAGCTTCTGACACAGCAACGGGCTTCCGCAGTAACGTGGAAATGGAAGCCGCTGACCTTCCTAGCTTAAATCCAAGCGTGGCACCAGGACAGAGGTTACGGCCTTCGTCCAGCAGGAGACCTCCACCTTGCAACCTTCACGTCAGTTTTCCATCACTGGGACAAAATGCTGGAGGGAAACTCGGACTAGAGGGTGGTGGTCACGTGACTCAGCAGGTGAAGGTTACAGTACCCCTAGGGCCACCCTTCAATCTCCAAACCGGACGTGGAAGGAGAGAGCTGGCTTCCAAGGTGGCCATAGGGGACAAAGACGGGGGAGGGGGGACCAGGAGTTCTGGGGCCATCCTGGGCTATAGTGAGAGTTTGAGGCTAACCTGTGCCACCTGAGAGTCACATGGAGCTGGAGAGACCTGGTGGCAGTCCCGGGCACGGGCATTGTTGTGTAAATTGTTTTTCGTCTCCTCTGATTGGCTAATATAGAGCTGGGCAGCCAATCGCTGGGCAGCAGAGGAGAAGGGGGGACTTCTGGTCCCAGAAAGAGACAAGGGCCATGAGAATCGGCCGCGAGGGTCACCAGGAGAGGACAGGTGGAGCAGCCAGAGCAAGACAGGTAATGCCACACGGTTGGGAAATAACCAGACTCCCATGGTCGGGTTAGAATAGATGAGAACCCTGCTACGACACAAGAGGCTTTTTAATATATACGCCGGGTCTCGATGTTGTTCTTTCGAAGCTAAGACGGGCATAGAAAAGCCCCGAACGTTTACATGCTCTCAGGGGTAAGAGCCCTGGCTGCTCTGTAGCGGATCTGGCTCAGTTCCCAGCACCAAGAGCTCACAGCCATCTGTAACTCCAGTTCCAGGTGATCTGCCGCCCCCTTGTGGCCTCTGCAAGCATTGCACACACACGGTTGTCAGACTTACATGCCGGCACACACCTACACTTTAAAAAAAAAAGTCTAAATCTAAAAAAGTCTTTAAGATATGTAGAGACACAAATGAAATTAGCCAACAGGAGAAAGAATTTCTATGTTGTCTCACAGTTTCAGAGCTCCTGCCCCAGGTCAGCAGCTCCGTTGCCATGGCTGAGGGCAGGCTGAGGCATTGTGGCAGAAGGCCCTCCAGAAGGAAGGTACTCAAGACCGTAGGGATGCAGAGAGAAGAGAAGGCATGCCCTCAGCTAAGAGCCCAGTCAGCTTGGCCTCCTCGGTCCCAGGGTTAGCCCCTGGGTGGCGTCCAGCCTCAGCTCATTAGCACGGCTCCAGCCCACACCCTCAACCCAATACGGGTCTAAGCCTTCAACGGATCAGCCTCTGCAGGATTAAAACACAGACGACAACAGGAGTAGGTAAGAAAGCCTGCCACTAATCTTTCCCGCCTCTGTAACCCTTTCCTGTTCTTGTTGGCCCCCTCTGCGCATTCTGTCTGTGTCTGCCCAGTCTCTTAAGTCTCCACCTATTCCAAAGGCATACTGGGACTCAGCGTCGATGGTTTGAGGGCCCCATGTCAGACACACGCACACACACTCAAACACACAAACACGCACATGGGCGTGTAGACCACAACCCTGGGTACACCTGCAGGTGCAGTGCGCAGAGCCACCGCTAGGGGGAGCTCCAGCTCGCTGTCGCCTGACATCAGGTGCGGGTCTGCTCTGCTCTGTCCCCCTGGAGCCAGCGTCTAGCCAGCGGGGCCTCTGTGTACACCCCATCCGCGTGGGCAGGCATCCTGCAAGGGGGTAGATTTCCATGTACTGACCCTTCGTTACCTCCCGCCAGTGACAGCTCGGGTTTGGGTGCTGAAGATGGACCTTAAAACCGACTCCAACCCACTTTTTTTTTTTTTTAACTTTTAAAAGTTGCATTTATTTATTTATTTATGTGGAGGGTACAGGCATGCCACAGGGGGCATGTGAAGGTCAGGGGACGACCAGTAAGAATCAGTTTTCTTTTCACCATAGGGGTCTTGGAGATTGGATGCAGGTCCTCAAGTTTAGCAACAAATGCCTTCCCCCACTGAACCATCTTGCTCAGCCCTAACATTTTTTTTGAGTTTTTATCTTTAGATTTATGTATTTTGTCTGCGTGTATGTATATCATCTGCATTCCTGGAGCCTAAAACATTCAGCAGAGGGTGTGGTGCCCCTAGACGCGGCCAGAGTTGTGGGTGGTTGTGAACCAACATGTAAGCACCGGGGAATCGAACCAGGATTCTCTACAGAGAAGAGTTCTTAATTGCTGTGCCAGCTCTCCAGCCCTCTAACTGCCCAGGCCGCCCTTGAACGTCCATCCTGCCTACCCTAAAGCTGGGATTACAGGCCTGGCCACAAGGTCTCTGTAGCTGAAGATGACGCTGGACCTCCTATCCTCCTGCTTCTGCCTCTGTGCTGGAGGGATTACAGGTGTGTATCGACAGATCCAGTTTGTGGTGCTGGGGACAGACCCAAGGCTTTGTGCTGGATAGGGGAGCGTTCTACCTCGGGTCTATCCACCTTCTAGATGTTTCGATTATGAAGCAATTTGAGATTTAGAGAGAAGAAACATAATTGCTATGTTATTACCACCCAATGCTTAATTTCATACAACGCAGGCTTTGTTATCTCTCCTGCGGGAGTGCCAGGGTTTACTCTACAAGACTCAGTAGGTTTGCTGAGAACAGAGCTTCACTGATGTAGACCACAGCTTCTCTGTGGCCCCGACTCCCTCGGAGGGCCCCACGGGCCTCAGCTCTGTCTTCTAGGATGCAGGTGTGGCTTGCCGGTCTCTGTTGCCTCTTGGCTGTCCTGTGGATGGGACAGTTGTTCATTCTTCCTTTTTCTTTCCTTTCTGTTTTTTAAAGTGCTCTAAAAAAAAAAAAAAATGTTTTCTTTTGTTTTATTACGTTTACAGTGTTCTGCCTGCATGGGCATCTGCTCCCCAGAAGAGGGCGCCAGATCTCGTTATAGATGGTGGTGAGCCACTGCGTGGTGCTGCAAATAGGACTCGGGACCTCTGGAAGAGCAACCATCTCTCTCCAGCCCTAGGCCTGGCTAGGTGTCCTAGAACTCTGGGCGGTCCTCTTGTCACAGCCTCCCAAGGGCCAGGCTCATGAGACCTCTGCCATCCCATTTTGGAAGCCCATGGTTTGTCCCTGTCTGGTCTTGCATGCTTAAGATGTCCCATGAGAGCAGAGCCCTGTTGTCCCCCAGAGACATCCAGGCGGAAGCACAAAGCTTTCTGAGACTGAGGACCACAAGTCCCTCCCACCACGTTCCATTTATGAGAGCAGAAAACAAGTTGGAAGTGTCTGTCTGTCTTTGCATGTGTGTGTCTATCTCTGTATTTGTGTTTGTGTGTGTGTGTCTGTCTGTCTGTCTGTCTTTGCATGTGTGTGTCTATCTCTGTATTTGTGTGTGTGTGTCTGTCTGTCTGTCTGTCTGTCTTTGCATGTGTGTGTCTATCTCTGTATTTGTGTTTGTCTATGTGTGTGTGTCTGTCTTTCTATATGCATGCCTGGTATGTCTGTCTTTCTGTATTTATGTGTGTATGTGTCTATGTCTCTGTGTGTGTCTATATGTCTGTGTGGGTCTATGTGTATGTGTCTGTATATGTCTGTGTGGGTATCTGTGTGTGTATGTCTCTGTGTGTGTGTCTGTCAGTGTGTGTCTGTGTGTTTGTATGTATGTGTGTGTATTTAGAAGTTCAAGGGCTTAAAGGTTGACATAAGGTAATGTCCTCAATCTCTTTCCACCTTGTTCTTTGAGTCACGGTCTCTCTCTGGACCTGGAGCTCACTCATTCCTGTCAGCTAGCTGCCAGTGAGCCCAGGATGCCTCACCTCTGCCTCCCAGGACTGAGATTTCTTTCTTTATGTGGGTGCTGGGGGTCGAACTTGGGTCTTCATACTTTTTCAGCCAGCCCTTTACCAGTCAGCCACCACCCCACCCCCACTTGAACAGGCTCTCATGTAGCCCAGGCTAGCCTAGAACTCAACAAGCTTCCTGATTAGAAATGTGTCCCTCCAGAACCTGCTCTTAAAGACCATGCCAGGAGGAGATGGAGAAATGGCTTAGTGGCTAAGAGCACTGACTGCTCTTCCAGAGGTCCCGAGTTCAATTCCCAGCACCCACATGGTGGCTCATAACCGTCTGTAATGGGATCTGATGCCCTTTTCTTGTGTGTCTGAAGACAGCACTCATATACATAAAATACATAAATGAGTCTTTTTTAAAAAGGAGGAAAAAAAACATGGCAAGAAGCTATGGAGACCCCGGGGGTCATCATGAGGTAAATTAAAGGCTTTTGTTTAGTTTTGTTTTGAGATAGGACTGCAGCCCAGGAAGGCCTAGAAGTGACACTCTAGAATCCGGGCAGACCCCGCCTGCACCCACTCTGGCCTCCTGCTGTTTGGTTCTTTACCCTCTGAGGCCAGTGCCTCTTGTTAGGATCCACCCTGTCTTCCTTTCATCTCTGTTGCTGTGACAGCAGCTGATACAGTCGAGGGTCGCCTCCACCACGCCGTGCTCTCTGCCAGTTAAAGAATTAAAGGGCAGAAACTGTCTGGAGCCCAGCAGGTGGCCTCAGAGAACTCAGGCGCCTCAGCCAGCCAGCAGGCGAGGGAGGGCGGTTACCTGGATAAGGAAGCAAGCACCGGACAGACACTCAGAGAAAAAGACCCGCACGGCGGAGCCGGACTGCAGGATCGAAACCCAGTTCTGCCCAAGGCCTGGG
The DNA here is from genome assembly GCA_964023405.1 of Apodemus agrarius. Classification (NCBI taxonomy): domain Eukaryota; kingdom Metazoa; phylum Chordata; class Mammalia; order Rodentia; family Muridae; genus Apodemus; species Apodemus agrarius. Next base: position 11,834,680 of record OZ030008.1, read on the forward strand.
GCAAGCCCTTTAGCCTCGGTGAAGTTGGCCTCCTCTACTTGAAACTTCGTTTCGAGGAAGCTCGGAAGGTTGGTTGGCCGGGAACAGTGTGGTATTTCCCGACCAGACCTTTTACCAGTTCATCAGCCTGTAGCCTGCTGGTGAGAGACAAGTCAGGAGGTTGAGGAAGAGGCTGACTGTCTTGGAAATTTACTTTTCTTCCTAGCCGTGGCCCCTCTCCCTATCTGGCTGCCTACCAGGGGGTCAAACTCCTCAATACCCTGACAAAGGCAGCGTAAGGAAGGAGTTTATGCAGCTCACAGTCCCGGGTTCCAGTCCATCATTTGGGGAAGTCACGAGAGGACAAGAGCATGAAGCATCTGGACATCATGTCCACACTCAGCAGAGATCAGCGGATGAATGCGTCTGTGCTAGTGCCGGGCCCTCTCCAGTTCCACAGTCCAGGATCTCCAAGCCCAGGGAATGGTGCCGCCCACAGTGGGCGGGGTCTTTAACGTCAATCATTCAATCAGGACATCCCTCACAAACATTCTCAGAGGCCCCTCTCAGATGACTCTAGATGTGTCCTGTTGACAAGTCGTCACCCACCTCCAGGGTTCTGGGCACGGTCACTGGTTTATTCTCTAGGGAGCAGGACCCGGGTCTGTGTCCTTAGCACCTTGGTGAGACCCTTGGAGAGTGCCCAGTCCTAGGCGCTCCTTATTGTCCCCACTAAAAGTATCAAATGAATGAATGCTTCCTTGCAGCCCTCAACAGAGATGGGTCCCGGGAACCCAGGTCCCTAGAAAGATATAGGCAGCAATAGGTCCACCCAGTGGAGCCCAGCGCAGAGGCCCGAATTTGATCTGATTCGTGGTTTTAACCTCCACTCGCAGGCCTCCTCGCGGCCTCCTCGCCTTGGCTCTTTCCTCAGTTGTCCCTAAGGAATCAAAGTTGCGTCTGAAAATCCTCTTATCCAGCTGCGCAGGCTGCAGTGCCGACTTCCACCAGCAGGTGTCGCCAGGAGTCCCTGGCCACAGTCAAACCACAGCGTACCACAATGCAAAAAAAAAAAAAAGGTCTGGTGTTTGCCAGGGGTGGGGGTTCGGTGTGTGTTGGGGGGGCGGGCTTTGCCGTTCAGGCAGTTTGCAAGATTTTGCGCCTCAAACAAAGCCGCAGCTGTATCTTTACACCCTTTTTCACAAGCTATAAACAGAATCAGAAAGAGTAAATGTATCATTTAAGTTGCTTATACTGATTACAGTAAGTTGCACAAATTAGTTGACAGCAAAGGAATGTAGACCCAGAGAGGGCACGAGGTTAGCCAAGGGCACACAGCAAGCTAGTGGGCCCCGCCGCCCGAGGACGGCTTTCTCTGGCCATGAGTTTCTGCAAGCGCCCCCACCCCCAACCAGGCTGCAATTACACTGCAGCGGGGAGGGGTGGAGCCTCTGCCCCCGTCCTTTTCATTCAGAAGATAAAGGAAACTCATCCGGGGTGCAATGGTGCATTCTCACTTTCTGACTCAGCCTCTCTCTCTCTGGCAATTTCCATCTTATGGAAAAAGCAAATTTACATTCCAGTGTATGAGAAATAAAAAAAAAAAAAAAAAAATCAATCTCCTGACCTTGTGTGCTCTCGCCACTCTGAAACCCAGGCTGGCATAAGCCGCTAACCGGAGCAGGACGCACACACTACCTTAGAGTGTCCCCCGTGATGGCGTTCATCCATTCTCCAGCGGTCACATGCTGCTAGGAGGCCCTGGACCAGTATCCTTAGAACCATGCAGCCAGGAGTTTGAGGTGAGTCCTGACCCTACCTTCCCCAGCTGTGTGTCAGGATTCTCTCTGGGCCTCAGTTTCTTCATTTGTAAGATGGAGACGGTGAGAAAATGCATGGGCCTGTGTCACATGACACGGCATCCCATCACACTCTCAACAGGAAAGGAATGGGGGTGACCTGAAGTTAAAGTGTATCAGGCAGGAGGCTTGCCAGGAGTTTGGGGCTAGCCTGAGCTACAGAGTGAGACTGTGAAAGTGGAGACATTGAGTACCAGCTGGCTCTCTCTCTCTCACTCACACACATATACACACACTCACACACACACTCACACACACAGAGGCATATACACACACTGGGGGGAGGGATGGACACACCCAGAAGCACTGGGAGCGGCTTCTGGACTGACCTGAAGTCCTGCTGTCCCACCGAAGTCCCAGTGACTTTTCTTTTTTTTTTCAGAAACAGAAAAGCTATCCCCACGTTCACATGGAACGTCAGGGCACACCAGGCGGCCTTGTCAACCTTGAAAAAGCAGAGGAAACCTAGGCAGGGGGGTGGGATGCTGTGGTCCCGGCACTTGGGATGCAGAGTCAGGAAGATCACCAGAAGTTTCAGGGCTTGAGTGAGATGATACAGGGGAGGGGCAAGAGGAGGAAGAGGAAGGAGGAGGGGAGAAGGGAGGGGAGGAGGGCAAGGCTTCGGGATCCAAGAGTCCCTCCTGATTTCAAACTCACAACAACAACAACAACAAAAGCAGGTGTGGTGTCACAGGGCTGAAGGTGGCTCAGGAATTCACGGTCATCCTCTACTTCATGGTGACTGTGGGATAGCCTGGGCTACATGAGACCCCATCTCAACGCAAAGCAAGAGTTGATGTGCTCAGAGAGGTTCGTGGGAGGGAGATGTGGCTCCCTGAGCAGGAAGCACAGGGGGGTGGGGGGGTGTCTTAGAGTTTTACTGCTGAGAGCAAACACCATGACCAAGGCAACTCTTATAAGGACAACATTTAATCGGGGCTGGCTTACAGGTTCAGAGGTTCAGTCCGTTATCAAGGCAGGCATGGTGCAGGAGTGGCTGAGAGCCCTGCATCTTCATCTGAAGGCTGCTAGGAGACTGGCCATGTGGTAAGGAGGAGGGGCCTCATTGCCCACCCCCACAGTGATGCACTTCCTCCAACAAGGCCACACCTCCAAATAGTGCCACTCCCTGGGCCAAGCATATTCAAACCACCACAGGGAGTTTCTCAAACACTTAAACTGGGGATCTCCTTATGACGGAGCATTTCCCCTCCTGGTCCCCAAAAGAGTTGAAAACTGGAGGTCTTGACATGCCCACATTTGCAGCAGCGGAGCCTGGAAGTATCCCGCCTTCTCTGCAGAGAGCAGCCTTCGCGGGGGGGGGGGGGGGGGGGCCCGCCCCCGCACAGCCTTCTGCCTGCCGCCGGGTGGGGGCCACACCGCCGTTTGCAGGCACCACACACAGCGCAGGATCACGGAGGCACGGGCGGGGCCCAGGGCCAAGGCTGGGACTCCCTCAGAGGCAGGACAGGGTCAGCAACACAAGAGGCAGAAGAGAAGTTGTTCAGTGGGGACCAAGATACAAATAACTGTGCAGTCGGGTTAGGAAGGGCATGGTGAGAAGGGTCACGCTTGTGTTATATAACCAAACCCTGTCTCAAACAAAATAACAATTTGAAGATGTGTTATGATGCCCACCGTTGATGCGTTTAATGTCCCTAAACTGTATATTCCTAATGGCTAAGGGCTGGGCACTCCACACAGTCCATTAAGAGGCTCGGTCCTCGGCATATTGTAAGACTTCAAAGGGCACACCTGTAATCTAGCATGTGGACGGAGACAGAAGGATCGGAAATCATCCTCAGATATAGCGAGTTCAAGGCTAGCCTGAACTACATGAAATACACACACCTCATTTTGGTTTTTCTTTTCTTTTTTCCGAGACAGGGTTTCTCTGTATGGCCCTGGCTGTCCTGGAACTCACTCTGTAGACCAGGCTGGCCTCAAACTCAGAGCCAACCTGCTTCTGCCTCCTGAGTGCTGGGATTAAAGGTGTGTGCCACTACCACGCTGAGACCCTGTCTCTAAAAAAAAAAAATTGTCCCTAGCACCTATGGGGTGGGCCTAGCCATCTGTTTAACTCAAGTCCCAGGGGATCTAGCGCCCTCTTCTGGCCTCCCCCAGGTAGTCCACAGGGCATTTTGCATACATGCAGGCAAAGCTCACTCGCACATAAATCTTAAAAATAAAAAAAGCTAAAATGCGGAGAGATGGCTCAGCAGTTAAGAACACTGACTGCTCTTCTGAAGGTCCTGAGTTCAATTCCCAGCAACCACATGGTGGCTCACAACCATCCATAATGAGATCTGACGTCCTCTTCTGGTGTGTCTGAAAACAGCTACAGCGTACTTACATATAATAAATAAATAAATATTTTTTAAAAAAAATGTTAAAATGCTTAGAATGGTTACATTATTCTGTGCATTTCACCGTAGGTTTAGTGTTTATTATTATTGCAGCGGTGGTGGTGGTTGACAGGGTCTCATGTAGCCCAGACAGCACCAACCTCTTTACAAGCAGAGGATGACCTTGAATTCCTGATCTGGCCTCCACCTCTCCCTTGCTGGGATGGCCGATGAGCATTATCTGGTGTTTGCGGTTGTGGGGATGGAACCCAGGACTAGGGCTCGACTACCTGAGCCGCATTCCTGAATCGATCGCCACAGTGGTAAAACCGGTAGGTAAAATGCCCAGACATGGTAGAGCACGCTTTAAATCCCAGCACTTGGGAGGCAAAGGCAGAAGGAGCTCTGTGAGTTCCAGGACAGCCTGGTCTACATGGAGAGTTCCAGGACAGCCTTGAAAAACCAACCAACCAACCAACAAACAAATATATTTAAAAGCCCTAGGGGGGAAAAATAAGCTGTTGGCTTTTTCAACAGGAGCTAAGGTGACTCAGCAGAGGCCCCGCCCTCCCCAGACCAGGACCTTCCGGGACTGTTCTGTCGATAAAAGCTGGTACCCAGACGGCAGGACTGAGTGAGGCTAACACAACCTCCCTCCCTCTCCCCTCCCCCTCCCCTTGACTGACAGTTTAGAGAGCTGACAGCTGACAGGGCTCCCTGGGGACTCTTTCTCCAGCTGCTGTCACAGCAGAACAGTTGTTTTGTATTGTTTCGAGACCTGGCTTTGCCTTTTGAGGTCGGGGCAGGGCGCACCGGAAGTGGAATTGCTGCCCCATCGGGCCCCGCAGGATCCCTTTCTTTTCAAGGATATTACGCTGCTGGATGATCCGCGGACTCAGAACGGGAGCTGCATGTTTGGGGACGCGCTCGGAACAGACAGTCCCATCTCCTCCCCCCACCCCTTTCTCCCATCTTTCCTCATTATTGTGGGGGATGGGTATGAGCGTGGAGCCAGAGGATGAGCTGTGAGTCTGCTCTTTCCACTGAGGATTCAGTCAACGAAACTAGAACGGGGAGTGGATGGAACTTGGTGCCAAGGTTCAGTGCCAAGGAGCAGTGTCAATGCCATGCAGTGGCAGTGAGCCCTGGGGCCATTAGAAACAAGCTACAGAGCACAGGGTGGCACCAGACCCTTGCCAGCCCAAGCACTGAGTGTCAAGGTCCACACGGACCAGCTGGGCATGCGGGCATAGGCCTGTCATCCCTGTAGAGGAAGGCTGAGGCAGGAGGACTGCCACAAGGTTGGGTGGCACGGGGGTAAAGGAACCTTTGAGATGGCTCAGTGGTAAAAGGAGCTTGCGTGGGCTGGCGAGATGGCTCAGTGGTTAAGATCGCTGACTGCTCTTCAGAAGGTCCTGAGTTCAAATCCCAGCAACCACATGGTGGCTCACAACCATTCATAAGGAGATCTGATGTGCTCTGCTTCTGAAGGCAGCTACAGTGTACTTACATATAACAATAAATAAATCTTTGACCGCAGCGAGCAGAGGTCCTGAGTTCAATTCCCAGCAACCATGATGGCTCACAACCATCTGTACAGTGTACTCATATACATATTTACAAAGGGAGGGGAGGCTTGCTGCCAAGTCTCAGAACCTAAGTCTGACACACACACACCCCCGCCCCCCAGGACCAACATGGTAGAGTGAGAGATCTGACTCCCACCAACTCCAGGCAACCTGTCACAGACCTACACACGGTGAAATGAGTAAGTGTCAGAGAGCCTTAACAAGAAAGGAGGGACAAGAAAGGACCAGTGATGTCGCCGCTCACTGTAGCCCCGCCTCCAGCAGCCCAGTCCCCAGCTCCCTGGAGGACCCAGGGGTCAAAGGGCAACCTCGATGGTACTGCCTGTGGCCAAGGAAGAAGGAAGAGCAGTTCCTGGGAGCTCCTCCCTGTTAGATTTGCCTGGGTCAACAAACGGAGGAAAAGAGCCCATGAGACCGTCGGCTCAAAGGCTGCTGCTGGTCAGGACCAGGTCCAGACCTGGGATTAGAAGCCACCTATTACAGAACTGGACCTGAGAACCTTGGACATCCGAACTCTACCCCAGCCTCAAGGATTGTCTGTGGGAACAGGAGGATGTCCAGTGCTGGGACCACAGGTGTGTGTCACCTGGCAGGGGCCACCTGGTCATTGTGGTACCTGGGATCAAACCCAGCAGATTAGGCAAAGCCTCTACCCACTGAACCACACCTCCAGCCCTGAACTAGCCAGCCCTGTTGAGACCAGCCTGCTTCATATCCCAGGATCCCGAAGTCCATTGTGATTGAACCTTCTGAAGTCATGTGGTCACCTCTGATCCAATCCTTGTGTCCCCAGGGACCAGAGGGCAGTGTTGCTTAGCTTATACTAAGGGAAGGTCAATCCCATGCTAATCACAGACTTCAGAGGAGCAAGAAAGACACTGCTGGACTTCAGAGAGCCATTTCCACACAGAAGGATGTCTGAGTCAGGTTTTCTATTGACATGAGAAACGCCATGACCGAAAGCATACAGTAAGAAGGGCTGGTTGCAGCTTCCCACCCTCAGGCCACACCCCATCACTGAGGGAAGCCAGAGCAGGGACTCAAGGCAGGGACCAGGAACCAGGAGGCTGGAGCAGAAGCCGCGGAGGGACACGGCTTACTGGCTTGCTCTCCGTGGCTTTCTCAACCTGCTTATATTTTTTAATGTTTGTTTGTTTAATATGAGTACACTGTAGCTGTCTTCAGACACGCCAGAAGAGGGCATAGTATCCCATTACAGATGGTCGTGAGCCACCCTGTGGCTGCTGGGATTTGAACTCATGACCTCTGGAAGAGCAGTCAGGGCTCTTAACCGCTAAGCCATCTCTCCAGCCCCTCAACCTGCTTTCTTATACAACCCAGGACCAGGACGGCATGCCCAGAGGGCACCACTGACAGTAGGCTGGACCCTCCCGCATTAACCCTTGATCAAGAAAATGCCCCACAACGTGTCCCTGCAGGCCAATCTGCTGGAGGCATTTTCTTGGTTGAGTTTCCCTCTTCCCACATAACTATAACCTGTGTCAGGTTGGCAATAAACAAACAAACCTAGCCAGGACAGAGGAGGAATGGGGGTGGCAGTCCCTGGGGACATAAGACACTTTGCACTGAATACTGGGAAACAGCCACCGCTGTCCACAGTCCAGGCAAGCAGTATCCCTCAGTCCGTCTGCACACACACAGACACACAAAATACAAGTAGATTACACAAAGAACTCTGACTGATATTCTACTGTACATCGGTCTATGTCTCCCCGGTGAGGGATGCCAGGTGCCCTGGTGTCAGCAGTGGCCTCTGGATGTTAATGATGTTTCTGTAGCCTCGTCGGGTGTGACACACACGTCACCCTGGTGATGGGGGTAAAGGTAACACATGCTGTGTTGGGAGGACCTGAGGGTTAGTTATCTTGGGACTTTGTCTCAGCTGTGCTGTGAGTCTAAAACTGTTGAATAAACAAAGTCTGGGCCGGTGAGAGGGCTCAGTGGGTAAAGGTGCTTGCGCCAAGCCTGATGACCTGAGTTTGATTCCCAGATCCCACATGATGGAAGGAGAGAATCAGCTCTTCTACGATGTTGTCTTACCCCCACGTGTGCCGTGGTGCATCACACATGCACAGACACACACACACACACACACACACACACACACACACTGACTGGGGGGGTATGGAGAGAATCACTAAATGTTAAAAGTTTCTTTTAGGGGCTGGAGAGATGGCTCAGCGGTTAAGAGCACTGACTGCTCTTCCGAAGGTTCTGAGTTCAAATCCCAGCACTCACATGGTGGCTCACAACCATCTGTAATGGGATCTGACTCCCTCTTCTGGAGTGTCTGAAGACAGCTACAGTGTACTTACATATAATAAATAAATCTTTTTAAAAAGTTTCTTTTAAAGTATCTTTTAAGGGGGCTGGAGAGATGGCTATCTTCCAGAAGACCCGAGTTAAGTTCCTGGCACCCACAGAACAACTTACAACTGTCTAAAACTCCAGTTCCAGGGGATCTAGCACCTCACACAGACATACACACAAGTCAAACATCAATGCACATAAAATAAAAATAAATCATTAAAGAAATGCATCTTTTAAAAGTGGGAGATTTCGAGCCGGGTGGTGGTGGCGCACGCCTGTAATCCCAGCACTTGGGAGGCAGAGGCAGGCGGATTTCTGAGTTCAAGGCCAGCCTGGTCTACAGAGTGAGTTCCAGGACAGCCAGGACTACACAGAGAAACCCTGACTGGGGGGGGGTGCAGGGGGAGGTTTCAGGAGGTAGGGTGGAGGGTTGGTGAATGCCAGGGAAGAGCATGGGTCTATGGGTCTGTGGGTCTGTGGGTCAGGGAGACAGATGGGAACCGTGAGAGAAGCATGTGGTGCTTCTGAGCCTGGAAAGTTCTTCCAGAAGCTCCGCTCCACTCTTCCCCACAAGGCTCCCTCGCTGTGTCTGGATTCCTGGGTATGGCACCAGATGGACCCATGGTTGTGTGTGTGTGTGCAGTCTGAGGAGCAGGGTCTCTCCATTTCACAGATGGTAAAGCTGAGGCACAGTCCAGTGCCCAGAGTCACCTGGGAAGAGAGAGCAAGCGGTAAGCAGCCTGTCTCCTTCCTGGTTGCTCCCTGACCCTCTCAAAGATGGGCTGAGGCCTGGAAGTATAAGGTAAAATAAAGCCCCCCCCCTTTTTTTTTTGCCCGAGTTGCTTTTGGTCATGGTGTTTTATCGCAGAGACAGATGCCAAGCTGGAGCAGGCATGGTGTGACTGTGATGGACCTGCCCAGGTGGTTTGGGGAGAACTGGGGAGATTTCCGAGGTTTGGACTGGGCATCATTGAGCGCTCTGCGTTTGGTGACCTGTGGCCGTCTGGAAGAACCCTGAGAGCAACGCAGACAGTGGAGGCCTGGCTTATGAAGGGTCAGGAAAACTGAGAGTCTCTCAGAGACTGCTGGGGCCAGGCATATGGTGTGTCCGGATGAAGCATCTGTGGAAGTAAAACCTTTGCCTCACTGGGACAGTCAGTGCTGGTCAGCTGGGGCCACGACATCAGCCGTGGTGAGGACGAGACGGGCATCACTGAGGTGACGTCTCCCAGGTGACGTCTCCTGGGAAGTGCTTTCTCAGGATCAGCACACAGAAGCTGGCCAGAGGGGGCCTGAGGCCACATCTCAAGACGACAGCCAAACTCAGAGGTGTGTGACAGTCTTCCACATGTGCTGGTTTTGAAGACATGAAGATGTCATGGAGAGCAGTCGGGCTTGGCACCATCGGCAGGATTAGAGTCTCCCTGAGCAGAGGCCCGGAGGCCATTGGAGGCGGTGTAAACTTGGCTGCAGTGGGAACGCCGGGAGTCATGAAGAAAAGCTCAGGCTCGGCACCACAGCGCAGGAGTGGAGTCCCCGCAGGCCAGCCCGGTGGCCACTGGTGTCAGAGGAGCCTCAGTTGCCGTGAAGATCCCAGGGTATCAGAGGACCCAGGACTGTGGGGACCATGACAGTGGCTGGTGTGAAGTGGAGCTGGACCCAAGTCTAGGAGACAAAGTGTGTGTGTGTGTGTGTGTGTGTGTGTGTGTGTGAGCGCGCTGTGGATGCCAAGCCAGAGAAGTGTCCCAAACCCTTCACAGCAGAGAATATTATGCCTGAGCCCCAGATATCAGACACTGAGCTGCAGAATTCAAAATTACACCTTCCTAGTTTGGTTTTGCTTTATAAAAAAAAAAAAAAGAAATATGTAATTTTTTTTTTAACTTTCTAGGAGCCCACAGTTAAGAGATTTGGGGTAGGGCTGAAGAGATGGCTCAGCAGTTAAGAGAACTAACTGTTCTTCCCAAGGTCCTGAGTTAGGTTCTCAGCACCCACGTGGTGGCTCACAACCATCTGTCATGGGATCCAATTCTTCTGGTGGGTCTGAAGACAGCTACAGAGTACTCATAAAACTAAAATAAATCTTTTTTTAAAGAGAGAGAGAGAGATTTGGGGTTTTTAAACAAACATTGGATTTTGTTTTGTTTTGCTTTGTTTTGTTTTTTGGATTTGGTTTTTTCGAGACAGGGTTTCTCTGTGTAGCCCTGGCTATCCTGAAACTCACTCTGTAGACCAGGCTGGCCTCAAACTCAGAAATCTGCCTGCCTCTGCCTCCCAGAGTGCTTGGTGGTGTGAGACACCACCACCTGGCCAAACATTGGATTTTTTTTTTTTTTTTTTTTTTTTTTTTTTTTTTTGGTTTTTCGAGACAGGGTTTCTCTGTGTGGTCCTGGCTATCCTGGAACTTGCTCTATAGACCAGTCTGGCCTCGAACTCAGAAGAAATCTGCCTGCCTCTGCCTCCCAAGTGCTGGGATTACAGGCGTGCGCCACCACGCCCGGCTCAAACATTGGATTTTTAAAGTGATGAACATTGTGTTTTTTTAAAAATAGTTTTATTGAGAATTCCATACGATGTTGTCTGGTTAGACACCCTCTCCCTGTGTAGCTCTAATTAGCCTTGAACTTGCTATGTAGACCAGGGAGACTTCACACTCAAAAGCCCCACCTATCGGCCTCCCAGGTTTTGATCACACCCCTCCAGCTCCTCACAGATCCATTTCCGATCCTGGAAATTTTTAGTGCTGGGACTTTTTAAAGTTGGACTGCTTCATATTGTATTTACATGAGACCCTGTGGACAAGTCAGGTGATCTGTTTATATGTCACCTTGACAAGGGGTGGGTTGATCTGGTCCATGTTTATAGGTAACACATCCCAAGGTATCTTGGAAAAGAAAGGGGACAAGCCAGCGAGCGGTGTTTCCCCATGGTTCCTGTCTCCAGATTCTGGCCTTGGATGCCTCCTGACTGCCCTTAAAGATGGACCTGGTTGCTTTTGGCCATGGTGCTTTATCACAGCAAGAGATCGAACGAGGGTTCCGCCTGACTCTCGTTTCTGTCTTTGCTCTTCCGTCTGTCAGTCTATCATCATTCTGCCTAAAGGTTCTTTCTGTCCTGAAGGACACGTGCGAGACGGTTTGATCTAGATCTTCGGCCACCAGCCCCAGGCTACCACTGAGTGTGTGACGTGAGCCTAGCACAGCAGGAGTAGATGATGAACATCTGTGATTCACGGACTAGCTGTTCAGTCAGCAAGGCTGTGGCTGGTGAGAGTGTAAGCCCGCATACCCTCCGGCGGCGGTTTCCTCGTTGCTGCCAGTGCGGCTGACAACATCTGTGGAAGCATTTGTCTGAATAACGCCACATCACACAAGTGTCCCACGGATCTACCTGTGTATGCAAAAATGACATTATACACGTGGCCCAAGGAAGAAGCCACACACTGTGGCATCTAAACAGAGAAAACCAAAGGAAAAAATAGATAAGCCAGACTCCATCAGAAGCCGAGTTTTCTGTATATAAAGGGTACTGCTGCTGGGTGCGGTGGCACAAATCTTTGATCCCTGAACTCAGGAGGCAGAGGTAGGCAGATCCTTGAGTTTGAGGCCAGTATGGTCAAAGAAGTGAGTTCCAGGACAGCCGGCGCTACCCAGAGAAACCCTGTCTTGAAACAAACAAACACCTACTAAGAAAGTGAAAGGGGGAGGGGCTGGAGAGATGGCTCAGCAGTTAAGAACACTGACTGCTCTTCTGAAGATCCTGAGTTCAAATCCCAGCCACCACATGGTGGCTTATAACCTCCATAATGAGATCCTGGTATGTCTGAAAACAGCTACAGTGTCTTCCTTAAAAAGGAAGAGAAAGAAAGGAAGGAAGGAAGGAAGGAAGGAAGGAAGGAAGGAAGGAAGGAAGAGAAAGGGGCTAAGCATGCTGGTGGATGTCTTTAATTCAATAGGTAAGAGCGTCTGAGTCTACATAGTGAGTGCCGGGACAGCCAGGGCTACCCAGTGAGACCCATTCAAAAGATTTGAATAAATGTTTATGTGAAAAGTTACATGAATAGCCAATAAGCACAAGAAGTCACTTTGGGGGGGGTGCTGGAGAAATGGCTCAGCATTTAAGAGCACTGACTGCTCTTCCGAAGGTCCTGAGTTCAAATCCCAGCAACCACATGGTGGCTCACAACCATCTGTAATGAGATCTGACACCCTCTTCTGGTGTGTCTGAAGACAGCTACAGTGTACTTACATATAACAATAAATAAATCTTAAAAAAAAAGTCACTTGAGACTCAAGAAATGTAAACCAAAGGCACACTGAGGTGAGCACAAACCTGTGATCCCAGCATCTCACAAGGCAAGACAGGCAGATTATCATGAGTTAAAGGCAAACTTGGGGTACACTGGGGTACACTGTAAGACCGTCTCACAAACAAAAAGGGTGAGGGAGGATGATACATGCCTATAGAGACAAGCACATCAAGAGTTCAATATCATCTTCAGTTACATAGTGAAGTTGAGGCCACCCTGGGATACAGGGACCCGGTCTCGGAGAACAAATGAATAAACAGTATGTAATTCACCGCCCTCCTGGGCAGTCTGTGTGCATGTCAGGAAGCCTTTTGTTGCAGCTAAGACAGGTTTAAAACAAAGGACCCAAGAAGAGAATGTTTTATGTTAAAAAGTGAAGGACTGGGGCTGGGGAGATGGCTCAGGGGTCAAGAACCCTGGCTGCTCTTCCAGAAGATCTGGGTTCGATTCCCAGCATCCACAGGGCAGCTCACACCTGTCTGAAACTCCAGGGGGAGCTGCAGACATGAAGGGCATCAGACCCCCTGTATCTAAATCATTTTCTATCCTGACATGTATTATCAAGACGGGCTTTAAGTGACGCAGGGATTGTGAAGGACCAGCTTACCTTGCTTGGCAGAGCTCAGCAGTCACCTTCCCACATCTGTCTGTCCTTTTTTGCACAGCATTCTGACTGCAGATGAAGTTAGGGCATTTCTTGCTAGCTTGTCGCAATTGAAGCAACCCCACGTGGCGGTTACTACTACTCATTATCTTTTCTGAAGTGGAGCAGGGGTACTGCCAAGAACAGATCTGTCTTATAGATCTTTTAATAAAGAAATAACTTTAAATGCGACGTCTGCGGATCTCTGATGCCTTCAAAGATCATCTATCTACTCATAGCATATCTGGACAAGCAAATATTGCCTGTCTCCAGCTTCCTATGAGCTGTACAACCCAGGGTGTATATTTCTGTGATAATCCAGACTAATATCTAACCTGACTATGAGTTTGGTTGACTGACTACTGACTTGCACTGTTTAATCATCCTAAACAGTTTGTAACAGCAGCTGACTAAACCTTGTATTTTTAAATGAGCTGTATAATGCCTGTCTAAGAGTTGAAACATATATTATGTTACAAAATTAAACTTAAAGTTTGTATCAATATACAAAGATTTATGCCAATGAAAATCTTTAGGTTTTATAGCCCGGGCTGTCTGGAACTCATTCTGTAGAGCAGGCTGTCCTTGAACTCAGAAATCTGCCTGCCTCTGCCTCCCAAGTGCTGGGATTAAAGGTGTGTACCACCACTGCCGGCGCCAATGAAAATCTTTTTTTGTTTTGTTTTGTTTTGTTTTGTTTTGTTTTGTTTTGTTTTGTTTTGTTTTTGTTTTTCGAGACAGGGTTTCTCTGTGTAGTCCTGGCTATCCTGGAACTCACTCGGTAGACCAGGCTGGCCTCGAACTCAGAAATCCGTCTGCCTCTGCCTCCCAGGTGCTGGGATTAAAGGCGTGCACCACCATGCCTGGCTGCCAATGAAAATCTTAAATCTGTATCAATATACAAAATTCTGTACCAATGTAACAAAATATAACCAATCTTGGATCAAAATATAAAGATCTTTACTAATATAAGATTATGGCTATAAAAGGTTTTTGTTTAAGAGCAGATTTAATAATCCATCTCGATGCCAGGTAGTGGTGGCGCACTTGGGAGGCAGAGGCAGGCAGATTTCTGAGTTTGAGGCCAGCCTGGTCTATAGAGTGAGTTCCAGGATAGCCAGAGCTACACAGAGAGAAACTGTCTCAAAAAACAAAAACAAAACAAAAATCCATCACTATTTGCCTAATTTCTTATAATATTACTATATACCCCTGTACTGGCTAGTTTTGTGTGTCAACTTGACACAGGCTGGAATTATCATAGGAAAAGGAGCTTCAGTTGGGGAATGCCTCCATGAGATCCAGCTGTGGGGCATTTTCTCAATTAGTGATCAAGGGGTGGAGGGCCCCTTGTGGGTGGTACCATCTCTGGGCTGGTATTCTTGGGTTCTATAAGAGAGCAGGCTGAGCAAGGCAGTAAGGAACATCCCTCCATGGCCTCTACATCAGTTCCTGCTTCCTGACGTGCTTGAGTTCCAATCCTGACTTCCTTTGGTGATGAGCAGCTGTGTGGAAGTGTAAGCTCAATAAACCCTTTCCTCCCCCAACTTGCTTCTTGGTCATGATGTTTGTGCAGGAATAGAAACCCTGACTAAGCCGGGCGTGGTGGCGCACGCCTGTAATCCCAGCACTTGGGAGGCAGAGGCAGGCGGATTTCTGAGTTCGAGGCCAGCCTGGTCTACAGAGTGAGTTCCAGGACAGCCAGGACTACACAGAGAAACCCTGTCTCGAAAAACCAAAAAAAAAAAAAAAAAAAAAAAAAAAAAAAAGAAACCCTGACTAAGACAAATTGGTACCAGGAATGGGGTATTCCTGTGACAACCTGACCATGTTTTGGGGAGGACTGTGGAAGGACTTTGGAACTTTGGGCTAGATGGTCCATTCAGTGCTGAGACCTCTGTGAGATGTTGTGGAGGATCTTGGAAGATTATGTTGAGAACAATGCAGAAGATGGAGGCCTGGCTTGTGAAATTTCAGAGGGAAGATTAAAGACTCTTATCAGGGCCATGAAGATTCTGTGGTTTTGGTTAGCTGGGGCTGAAGGATCAGCTGTGATTAACAAGATACCAGAACCACTAAAGCAAACCTTTGTGTTACTGGGACTATTGATGCTGCTTAGCTGGAGCTAAGAAATTAGCGGTGATTAAGAAGAAACCAGCGTCACTGAGGTGAAATCTTCTGGGAAGTGATTTCTGAGAGCACAAAGGGTGTGTTCCAGATAGCCAAGGTTGTACCTCGTGCTGTAGCAGGACTTGGTACTGTGTAAGAGTCACCCAGGTGGTACTGGTTTTGAAGGCATGAAGGCATCAGGAAGAACAGCTGAGGCTTGGTACTGTGAGAGGTCATGGAAGGTCATTGGTGAAAGTGTACCCTCAGTTGTAATTGACAGCCCAGGACTGAAGGGGTCATGCAAAAGAGTTGAGGCGTGGCACCATGAAGAAAGCCTATGAGAGGCTATTGGTGAAACCTAGTTACAGCAGAAGATAACAGTGTTTTGGAGATGCCAGTACCATGAGATGACCACCACGGACAGCAGCAGCAGTGGAGTACAGGCAGCTGGAGCCTAGAAAACAAGGTGTGTGCTACAAAGGGCAGAGCTGGAGAAGTGACCCAAGCCCTTGGAGGAGCCCAGAAGATCGTGAGTTGGATCCCAGACATTGAACCATTGGAGTTTGAGTTTTGCTTTTGATTGTGGACTGTGTCCTGATATTTTTCCCTCTTGAAAGAAGGTATTTTAGTGGAGCCCATAGTTAAGAGACTGAATTTTAAGACTTTAAATTTTAAGATATTGCACGTTTTAAAGGGATTGAACTTTTAATATGTAAAGACTGTGGGACTTTTAACGTTACTTAGATCTTGGGGATGAATAAGAAAGTAAGGGTTGAGGCTTAATAGTGATATGTTGGTGTGTCAAGTTGACAAGGGGTCAATTGTACTGGCTAGTTTTGTGTGTCAACCTGACACAGGCTGGAGTTATCATAGGAAAAGGAGCTTTAGTTGGGGAATGCCTCCATGGGATCCAGCTGTGGGGCATTTTCTCAATTAGTGATCAACTGGGGGAGGGCCCCTTGTGGGTGGTACCATCTCTGGGCTGGTATTCTTGGGTTCTATAAGAGAGTAGGCTGAGCAAGCCAGGGGAAGCAAGCCAGTAAGGAACATCCCTCCATGGCCTCTGTATCAGCTCCTGCTTCCTGACCTGCTTGAGTTCCAGTCCTGACTTCCTTTGGTAATGAGCAGCTGTGTGGAAGTGTAAGCTCAATAAACCCTTTCCTCCCCCAACTTACTTCTTGGTCATGATGTTTGTGCAGGAATAGAAACCCTGGCTAAGACACCCCCCTTTCTCTTTTCAACCCCCTTCCCTCTACCAAAGAAAGGATAGAGAAGAAGAAAGGAAAGATGGAAATCCCTGAGTCAAGCTCTCTATTTTGTTTCCTTCATGTCCAAGACTGTAATTATTGGTAAATCATCCCCTAAAATGACAACATATCTTGTAAAATAACCAAAACCATCCATCCTGACTGACTTAAGGAATTGCAATAACAGGCTTCTTATAACTGCTTCTTGCTGAATTGGGTGAAGAATTCCTGTTTGGGGCCCAAAAGGAAATTGGCAAAACGGTTAAGTCAAAAGAAAGCTACCTGGCATCCTCTGCTGTCCAGTCTCTGTGCTGAGGAAATTCAGGGCTTAACTGAAGTCCTGACTGAACAGTCTGAAAGGCTGGATGAGCCGTGTCATTTGGGATCAGCGGTCCGTTCTGAGGTTGTTCTAGAAGCCTGTCTCTGGAAATAGAATTGGTTGGAGACAGGATGAATCAGGGCGCAGGAACGAGAGGCCCGGGGGTCTCAGCATCCCCGAGGGTGAATCCCGCCAGGGCTGTCTTTGGGTCTTCCTGTGAACATGAACCTTTTAGAGGTAACGTGTTTCTATATCGACACTATATATGGGTATGCACTGTGCACACATCAGTTGAAGATGAATTTCCGTTCCTAGTTTGAGCAGGTGAAAGACAACTGTCTTTATGAGTTGGTTTGGTCATCTAATCAAACTGTAGTAAATCTCCATTCGTGTCATATGAAAGGTTGGCATGATGAGTCTTGGGGACTTGTAGCCAACTAGATCCACGGACTGTGCATAAGCTGAGGTTCTGGCTGGAGACATGTTCATGTCTCCGTCAGTTTAGTGCTGTTCATGGTCTTCTTCTTCTTCTTCTTCTTCTTCTTCTTCTTCTTCTTCTCTTTTTAAAGATTTACTTATTGTTATATGTATGTACACTGTAGCTGTCTTCAGACACACCAGAAGAAGACATCAGATCTCATTATGGATGGTTGTGAGCCACCATGTGGTGGCTGGAATTTGAACTCGGGACCTTCAGAAGAGCAGTCAGTGCTTTTAACCACTGAGCCATCTCTCCAGCCCTGTTTGTGAGCCACCATGTGGTGGCTGGAATTTGAACTCGGGACCTTCAGAAGAGCAGTCAGTGCTCTTAACCACTGAGCCATCTCTCCAGCCCTGTTTGGTCTTCTTGATTTCTTTCTGCCCATCTGCAGCCAAGATCTTCAGGAGGTCTTCCTCTATCAAATCCAGTCCTTATTACTTTGGAAGGAGTCCAAAGACTTTTTTCTTTCCTTTTAACACAAACACAGAGCCTTTCTCCCAAAATATCCTGCCCTTGGCCCAGGAAAACAAAATCATCAACAGTACAGACGGATTTGATCCAGCAGTCCCCTTTTTATTTGGATCTGCTTTGTTTTGACCTCTCTCACAGAGAATTTATAATCGCTGAGTTTATAACCACCTTTATTTTGGTAATTTAAAACAACTATTATTTATTGAGACAAGGTCTCTTTGTGCAGCCCAAGCTGACGTGGATTTGCTCTGTAGATTAGGCTGGTCTCAGACTCACAAAAAGCCTATTTGTCCTGGCCTTTGTCTCCCCAGTGCTGAGACTGAAGGCCTGGATTTATTTATTTTATTTTACTTTATTTATTTATTTATTTATTTATTTATTTATTTTGGTTTTTCGAGACAGGGTTTCTCTGTGTAGCCCTGGCTGTCCTGGAACTCACTCTGTAGACCAGGCTGGCCTTGAACTTAGAAATCCGCCTGCCTCTGCCTCCCAAGTGCTGGGATTAAAGGCGTGCGCCACCACGCCCGGCTATTTATTTTATTTTTATCTTTGTACTCTTGAAAACATTTATAACAGTTCCCATTTCTTTCTCCTTTCCTTGGAGATGACTACCTCTGTGGATAAATATACTTATATTCCCTTTCTCTTTATATAAATTAAACTAATATCCCTCTCTAGTTTCAACCTAATTCAACCTAATCTTCCTGCTCCTGCATCCCTGCACTGTGATGTTGGAGTGTGCCTCCATGCCCGGCTCTGAGAGAGAGAAAAAGTTAATGTAAAACTTGTCATTCTGCTGCTTAAAATCCTGTAGGACGTCATCTCTCCAAATACCTATTGCTAAGCCAGAAAACCTGTGTTTGACCCCCAGGAAGTACATGGTTGAAGGAGCATGCCAACTTTGACCTCTATCTGGGCACCACAGGATCACACACATGCACACGAAACAAATAAACAAACAAAAAACTGCCGGAAGGGATTTCCCAGGTCATTTCCAGCAAATATCAGAGACTCTGCATAGGGCCAAGCTGGGGCTCTGTGAACTGAATAACCGTGAGACAGCGTTAGCTCAGGCTCCGCCTTGTCTGTCAATCACGTTGTGCTAGCCACTGAGCAGATCTCCAGCCCTAATCAGCACCCCCAGCCTTCTTGCTAATCGGTACTGTGCGGTTTGGGAGGGTCTGAGACCCAGTACCCGCCACAGCAAGTCAGCAGAACCCCTGACACCCCAAATCTAATTGCGCAGTTAATACAAATGGCAGGCTGTCACCTTCATCAGAACCAGAAAGGACTTGGGCTGCAGCCTGACTGCGACGTCCGAGCGGCTCATCCTTTGAGACAGAGAAGGGGCTTGGAATTGACTGGGGACAGAGACCACCCGGGGAAAGAGCACTGGGGGTAGGGGAGATAGCCCGGGGAGCCTGGCAGCCGAGAAATATGAAGGTTAAATCTCAGAGAAGAACGAAGATAGAGCCTTGGAAAAATTCTTCAGATCTTAAGTTCCCTCCGCGGGTCCCAGGCACCTCTCAGTCTTGCAGCCCCAGGGTGGCCGCTGTTTATCCTCCCTTAATTAAGGACTTTACGTAAGCCTTCAGCTCTCTTAATGCTGATGTCCTAAAGACAGAAGGACATTCGCTGAGCCCGAATTCATTTAACTTCTCCTAAAATCTGT
The DNA here is from genome assembly GCA_964023405.1 of Apodemus agrarius. Taxonomy (NCBI): domain Eukaryota; kingdom Metazoa; phylum Chordata; class Mammalia; order Rodentia; family Muridae; genus Apodemus; species Apodemus agrarius. Next base: position 11,854,034 of record OZ030008.1, read on the forward strand.
CAGCTGTTGGCCCGGGCAGAGTCCCCGCCATCAAGAGCTGCTTTCCAGATAGGGAGACCTTACTCCTGACAAGCGCTGAGTAGCTGAGGGTGATGTCACAGTGACCAGAGGAGGGGGCACCCCAGCTGGTGGTCATGAGCGGCCTCTCAGCAGGTAGTGTTACTTCTTATGTTCTGTGATTGAGTCTTGCAATGTAGCTCAGGCTGGCCTCGAACGCGAGACACTCCTGGGTAGTGAAATGAAACCTAGCGCGTGCAGCCGATGTGTTGCCCCGTCCAGCAGCTTCCTAGCGAATGCTCGACCTGCAGGAGCCATGCACTCAGTAGGCGCTTCTCGGCGCGCACGGAAGTCAAGGCGCAGACCTTTGCACAGGCGCGAACTCCCTGGCTCCGGAGCGGCTCGCGAGCTCGCCGGGCGCAGCGGGGACGCGCACAGCCACCCAGCCTTCCGCGTCCAGCTGCGTCCAGCTGCGACTCCGCCCCTTGGCGCCCTGGTTGGCTAAGACCCGAAGGCCTGCGATTGGCCGGGCGCGGCGCGGGCGCGGGCCCCGATTGGCTGTGACGCGCGGCCCCGCCGCCGCCCCGCCCCGGCCGCCGCGCCCCGCGCCGGCCAGTCATTGGGCGGCGTGATCTCGCCGCGGTTCCGCGGCCGCCGCCGCCGCAGGCAGAGCGCAGCGGGCGGGCCGGGCGACGGGCCATGGCGGGCGCCGAGGACGCGCCGGGCCGGCAGCCGGAGCTGGACGAGGACGAGACGGCGGAGGGCCGGCGCTGGGGTGCACAGCACGCCGGAGCTCGTGAGCTGGCGGCGCTCTACTCGCCAGGTAGGACGGGCAGAGGGCCTGCGATCTGATGGGTGCTCGGCGCCGGGCCCGCCCCGACTGAACCCCAGGCAGTCCGAACGCCTGGACCCTAACCCATCTGAGCCGCCTGGATCCGAACCCTAGACCATTCGAAGCCCCCGGATTCGAACCCTAACCCATCCGGAGTCCACGGATTAGAATCCCAGCCTATTCGAACCTCACTTCGATCCAACCCGTCCGAACCCCCACGAATCCAAACCCCAGCCCACCCGAAATGCCCAGATCTGAACTCTACCCACATCCGAACTCCAGCAGCCCATTTGTACGCCCTTGAATCCGAACCCCACTCCATCTCAACCCTGGCCCCGTCTTAACCCTGCCCCCATCACAATCCCAGCTTCCACCCAAAGCGGAACTCCAGGGCTTCCAACTTTGCAAAAGGCATCCCTAGATCAAGGGACCCCAACCAAACCGCTTCCTACTCCAAGCCGTGAGGCTTTGGGGTTGCAAAGATTTAGGAACAGCCCCAGTGCACCTGCGCATCCGGAGTCCTAGCCCCAGGGCACCTTGGGCAGTTTAGGAACCCCACCCTGGCCTGCCTTGAGTCTCCAAATCCCAGTCCATGGCTTCCGGTTCTCAGGCAGCGAAGCCTTAGACATCTCAGCCGCAGGCACTGCCCTTAGCCACCTAAACTCACGCGCAGTCCTAGTACAGTCGTCCCCCCCCCCCTCCCGCGTTAGGAATCTGCACCCTGTGCCTTTTTTCCAAGACTGTAGGTTGAGAACTGACCCTCCTCCCCCTTTCTGGGACTATCAGTTCTCCAACTACTAGGGCCCCATTTGGATTTCAGCTGCTGAGTATCCCCGGCGCTCTTCCGCACAAGCTCCATCCTGGTCCCTGCTTCAGTAGCTGCCGAGAACTTCTCCCCTCCCCCTCCCAGTGGGCCCGGCAGCCCTCACCTCTTACTGGTAGATTCTCAGCAGCGACTCAAACCCTCTTGAGTCTGGCTCTGTCCTCTCCCACACCCACACACTAGCTGCTCATTAGGACATTGTGGGATACCCTTGTTCCCCAACCCGTATCACCACCCGGAGCCCCTCGCCCTGGCTCCACCCCTTTCCCCAAGGCCAGGTCCCCTCTCTGTTTTCTTTGCTCCTTGACTTGCTCTTAGCCTAACAAGCGCTGGCTCCATCCTGTTCTCCAGCGCCCTGGGAGCCTCTGCAATCTCTCCCGCCTGGCTGGGTATCCCCAGGGGTTGAGGAAATGCCTGTGCACTCCAGTGTCAGGTGACAGCCCTGAGGCCCCTCTGCCAGGGTGCCTCCGAGAGTTGACTTTGTTATCCGACGTTCTATCTGCTCCCTTGACTGGTCAGCGACCAGCACAGCCCTGGCCTGGGTGGGGCCGAGGCCACTACCTTCTTGGCTCCCTGCCCTGGCTGGCCTGCGCTTGATGCTTTTTCAACTATAAGTGTCACGTGACATAGGACCATTTGCTTCTCTTTGGGTCCTAGGTCAGTGAGGATTGACCTCGCCTTGGGTGTCCGGTCTGTGTGTGTGGTGTTTGATCTGTTTTGCTGGGTCTTTGGCTCGCACCCACACACCCAGCCTTGGGACCCGCTCTCCTTGAGGGGGGGCTGGTGGCTTTCAGAGTGGGATAACATGGCCTGGGCGGGGCAGCCTCTTCACCTGTTCACCCACTGTAATGGCACCCACTGTGTGACTCCTGTGCACAATAGGCAGTCCTGTGATTCACCTGGCCAGCTGGCCTTCTCTGAGCTTGAAGCAAGCTGCCGTGTCTTGCTGGTCCTCGGGTGTATGGCCTGGGACTTGAAAATGGAAAGGAAGGGACTCGGTGTGTGTAGCTCTGCTGACCTCACGGCCTACTTTCTACTCGTCCCAATTGTCTCCTCATGCTTTCCCGTGGGGGGCCACCTCTCGCCCCTCCTTTGTGATTGTATACCTGAAGAACAGCTACACAGCTTCAGACAGCCTCCTGGGCCTTCTTTCCTAACCTAGAGAGGGGAAGACTGGTCAAACTGGTTCCTCCAAGTTCCTCTCAGTAGGTCTCCCTGTCTCTGTCCCCTGAGCTGTGTGATCTTCTAGAGGTGTCCTGGCCTCTCCTGGCCTGACTTATAAAAGGATCGAGGGAGCAGGCCTGGTGTGTATTGCGCACCTAATGGTATATTTAGTCCCTGTCCTCAGCCCTGAAGGCAGGCACGACCTGAGCTGGCATTTTGGTGACAGGCAGCAAGCCCCCAAATAAAGGCAATAGGGTTGCAGACACCGTGTAGCAAAAGCGGCAGGGAAAGCGTGAGGCAGGGGCTTGCCACGTAGAGAGCCTGTATCGGGCCTTATTGAAAGGACAGCATTTGAACACAGAGCTGAAGGGAGGGAGGGCAGGAGGGACCTTGAGAGTGTGTGTGAGGGCCAGAGAACAAGTGGAGAGGCCCTGAGGTGGGAGTGTGCCTGGCACACATCCCCGCTGAGCATGAAGAACCTGTGGGCTGGAGCAGAGAGAAGTCCCTGCGTCCCAGGCCCGAGTTCTTGAGATTCCTGGGGCTGACGGGTGGATTGTCATTTGACAGCTGATAGCGGTAAGTTAACAAAGATGCCATTTACTGCGTGAGCGCTGGCTTACGCGGCCATTTCCCCGCACGCTCCCGTGTCTTGAAACACCAGGCCTATTTAGGGTTACGCCACTGCCGCTGTCGCTGCCACAGAAAGGCTGGCGAGGGTAGGCAGTGCCTCTTTGACATCTGGCTTTTGGGGAATCCGTGGCACCCCAGGACTACCCTGTCCATGTCTGTGGAGGCTTAGCACGGGATGGTAGCCCTCCCTGCATCCATGGGGGCTAACTAACACACACACACACACACACACACACACACACACCAGGACCAAGATGATGAGAGTACATTTCTTGTTTATCAACTTTCACCCTGGCTGTAGAAATTAGCCAGTTCTAGGACAGCAGTCCAGTCTGTTTGTGGGGTTGGGGGCAGACACAGGGTCGTGTGTGTGTGTGTGTGTGTGTGTGTGTGTGTGTGTCCGTCCGTCTGTCCAAGCAGGGTGGGTAGGATAGAAGGGGTGAGGTGGTAGTGACCCTGGTATTCAGCTTAGTTCTGTGCTGTGTCAGAGGCACTGAAGGTTTTGCCCAGTGCCCCGCTCTGTCTGCCTTTCTCAGCAATAACCCGAAAGCCAGGCTTGAGAGGAGCCCCCGGAGTTGGGTGGATCCTCCCTCCCGCCCTCCGTGGGCAGGGTTGCACTCATCGGGGCCAGCTGCCACTTCATAGGTGCCCCAGCTGTAAGGATGACAGAACCCAAATGGTTCGCATCCAACTGTCCCCTCAGCCTGGATGGCTGTGGGTGCTCTCTGCGCTGCAGGGGTTGAGGCCCACAGGGCAGTGGCCCGACCTGTAGACCTGAAGTTGGACCCTGCGTCACTCCAAACTGGGCCTGGCTGAAGCTACGGCACAGGGCCTTGGAGCCACTGTGGGATCTGTCCCTGGCCAGGCCTGGTCCCGCTGCATGGGGCTGAGCTCTGCCTGTCTACCTCAGTCTCTCGACTCTCCTGCTGGTCTTTCTCCCGGGGTCTCATCTTTTTATCTCCCTGGTTTCTGCTTCCAGAGCCCCCTCGTCCCCCTGGGTCTGGTCCTATCCTCTGTCCCTCTTGTCTGCGCTCTGTGTGCACAGGATCTGAGGGCCAGAGGCCTGCACAAGTGTAGGGTATTTGGGGCAGGAAGAGGCTTGCACTGTGAGGTAGGCAAGTCTTCCTCCCTTGTTGGGCTCTACCCACGCCCACCCCACGCAGGCCCCCCGGGCCAACAGGTGGGCACTCAAACCTGGACGGTCACAGCTACACCTTGTCCCAGGTCACCAGCACCTCTTGTCCAGGCTCTCAGGTGGAACAGGACACCTGAGTCCCGAGTCAGCAGCCTGCCCATTGCACACCAGGACCCCTGTGCTTCCTGGGTAAGGGCTCCCCTCCCTCGATAGCCTGTTTAGGTCCCGTGACTTAATGGACTTGCCAGGTTGGTGGCCCGGGTCCTGTGTTCTCAGGGATAACGAAAACTAGGGAGGTGTGTGGTTTTAAGTTGAGGTCACGTTTTTTGTTTTTGTTTTGTTTTGTTTTTTAGATTTATTTATTATTATATGTAAGTACACTGTAGCTGTCTTCAGACACCCCAAAAGAGGGCATCAGATCTCATTACGAATGGTTGTGAGCCACCATGTGGTTGCTGGGACTTGAACTCAGGACCGTAGGAAGAGCAGTCATTGCTCTTAGCTGCTGAGCCATCTCTCCGGCCCCCAGAGGTCACGTTTTTAAAGAAATCAGAGGCCGGGCGGTAGTGGCGCACGCCTTTAATCCCAGCACTTGGGAGGCAGAGGCAGGCGGATTTCTGAGTTTGAGGACAGCCAGGGCTGCACAGAGAAACCCTATCTCGAAAAAGTCCCCACCCCCAAAAAAAGAGAGAGAGAGAGAGAGAGAAAGAAATCAGAACAAACTTGACCAGAGGGTTCTGTTTGCAGCCACGCCTCGTCCCCATGTGATGGGAACCAGCTGATGTCATCATTATCATTGTCATCGCTTTAGTCTAAGCCTTGGCTGTGACTCTGCCCACCTGTCTGTCTGTCCTACTGTCCGCCCCTCAATCCCTATGGGTAACCAGGCCGGTTGTCAGGGAGAGTTCCCTGTTTCTTGTCTCCTCCTGGGTCCCCTTCCCCCACCCCTGAGGCTTCCTGCTTCGGAGTCCTGCGCCTTACCCACTAGCAGGAACCGGAAGGGGTAGGCAGGCAGGCGGTAGCTCGAAACAGGACTCAGAAACAGCGCAGCTGAGAAGGGAAGAACCCAAAGCCTCAGGCCCAGGTCTGCTCCTGTGACCTCTGGGGGCCTTGCCTCCCCCCCCCTTGGCCTTAGTGACCTCTTTTGTAGGGGTACATGACCCCTGAGTCCCCCTCTCCCAGGGTCAGCCTTTTATTGGGCGGGCTGCTGCCCAGGCACGGGCGGAGTCTCATCTGCTTCTTAGGTGCTGAGCATAGGGCACATATACGATTCGTGACTAGATGTGTTCATCCCACAAGCACTTATCGAATACCAACTAAGAGCTTGCCCTAGCCCCGAGTTCACATTCAGGTAGGACTGCAGCCCTGGGGAGGCGGGGGGGGGGCATATAGGAGAATCCCAGAGCAGAAGATAGTCTAGAGCTTTCTTCAGGGGCAAGGCGGTGGGCAGCAGGCCTGGCTTGGGCCTTCATTAACCCCATACATGAGCCTTTACCAGGACAGCAGTGTGGTAGAGAAAGAGGGGCGAGCGCGGGCAGCAGAGAGCAGGCCAGCGGGTGGTTGAGAGGAGGCCGCTGCGCTCTCCTGTGGCTGGCAGGCTGAGCTGGCGTGGGCTGTCTCCTTTTTGCTTTTCCTCTGTAGCCTCTGTTTCTGGACCGGTTCTGGGTGCATGGTAACAGTAACTGCTCCGTTGATGTTAAGCCCCAGTGATAATCACATTGTCACATGAAGGGTCTCTGTCCTCTGGGACCAGCTGCCTGGGAAATAGGCAGAAGGCTTGCTACTCACATTTTAAAAAAAAAGCACGTTACCGGAAGAAAACTTCACAGACGGACAAGCGCGTGTTATGGAGGTCAGAGGACAGCTTTCAGGAGGAGTCCGTTCTCGCCTGCCGTGTGGGACCCAGGGACTGATCTTAGGTGATCATGTTTAGCGGCAAGCTGTCTTTCTTCCTTATTGATATTGTCATCAACACGTTGCTGTCTGTACCTCCATAGAACCTGGGTAGCAGAGAAAGGCCCTTGGGATGATTCTGGCTCATTCCTGGGCCGTGGGTACTTGGATGGTGTCCAGAATGTTGACATCTCCACCAAAGCCACCAAGAATGACCTGGTGGTCCAAGCTTTGTGTCCACGAACTGATTGCATAAAGTGGAATCCTCATACCGAGTCTTCAGATCCTGCGTCTCCTTGGTCACCTGCAGCCTTCTGGAGACCACACTTCTGCCTGGCTGCATGCATGCAGATGCCAACCCTGGAAGGCCTAATGTCCCCAACACCCCATTTCTCTTTGACCCTGAGGCTGATGGCCTGTGTCCTACTACATGGAGGCTGGGCAGGTTCTGGATGTCCTCATGTTGAAGGATCAAAGGCTTCTTGCTTCAGATGATCACCTACCTGGGAACAGACGGTACCAGGAAACCAGTTAGAATTCAAGGGTGTCCTTAAGTTCCCACAGAAGTCCCCAGAAAGTCTGAAGAGAGACCCGCATTGGGACCTGTCTGTCAGAGACTTGGCACTTGCAGGCCCAGCCTCACAGGCACTCCTCATGTGCTCAGTGTCCTGCTTTTGCAGAAGCCCCGCTTCTGAGCCAGTGGTGTTATCTGTGGAATGGGTGGTTGTGGGTGCTTGGCACAGTCGGACACGGCCATCCGGGTTCCTGTGCCTCACGCAGCCCTCTCCTCCCCTCCCCACAGGCAAGCGCTTCCAGGAGTGGTGTTCCGTGATCCTGTGCTTCTGCCTCATCGCCCACAACCTGGTCCACCTCCTGCTGCTGGCCCGCTGGGAACACACACCCCTTGTCATCCTGGGCGTCGGTGAGTGCCGGGGTGCCCCCCCCCCCCAGTCTCGAGGTCATGGGCCTTTGTGCAATCAAGCTAGTGCTCAGGGCGGCCTCACTCGATCAGGTGACAAGATGACAGCACCCCCTGTTCCTGTTCTTACACTCTTCTTTTGGAGCACTGAAATTTAGCCACCCCCTCCCCCGCTCCCCTCCCCCCACTGCCCCAGTGCGCTGACCTGGCGGCCATTGCATTTGACAGCCCCAACCTCAGCATTCCCTCCTTGCAGCTGTTCAGACAACTGGTCACACTCTCAGCACACACACATACACACACACACACACACACACACACACACACACCTTCCCTTAGAGGCCTTTGTACAAGCCGTTCACTGTGCCTGTAGTGCTTCTCAGGACTCCACACTTTTGACCCCCAGGATCTACTGACAGCCACCTGTTTAGGTAGGTCCTCTGGAAGGCGCCCCAGAGACAGCCCTAGGAGTACGGCGACTGCAAGCCTTTCATCTCAATACTCAAAGGCAAAAGAGCATCTCCTGTGAACTCTGGGCCAGCCAGGGCTACATAGTGACCAAGCCCTGCCATATGTCGCCCGAGCCTGCTGGGGCACCTCCAGCAACTCAGAAGTCAGTTTTTTTTTTCCTGTTTCATCTTCTGCTGTATCTCCAGCCTCAGGCATGAGCCCTGGTATACGGCAGGTGCCGAGAATTCAGTGAGTTGGATGGTATATGTGGAGTGGGGTGCTGTGTGCTAGGAAGTCCTGGTGTTCCCCCCCCCCTCGGCCAGGCTGAGGCTCACCTGGGAAGAAGGGCCTGCAGGACACATAGCCCTTCAACTTGAAGCACATATGGTCGGAGTGTCCAGCTGCAATCCTGGCTCCGGCTGGCTCAGTTTCCCTCCTTTCCAGCCGATTGTCCTCTGGCTCAGGTGTTCTCTTCCTCTCCTGAGCCCCAGGGCTGGCCAAGGGGCTGTGGTACCCCTTGGTCCTCCCCTTGGTCCCCCCTGTGGCTTTGCTCCCCAGTCCCGTTAAAAGCATTCTGTCTGTCTAAGCCAATAGTGCACAGGCCTGCTAATCAAGCTGCCTCATGGTCCAGGGGAGTTTAGCCTGCTCTGTGCTGGGGAGCCCGGGCCCCATCTGCAGGAGCCCCCTAACCCCACCCCACCCCCACCCCATCCCATAGGAGTACTTAGCCCAGAGTTGGGAGGCACCTACAGCCTTGGCTGGGCTGGCTGTTGCGCATGTCCACAGGCCCAGGCTACCTCAGCCCCTGCTCAGATTGGCTGTGGATATTCTGTGAGCATCTGCTGGGCCATGCCCTGAGGTGGCCGCCTCCCTGGCAGCAGTACTGTCCCGAGCAGGATCCCATCATTGTCTTCTGCCCACTGGCCCTGGCCTGGGCTCTCGAGCCACACCCTCCCTGGCCAAGGGTGGGTAGACACCCTGTAGTAGGTCCAGCCGTGTGTGGTACAGGCAGGTCACCACCTTCCCTCACTGCCTGAGACCTGGGTCTCTACAGCTCTCAGCCCCATCCTTGAAGCCGAGGTGACCAGCTCTCCCATGGCACCCAGCTTCTGGGCTGATAAGGGCAGGTAATCCCCTGATAGCGGTGTTTACACAACCCTCAATCGATTTAAATAGCCGCCCTGATTTGTCTGTTAACACGAAGGTAGCCGCTGAAGGCACTGTGCCAACTTGTTTCTATCTCTTCGACGGTTCCCAAAGCCCCAGGTAGCCCCGGAAACCAGAGCTTAAACGGAAAGGATTCCAGTCCATGAGGCCGGGCTTGTGTGATGCAATGCCTGCGAGCTGATCTAGATAAAGCTGTAGTTGTTAACAGCCTGAGGGGAGGAGATGCGGAGATGCGGGAGGAGGCTTGGATCTGAGGCAGAGCAAGTGCAAAGGCCCTGAGGCTGGTGTGAGCCCGTGTGTCAAAGGAAAGAGTCCTGGTGGCCTCTCACTGAAGTGGATGAGTGAGTGGAACAGGACCTTGGGGGTCCTCGTCTGGACAGTGGGTTTATCTTGAGTGTTGTGGGAAGTCACTGGTGAATTTCTTATAGGAAGGTGATTTCTGGTGCTAGGACCCAGAGAGTGGGTAGTGATGGATTTTATGAGCTCCGAGGAGCTGGGCAATTGAGCTGCGTGAACAGCCAGACTGCCGTGGGGTGAGCCGTGGGTGAGGTAAGGGATTAGCCGGTGGCTGAGGAGAAACAGAAGTAGCAGGAATGAGCACAGGGTGCAGCCCAGGGAAAGGGGAGAGCTGAGAGGGCGGCTGCCTCAGAGAGGGAGCCACCAGAGACGACCGCACAGCAAGCAAAGGCCCTGAAGGTCACTGGCGACCGCGACAAGGACAGTGTGTGTGGTGACGAGCTGATCATTCTCTTGGAGAGAGGATGCTGTGGGTCCCTGAAGGGGCAGCTTGGGGACCGAGGGAGTCAGGGATCAGACTGAGGCCCAGAGGCCATGCTGCCCAAGGCATCTGGATTTAACAGGCCCAGGGTCCGGCTACCTAGTCTGCCAGCCTCTGAGCTCCACGCAGCCTTCACAGCGTTGCTGTCGCTGGATAGAGCTGTCCTTGTGCCCTTCCCAGTGTCTGAGGGGAAGGATGGTGACCAGGCCAAAGCTGCTCCCTGGGTGACCCAGCCACCAGCCACCACCAGGGCTGGAACAAAGAGATGTCTGTATCTGCTGTACCCTGCCCCCATTAAAGGAGCCTCATGGGCAACTGGGTGCCCTAGAAACAGCTGCCAGGCTGCAGGAGTTGGGTCTTTTCCTCGTGTGGTGGGAGAGGGCACTCTCACCCAGGTTAGTCCTGACACCGGCACCGAGTCTATCTCTGTGAGTACCAGGTGCCAGCCATCCTACATATGGCATGACTGAGGCTCGCAGAGGGGTGCCAGGCTCAGGCTACAGGCAGCTGCCGCTGGGGAGCTTGTACCAGAGCCCAGAGCTCTGTCTGCCCCCCCTCCCCCCATACTTATTTGGCTAGTTTCTGCTAGTTAAGGGGCATGAGTCCTGCGTGACTGTCATTTCCCAGACCGGGGTGTGAGGCTGAGCGCGGTCCTCTTGCTCCCCACATGGGTGACCTTAAACAGTCCTTCCCTGCCCGCCTCTGTGGGCCTGAGGCCTCTGGGCAGGTCAGGTGTGATGGGGCCTGTCCCTGCACGTGAAGGGAGATGACACTATTGGTGTAGATGATTCTCTCTGACGGTCCCGATATCCTGATCTTCCTGCTTTTCCTTCAGAGTGTCATGTTTCCTTGGTAGCTGTTTCTGCAAGGTTGGGATGAAATCCAGGGAACCCAGGGCTTCTTGCATGGGATAACACTTTCCAAGCAGTTGCTTTTAGTCCAATTCGGGGTAAGGAATGATGGAAGGAAGCAGGCTTTGAACCCTACACTTGTGCCAGTTAGCACCCAGTGGGCCTACTCCGTGCTGTGCTCTACTGTTGGTTGCTTGCCTCTAGTCTCATAGCCGGTGTCCCCTTCCTACCCCAGGGTCCCATCTAGGCTAGCACAATCTACCTGTCACGGCCCTAATTGAGAATCATCGGTCTGTGCCAGTTTCTCAGTCACAGCCCAGGCTGCCTTCAGTTTCTCTCTGTAGCCCAGACTGTCCCAGAACTCCCAATCCTCCAGCCTCAGCCTCCTGAATGCTGGGGTTACAGAGGACTCAGGCCCATGCACACACCAGGCAGGCGGTCTCCCTCTGGCTCCCCACCCTCCATCTTGGCTGACTTGGGAACACTGGTTAGAATTACTCGGGTGCCTTGGAGTCTGGGGTGGCGATGCCCTCCCGGCTCATTTCAGTATCAGCAGAACAGGTCAGTGCAGCTTACCACTGTGAGGTCACTTTGCATGCGCGCGCGCGCACACACACACACACACACACACACACACACGCCCCTTTTGAGACATTCTCACAGTGTGAACTTACGTGAGTAGTGAGGCCTGCACAGCCCACTTTCCTAACGCCCTCGGCAGTGCCGGCTACAGGAGAGACGCCCCCAAAGGCCCCCCTGGCTTGACTTTCTAATGCTGTTCTGCTGTGCTCTGATCACAGAGGATTAACTGCCCAGAACAGTTAAGGGGAAGGAGCTTAACCACACAAACCTAGCCTGGGTCCACAAGGACTAACAGCCAGTGCACTGAAGTCCAGTGTGCTCTGGTTTAAAAGCCAGAGTGTCAACCACAGAAAGGAAGGAGGGAGTGAGAGAGGAGAGGGGGAGGGAGGCACGAGGAGAGGGAGGGAGAGGGGGAGAGAGAAAGAGAGAGTTTGATTGATTGATTGATTGATTGATGTATGGTATCAAACAGAAGTTACGCATAGTGGTGAATGCCTTTAATCCCAGAATTTAGGAGGCAGAAGCAGGAGGTGCTGAGTTTGAAGCCAGCTTGATGTACATAGCAAGTTTCAGGCTAGCCAAGGTTACATGGTGAGTCCCTGCCTCAAAATAAGTAATAAATAAAGTGTCAGAATTGGGGCCGGGTAGAAAGCTCAGCAGATAACATGCTTGCAGTACAAGTGGGAGAATCAGAGTTCACATCCCAGCGCCCACAGAGAAGGAATCCAAGTGTGTATAGCACCCTGTATATAATCCCAGCCCTTAAGAGGTGGCGACTGGCGGGCGGTGGTGGCGCACGCCTTTAATCCCAGCACTCGGGAAGCAGAGGAAGATGGATTTCTGAGTTCAAAGCTAGCCGGGTCTACAGAGTGAGTTCCAGGACAGCCAGGGCTACATGAGTCTCTGTCTCTGCTGCCCTCGGCCCAAGGACTGGGGGAATCTGAATGCACAGGCTTCCTCATGACTGAGCAGTGCCGCAGGGCGCAGGGAAGGTCCCGTGAGGGCTGTGTGCATTGCACCGGGCCATGATGGTGCAGGACTCAGCAGCAAAGGGGGAAATGGCCAACGCACGTGACACACGGGTGACTCCAGATGAGTTAACCCAGAGAAGCAAGCCAACCCCAAAACACTTGCAAACAAGGCGTCACAACAATACCATCCCCTCGCCCCTCGCCCCTGTCCCTGACTGACACAGTGCCCACGGCCACCACCCTGTGACGTTGGCAGGGTTGCCGTAGCAACTAAGACCATGTGGCCACAGAGCCCGACGGCCTTCCTGGCTAGCTCTGCATAGAAAGTCTGCGGGCGCCGGGCGTGGTGGCGCATGCCTGTAATCCCAGCACTTGGGAGGCAGAGGCAGGTGGATTTCTGAGTTCGAGGCCAGCCTGGTCTACAGAGTGAGTTCCAGGACAGCCAGGGCTACACAGAGAAACCCTGTCTCAAAAAATCAAAAAAAAAAAAAAAAATACAGAAAGTCTGCGGGCCCCGTAGGTTCCATGTGGAGAAGGAGCCGCGCAGTGACCTGGATGGCCTGAGAGAGCTACAGGCTTGAGCCAAGGGAGCCTGCACACCAGTTCTAACCAGACTGGGGAGGGAGGCGACTGTCTCACAGCCTGAGCCCAACCTCCAGGACAGGGAGCCTGAGCTTGGAGTCCCTACCATGTCCCAGCACAGGCACCCAGTGTTGCCCATAACTGTTGGTCAGTATGGCAGTGTTTAAACCTGTCATTGGCCTCTGCGATGGTGCTGAGCCCAAACGAGGCGAGAGGCCTAGCAGTGTGGTTAGTTAGATAGGGCCCCAGTCCTCGCTTGCTTAAAGGCAATGTGTCTACACCACTCACAGCATACAGTGGGTTCTTCAGCGATGCCCCAGACCTACTGGGGTGTCAGGCAGCAGCAAGTCCTCTTCCCGGCAACTGTGTTTTCACTGAGCAACGGGACGGCCTGTGCGTGGGTGGGTGGAGGGACGGATGGCTAGCGCACAGACAGACATTAGGTAGGAGGTGGGCGGGCGCATGGACGCATGGTGGGAAGGTAGACCTGTGGCGGGGCAGGGACCTGCCTTAGCAGCCGCCTTTAAACACATCGGACTCTGTACCCTGCATCCTTTCTCCTGTCACCTGGGTCACAGTCTCACTCTCCAGGGCATCACCCGGGTTCTCACCCACAGTCCTCACGGCACCCCAAGGCCTTGGTCCCCTGTCAGCGAGAGTCCAAAGGCACCATTGCAACTGAGAACCCGGGCCTAGACGAGCAGTTTACAGTGAGAAACTGGGGGGAGGGGAGCAGGTGCACAGCCCTGCACAGACCCTCATTCCCCTCGTGGGTCAGCTCTGAGGGCCTACTGCGTGCCAATCACTACCCCATGCAACACTGAGTCCGTCGATGTCGAAGAACCACGGTCCAGCCCTAAACCAGAGTGCCCCGGGGGGTTCAGGTCTTGGGAAGGGCACGGAGCTAGGACCCTAAGCGGCGGAGGAAGACAAACAGTCGAATGCATCCTGGAGAGGAGGGGTGTTCCAGGCAGAGAGGAACAGTGAGGTCGAAGGTCAGAGGACAAGAAGGGGCGGGGAGTGAGGGGAGGGTGGGGACACTGCTGGTCACTCTGCCTCAGTTTCCCCATTTGTACATGGATCCTGTTATGAATCTCAAGGCCTTGGGAGCCAGCTGGGCCACTGCCGTGTGTTTGACTCGGGCTCCATATCTCTCTCCCAGCCTGTGGGCCACCTCTGTCGCGTACGCTAAATGCTACCTAACAGAGGTAGGGAAGTGACGCAGAGGCCACAGACAGAGGGCGTGTCCTGCTGAGACAGCGCCTGATAAACAGTCACTACTGTTCACTACTCCTGCCTGACAAGAAGAAAATGGGGCACAGAGATGTTAAGTAACACGCACGATGTCACACAGCTCGTGTGTGATGGAGGTGGGACTGTGGTCTAGATCTAAGGCCTGTGGTGACTGTTGGGGACGGGAGGGGTACCCCAAGCTAGTTCTGAGCATGTTGAAAGCAAACATGGGGAAAGCTCACAGGACTGAGTCTGTGATAAACGCCAGGTGGAGTGGGTAGGATGGAGACGTAATTGTAAGTAAAGAATTGTTTATGTTTGCTATAGCCCAGGCTAGCCGCAAACTCTGGTTCCTCCTGCCTCAGCCTGGATGCTGGGATTCTAGGCAGCTCAGGTGAGGCCTTTTTAACACCTAGTCCAGGAAGACGGTTGTGCCCCCCACCTCAGTGGGTGAGTCTGCTCTGTGATGATGTGCTGAGACTCTGTCCACTGGGCAGGGCCCGGATGCTTGGCTCTCCTGATGAATGGACAAATGGGTAAACAAGCAAGCTTGGGGGGGAGGGACGCGGCCCCTGGCGGGAGGGTCAGGGACGGCTGTCTCTGCAGACCCCGCCCCGCCTTACGTTCTTGTTGCCACAGTTGCAGGGGCTCTCGTCGCCGACTTCCTGTCTGGCCTGGTACATTGGGGTGCTGACACGTGGGGCTCTGTGGATCTGCCCATTGTCGGGAAGGTGCGTATGCCAGGCTGTGTGACTGTCCCAGGTTAGCCCCTAAGGCTGAACTGGGGATCCCTGAGGTTGGTAGCAGCACAGGAGGGCGGGTCAGAGAACCTCCTGGAGTCTCCCCTCAAGTCAAGGCCCTTCCTGTGCTTGCATGTAAGACAACAGTGAGGCTCTCAGGGTTGGGCAGAAGATTGAACCCAAACTGGTTTTATCAGGCAAGGATTCAGACCCAGTCAGTGCCTAGTTAAAGCTTCACTGAGGCAGGGCAGCCGCCCTTTCAGAGCGGACTTTCCGTCTCTGGTTTCTGCTTTCTCCTGCTGAGTTCAGGCCTCCACTCCTGGCTGCCAAGAGAATTCTTTCCCCTAGAGGCAGCCAAACTCGCAGCGCCTCATGCCATTGGTCCAGCTGGTATCGCACGATGGGCCCTGGTCAGCCATTGCTGGGTCCGTGTTCACCCAGGGCAGGCTCCGGGCCCTGGTCGGCCATTGCTGGGTCTGTGTTCACCCATGGCAGGCTCCAGGCCCTGGTCAGCCATTGCTGGGTCTGTGTTCACCCAGGGCAGGCCCCGGGCCCTGGTCAGCCATTCCTGGGTCCAGGTAGACAGGGTCCCCTCTGTTTTTGTGGGAACCTCTCCACCTGCTTCGGGGTGGAGGTTGTCTCCAAGGCCCTCCTGGTATAGGTGGAAAGACTGAGGTGCAGAAAGATTGAGGAAGGTCCCATCAGTGTTTTGAAGCCATCTTGATCAGCAGCCTGCCAGACCGCCCCAGGCAGGGTCTGTCAGTGGCAGGGTAGAGGGTGGGAAGCCACAGGAGCAGGGTCTGGAGGGCAGCAGCTGCCCCCGGCTGACTGGGAGGCCGTGCCCATACCCTGCCCTCCTAGGCCTTCATCCGGCCGTTCCGGGAGCACCACATTGACCCCACAGCCATCACAAGGCACGACTTCATCGAGACCAACGGCGACAACTGCCTGGTGACGCTGCTGCCGCTGCTCAACATGGCCTACAAGTTCCGGACCCAGAGCCCAGGTGAGAGCTGCCGCGGGGGCTCCCGGGGCGCACGTGGGCATCCTGTGCCATTTAAAGCGTTCTCCATCCGTAGGATGCATGTAAAAGGTGGGCGTTTCGCCCGAGACGGCATTCCCAACCTCTCGGGACACTCTCTGGTCCCGTGGCCCCCAGGGTCCCTCCCACCTCCTTCACGGAGCCGCTTGTTTGACATGCTCCCTGCATGTCACAGCCAACCCAGCCCTCGTCCTGTTATTAAAGAAAAGGCGCCGGGCGTTGTTGGCGCACGCCTTTAATCCCAGCACTTGGGAGGCAGAGGCAGGCGGATTTCTGAGTTCGAGGCCAGCCTGGTCTTCAGAGTGAGCTCCAGGACAGCCAGGACTACACAGAGAAACCCTGTCTTAAAAAACCAAAAAAAAAAAAAAAAAGAAAGAAAAGGCACACCATGAGGACGTGGGTGGGACTTAGTAGCCAAGAGCTGGCCCGCTGTGCCCATACTCTGGGTTCAATCCCTGCACTGGGAAAAAAAAGGCAAAATATGGACTGTGAGTTGAGGCCTGCATTGCCTGGTTTTGAATCTGGCCCATTGCTGGGTATCAGGTGAGGCAAAGCCAGAACTTCTGGTAGCTGGTGACATCACCCTTTGGGAGGAGCAAAGGATCTGCCCGGGGCCAGGGATGGGGAACTG
The DNA here is from genome assembly GCA_964023405.1 of Apodemus agrarius. Taxonomy (NCBI): domain Eukaryota; kingdom Metazoa; phylum Chordata; class Mammalia; order Rodentia; family Muridae; genus Apodemus; species Apodemus agrarius. Next base: position 11,870,454 of record OZ030008.1, read on the forward strand.
CTGGGCCCACCCTTGCTGATGGTCCCTCCAGCGGCCCCGTCTCCACAGCCCCACCTCCCACCTCTCTCCGTCCCAAGAGACAGAAGCCAGCAAGTGAAGGCCTCCAAAGGCCCGTGGCTTTGCTCTCTTCCAAGCTGAACCCTGTGGAGCTGTTGCACCCTAGAAACCCACAGGGCCCCACAGGGCCCGAACCCCTGTCCCAGGCTCTGCCTGCCTCCCGTGCTCCGTAGATGACTTCCATCAAGAGACACTCCCTTGAGTACTTGAGTGTCCTCGAGTCCTGCTTCAGAGAACCTGACCCAGAGACCCTGCTCCAAACCCACCCAACCCACAAGTGTCAGCAGGAGTCAGAGCCCGGCCCCTGTTGGCTGCTGAGCAGCCCACACTCTCAGCCAATCCCTGGCTGCTTCGAAATCTGGAGATTTGGTGGTAGCGGCTGAGGGGGCCCGGCTGCTCCTGGCACGGGAGCTGGCCGGCCCGTGGGCAGCTGAAGGCCCCATGCCCTTGCCGTTGCCCCACAGAGACCCTGCAGCAGCTGTACCCCTGGGAGTGCTTCGTCTTCTGCCTCACCATCTTTGGCACCTTCACCAACCAGATCCACAAGTGGTCGCACACGTACTTAGGGCTGCCATGCTGGGTCACCGTCCTGCAGGACTGGCACGTGATCCTGCCACGGAAACACCATCGAATCCACCACGTGGCGCCCCACGAAACATACTTCTGCATCACCACAGGTGGGTGGTGCCATCCCCAGGGACGGGGGTGGGGGGAGGAGGGGGCATACAACCTTGGCCCACCCAGTGTTCTCGGGTAGACTGAGCTCCTGTTACGTGCCAATATTCTTCTAGGTAACGGCCATGAACACACCAAAGCCCCTCCCCCACACCAAAGCCCTTTCCCTACTTCAAACTCTTGTGACTCCAGACACTCCACTCGGCCAACAGACAGTTTACTCGGTGCCTATTTACTGCCCCAGGCTTAGGCTCTAGCAGTGAATAGACAGACAGACAGACAGACAGACAGAATGCCTTGTGGTCGACAGGTGGAATGGTGCACACCTTTAGTCCCAGCACAGAGGCAGGTGATCTCTGAGTTCTAGGCCAGCCTGGTCTACAGAGTGAGTTCCAGGACAGTCAAGTCTATACAGAGAAACCCTGTCTTGAAAAACCAGAAAAAGAAAAAAAAAATCCTAGTGATTGGGGGAGGCCTGAGGGCGGGACCCAAGCCCCACTCGAGGGAGGTCTCTCTCTGTGTCCCACCTTCTGCCTGTCTGCCTAGGGCGCTCCACCCTAGGGCTGGCTCTCCTCACCAGCCCCCTGACTCTGTCTGCTGCAGGCTGGCTCAACTACCCCCTAGAGGTTATAGGCTTCTGGCGGCGCCTAGAGGACCTCATCCAAGGCCTGACTGGTGAGAAGCCGAGAGCGGACGACATGAAATGGGCCCAGAAGATCAAGTAGCATGTCTGGACTCTTGGTCGCCAACCTTCCCAAACCTGAACTGAAGCCATCTGCCAAATCCCGGCGTCTCTGAGCTCCTCCAGTGAAGAGAAGTCCCCTGGGCTGGGCCCCGGGCACCCCTAGCCCACCCCCAGTGACACAGAATACTTGAGCCACCGACTTTTCATTTCCTCTTCTCCTTTTTTCCCCTTGGGCCTACCTGGCCACTGAGCTGCTCTGAGGCCAAGCCTGACTGCAGAGGGGGAACCCAGTCCTGCTGGCCAGCCCCAAACTGTGCATCTGCTCCGCACGCCTGCTCCCTGTCCGGGGAAGGGTCCCCAACACGCGCGGCCTGTCTCAGTGATCAGAGAGCCCCCCAGAACGCGTAAATGTCCCTGGATCATGATCCTCCCTCAGCCCTGCAAACTGACCCCAGAGACCCAGGTGGGTGGGTCATCCCAGCTGCCACCCATGGGAGGCAGAGCTGGGCAAGGGTCAGAGGGCGGCTGGCAAGGAGAGGCCAGGATGTCCTGCCCACATGCGGATACTCTCTGTCCCCTCCCCTGGTTCTTCTGTCCACGTGTCCAGCCACATCTGAGGTCTCCCTGTGAAGACATCTTCATGGGCACAGCTCTTATGAAGGGCTTGGTCATTTGGGGAAGGGACACTGTGTCCCTTCTGGTCAGTGTGTCAGAGGAGGAAGAATAAGGCTTTTTTATTTGGATTTTTTTTTAAAGGTGCTTGCTTGTCTGTAATGTAAATAATAGAAAGCCTTAATACCTTTCTGTAACATGGAGTAATATTTTAATGTCATGTTTTGGATGTATATAATATATTTATAACAAAGGACGCATCTCCTTAACTCTGGTCGCCGTGTGGTGTTTCCGGATGACTGCACAGAGGGAGCTAGCCCCGGCCTGAGGAAGGGGGAGGGCTTTATCCCCCGACACGGTGATGTCGTCTAGATTTATGTATTTTATGTTTTGCCCGCATGTGTGTATATGGATCATGTGTGTGCCTGGGGCCCACAGAGGTCACGAGAGCATCGGAATCCTGGATCTGAAGTTACTGATGGCTGAAACACTGTGGGTACTGGGGGGGAAAAACCAGGTCCTCTTAAGTGCTCTTATCCAGGGCGCCATCTCCCCAAGCCTGAATTTGTGTTCTTTTAAGGTGATGTGCATATACTCAAAAGTGACCTCACACTTCTTATATAACCAAGGCTGACCTTGAATTCCTGATCCCTGTACCCTTCAAGTGCCGGGGATCACAGGTGCGTGCCACCATCCATCCACAAGACCCTTCACCTAGATTGTGCTAGAGCAGCTGACTGCCCTGTCCCAGAAGTCCTTTAGGGGTCCTTGGGATCAGGTGTGTGTTGTGGCTCTAGCCTGGACCCGGACCACCAGACCGACTGTGGTGGGGCTGATCTAGGAAAAAAACACAATAAATAAAGAAAACATACTGCAGTTTCTTTATTATAATTTTTTTTTGTTTTAATATTTTGTTCTTTGAAGAGGCAAGGGTCTCAGTATATAGCTCTGGTTGTCCTGGAACTTGCTCTGTAGATCAGGCTAGCCTTGAACTCCGGAGACCTGCCTGCTCTGCCTCCCGAGTGCTGTGATCAAAGCATGCGCCACCATGCCCAGCATACAATGGAGTTTCACGAAGTCATCTATGAAAAGCTGCTAATGAAACTGCCTTGGAGAAGCAGGGTGGAGGTTACTGGGTCAGGAGGCCATTTGAGCAGGAGCTGGAGGAGGGGTAGCGGCAGCCTGGGTTGAACAGAATAGGCCTTTTCATGGGACGGCATGTACAAAGGTCCTGGGGCAGGTGCAGGCTTGCAGTTAGATGCTGGGGTGATCGCAAGACCAGCCTGCACAGAACAGGAGGAAGTGAGGAGAGCTGTCGCAAGGCCCCATGCCACCTGATGGACATTCCAACGTTTATTTTTTGAACAAGCACTTCCAAGGCACCAGAGTTTAGTAGTGAACATACATTCTGGTGTGTGTCTAGTCAAGGCTGTTCTGTGGCTCCAGGCATGGTGATTCAAGCCTATAGTCCTGGCATTCAGGAGGTTGAAGGTAAGGTTAGAGAGGTTCAGGGTCATCTTTGGCTACGTAGCAAGTTTGAGGCCAACCTAGTCTATAGAAGAACCTGTTTTTATTAAAAAATAAACAACAACAAAGAGCTCTAGGCTAATTTCTACAATATTAATAAAGGAGGGGAAAGGGGCTTGTTGACACAAAATGACAATAATCTGGAAGACATTTTTTCCTTAAAGATTTATTTATTTATTGTATGTATATGAGTGCACTGTAGCTGTCTTCACACACACCAGAAAAGGACATCAGATCCCATCCCAGATGGTCGTGAACCACCATGTGGTTTCTGGGAATTGAACTGAGGACCTTTGGAAGAGCAGACAGTGCTCTTAACCACTGAGCCATCTTTCCAGCCCATGAAAGACATTTCAAACGTGAGTGTATGCACACACACTTAAGAAGGTGCACCTACAGGCCAGGAGGGGGCGCTAAGTGTCAACTGAGTCCTTTGAGGCAGGGGATTTTCCCGAATCTAAAGCTGGTGTTCTTTCTAGAGTGTTTCCTAGTAGGCTACAACAAACAATCTTGTGTCTTGTCCCCTCTCAGACCTGGGGTTAATGGCATGCATGGGACAGCTAGCTTATTAGTCACCACGGGTCCTAACGACGACTGCTCGGTGAGTAATTTTTAACTACTGAGTCACGTGTGTAGCATTTACTGGTCAAACGTGACCCAGCACTTCATCGTCCTTAAAGTTAGCCAACACTGGCCACGGCAGCCATGACCACTGGAGGGAGGAGTGAGAGCGTGCGTGAGGCCATTAGGGTGAGGAGGTGAGGCCAGGTCTGGGGCAAGGGCCCACAACTCTAGCTATTCTGAAGACCAAGGCAGAGGATTCCGAGAGTTCTAGACACGCAAGGCTTGCCTGGTTGGCACTTTAACAAGTGCGTCAAAAGTAAAAAGAGGCCTGGGACAAGGACAGACGCAGAGCAGCTGCCCAGGGGGTGGGCCGAAGGAGCCAGGGTTTAGGTAGCTTGTGCTGCCATCTGGTGACAGGTCGGATCAGTGACGTGCAGGGCAAACGTGGGTTTACAGTGGACTTAGGTCAGACATCTTCCGTGCCCACCGCCCAGGCCTCCCTCAGAACGGTGCAGACCATGTAGGTAGGAAGACGGGCAGGGTCCCATCCGGTCCGCCGGGTTCTCTCAGGCCCAAGTGCATTCTCCAAAGGAGCGGGTGCGGTTCACAAGGCAGAGTGTTCAGTGTCCTTGTCAAGTGCAGCTGTCGTCAGTTCCAGCCTTTCATTTCCTCCCAGAGACAAGTGGGTGGGTGTGTGCATCAAAGACCAGAGAGCCTGCCACGCCTAAGCGACTCCTCACAGGCCCTTCACAGAAGAGGCTTGGAAGCTGATGCAGCCTGAGATTTGAGTTTCCCAAACCCCCGTCGGTTTCTCTGTCAAGGCACACATGACATGCTTGCTCTGTGTGTGTGTGTGTGCCAGAGGTCAATGTCAGGTGTCTTCCTTTCTGCCTATCTTTTTTGTTGTTGTTGTTTGTTTTTTCGAGACAGGGTTTCTCTGTGTAGTCCTGGCTGTCCTGGAACTCACTCTGTAGACCAGGCTGGCCTCGAACTCAGAAATCCGCCTGCCTCTGCCTCCCAAGTGCTGGGATTAAAGGCGTGCGCCACCACCACCCAGTCTATCTTATTTTTTGAGACCAGATCTCTCACAGAACATGACCCAGGGATGCTTCTTTCTGGGGCCTCCTCCCCCCCCAGTGCTGGAATTATAGACATGCTGGCTTTGTGTATGGGTGCTAGGGGCCACCTCACTCCGGTCCTGGTGTTAACACAGCAAGCACTTTCCTGAACCCAGCCATTTCCCCATAACCACCTGCGTTCTTCAGACCTACCCACTGGTCATGGGATGAGATCATTTCAGGCTCAGGGACTGAAAACTATATTCCAGTACAGCTTTGCTCCTGAGTGCCCCGGGCATCAGGGTCAGTTTCCAGGAAAGGTCAAGGGTGTTTGTGCTTTGCATTTTAATCGATTCCTCCCGGGCTGTCTCCTGTCTCCGAGGCCATCTCCCCACACCCCGGCAGCTCGAGGTGCTATTGATCAGGAGTCCATTCTCTGACTTGTCTCCCCGACTGTATTCCTCTGACTCTGAGACGTCCTGGACCCTAAGAGATGCCCTGATTTCCCAGATGCTCCAGTGTAAAAATATGCATTTTAAACCAGGGAAATAGATGCATCAGTCCTTGTGAGTTTATGAAGTGTTCACATTCCTCATGGCCATTTCAGTTTTCCTTGGGAGACAGTTCAGTTTTCCTTTGGAAGGACAGAGGAGGCATTGAGAAAGTCTTTGCCGGGCGGTGGCGGCGCATGCCTGTAATCCCAGCACCCTGGGAGGGAGAGGCAGACGGATTTCTGAGTTCGAGGCCAGCCTGGTCTACAGAATAAGTTCCAGGACAACCAGGGCTACACAGAGAAACCCTGTCTGGAAAAAAAAAACCCAAAATCCAGAGAGAGAGAGAGAGAGAGAGAGAGAGACTTACTTTGTAGCGACACAGCCCAAGGTGGACTGGAACTCAGTGTGTATAGGCAAGGTTGGCTATTCGTTGTGATCCCCCTGCCTCAGCCTCCTGAGTGCTGGGGTTACAGATGTGAAGCACTGCCCCCTGGGTAATGGTCAAGTAGATCAGATCCTGGAAGCACGTGGGACAGTAGAAAAGGGCGCTCTGGTATATCTGTGAGGTCGTTTCCAAGGGCCATCAGCTCTGGGGGTGCTGCCCTGAATACAGCACCACCCCATGGCCGCAGCCTGGGTGGTATAAAGGTCATGGGGTAGGGGAGGGGGAAAGCTGTATTGAGACCTGGCAGCTGATTGAGCTTAGTGTTTGCTGGGCATGTGCCTGGCATTCTGCCATGAATTCAAGACCAGCCTGGGCTACATAGCAAGGTGAAAGGGAGAATCCCGGAAGAATGGGTGGGGAGAGGCCAGCCTGGGCTACATAGCAAGGAGAGAGCCTGGAGGGTTGGGAGGGAGGGGGATAGAGGAGATAGCTTGAAGTCCCAGATCTGCTGCTTATGGGCTTGTGACTCGGGTCTCAGTCACTTCGTGACGACTTGGGGAATTGGTCCTCTCCTTCCCACCAAGAGTTCAGGGGTGGAATTCAGATTCAGGAAGTGCTTTTGCCTGCTGAGCTGTCCCGTAAGCCATGGTGTAGACCAGGCTAGCCTCACACCTGTGATCCTTCTGCCTCTGTATCTTCAGCCTACCCTACTGGAAAACGCAACCACTGCCAACCGATTGGCCTCTTCTCGCTCATCGTTCTCAGTGTGCTGCAAGGTTCAGTCTCCCCACGCTGCACCTCAGACCCCTGCCTACCCACCCTGCCTGCCTGCTTAGCCACCTACCTGCCTTTCCTTCCTTCCGTTTTCAAATTCTGTTTTATGTGTACGAGTGCTCTGTCTACATGTATGTCTGTGTACCATATGTATGTCTGGTGCCCACAGAGCCCTTAAGAGGGCATCCATTCCCTGGAACTGGAGTTGATAGACAATTGTGAGTCAACATGTGGGTGCTGGGAAATGAACCTAGGTCGTCTGAAAGAGCAGCCAGTGCTCTTACCCACTGGCCCTTTCTTTCTTCTTTCTCTTTCTCCTTCTGCCCTCCTGTAATAGTGGACATTGAACCTTGGGCCTAACATGTACGAGGCAAATGCTCTACAACTGCAGCTTTAGACTCCTCGGCTGCAATGCCATGACCTCCAACCACAAAACCAACACACACAAAATCCAGACACTGCCCAAGAGCTGGGTACGGAGAAACCGCAGACTGGGCCTTGGGATGAGGCCTGCAGCAGACTGCCCTGGGGAAATCTGAAGCATTAAGGAATTGCCAGCCAGCCACAGACCTCTCGCAGTGTCCTGTTCCATCTCCTGAGCGTCCGAGGTCTTCCCGCAAGTAGCCCATTCGCTCTCCCTTCTGGATTTTGTACTTAGAAGCTGGGGTGTGAGGTTGTGGCCATGGACATCAATTTTACCGTCACTTTTTAAACTGACTTTAAATGACGTATGCCTTTCCTGTCCAGAGAGACTACAGACTCCCGTGCTTCCCTACCTTGGTAGAGCAGAATTTATTTTATTTTTCCTTTTTTAGACAAGGTCTTGGCACGTTCCAGCACTTGTGCCGGCAGGCAACTCACTGCCCCGGCGGCCTGGCCGGCCATGCACTGGTGAGCAGTGGCCGGCCTCTTGTTATCTTGTGGAGACTCTGACTCAGAGCTCCAAAATCTCCCCACCCAGCTCACTAGGTTCCCACTAGCGGGTCGCTACCATGCCAGCCCCATGCTTCAAAACCCCCCACGTCTTTTGTGGTGCACCTCAGGCAAACCCACGCTTCGCCTCCCTACCTCTCTCTCTAGAACCCAGCGGGGTTGCTGTGAGAAGGAAAACACCACACAAACTTAGTTCAGAAACAATGGTAACTCAATCTCTGAGCACAACTAGAATCCTAATCTTGTAAGCCATATTAAATCTATTTCCTCCTGTGGTGAATCCTGGTGGATTCGCTATATGCTAGGAGACACTAGTGACTACATCTTATCCTCCACTATCCCTGTCCAACAGGGTCTCACTCTTACCTCCTCCTCTCTTCCCCCCTCCAACCTGGAAGTCCCTCCTACTCACCCAGTGATTGGCTCCTTTATTCATTAGGTGATTGTTCACCTGAGGCACCTGAGCACAGACTCACTCCTGGTCCACAGCCCCTCCCAGGACAGCATAATTTGCATCAAAATACAAACAGCACCGGGCCCATCGCAATGGGGGTCTCACTGTGTAGCCTTGGCTCTTTATAAGGCTAGATAAGTACATCAGGGCCTGGAGCTTGCTATGTAAACCAGGCTGGCCTTGAACTCATACAGATCTGCCTGCCTTGGCCTTCTGAGCATTAATATTAAAAGCATGTGGCATATACCCAACCTGCTTTTCTTTTTATTAAAAAAAAAATATTGCCAGACTTGGTGGCATATCTTTAATCTCAGCACTTAGGAGGCAGATGCAGGTGGATCTCATAAGTTTGAAGCCAGCCTGATCTACAGAGCAAGTTCCAGGACAGCCAGAGGTACACTGAAAAACCCTGTCTTGAAAAAACAAGTATAGCTGAGTCCAGGTGGTGGTGGTGCGCACCTTTAATCCCAGCACTCAGAAGGAAGGCAGAGGCAGAAGGATATCTGTGGGTTTGAGGTCCGCCTGGTCTACAAAGTGACTTCCAGGACAGCCAAGACTGTTACACAGAGAAATCTGTTAGTGGGTCTCTTTACAAGCCCAGTTGTGTTATGTGAATATGTTTTTATTTTATTCCTAGGTGTGGGGTAAGAGGCTGTTTCACAACGGGTGATTATGATTTGCCTCATGCTCTAGCAGGGGCATGGTTTTGACATCTTCATATACTTTCTGAGAGTGTGACATTTGGAATCTGGGAATTTTTGAGAGGGTATAAATGCGGGAGCCTGCCACAAGGAGCCAGGTGTGTTCAGAGGAGGCAGCTGCTGGTTCCTGCTGCTGCTGTTTGTCCAGTGGTTACTGGAGATAGCCTGATGACTAAGATTGATCTTATCCAAAGGAACTAGACACCCCTAATCAGCAGGAAGTAGTTTAAAGAGGTCTGTGTCCCTTTCCCCTCTAACTTTCTTTCTTACCTAGTGTTAGGTTGGGGGGCTGGGGGGGTGGGGGGTTAGGGAGCTGGAGGGCTGGGGGCAGGATTAGGGCAAGATAAGGGTGGAGACATGCGATAGTTATAAGAACCCAGTAAAAGGCCAGGCGGCGGTGGTGGCGCACGCCTGTAATCCCAGCACTTGGGAGGCAGAGGCAGGATTTCTGAGTTTGAGGCCAGCCTAGCCTGGTCTACAGAGTGAGTTCCAGGACAGCCAGGGCTATACAGAGAAACCCTGTCTGGAAAACAACAACAACAACAACCAGTAAAAAAAATGCCAAAAAATGCACACTAACAAAACCCTGAGCAAAAACAAAACAAAACAAATTTATATTTCTTTTTTTTTAAACGTTTTCTTTCTTTTTTTTTCTTTTCTTTTCTTTTCTTTTCTTTTTTTTTTTTTTTTTTTTCCGAGACAGGGTTTCTCTGTGTAGTTCGGGTTGTCCTGGAACTCACTTTGTAGACCAGGCTGGCCTCGAACTCAGAAATCTTCCTGCCTCTGCCTCCCAAGTGCTGGGATTAAAGGCGTGTGCCACCACTGCCCGGCAAACGTTTTCTTTAGATTTATTTATTATATGTAAGTACACTGTAGCTGTTTTCAGACACCCCAGAAGAGGGCGTCAGATCTCATTACGAATGGTTGTGAGCCGCCATGTGATTGCTGGGATTTGAACTCAGGGCCTTCCGAAGAGCAGTTAGTGCTCTTAACTGCTGAGCCTGTGTGAGTGCTGCGTGTCCACCATGTGTGTGCTTTGCGCACAGAGGCCAGATGAAGAAATCGAATTTCCTAGAGCGCCGGGCGGTGGTGGTGCACGCTTTTAATCCCAGCACTTGGGAGGCAGAGGCAGGCGGATTTCTGAGTTCAAGGCCAGCCTGGTCTACAAAGTGAGTTCCAGGACAGCCCGAACTACACAGAGAAACCCTGTCTTGAAAACAAATAAACAAGCAAACAAACAAAAGAATTTCCTAGAGTCACAGGTTTGAGTCTCCTGACAAGGATGGGTGGGTGCTCAGAACAGATATGCAGTCCTCTGGGAGAGTAAGAAGCACTCTGAACCACTGAGCCATCTCTCCAGCCCCTCGTTTTAAATACAACCTTTTATTCATTATTATTATTATTGTCGGAGAGGTGCTAAGCCATCTTGGTGACCCTCCTCAATTTTTATTTTTTAGATTTTTTGCCTGTGTGTATGTATGCCTGGTGCCCGTGGAGGCCAGCACGGCACTGGGTACCCTGAAACTGGAGTTAAGGGTTGTTAAGCTTCCATGAAGATACTGGAAATTGAATCCAGGTCCTCTGCCCGACATGTGCTCAACAGCTGAGCCATCTCTTCCCTTTTTTGGGTTTGGTTGTCGTTTGGTTGACTTTCTTTACCACATAAAAAATAAACTTGAAAATTTAAAGATATGCAAAAAATAAGTACACAATCTGATTTCACTCTTCGCTGTGTGATCCTGGAGAAAACTAACTGCCCCCAATCTCAATTTCCTTATCTGACAAATGTAGACTGTTAACGCTACTCTGCTGGGGCCTGGAAGCTTCCTCGCTAGGGTCTTTGAGGATTAAATAACTAAGACTTAGCATTTAGTGCCGAGCACTCATCTAAACTCGGTAGTTAACCACTTTAATCTTCCCACCAATCCGATAAACTAGATTCAATCGTGGCTATCAGCTGATGTCAAGCGCTACGTGCGTGGGTGCAGGAGGAATCCCTCTCTGGGGACTCGCTGTGACGAGAGGAAAGGGGCGGAGTCTCCTTGAGGGAAGTGTAAGTTCCGAGAACTACAACTCACAGCAGGCCACCGCTGGACTACAATAACCAGCATGCCCCGGGGCACTCATTTTGCCCTTTTCCTCTTGCGTTGTTCTCGTGGGGATTTGCAAGATCACTTTTGCTTGCAAGATGCCCCTAGTAGCAGAGGTTTTATGAGCAGAGAGGATAAAGAGCTGTGTTTTAGCCGTCACTTCACCTACTGGCTCAGCTCCCGTTTTCTCACTGTCCTTTCCTGTCATTTCTGAGATAGAATCCTAGCGAATCCTTTCGCCTTGGCTAGCTGGCCTGGAACTTCCTATCAAAAAATTTTTTTAAAGTTTTTTTTTTTTCCGCTTATGTGTACGAATGTTTGCTGTACGCATGTACACATGCGTGCCTGATGTCTAAGAGGCCAGAAAAGCAGTTGTATGGGTGCTGGGAATTGAACCCGGGTCCTCAGCAAGAACAATAAATGCTCGAAACTGCTGCGCCTTCTCTCGAGCCCCCAGCCTCCTTTTCCTCATCTTTAAATTGGGACTGTTCTTAGCAGTTCCTAGGATTTGTACGTGGCTTAGCAAATGCCCAATTTCCTGGTGCGCCCTCATCCTCTCCATAGAGTGAGACTATCCCCTTTTCAGAATGGAGAACCAGATAGCAGGTGCTTCAAACCTCTGGGGTGTGTTCTGTTGTTTGAGACAGGGTCTCAACCACGTACCCTAGACAGGCCCCCAACTCTCCATCCTCCAGCCTCAGCCTCCCTACTGCTGGGGTTACAGGGGTGCTCCACGATAAGCTGTCTTTACAAACCTCTCAGCAGAAGCCACCCACAAAGATAAACAATGAGGACTCAAATCTAGAGACTCTCACTTCTGAAGTGAGCCAGCCCCGAGGGACACGCGCTGGCTCTCGGTCCCAGTGCTCGTCCGTGGCAAATGTCTGTGGTCCGTGCTTCCAAAGGGCGCTTTGTGTCATGTGATGTGTGAGACGAGCTGCACAGTAAGTAGCTGGTAGGCTTGGCCTCTCCAGGGCCTCCAGAGACGATCCTAGTAGGAGAGCGTGAAAGTTCTGGAGAGACGGAGACTGCAAGGTTCCAGCAGCCTTGAGAAGCGCCAGAGCCACACTAGAGAGGCCCTGCTTGTGTTGTAAGGTCAAAGTTAGAGGGAGGCTGTCCGAGTATTGTGAACTCACACCTGGAGACACACCTCGGAAACACAGGTATGGTATTGGGACACAGGGAAAGCCTACGTAAATACAAGGCCACAGACAATGGGCCTCGTAAATCGTGCAGTCACCCTTCTCAGTTTACCTAGAGACCTGATTCCCTCTGTTCTGCGGAACAGACTCCTTCTAGTCTGGTATGCATCTTCTGCACTGGATGGTAGTTCCGAACTCACTACATACTTCCTCAAGAGATAATGCAGTAGAGCTGCCTAGAAAACACCAAACATAGCTAATGAATGGAATATTCCGGGTGAGGTCTCCAGCCTCCCTGCTGGCCCTCTCAGCACTGTGACCTGCAGTCCCTCATCCTTGATTCCCACATCCCCTTACACCACATCAAAGGTGGCTTTGGGATGGGTTTACTCTGTATGCAGACACGTCTCCAGACCTTCGCAGAAGGCCTTTTATGATTCTTCCTGCTGCCCATTCATTGGTTTATCCCCTATCTTATCGAAGGGAAAATGTATGTTTATCTATTTATATTCGTTTACTTGTTCTCTGTCCAACTAGAATGCAAGCAATTGAGAAGAGCATCTCACTGCGTGGAGATGTCGCCATCTCCGGCACCTAGCACAGTTCTCCCACATAATAGATGCTTAATAAATATCTGGACGAGTGAGTGCTCAAATATGAGTGAAAAGATGCAGGGTTAGGGATATGGCTCCTTGCACAGAAGACACAAAGCCCCGGGGTTCCATCTCCAAGAACTCTAAATCACAAGGCTGCAACCCCGGCAAGCAGAAGAACCAGACGGTCAAGGTCGTCCTCTGCACCGTGGTTCTAGGTCAGCTGGGTTGAGAGGGTGTCTCAAACAGAAACCCTAAACGAACAAGCAAACAAAATGAATTTGCGGCTCAAGAAAGGTAGGCTCTCAACTTCCTAGCTGCACCTTGTCCCTACATGCCTCAGGTCCCAGAGCAGCAGCAAGGCTTGAAACAAGATTGTAGTGGCCCACAATTTGACTTAGTCAGGCCTTTCGGTGTATTTTTCTTCGGATACCCCATAACAAAGATCATCTGGATTAAGTTCAAATTCTGACTCAGCTACTTAACAGTTGAGTTGAACTTCATCTCTCGCGGTTTCATTTTCACTACTTGGTGAGGACGCAGGGGGACGGGAAACGGCCTGGGAACAGACACGGGGTTCCGCAGCCCTTCCCCCTTCTGCTCGCCCGGAAGAGCGCGGTCACCCCGGGGCCCAGGCGCCTGAGCACCTGCACGCCTCCCCCGCGCCCGTGCTGGGCGGGGCTTGCAGGTTGCCCCGCCCCCTCGCTCGCTCACTGAAGTCTCGGGCAAAGCCCTTCCCGCCAGGCTCCTGCGACCCCGGGCGGGCGTCAGCGGCACCGTCTGCGGCTGCGCCTACACCTGCGCCTGCGCACAATCGCCCGGAGAAAAACTCAAGGGGGGTGAAGAAGGGGCCGGCCTTCGAGCGACAGAGACGCAAGATGGCAGCCACCACAGGCTCGGGTGAGCGGGGGCGCCGGGCGTGCTGGCAGACCGAGCGCGAGCTGCCTGAACTGGGTCCGGGTCTAGCGGAGGCCATGGAGGCCGGGCCGGGGTTCCGCGCTGTCCCTGCGGCTGCGCTTGGCTGCGCGGCCCGGCCTGGGACGATCAGGCGGTGGCCGGAAGCCCGGGCGGGGGCAGCCGGGCCGTGGGCGGTGCGGCCAAGCCGGAGGCTCCGGTGCCTCCGGGGGGCGGGGGATGGGGGAGAGGCCGGCAGAAGGGCCGAGTGTGCTCGGGAATGCCCGGGCGAGGTCCCGCTGGGAGCTGGCCCAAGCGACTGGGAGCCGGAGATGCCTGGCAGGGGGGACGCGGGCGCAACCCTAGGGAGCACAGGAGGAGACGGAGCCTCGCGGGCCGCAGGCGAGGCCGCCGGGGGGGGGGGCCCGTGCCAATTTAGGGTTGGGGCTGCGAGAGGGAGAGCATCATGGTGGTCGCTTCCCTGGGAAATCGGGGCACCTGCACGGGCTGAGCCAGGGCTTCCTGCCGTGGCCGCAGGCCTGGGTTGCAGAGACCAGGGATAGCTTTCAGAAGGCGCGCTCGGAGCCGAGCGCCGCCGCGTTGGATGGGCACGAGCAGGTGCCTCGGAAGCCCTGGCGTGTGTGTGTGTGTGGGGGGGGTCCTGTTGGGGCGTGTCGCCGTTGGGAAGACTCCTGCAGTGGGGAGAATGGGATGGGGTGCAGTCCCGCAGATGCTTCTTTTAGAGAGGAAAAACCTCTTCCTGCACGGAGCGGATGGAGGAAGTGCCTGTCACTCCTTCTACTCCTTCGGCTAGTTGGGGAAAATAGGTGGGTTCAACTCAGAAACTCTCCATTATCTGGATGGGTAGGAGAGGAACAGTGAAATGAGAACTCTTGTATCAAATGGAAGGGGTAGCACAAGGGAGAGGAGGGTGCTTTTAGAAGGGAAGCCGTGCCGGTCTCTGGTGGGCCAAGAGAAGGCCATATGGGGAGACCTGAAGGGGCTGCCTCAGACCGGCAACCTTGATTTGGGGCATCGACTCTGGCAGTCTAGAGAAAATGAAGAGAGGGTTTAGTGACGGGGATCCCCTGGGGTCTGGGAAGGCACGAGAATCTGTTTTCCCAGTGAAGGATTGAGGAGAGACTGGGTGTTCCCTTCTCGAGTGGGGCTGCACCATCGGGAGTCTGTCGGTGGAGGTGGGCTCGGGGTAAGGCCGGGCCACCCAGCCTGGACACTGGTGTTTTGGAGCTGCGAGGCCACAAGAGATGTTGTGGGGGTGGGAAGCGAGGAGGTGCTGCCTGCCGTGACAGTGTGTGGTGTGTGTGTCCTGGAGAAGACGGGGCAGGGCCAAGTCAGTCCGGTCACCAACGAACACAAGGCCATGGACACTTGGAAAGACCAAGTGTGAGTCTGGCTGTGGTGGGGTGGGATGCAGGGCACCTTCCAGAGCAGGACCAGGCATTCAGTACTGGGGTGGCACTGCCACTAAGGTCTGCTCATGATCGGGTTTGACAGCCACTTCTGACTTGTGAGGCCCTGCCCATGCCTCAGGAGTGCAGATAAAAACAGCAGCTCTGCAGCAGCTGCTGTGTGTGGAATCCAGAAGAGCTTGGGCTGGGGTGCGGCTGTGTGCCAGTGTTCGGCTAGCAAGTCGGAGGCCCTGGGTCCCAACCCTAGCACCACAAAAAGAAGCGAGTGCACTTAGTGCAGTTTAGATAGCATAGGAAAGACTTCGGGGTACCCGGAAACAGGCTCTCCTCAGCATCTCTCTGTTCCACAGAGGGTTACTGGGGCCTGGTGTGGCCTGTTACGAGTAGAAGACAAGGTAGACATAGCACTATCCTTAGGTTTCACTCAAACTAGACAGAAGGCGATTCAGGATGGAAATAAAGCAGCTCCAAAAAGCAGGAAGTGCTCTGAAGTTGTGTGCTGTGATGAGCAAGTCTGGTGAAGAGGAGGCAAGCCTCTCTTGGGGCCAACATTGGAACTGAGGCCTGTGGCTTGTGACGACGGCCCTGTGGTGTTGAAAAATGAGATTAAAGGCCATGGGGCGGCGAGGTGGCCAGCAGGCAGAAGGCCCTTGGTGAGCCTTGGGCCCTGAGTGTGATCTCCAGGACCCACATGGGTTGAGGAAAGAACCAGCTTCCGCCTGCTGACCTCCACAGGTCTCCCCCCCCACCCGCCCCCCAAACAGAAAGGCCTTAGTAGTGAGATGGAGAGAGATGACTTTGGGTTTTACTAAGTGCGGGGGGGGGGGAGGGGAGCTATGGGACAAATGCCTGGTGTGAGCATTCAGTGTGTGATCGATGAATGAATGAATGAATGAGTGAATGAATGCCTTGAAGAGAGGAAGCTCTGACTTGAGCCCCAAGGCACCGAGAGGCTGGAGTGTTTGGAGAGAGGACCGCAGCTGAGCTTGGCGCCTAGCTTCTGCTCCCCTCCTCATCCCAAAGGTGTGCTCAGGCCTCAGCACTGAGCCTGGTCAGTAATCTGTGCCCTGGTTGCCAGGAAACCACTGTGTAGCCTTGGCCTCCCTGTGAGGGCCAAGCTCAGGCGGTGTGGTCACTTCCCTCAGTGTCGCTGTTGTCATTTTGGCACAGGTCTCTTAAGAGAGGAGCTGAGATGAGCCCACTACAGCCACTCAAGATGTCTCCAGCTCGAGGGATGTCTCTCCTGTGTGTCCTCTTATCCAGCAGCCCACAGTGCTGTGCTGCCTGAGCTGACAGTTACCAAGTACCAGAGTGACAAGCCCTGGCAGGGTGCCTCTGTAAATATACACGCAGGGGTGTGGCCTCATGCACACATTCAGCTTCTAGAAATGTCACCATCTGGGCAGTAGAGATTGGGTCTTTCCTACCACTCAAGGGTGTTCCCTGGACAGCTGGGGATGGGCGGCGAGAACGAGGCCCTATTGCGGGCCAGCCCCAGTTCCCACAGGTCTCACTGAGCCAGCCCGGGGCCCTTACAGCCAAGTGCCTTTTCTCCTTTGTTGCCTGCTGTCTGGGTAGCTGCTTCTAGATGTGCTCAGCCTGAGAAGCAGAAGCCAGGCCCCACTGTGGGGCCTGCCTGGCAGGCCAGTGCAAGTAGGATTTCTTTCTGTTTGGTATTATTTTGTGTTGTTTTAAGACAGGATATGATGTAGCCCAGACTGCTCTTGGGTGTGGAGTGGAGGATGACCTTTGACACGCCTCTGATCCTGCTGCCTCCATCTCCCAAGTGCTGGGATCATAAGCATGTGCTGCCACCTTCCACTGTATCAGGATTGCCACCTGGCTTTGGTGGCGCACGCCTTTTATCCCAGCACTGGGGAGGCAGACAGGCAGATCTCTGAATGCGAGGACAGCCTGGTCTATGTAGAGTTCTAGGACAGCCAGGGCTACAAAGGAAACCCTGTCTTGAAAACCAAAGAATTGCCAAGTGAGGGTCTCGACAAGGTAGTTCACCGATTAAGAGCTCTCTCTTCAGCCGGGCGGTGGTGGCGCACGCCTGTAATCCCAGCACTTGGGAGGCAGAGGCAGGCGAATTTCTGAGTTCGAGGCCAGCCTGGTCTACAGAGTGAGTTCCAGGACAGCCAGGGTTATACAGAGAAACCCTGTCTCGAAAAAGAAAAATCCACAAAAAAAAAAAAAAAAAAAAAAAAAAAGAGGACCAGAGCTTTGCTCCCACCGCTGTCTCCATCTAACGCCAGCTTCAGGGCTCGGGTGATCATGCTCACGTGCCGTACACATGGATACATGCTCATGTCATACACAGATATATGCTCACACATGTCGTACACACATGAATAAACAGGAAGATGGATCCTTAGAATTGGAACACACTTGGCAAAGTGTGTTTTCATAGGGCTTTTGCCCCTTCACTCTAATTTAAAAGGCTGAGAATGTAGTTTATGTAGCGTATTTGCCAAGCTGGCCCTTGGTTTGGTTCCCAGCATCAAAAGAAAAACAAAATCACCTCAGCCTTCCCTTCCTCTCCCCCCCTCGCTTATCTGTCCAGAGTTGGAACTACCAACGTTTGATGACAGCGGAATGAATGTAACCTGAGAGCTCTCAGCCTAATCCTGAAAGGCTGCAGGAATGCCTAGAGCAGTGTGTTAGATGAGGGTCTCTCTGTATAACTGTGGCTATCCTGGAACTCACTGCATAGACCAGGCTATCCTCAAACTCAGACCTGCCTTTGCCTTGTGAGTGCTGAGGCTGTACATCACGGTGAGTTCTGTGTTTGAGGAAATGGTTCTCTGCCCTCATTCTGAGTAGGTGACACCTGCTGAGCGGGGACCCCTGTGTGTCGCAGTGAGGAGGTCCTTGTCCTCATCTGTGTACAAGCCTTCTTGTGAGAGGATCTCACTCTGCAGCCTAGCCTGGGATACAGGGGTGTACCCCAAGGCCGGCTCTAAGACCTGACCTGACGCGATGGGCGGGCTGGGCGAGCCCGTGCTCTCACTCCCTGAGCCTGAGAGGCAGGGGCCTCTTGGAAGAGATTGGGCTGCTGTGATGAGTTCTCTGACCACATGTGAGACTTAGGCTGCAGAAGAGACAGTGTCTCTGACAGGTGACGCAGAGGTGTGGAACTCACAGTGGGACGTCACAGAAGGAAGGGACAGGGTTCAGTCGCTCCTTCCTGGGTCGGACTTCCAGGTCACTCTTGGTCACTAAGCCCTGTCACTCTGAGCTGAAAGATTGACGGGAGAATGGGGGCTGGAGAAATGGCTCCGTGGTTAAAGGCACTGGCTGCTTTGGAGAGGACCCAGGTTGGGTCCCCAGCACCCACAACTGCCTATAACTGCAGGTGCAAGAGATCCACCTTCCTCTCTAACTTCTTAGGATAAACATAAAATAAACCTTAAAAAAAAAAAAAAAAAAAAAAAAAAAAGATTAGCCGGGCAGTGGTGGCGCACACCTGTAATCCCAGCACTCTGGGAGGCAGAGGCAGTCGGATTTCTGAGTTGGAGGCCAGCCAGGTCTACAGAGTGAGTTCCAGGACAGCCAGGACTACACAGAGAAACCCTGTCTCCAAAAAAAAAAAAGGTTAACAGGTATCGATGGAATCTTCCAGAGCCGCTCATTTCTGCACGTTGCCAGGCTGTCCTCGGGGCTTCTCATTTGTAAGTCCCCAGGGGAAGACGTCTCAGGCTGGAAGTCAGAACCCAAGTCATTTGCCCACTGTCCATTTCAGTAACTTGCATCCCCCGCATCCTTTCAGGTCTCTCACCTCCTGAGCTGAGGCAGCACTCCCAGCCTCGAGCCTGCTGCCGTGCTCCCTGACCCTGACCAGCCGCTGCGCTCCAGCTGCCACCACCACCACCACCCCCCCACACACACACAGAATTTAATTTTATTTATTTATTTTGGTGTTTGGTTTTTTGAGACTTTTTTTTTTAATGGCTGATGATGTTGGTTTGTTTGTTTCTTTGTTGTTGTTGTTTTTTAAGATTTATTTATTTTATGTGAGTACACTGTAGCTGTCTCCAGACACTACAGAAGAGGGCATCAGATCTCATTACAGATGGTTGTGAGCCACCATGTAGTTGCTGGGATTTGAACTCAGGACCTTTGGAAGAGCAGTCAGTGCTCTTAACCGCTGAGCCATCTCTCCAGCCCTCTTTGTTTTTTGAGGCAGTCCTTACTCTTCAGTTCAGGCTGTTCTGGAACTTGTAATCCTCCTGTCTTGGCCTCTTTTTTTTTTTTTTTTTTTTGGTAGCTGTCTTCAGACATTCCAGAAGAGGACTTCCGATCCCATTACAGATGGTTGTGAGCTACTGTGTAGTTGACGGGAATTGAACTCAGGACCTCTGGAAGAGCAGTCAGTGAACCTCTGAGCCATCTCTCCAGCCCCTGCTTCAGCCTCTTTTTTGTTTGTTTGTTTGTTTGTTTGGTTTGGTTCTTGTTTTTGTTTTTTCTTCAAGGCAGGGTTACTCTGTGTAGCCCTGGCTGTCCTGGAACTCATTCTGTAGACTCAGAGATCCGCCTGCCTCTGCCTCCCAAGTGCTGGGATTATAGGTGTGCGCCACCCCTGCCCCGCTTGCCTCAGCGTCTTTTCTTTTTTTCTTTTCTTTTCTTTTTTTGTTTGTTTGTTTGTTGTTTGTTTGGAGACAGGGTTTCTCTGTGTAGCCCTGGCTGACCTGGAACTCACTCTGTAGACCAGGCTGGCCTCGAACTCGGAAATCTACCTGCCTCTGCCTCCCAAGTGCTGGGATTACAGGCGTGCACCACCACACCCGGCTTGCCTCAGCGTCTTAAATGCTACAGTTACATAACTGAGCTCCCACTTTTAGTCAGGGTCTTACTGTGCAGTTCTAGCTGACCTCCAACTCAGACTCATCTCTGCCTCTCAGGTGCCACCACACCTGAGGATTTTGTTTGGTTTTTGAGACGGGGTCTGTGTGTCTTGACTAGCCTGCACTCAGATCTGTATGGCTCACCTGGCTGCCTTGTTTGGTTGTGTTTGAGGTTGTGTCTCAGCCTAGACTGACCTCTAACTTGTAAGGGAGACGATGGCAGAGAACTCCTGGTCCTCCTGCCTCTACCTGCCAAATGCTAGGATTACAGGCACACAGTTGCATCTGGGCTCTGAATTCCTGTCCCCATGCCTACTCAGCAAGCACGTCGCCCAGTGAGCCAGCTCCCCCTTCTGCCTGTCTGACATTTTGTTTAGAGTCATGCTGTGTGGCCTTGTCTAGTCTCAATCTCAACGGCCTCCTGAGGGCTGGGACTGCAGGTGTATCATACCCCAGGGTCATTTCCCCACAGATTTAATGTGTTCTGGGCTTCACATCACTGTGTTAAATGTTTCCCTGGGATGCCATGTGAAACTGTCAACCTGCATGTTGCTTTCTTTTCTTTCATAAGAGGTTGGCATGGGTTTTGGCATGCTTGTGGAGGTCAGAGGACAACAGTGGGCTGGGTGTTGGTTCCTTCTCACTGTATGGGTACCAGAGATGGAGCTCAGGTTGACAGGCTTAGTGATGGGTGCCTTGACCCTCTGAGCCATCACACTGACACCTGCATTTCTATTGTTTTGTTTTTTTACTACATTCATTTAGTCTGTGTGTGTGTGCGCTTGCATGTACCATCATAGGGCTGGGCTCAGAACTTGTATACAGTGACTCTCCTGCTGCAAGGGTTCTCGGGTAGAACTCAGGGAGTCAGGCTAGGCAGCCCCTGGATTTCACTTCTAGCTGTGTCTGAGCTGCTTTTTGAGCGCTTTCTCATGTTTGAATACACGCCCTGAGGTACCTTAGGCCACAGGTTTTGGGGCTTCTCGGCCTGTATAGCAGTAGCTTACAGCAGCTTCCTTGCAGTTTCCAAGTTTGGGACACTGGTAGAGCACACTCGTGAGTTTTACTCGGAGGCGCCCTTTCTAGAGGTGGGTCCTGTCCTCTGGGTGCAGGGCTTGCTTGGAGAGGCTCTGGGCTCTGGCCCAGCACAGAACAGTCTTTTCTCTTGTGAGGTTTGGTGGGGAACCAGTTCGCCCTAGTTTATAAGATAGAATAAGCAAGTGGATCTGGCCCATGGACAGTCAGCTGCTGGAGAGGCAAAGGCAGGACTGTCAGAAATGGAATTCTCACTCAAGTATAGAGGCAGCGCAAGGCCATCCTGTACACGTTAGTGAGATACTGTCTCAAAGAGCTTCAGTGGTAGGGCATTTGCCTGGTGAGCACCATGCCCTGGGCAATCCCCAATATGGTCTCCCCAAAAAACATTGTTTCCTTCAGATTCCTACTTTTTTTTTTTTTTTTTTTTTTTGGAATGGGGAAGGGCTGTTGGAACCATCTGTGGCAGCGCACGCCTTTAAGGCAGAGGCAGGAGGATTTCTGAGTTCGAGGCCAGCCTGGTCTACAGAGTGAGTTCCAGGACAGCCAGGGCTACACAGAGAAACCCTGTCTCAGGGGGCGGGGGCACCTAGCCAGGTGTACTGGCTTACCTGAGTCCCAGCACTAGGACAGCAGGAACAGATAGATCGGAGTTCAAACCAGCTTGATCTATACAGCAGGTTCCAGATCCTGTCTCCAAAGTTAAAATAAGGCTGGGGAGCCTGGTGGTGGTGGCGCACGCCTGTAATCCCAGCACTCTGGGAGGCAGAGGCAGGTGGATTTCTGAGTTCGAGGCCAGCCTGGTCTACAGAGTGAGTTCCAGAACAGCCAGGGCTATACAGAGAAACCCTGTCTCGAAAAATCCAAAGAAAGAAAGAAAGAGAGAGAGAGAGAGAGAGAGAGAGAGAGAAAGAAAGAAAGAAAGAAAGAAAGAGAGATAAAAAATAAGGCTGGGGACTGGGAATGGGTTGCTGAGGAAGGGCTCGCGTGCAAAAACTGCCTGCCTGAGTTCAATCCCAGGACCCAGGGCATGGAGGAAACCAACTCCTCTGAGCACCATGGACCTGCTGTGGCACCAGCACATCATAAAATAAGTAAAACATAGTATCTTGTAAAAGCTACCGAATTTTACATCCAAAAAACAAAACAAAACAGAACACCCCTCAGAGGACTGAGTGGATGGAGGGTCTGCCCCAGAGCCTGGTGACCTGAGTCCAGTCACCACGATCTGCAGGGTGGGAGAAGGGAACCGACTCCTGGCCGTTGTCTTCTGACCTCAAGTACATTGTGGTGCACACAAACTAAGAAATGTAACTGAAAGACAAAACCCTGAGCTCGGGCCAGGGAGGAGGCCCGACGCAGGCATCTACTGCCGAAAGCTGGGGAAGTGGGTTTGGACCGCCCCGCCCCGACTGTGTAAAAGGAAAGGGAGACTTGTGCTTGCAAGGGTGTCCTCTGGCCTCCACACAAAATCGGTCTAAACACTCGTAAGCTCGGGTGTTATCTGATGTGGGCCAGTGTTTCGGCCCTAGTCAACATAGGGTTCAAAGATGACCAGAAGACTTCACTGTTCATTCAGTTGTGTGTGTGCGGAGGGCAGTGGGCGAGTCAGAACTCTGTCTGAAAGGAGTGAGATAGTAGGAAACAGAGAGAAAGCATGTGTGGGGGCAGGGCTGCTGGGCCAGGGTGCGTGGCTGCAGGCCCCGCCGGCCTCTGCGGGCAGAGGACTGACCAGTCTGGCTCATTTCATTAGTATGTCATGGGGAACTCAGCTTACATTTTAAATCCTCACTAAGCATCTTAATAAGATTCTCAAACCAACCTTAGCTGGCACGCCTACAGTGTTAGGACTTCCGAGGAGAGGCCAGTGAGCTGAGGGCACCCTGGGTTAGATAGCTAGCTCACGGCCAGCCTGGGCTACATGAGACTCAGTACACACACACACCAATAAAATAACAACTAGGCTCCCTTTTAATGACTCTTAAGTGTTTCCTGGGTATGTTTTCAGAAATCTGTCAAGAGTCTTGTGAGCCGGGGTTTATCAGCACACATCAGGTACGGGCTGGAGAAGGCAGTGAGCAGGGCAGTGGGCCTGTGCACCATGGAGTGCGTGCTCAGATGCCAGGCCGGACTGAGCACGAGGCAAGAGAAGGAGTGGCGGGTGGGAGGGAAGCAGCTAGAACTTGCCAGCTGCTCATGCCCTAGAAGAGACCACGAAGGCTGAAGGAAGACAAGCCTCCCCGGAAGTCTGAAGAGCGCCTGCGTGGTGCTGGCCAGTCGTGATGACGGCTCCGTGGGGTGATGTATTGAGAGGCTGGTGGTGCCCTCAAAGACGTGGCTGGTCACATATAAAGGCTGGTCCTTGGAGGACAGGCAGGGTCCCCAGAAGCCACCAGAGAGATGGGTGGGGCAAGAAAACCCGCACAGAGATGCAAGGAGAGACAGAGCCAGAAGTGATGGTGCTGCATCCCAAGATCAGGAGGGACTGTGTCGTTTGGGGAGGGGTGCAGCAGGTTCTGATGGAAGAGGCCCGTTGGCAGGTGTCTGGGAGGAAGGGCGTGGCGTGGACATTGACATTGGCTTAGTACGAGCTGTTGGCCCAGCGGAAGCGCTTGAGGAGTGGGGTCAGGAGCCGAAGGGACCGGCTCAGATGCCAGGTTGAGTTTGGAGGCAGGAGCATGGAACTGACCAAGAACATGATATCTGGCCAGGAACTGGGGTGCAGCGTGTCCTGACTTGAATGACTGGGGAGGGCTCAAGTAGAGCCACAGTTGAGACTCCTGTGGGGACAGCCCGTAGGTCTGTGACTGCTGAGCTAGAGAGGGTGTGTCAGGAGAGGCCTGCTTTGCTCTGTCTGGTACTGGAAGGGAGGTGCTTTGCCACAGTGGCATGAGCCACGTGTCACAGTTTTCCAGGCTCCCTCCCTCTGTAGTGGGCAAGAGTATTGTGACCTCTGCTGGACCAGGGTGAGGTCAGTGCTCAGCTCATGGCACGACTGGCGCCTGGCTCAGAGGGCACAGGCACCTGGTTTCAATTTCTAATCCTCCCCCTCCCTTACCTGTCCCCTCCCTCTTCCTCTTGACACCAGGCCACCACCTATTGTGGACCCAGTCTGGGGGAAAAATATTCAGGGCTGTTGGTGTGCGTGTGATATGTGTGTAGACATACATGCCATCGTGTGGAAGTCAGGGAAATGTATGCGAGTCAGTCCCCTTTCCACCACGCGGCTTCTGGGGAGAGAGCGCGTGCTGCCACCTCTCCATGCTGAAGTGCCTCACTGTCCCCGGCCTGGCCAGCCGGAGAAAATAGCAGCGTCAAGCGTCAGAAATGAGTGTCCAGGAAAGATGAAGGAGTCTGTCTGACTGAAGGAAGTCTACAGAGAGCGGGAAGTGCAAAGGCTGGGCAGGGGACACACACTCACACTCACTCACTCACACTCGGCTGAGGCAGGAAGATGACAGGTCTGGATAATAAGGTGAGAAGGAAGAAGGAGTCACCCAGCCCCGATTCTCAGCTCCCCTGCCTCGCCTCCTGGGATTGAAGGCGGGAGTCACCGCCTCCTGACTCATTCCCAGCTTTGGGGAAACAGAGGCAAGTGGATCTCTTTGAGTTTGAGGTCAGCCTTGGCCAACATCATGAGACTCTGTCCCTAATAGGAATTAGGTTTAACTCTGCGTGTGAGTACACACACGTGTGTGGGCGTGCACACTGGGCGCAGGATGAGTGGAGCCAGAGCATAGACATGGTTTCTCCTTGCTGCCTTGAGATGCAGTCGCACTGAACCAGCAGCTCCCTGACTGTCGAGTGCTGGGTTGTGGCCACATAGGCACACTCCTATCCCTGTCTTGTACGTGCTGGGTGGGATTTGAACTCAGATCCTCATGCTTGCAGAGCAGGCGCTCTTGCCACCGAGCTGTCTCCCGGTCCCCCCACCCCCTCATTTTTTATTTAACTCTGAGCAAAGTAATTGTGTTGTTTGCCTCTTGCCTGTGATGTCCAAACCTCCAGTCTACTGAAGGACGTCACCTCGTATAGCTAAACAGTGCAGCCGGCTCTGCCGGGCGTGGCCAGCACCAATGCTTCCGAGGCAGTGAGTCAGGTGTGCCTTGTAGTTCTGCTGCTCTTTCCCCCAGTGACCACGTTTGCTGTTATTGGGTGTTTTCAGTCAAGAGGCTCTTTTGCTTGTGCACTTGTCTTGGGCAGGCTCTGGTGGTAAGACCTTGTCAGACTGCAGAGCGGGCTCTGAGCCTCCACCCCCAAGTGGGAGCTAGACAGGCAGACATGGTGGTGCATGTGACCTCAGCGTCTGGAGGTGGGGACAGGATTCCTGGGGTTCACTGCCCAGCCTTCACAGTCTGTCAGTGACTACCAGCCACTGAGAGACACTGCCTCAGAAAACCAGGTGGGCAGCCCCTGAGGACATTCATGTGCACATGTGTGTACAATTCTTTTTCTTTTTTTTCCTTTTTCCTTTTTCTTTTTTCTTTTTTGGCCTTTTGGTTTTTTTTTGAGACAGGGTTTCTCTAGCCCTGGCTATCCTGGAATTCACTCTGTAGACCAGGCTGGCCTCGAACTCAGAAATCCGCCTGCCTCAGCCTCTCAAAGTGCTGGGATTATAGGCATGCGCCACCATCGCCCGGCTGGTTTTTTTTTTTTTTTTTTTTTTTGGTTTTTCGAGACAGGGTTTCTCTGTGTAGTCCTGGCTGTCCTGGAACTCACTCTGTAGACCAGGCTGGCCTCGAACTCAGAAATCCGCCTGCCTCTGCCTCCCAAATGCTGGGTGGTTTTTGTTTTTTTGAGACAGGGTTTCTCTGTATAGCCCTGGCTGTCCTGGAACTCACTCTGTAGACCAGGCTGGCCTCGAACTCAGAAATCCTCCTGCCTCTGCCTCCCGAGTGCTGGGATTAAAGGTGTGCACCACCGCTGCTGGGGTGTGTGCAATTCTTTTCTCTCTCTCATTCTCTCTCTCTGTCTCTCTGTCTCTGTCTCTCTCTCTCTCTCTCTCTCTCTCTATCTATCTATCTATCTATCTCTCGATCTGGTTTCTCTGTAGCCCTGGCTATCCTGGAACTTGGTCTGTAGATCAGGCTGGCCTCAACCTCAGATCCACCACCTCTGCCTCTCAAGTGCTGGGATGAAAGGTGTGTGCCATCACCCCCAGGTTCAAACACATTTTTTTAAAATGGAGCTTTACCATTACTGTGAATAGGAGTTAGGATGATGTTATTTGTCCTAAATAAATTCTGTGGTGCTGGAAATAGAAGCTGGGGCAGGGGAATGCCAGGCATGTGCTCGACCACTGAGCTGCACCCCAGCAGGGACGAAGCTGCTGCTGGAGAGGGGAGGATGAGCGGGCCGGGCCTCAGCTGCTGGGCCTGTGCTGTTGCCTACTTCTGGGAGCCAGTCCTTTTTTTTTTTTTTTTTTTTTTTGGTTTTTTGAGACAGGGTTTCTCTGTGTAGCCTTGGCTGTCCTGGAACTCACTCTGTAGACCAGGCTGGCCTCGAACTCAGAAATCCATCTGCCTCCCAAGTGCTGGGATTACAGGCGTGCACCACCACCACCCAGCTGCCATTCTTTTTTTTTAAATGTTATTTTTATGTTTGCATTGGTGTTTTGCCAGCATGGATATCTGTGTGAAGGCACTGGATCCCCTGGAACTGGGGTTACAGACAGCTGTGGGCTGTCATGTGGATGCTGGCAATTGAAGCCTCCCAAGTCCTCTGGAAGAGCAGCCAGTGCTCTTAAGTGTTGAGCTGTCTCGGGGCGTCAGTCGTGACAGGAGCTGTAGCACTCCATCACTGCTCAAGTCACTCATGTCCCATGAGCAAGTCTGTCCCAGATACACCAATCCCGTGCTGGCGTTGGCCCCTCCTCTCACAGGCCACCTGACAGAACCCTGTCTGCCAGTGCCTGGCTCCATGCTCTCCTGCCCGCCACCTGGCCACTGGTCCTGTCAGTGTCCCCTCACAGCACTTGGGTCACTGAGAACTCTGCTGTTCTTTCATGGTCCTCTGTGCTGTCAGAGCCTTCTCTGCTGCCCTGCGCTCCCCAGTTCCTCTGCTGCGTAGGCATCTGCACGCCGTTCCTCGGCACTAAGAAATGGCAGCTGTGGAGACCTGCCGTGCCCTGAGCCACCCCTCATCTGTGCCTTTGCCTCACGTTTTCCTCAGGCCCTCAGCTGAGACCTGTTACCCCCCACCCCCACCCCCACCCCTGTCTTATCCAGTTCATGTGCTTATGTTTATCCCACGACTCTTCTGGGTGGGGGCTCAAGGAACACAGGCCTGCGCCCTGCACATCACGAAGCCCAGGACGTTCCAGGGCAGGCTCCTCGCCACACTGTGTTGTGGACTGCGTCTGAGTCTGGCCAGATTGAGGCTCAGTGCTCTAGTAGCTGACAGCTCCTTGTGGGGACAGCATTTCATGAGCTACAATGCTTGTGACTCTAAGGCCATCGCAGCCAGGAGCATCCCCGTGTCTCTGCAGTCTCCAGAACGTGCTGTACCACGACTGTGTGAGAGGAAGGGCTGGGTCCCAGGCTGCAGTCACCATTCCTCTCAGCCAGTGCTTAAAGGAAGCAACAGCTGGACTGGGCAAGGGGCTGGGGTGTGGAGGGGCTGGGCTGGGCTGGGCTGGGCGAGCACCGCTCTGGCTCCCCAGGGCTCAGTGTGCCAGACAGCCACTGGCAGCTGTGCGTGTGCCTCCTCCACACGCTCTCTAGGCTCACGACTCTCCCTGGATTTGCTAGAATCTTGAATTTCTTTCCATTTGTTTTAGGAGTAAAAGTCCCACGGAATTTCCGACTGTTGGAAGAGCTGGAAGAAGGCCAGAAAGGAGTTGGTGATGGCACAGTCAGCTGGGGCCTGGAAGACGACGAGGACATGACGCTCACCAGATGGACAGGCATGATAATTGGGCCTCCACGAGTAAGCGCCGCGCTCCGGCTGTGACTGTCCCCGTGTTAGCTCACTGTGCCTTTCTCTAAAGCAGTGGTAGCCTGGTCGGCAGACACTCACCCATGGTGTTTCCTCAAGTGTGCTGGTTTTTCTCTGGCCAATTTCAGTTTATACACTTGAGCCCTTCTGGTGCAGTGGTTTAATCTTCTTTGGTAAGCGAGCCCTGTGTAGCCAGTAGGGTGGACTTAAATGACAGTGTAGACGTGGCCTTTGAGCTGCAGTCCCCCAGCTGAGTTCAAGACAAAGTGAGCCCTCAGACAGCAGCCACCTCCCCAGCTTTGCTGTGCTGTGTGTCCTGCCTGCCGTCAGCTCTGCTGGGTCCGAATGTATAAACCCAGGGCCACAGAAGGGCAGGCAAGCCTACGCTCTGCTTTGTGAGGGCCTAGCCAGCGTGTGTTTGAGGGCACATGGTTAGCCCTCCAGAATTGCCATCCAGTGCCCACAAGGTCGTTGTCACATCCTCCTGCACAGCCACATTCCAGGTCACAGGTGGGGGGGCTGACCCAGGGTGAAGTCACCTGCCTGGGGTCACAGAACTGGATCTGTTTGCCAGGCCTATGCTCCTCCCTGTCCACCGCTCACCGACTCTCCTGAGAGGTTGAGTGTTCATTGGTCAACACTAAAGTGCCAGGGAGTTTGCGACTAGGTACAGGAGAGAATACGAGGAAGGAAAGACCCTAACGGGGGACACTCCTGGAGATGAGCCTGAGTGTGGCTAGACCTGTCCAATGTCTTGTGACTTAAGTGACAGCTTCCTTCTCTTTCAGCAACAGCAAGGCCAAACAGTGGGACCAGGAGGGCAGACGCCTGCCTCCGGCTCCTTAGCCTCCAGACCCTTGAAGTCCACCTTAGAGGCCATTGAGCAGCCGTGCCGGTCACTCCTGCTTCCTAAGTCATCTTGGCAACTCTGATGCGGGGTGCAAGAGTTAACGCATACCGCTCCGTTGCCCCCACCCCTGAGACACAGCGTGCTGAGTCTCTGTAGAGTACTCAGGACACATGTAGATGGCTTTGCAGACCCTCTCCTTCCTGAGGACCCAGCCTGTAGGGGGAGATGTTCTCCTTAGAGCACCTGTGGGTGGCCCAGGGTCGGGCGGGTGCAGAGGTTGCAGGCCTGGTGCAGCCCCGAGCCATGTGTGCTGCGGGGCTGTGTGCTGAGGGCTCTCGGGAGAACCAAACAAGAACTTGTATGGCTGCGGTTGCCCACGTCCCAGTGTGTAGTGGTGGAGGCAGGAGGACTGACTAGTCAGTCACAGTGATCTTTTGCCACGTAGGGTGTTTGGGGCCAGTGTGTATCCTGGGACTCTGTCTCAGAAAGAGACAGATGGGCTGAAGACAGCCCAGTGGTGAAGAGCACTTGTTACTCTTGCAGAGGCCTGAAGTCCCGTCCCTAGCACCCAGCCGTGTGAAGGCTCACAACTGTCCATAATTCCAGTACACACGTGAGGCGCACATACACACGTGAGCAAAGCAAAAGGACTGATGGACAAACGGATAGACGGACGAAAAGAAATGTAAAACAGCTTGTAAATGCTGTTGAAAATGTTCTGCCTAAATGTTTGGGCTAGGTATGCTACAGAACATACCTATAAACTGAGAAGGTGAGGCAGGAGGATTGCTGTAGGTTTAAGGCTTTTTTTTTTTTTTTTTTTTTTTTTTTGGTTTTTCGAGACAGGGTTTCTCTGTGTAGCCCTGGCTGTCCTGGAACTCACTCTGTAGACCAGGCTGGCCTCGAACTCAGAAATCCGCCTGCCTCTGCCTCCCAAGTGCTGGGATTAAAGGCGTGCACCACCACCGCCTGGCTATAATTTTTTAAATTTAAGATAGGGTCTTACCTAGTACTTGCAAGGCTGGGGCTGACTCTGTCATCTCAAACTGGCAGAGATTTGCCTGCCTTCTATCTCCTGAGTGCTGAGACCCTAGGGTGCGTGTGCTAATGCGCGCACACACACAAGTTCCTTTATTGAGAGGCTGGAGAGATGGCTTGGCAGTTAGGGTGCCCGCTGCTCCAGACCATCAGAGTTCCACCCCCAGCACCCATGCTGTCCCCTGCTGCCTGCGGTTCCAGCTCCAGGTCCTCTTCTGGCCTCTGGATGTGTGTGCACAAACAAACTGACACATATAAGCTAAGTGCTCACATTTACTTACTTGTGTGTGTACATACATAGAGTGTGTGTGTGTGTGTGTGTGTGTGTGTGTATTGCAGTGTGCCTGTGGAGGTGAGAACCCTGAAGCGTCTGTTCTACCCACCCTGTGGGTCCAGGGATTGAGCTTAGGTGGGCAAGGGTCTTTACCTGCTGAATCAGCTCACTGGTCCTTGACAGAGCATCTAGCCAGCACGCAGGGGACTCAGCGTGTGGTAGGGCCCCTGCATGCCAGGCAGGGGCGGGCTGTGTAGCTGGGCCAGAGCTCCCGTCGTTTTTTGTGCTGCATAAGAGGGAACGTGTATGTGTGCTGGTTTGGGGTGTTGTGCTGTGGGGGGGGGGGCTGGGGCCTAGCCTCCTGTGCACACAGCAAACGGTCTGCCCCCGAGCCACCCCCCAGTGCTGGCTTGCTGAGCTAGGGCCAGTGGTCTGTGTACGTGGCACTTCCTCTGCATGCATTGTGTTCTGTCGGCATGCCCGCGTCCACCAGGGGCCGCACCCCCTGGAATTGGGGCTAGAGGTGGCTTTGAACTGCCTGGTGGGCACTGGAACTGAACCATGGTCTTCCCAAAGAACAGCCAGTGCTCTCAGCTGCTCCCTGGGTCCCCCCTCCCTCCCACTCCCTCCCTGTTTGTCTGTTCCTCATGGTGGCGCTCTGACCTGGAACTTTGAGCTTTGGCAGCCTTGCCTTGGCTTCTTGCTCCTGGGTGCTCCTGCGGGTTGTAGGTCTTTATGGACCTGTGCTGAGGAGCTGGTCCTGCTTGGAGAGCCCTCCTGAGCCGTGAACCCACAGCCATGAGCAGCACTCCTCCACACAGCCCCCAGCCGGTCACTGAGTTCTGCTGCATAGATGGCGGGTAGCGCTCAGAGGGGGCGGGGAGGAGGCTTGGGTGTGGGAAGAGCATCTTTAAGCCCTGGCTTATCTTGGCATGAG
The DNA here is from genome assembly GCA_964023405.1 of Apodemus agrarius. Lineage (NCBI taxonomy): Eukaryota > Metazoa > Chordata > Mammalia > Rodentia > Muridae > Apodemus > Apodemus agrarius. Next base: position 11,901,439 of record OZ030008.1, read on the forward strand.
AGTGGTTTGCCTTGGTGTGCTGTGGAGGACCTGAACCTGATGGATGCTTAGGCTGTGTTCACGGTGAGACCAGTAGGTGTCGCTGTTTGCACAGGCGCTGCTGCCTTGTATGCAAGACTCCTGAGGGGAGGGCTCTGCCGCCTGCCTGACGGAGGAGGCTGCTGCCTGCCTGACGGAGGAGGCTGGCCTTGTTCAGGGCTCAGCTCATGCAGGAGGTCTCTGCAGAGCTATCTTTAGACACAGTCACAGAGTGGGCTACTTGCTGTTTGAGCCAGGTCTTCAGGGCTGTGCAGTGGCTCCAGTTGGGGTACGTGTTCCTTGCGTGATGGGGCTGGGCCCAGGCATGACTTCCTGTGGACATTACAGGCCCGGGTGCTGGCGTGGGCCTCAGCTCTCCTGTGTTTTCAATGAAGGATGGTCAGCAGACGCCTCTTGTGGTCTTCCTCCTACCCTGACAGGCTTGCGTGACCAGCCCCTCACCCACAGGGCGTCCCCACAGCCCTGAGCATTGTCATTTACTTGAGATAGGGAGATACCTACCGCAGACTCCTAAGGCTCACGGCACCATGTTCCTGTGGACACATGTCACTGTGATCTTGAACTCTCGGGGTTACAGGTGTGTGCCACCACGCCCAGATACAGCTGACATCTCAGACTCGATGCTGTCCCTGATGGGGCTGCACGGCCCTGCTTCACCCACCTGGTGCTGGCGGCATCTCAGGTCGTCATGACTGCAGGAGAGAAGCAAGGTTCTGAGGGCAGACGGCATGTGCCACACGGGTGCCTCAGGGCGGGCCAGCTGACACTCCTAGCGCCCGCCTGTGTCTGCCCTTTGCTGATTTCTCTGCGGCAGCCGCAGCAGATGGTCTGGGGCGACAGCATCTCCCAGTTGTTGGAAGTTGTACCTCTCTTTGGTCTTTGTACCTCACCTCTGTTACTCCTTTTTTCCAGACAATATATGAAAACCGAATATACAGCCTTAAAATAGAATGTGGGCCTAAGTACCCAGAAGCACCTCCGTCTGTAAGATTTGTAACAAGAGTCAATATGAGCGGCGTGAGCAGTTCGAATGGAGTGGTAAGCCCCACCCTGGCCGCCTGCTGCCCTGGGGAGTGCGGGAGTGCGGGCGGGCGGGTGCGTGTGGCGGTGCCTGTGCTCTGCCTGCCTCTCCTGCTGGTTATCACGGGTGCGTCTGCAGCATTGGGCAGGACTGCCTCCATTGTGTCTTGTCACTGCGATAACAGTGTTTGTTCAGTGTTCCTGACCATGAGGTGGAGTTGGGAAACTGAGGCGGAGGCAAACCCGTTCCCACATCTTCGCCTCCTATGTCCTGCTCACTGCCGTTGATAGTTTTAATACTGTTTGCTGTAGCCCTGTCCGGCCTAAAACTCACTGTGCAGCCCAGGCCGGCCTCTACCATGGCAGTCCTCTGTCTGAGTCCCCTGCGTTAGCATTGTCCATGGCCTTGAGAGGTCAGGGTTGCAGCACTGTCACCAACTTCGGCCATCCTTAGAGCTCTGGCCTTACACAGGCCACACCCAGCCGTAAATCCTCAGTCTGTCTTGCTTGCTAGAGGCTTGGAGGCGCTGTGCCTAGCCTGTCTTCAGAAGATGGGCTGGAGAAGTAGAGATGAGCTCTCCTCCACTGGTCCTATGTGTTACTGTGTTGGAGCCACCAACCCCTTGGTAGCCTGAGAAACCTGGGCACCATGGCCGCTCATGCTACCCGTCCTGTTTTTGTCAGCCCCGCCCTGGGTATAGACTGGAGAAAGGACGGGCGTGGGCGCCAGGTGCTGGCCGGTCAGGACGGACCAAGTTTGTCCAAGTTCCGTCCCCCTGTGCCGCAGGCTCTGCTTCTTGCCGTGCCGAGACCCAGAAAAGGGAGCCAGGGTGTCTGCAGGAGGGCAGCTCGGCACAGCCTGTGGGTGACAGGCCGTGAGGCTCTGCGGCTCAGCCTGGGAGGTCGGGAAGGCTTGCTGCCGTCCACACTGATGCGTGCGCTCGCCTCTGCAGGTGGATCCGAGGGCCACGGCAGTGCTGGCCAAGTGGCAGAACTCCCACAGCATCAAAGTCATCCTGCAGGAGCTGCGGCGCCTGATGATGTCGAAAGAGAACATGAAGCTGCCGCAGCCGCCAGAAGGACAGTGTTACAGCAATTAGTCGCCAGGCCCCGGCCTCCCCTCCCCATCCAACCCGAGTCTTCATTTTCCACAGTAGTGAATTTTCTAGATACATCTGTAGACCTCAAAGTACTGGGGAGGAAGCCCCACTCAGACTTCATCCTGAGACACTGTTCTGATACTAACTTCTTGTCCATTTGAAATACCTAAGTTGTGCTGTGTAACATCATCTGTCGAGTGTAACCGCTCTCTGCCTGGTTGAACTTCTGGGATCAAGAAGGTGTTGAAATCGGTTTCCTGTGGGAGCGGTGGGCACAGCTCTGCAACTGTGAACAGCCCGCCACACAATCACCTGCTGCTGACACTTGGCCTGGGTCTGCCTTTGCCCGCCCCGCCCTCCGCCACAGCTGTGTGGTGGCCCTTAGAGTAGATGGGAAGGCTTCAGGTAGCAGCCGTGGGACTGACTACTGCTGGGCTCGGGGCGCTTTGGCTGTACCCCTGCTTCCTTAAGTCTTAAGTGATGCCCCACCCAAGCCATGGTCCCCACTCCTCCACTCCCACCCTCGGCCAAAGCTTAGATTGTAACCCTCCCCTCCCTCTGAAACTGGCCGCGGGCGAGGAATTCAGGGCTTCCCGTCTGTCTCCCACCTTTCTCCAGGGGTGCTGCTTTCCCCTCAGTGCCCTTACTGCCCATCACCACCCAGCGCTCGCTGTGGCCAGAGCCAGCAGGTGAGGTTGGAAGAGCCTGGCGGCCTCCCTCAGCTCCGGCCACACTCACCTGCCACCAGCCTGGGAAGGGAGCGCCGGGTCCCCAGCCCTGCTGCCACCATCGGCCCTCGAGCTTTGAGCTCAGGTCTAGAGGTGAACAGAGCAGTCCCGGGCGACTCCGAGCAGCCAGCGCTCAGGGTCCTTGGTGGATAAGCCTAGAGAAAGGCCCTGCGGAGAGTCCTCAGTGCACACGGTTCTGAGTTGGTCCCTTTTCCCATAATTGCTTTGCTTTTACACATTGAAGAGGTTTGAACAGGGCTCTCTGGTCACCCTGGCCACCCACCGGGTCTGATGTGGAGCCTGACAGCTGGAGCCTGAGGCCCTGGCCCTGCAGACTCGGGTTTCGGTGTGGCTCCTCAGACCCTCTGCGGAGACCGGGAGGAGCTCTGCATCACATCACCAGGTCTGCAGATCATTTGCAGATCGGTGGGCCTGGCCTCCTGGCTCGCTGCCACGTTCCCCCACTCTGTTCAGGACCACTAAATGTTGAAATGTGGATGCATACCGAAATAAAGGCAATTTGTTGTGTTGCAGAGTTGGTTGTTTTGTTTTAAGCTATATGTGGATCCTCCTGAAGCAGCGGCTATGACGCCAACGTGGCTGGAGGGACCTTTGATCTATCTGGGGCAGACCAGCTCTCCAGGCCAGGCGTCCTGTAAGTCCAGCTTAAGTGTCCATTGGTGGCATACTGTCTGCATTGCCTGAGTCGACTGTAGTTAAGTATGCTTCGATACAGAGCAGGCTGTGTTCACCAGGCGTAGTCAGCAGGAGTCAAATACTTGAGTTGGTCTGGGAACTGCCTGAAGTCTGAAACCAGGGCTTCACCTTTTATGAAAACATTCAGGGCTCTCCAGCTAAGTTTGGCCTCTTCCATCACTGCATGAAGTGGACAAACCTCTCACTGCTTAGTGAGATGCAAAGCCAGGCACAAGGCAAGGTCTGGCTGTTAACCTTCGCTGTCCTAGGACTCACTCTGTAGACCAGGCTGGCCAGCCTCCAACGCTCCAATTCACCTGCCTCTCCTAGGTGCTGGGATTAAAGGGCTACACTCCACTGCATGCCAAAAGATAGCGTTAAAGGCTCTTCTTTAGGTGGGGAGTTTGACCCATAGAGACCTTGGGAAAGACAAGCAGTGGCTGGGCGTGGCTGTATACACCTGTAGCCCTCTTATTAAGGGGTGATGGGGTCACTTCAGGTCCCCAGGGATGTATGGACCCTTTGGTGAGCCTCACACGCCCCAGTGAATGACCCTAGTTTATTACCTACAGAATGGGTGTGGGGTGGGTAGTTTCTTGGGTAAAGACTAAAATTGGTTTCTCCTTGCTTAAGTAGCTTTGGGAGAGACCAGCTGCAGGCTCATTGGGAAGAGCACTGGTTGGACCTCCCTGTCCTAAACTTAGACCAATGTGTTGTAGCTGCGATTGTTGCAAACAAGAATTTTGATCTGATAAAGTGGCAGCTTATCCACAGCTGTCTACAAGGAGCGAGGGCTGAACTTCATCCTGTGGATACACAGGCCGGCTTACAGCTAGGGTGGAAATTCTAACCTCTGGCGTGTGGCCAGTTCAGGTGTCAGGGAAAGGCTGGCCAGGCCCCAACAGGCTGCCCTCCAGAAGGCCATGCCAGACCCCAGGTGCTTGGGGCTCCAGGCTGGGGTCTCCACTCAGCAGAGCTTGCAGACAACGCATTCTTTGAGAGGTGGCACCAGCATGTGCCCACAGGACCTGGCCCTCGCACTGTGGGGGTGCCTTGGTGTCCACCAGCTGCAGTGGCTTGGGAGATGGAGACCGTCAGGCTAGAGGCAGCCTTGTAGCTGCTGCCGCCGCCGCCGCCAGCCATCATTGAGAAATCACCGTGCACAAGCAGGCTCATTCAGCTCTGGGGTGGGCTCAGTGAACACCAGAATTCTCCATGGAAATAAATTTTGTGACATCTCCCAGAAATCACAAGTCCCTTAACCTACAGGTGCGTGGGTAACGGTAGCCACGCCTGGAGTCTCTGCACGGGGCACCCGCCACTCTCCAGGTCCTCCCATGATGCTTAGTGTGTGTCCTTTGGCTTCTAGGGACCCACAGTTCTAGGAGCCCTTTGAGGGTCATGCTATGGCCCCAGGAGCCCAGGTGTTGGCGTCTGTGTTCACAAGCGGCTAAGCAGGAAGCTGACGAAGACACCATCCACCCATGCCCGTTACCACAGCTGCTCAGTGTCACTCGTGAGAAACTAGAAGTATCCGTAAAAAGGAGTGTGGTGAGGGCCACTTTAGGGTCATTTTTTTTCCTTTTAAAATTGCATGTGCAATAGTTTCATTCTGACATTTCACACGTCGTACGAACTCTTGTTCACGCTTCCGCTTAGTGAGCTAGGGTCTCTCATAGCTCAGCTTCCCAGCAGATCCTGGGTAGACACAGCCGGACCATCCCCACTGGAGACTAGGACAGTGATGTCACCGACCATCAAGACAGTGATCGTGACCCTTAGTTGGCTGGGGTGTGGCAGTGATGGGAAAACCCTATCTCTGATGTGTAAAAAAAAAAAAAAAAAAAAAAAAAAAAAAATTCACGTCAGGATGGGCGTGTGGCTGAAGCTGACACGTTCAGGCTCTATCTCACCAGATAGGGACATATTTACTTCTATTGTCTGCCCCTGTCACCCCACTGAGCGTCAGCTATGAGCAGCGAGGCCCAGCCTAACTCCATAAATACTACTGACTGCGAGTGGGACAGAGGCGGGGTAGGCATTGTTGAGGGTGTGAGGAGGGACTGCACCAGCTCTCCACTGTAGGCCTTAAGGCCAGACTCTACTGTGTGACTTCAGGCAGGTTCACTAACCTCTCTGTACCTGACTCACACACAGCTGGTATCCTATACTCTCACACCTTGGCCCAGGTCTGCAGGAAGTATTAGCTCAAGCCTTTGCATCCACTGAAGCCAGCAGAGGGCGCCCTTGTGCTGCAGACTACCACCTCGCCCACATCAGTTCCCAGCCAGCAGCAGACTGAAACAGGGACAGGTGGGGACAGATGTGGCCACTGGGCTGGGAAGGAGCTTGCAGCTCCCGGATGCCCTGCAGAGAAAGCAGCAGAGGAAGGCAGTCCTCGGCCCCCCAACCTGTGCTGTTCCTCGGACCCTGAGATTTCAGTGAGGGCCGAGGCAGGGGTGGGTCTCAGGGTCGGGTCCTCTGATGGCCACCAACTGCAGTCAAAGGCCTAAAGGGCCCGGGGTGGGGTGGGGTGGGGAGTGGAACAGAGAAGAAGAAAAGTGGGTGTCTGGAACACTGGCCTCAGGCCAGCCTTTCCCCTTGTGGAGAGAACCGGGCAGCAGGTGAGGCCAGGTGTCTGTTTCTGTGGGGACAGTGCGCTGAAGGTGTTTTTATTTCTTTCTGTCACGGTTTTCGCAGTTCCCACCCCTGAGCCGCCTCACCCGCTCCTGAGGCGAGTATCTGAGAAGAAACTCCTTTCTGTTTTCCCACCTGCCCATCAGCCCTTCCCCAGGCGACAGCCCTGACAGTCCCTTTTCCGTCAGGTAAAGACCCAGCCCCCGAGCTGGCCCCAGGAGGCTCTCCTCCCCTGACACACTCACCCAGCAAGCATCTCTGTGTGCTCGCTTGCTCGCTGTGTCAGAGCCTGTGCAGTGAGCAAGAAGAGCCGGGAGCTGGCCCAGGGGGCGGGGCTAGGGGGAAAAGGAGGCAGGTGCACACAGTGTGGCTTCAGAGGTGTCCAGAGAGTGTCCTGTAGATATCCGGGGGTGACGGGGAGGATACTGCCCGTGGCAGCCTTTGGCGCCGGTGGCCGTTCTGGGTGGGGGAGGCTGAGAGCACAGGCCTGGGTTGACAGGTTCAGGTCACAGTGTCACACTAACGCCCCCAGCATGGTGTAGCACTGAAGAGCTACTCCAGGAACACATGAGTGGACATGTGACAGTCTGGGCCCCCCCCGCCACCCCTTCCCACTGGCTCAGTGGACACAGGAGGACAACGGCCGATCCGCTGCCCATCACCCGCAGAAGAAACTGGGCTGCTGCACACACCCACTCACAGTTGGGGGGGCACCTCTCCTGCCCAGTGATCCCAGCATTCCTGGCCCACTGTGAACCCATGACTTGGCCCCGTGGCCCTCAGGCAGGGCTCACATCTTCCCCCTAGCTTCCTTGGAAAATAATAATGATAATAATAATAATAATCATTATTATTATTGTTATTATTATTCAGGCCAGGAGACTCCAGGGTCCCTTCTGGCCACACTGCCCTCACCCCACTCTCTCATCAACCCCTCTGACATAGTGATTACTTCAGGTCAGAGACCCCGATGCCCCAAAGGCCCTGGCCTCCTTCCTGGCCCAGCCCCAAGAACCTGGCTGTGCCCACCCGTCCACCCAGGACCTCAGCTGTAGTCTTTTCCAGAGCCCAAGCTCTAATCGTTCTGACACACTCTTTGCATCCAGAAAGCACAGCACCCTACAGTTCATCCAGTGACCCACATTACAGTGCCTTCACTTGGACAGGAGCACACTGAGGTGCCTGCTTCTGGATTCACCTGCTCCACCAGTGTGTGTGTGTGTGTGTGTGCATGCGTGCACGTGCCTGCACGACAGACACACTATGCTGGCAGAGGTGACCTGGGATGGCTGTGCCAGCTGCAGGGACAGGGAAAATCACAGTAACAAATGCTATAGAAGGGGCTGGAGAGATGGCTCAGCGGTTAATAGCACTGACTATCCCAAGCTGCTCTTCCAAAGGTCCTGAGTTCAAATCCCACAACCACATGGTGGCTCACAACCATCCATAATCAGATCTGGTGTCCTCTTCTGGGGTGACTGAAGACAGCTACAGTGTTCTAACATATAATAAATAAATAAATAAATAAATCTTTTTTTAAAATGCTATAGAGGAGATAAGGTGGAGAAGGGGATCGTGACAGACAGGGCCGAGGGTCCTGGAGTCGGAGAGAGGCAGCAGCGTGGCCCATGAACAGATGAGAGAGGAGCCTGCCAGCATCTGGGGGAAGAGGTTTCCTGCAGATGAGACTAGAGCGAAGGCCCCGAGGCGGAGGCATGGTACACGTGAAGTTGTCGCTGGGAGGTCAGCATGCTTCGAGGGAGGAGGAGGCAGGGGACAAGGAAGTGACCATGTCCCTCCCTGAAGCAAGGCTGGAACCTATCCTGGTGCCCCAGCCCAGAGCTGCTGATGGCTTGGGAACCAGGCGGCTCGTCAGCCAGGCAGAGTAGGGACCACTGGGGACCCCAAGTCCAACACACCCACCAGGGCTGTGTGGCTGCGGGGCTGGCATCCCACCCTGTCACCGCTGGTCCCTTGGTGGCCGGAGTCCAGCAAACCATTAGCCAGCTGTTTGCTGCTGGAGTGAGCAAGGACTCTGATACCCAGGGAGGGGCGCCATCTGCTCAAAGACAGCAAGTCTGAGCATGGGCCTGTGAGCCCCGTTAGATCTCCACGGGTTGACATGAACCCGCCTGTCCTTCAGAGGACCCTGGAGCGGCACGCCTCTGTCTGTAAGCCCTGTGATATGGATAAGCATGGGCTTTGGGACAAATCCCAAACTCAGATCTACTGCAAGTGCCCTCCAGTGTGACCTGAATGTGACGGGGCCCCCGGAATCCCTCACACCACAAGAACCATGTTCTGTGGCTGCTACTGGGGACTGGCCTTCTTCCCCGCCACCTTTCCTTCCTCCTCGACACCCCTTGACCCAGAAATCAGGACTTTCTACAGGCCCTGGGGTCAGAGGGAGACACCTGGCACACAGCCCTGGGGGAGACACTCACTTCCCATAACAGGCCACCTGTGTTCCACAGGCTTGGGCCTGGCCCTTTGACAGTCTCAAGACCGTTTCCTCTCTGCCAGGCACTTCTTGGGCACAGGCTATGGTGGGATCCTGCTGCAAGAAGGGAGGAGGGGGGCTCAGAGGGCTTGTGAGCCCTGTCACACGAGAGTGGCCTCTCCAAGGTCAGTCAGCTGTCACAGCTGTGGGACAGACTCCAGCACCCAGTGGGCAGAAACCAAGGATGCTGTGAGCCCCAGGTGACCAGGCAGCATCCCTCACCCCCACCCCCACCCACTACCCCACCCCACCCCCCGCACACCCAGATGCACAGAGGATCTGGTCTAAGCCAAGACAGCCAGTGAGCAGGTTCTCTTCAGCCGAGCTCTAGACATATCCTAAAAAGATCGAGGGTGTGTATGAGCAGCCAGGGCAGGGTCTGTCACAGTCGGCTTCAGCTGTCACCTTGACACCTGGGAAGAGGGAACCTCAACGGAAGAATTACCCAGATCAGATTGGCCTGTGGCCGATCTTCGAGGCATTTTCTTAATTGTTAATTGGTGTGGGAAGGCCCACCCACTGTGGGCGGTGCCAACCCTAGGAAGATGGACCTGGACTGTGTAAGAGAGGCTGCTGAAGCCAGGATGGCGGGCATACACCTCGAATCCCATTACTCTGGATACAGAGGCAGGCAGATGTCTGTATATTTGAAAGCAACCTGGTCTACAGAGTGAGTTCTAGTTCATGTAGTCTACGTATGGAGACTCCGTCTCAAAACAAACAAACAAACAAAAACAACCGTCGCGGCTGAGTATAGTGGCTCATACCTACAAACGCGGCACTCAGGAGACAGTGACTGGCAGGTCTCTATGTGCACTTGACGCCAGCCTGGTGCTCAGAGTGACTTCCAGGATAGCCAAGGCTATTGCACAGAGAAACCCTGTCATGAAAACAAACAAAAGAAATCCCAGCAGTCTGGGTCTCTGTGAGTTTGAGGCTAGCCTCATCTGCATATAAAGTTCCAGGACAGCCAGGGGCACAGAAAGAGACCAAAACAAACAAAAGAAAGAAAAGAAGGAAAGGCCACTGAGGGTCAGCGAGATGACTCAGCGGGTAAAGCCCCGGGCAGCTAAGGACCTTAGTCTATTTTCTGGGTACCACATGATGGAAGGAGGGAACCAAGTTCTATAAGTTGTCCTCTCGTACATGTGTGTTCTCATGTGCACATGTGAGCACACACACACAATGACCAAGCATGACAAACATAACACACACACACACACACACACACACACGCACACACACATCTAAAAGGGGTGTGTGTGTAAGCAAGCAGGGCGGGCAGTAAGAGCGCTGTCTTCCCGGCTGGCGTCCCAGGAGGATGCTCTGTACCCTGGAGGCTAAACACACCCTTCCTCCCCAAGTCGCTTTAGGTCACAGTGTTTATCCCAACAACAGAAGGAAAAGCAGAACAGGGTTCGAATCTCAGCCCTGCCTTCCACCTGCTGTGTGGCCCGGGGGGGGGGGGCTTCCATCTCTCCTGACTGGTTTCCATAACTACAGCCAGGGGGTGTAGGGGGGGACCCACCTGAAGATTAGTAAAAAGGGCTCTGCAGGGTTAGCGGAGGTAGGAAAACAGGGCAGACCCAGCAAATCCAGGGGCCACACACCAGCTCCTCCCAAGCAGCCACTGCCTCTGCCACTGCCCAAGGGCAGGGATATCCTTTCCCTGTTTGGTAGTAGAGGAAGCTGATGCCCTGAGATATCAAACACCCTACGCAAGGCTACCCAGCGTCCAGACGTCAAGCGGGGCCGGGTGTCCTGGCTGAGTGTCTGCACTGACCACAGCCCCGCCCTCCCTGACCTCACATCACAAAAGTGCCTTTGTGCCGTTCGTCCAGAACTTGGGACTTCTGCCTCCCGGATCGGATAGAACTCCGTTGCTGCGGAGTTAGCAGCTGTCCGCTCAGCTCCCCCCGCCCCCTGCCAACGGGTTCCCCAAAGGGACAGAGGCACTTCATGCCCCTTCCCTACCTCAGCCACTCTCAAAACCCTCCTAGCCCGAGCCAGCTTTGATTCCAGGCCTTTCCACAGCAGGAAACTGAGTCCCTCTGAGGGCCGCAGTGCCATAGCTCTGGGGGCCCAAGGACAGGCCTCAGGCAGGGGCAGATCAGAACTTGGCAAGCCCAGTCTCTGCTTTAGGTCAGGTCTGTGTCCAGGAAACACAGGCCCCGGACTCTCCTCCCTCAGTGAGCACCTACTATGTCTGTGAGCCCCTACTCTCTGCAACAGCTTTGGCAGACAGGTGACCTTTCCCTCATCTGCAGATGGGGAAACTGAGGCTGGGTGGGGAACAGGACAAAGCCAGGCTTTGGGTCCTTTCTTGAACTACCTCCTGCTGACTTCGGAGAACCACACCAAGAAGGACTAAGGGCAGACAGGTGGGGAACTTCCCTCCACCTGCCTGACTCTGGGCTGCGCCTGAAGGGACCGAGTGCTAGCTGCAGCTTCTCTGGAAGCTGTCAGTGGGTACTGGCTTCACTTCTGAGGCTGTGGTGTCTGTGAGGCTTGTTTCCATGACGTCTCAAGCCATGCCCTAACAGTCATGCCCGGAGTGGTGCCAGCTGGTTCCCATCCAGCTCCCCCTAGGTCATCAAGCGGAGGGGCAGCCTTGTCTCTGCAGCCGCCAGGGAGGGTAAGCGCTTCACCCCGCCTCCCTCTTCCTGCAGAAGCTCTTGGTTTTAGCCTTTGTCGTCTTCCTCGTGGAGACCTTGAAGTACACGTCTGTAATCCCAGAAGCCTGCAGGTGGGAGCAGGAGGACCAGAAGCTCGGGGTCATCCTCAGCCACAGAGGGAGTGTGAGGCTAGCCTGGGCTACAGCAGACCTTATCTAAATAAACAAGCAAACTAAAACAAACAGACAACATAGAGACAAACATTTCTTCCCTTGGTTCTGGGGCCAGAATCTGAAGTTTAGGGACATGGTGCTGCTCCCTCAGATCCCTGGTGGCACCTAGCATTCTTAGCGTGCAGCCACACCACGCGCCAGCTTCTCTGTGTCCCCGTGTCCTCCCTCTCAGTGGGCATCACCATCTGCTATTACGTAATCTTGTCTTGAGACCCTTCGTGTGTAAGTCTGGGAGACTCTATTTCCAAATCCAGCCGCTCCCGGGGCTCCAGGTGCACTTGAACTAGGAGGAGACACAGCTCAATCAGCTACAAGCACCTACTGTGTGCTCTGGGAACGGACCGGTAGCTGGCCAGGCCAGAAGGGGTCCGCCTTGGAGATCCAGCTCCAGGAAGGGGCTGGCAAGGGCAGAACCAACAAAGGCAGAACCGGATGAGGTTTTAATTACAGCCTCTGAGACCCCACAGGAGACATGGCTGGCCTGGGCAGGCCACCAAGCAAGAGCTGGCCCGTGGGTGTCTGGTCCCCGGCCTTCCACACTGGCCAGCTCCTCCTACCTGTGTCCCCTCTCGCCTGTGCCCCCCACCCAGCTTTCTAAGCTCCCTAGAGTATCTCCCTGTATCAACATGAAGGTTGATTTTTACAGACTTGGGATTTTAGGAGTGGGTGCCCGGGATAGAATCCAGGGTTCCGAACAAGTTAGGCCATAGATGTTTAAGCCACAACCTGCAGCCCTACTTGGAAATGTTTATTTGTTAACAAAAGAATGGTTTCCGGGGCTGGAGAGCTGGCTCAGGGGTGAAGAGTGCTCCCTGCCCTTCCTGGAGACCCAAGTTCAACTCCCAGCTCCTCCTCTTCCTGCCTCTGTGGGCAGCGGGGGCTCAAATGAAGACAGCCACGCAGGTTATTAAAATAAATAGATAGTCAGCTGCTGCTGCTGGAGACTCCTTTAATCCCAGCACTTGGGAGACGGAGACAGGCAGATCTCTGAGTTTAAGGCCAGCCTGGTCTCCAGAGCAAGTTCCCGGACAATCAGAATGACACGGTGAGATCCTGTCTCAAAAAAACGAAAAACAAAACTTTCTACGGCTGTGCCTTGTGGCTTACCTCAATGGAAGCGGAGGGGGAGACAAGAGGATCTTTTGTGAGTTGAGACCTCTGATCTATGGAGTGAGTTCTAGACCAGCCGACGCTATACAGACAGGCCCCACCTCAAACACACACACAAACAAGAAAGATTCTACGGTGGGGCTTTTAGCAGAGGGCATCTCCCGCCCACTCCCCGGTTCCTTCCGGGTGTGCAGCTTCCGAGCGATGAAGACGCCAGGCTTTGGGGAAGGTAAGTCCAGCAACTGCCCTCAGAGGAGGAGAGATATCGCCGTTCACACTGCTAAGAGGCGCCTACTAAAGCCCAGAAAGACACTTCCCCAGCCCTGGCCCACCAACACGGTGAGTGCACTGCGGGCAGTCTACAGTGTGTGCCACAGGGAACCACCGAGACAGCCACCACCACAGGCCTAGGAAGCAAGGAGAGTCATACGGTGGAGTACTACACAGCTGTGAAAATGACTTCGCTTTAGAGCCCAAAATGGGTAGACTGGGATCCCTTAGGGGCTATGCACGCGGATCCCAGGCCTTCTCAAGCCCACAGGATGAGGTCCCTGCCGCCCTTCCACACCTCCAGCCTCGAACCGTGTGTATTTTCTATGGTTTTAAAAAAGCGAAGCAGGAAGTAGTTCTGGGATGCTCCCCGACTAGCTGTGGAAAGCAGGGGCAGCAGGGCTGAGGCGGCAGCCGGCGGGAGTCCTGCTCTCTATTTATTTACTTTGGGGCTATAAGTTATTATTATTACCGAGGAGCCATAAAGAACAGCGCCCTCGCCAGCCAGCCCCATCCAACCCGAGAGTGGAGGGGACCTCCTGCCCCAGAAGCGGGGCAGCCTAGCGAGCCCTGCATTGATGGATCGGCCTCTGCCCACCCCACAGCCCCGAGCCTCGTCTTTCCCGTCACCCCCCCCCCCGTGGGTCCCTCTGTCATCGTCACCCCCGCCCCACCCCCCACCCCCAGGCACGCGGGATCGCCGTCCGTGCAGAGGGGAGCTGCTGCCTTGGGCTCTCCCTGGCTGCTGCAGGCCGGGTGGGGCGCAGAGCCAGCAGGCTGGAGCCAGGCAGCCTCCCGGGCCTCCTCACAGCCGCTTTTGATAAAGCCCCTCTGTGCGTGGGGTGGGGGCCCGGCCGGCTGGAGCCAGCGCACATCTGGAGGCCAGCAGAGGCCCAGGCGGCCGGCGGCTGACAGCGGCGCCATCCCGAGCCACACGCCCGGCCCTGGGTAAACACGCCCGCGCCCACCCAGCGGCTCACCTTTCGCCCACAAGGCTGCCTTTCTTCTCGGACCCGGGCCCATGCCACCGCGAACATTCCTCCCGGGCACAGGGCAGAACAGGCCGCTCACCCCAAGGCTGGCTGAAATCCGAAGCCCGGGCGGGCGGGTGCAGGTTGCGGTGGAGGGGGGCTCTGGGAAGTGTTCCCCCACCCCCAGCCAGGCCCTGACTGTGGTTCGGACCCCCCTGGAATGGGCGGTTGTGGGGGTTGGAACTCAACGTATCCCTGAGTTCCTACAGGGATGAGATCCGGGCTCCAGCTGCACGCCCTTCAGAAAGTCGCTCTGGGCCTCAGACTGGGCATCCAGCTGCCCGGCCCTCAGAGCTTCCAGAAGTTACCATGAGTGAAGTGCTGGCGAGGGAGTTCGCACAGCCTAGAGCTCCCCAGATGGCTAGTCCCATCGGGCCCCCCCCCCAAGGCCACCACTCTGTGCCAGACACTAGGCTGAGGAGGCTGAGGTGGTGGAAACAGCCTCTGGCCCTCAGGAGCTCTCTCAGAGCAGACCCCATCATGCTTGGCAGGGGGACCCTGGGACTAGACTACTCTTGCCCAGTTGGGAGACTGGCTGGCTTCTCTGTCCCTTCCTCTGGTGGATCATTACACAGTTCCAGCCTGGGGACGGCAGGCTGGGACCTCACCATCTGCTCTAAGAGGAAACAGAGGGTCTCCTGGCTTCAGCACTGCACCGTCAGCAAAGTCTGCTGCCTCTCAACCTCTTCCTCCTCCTCCTCCTCCTCCTCCTCCTCCTCCTCCTCCTCCTCCTCCTCCTCCTCCTCTTCCTCCTCTTCCTCCTCCATCTCCTCCTTTTTCTTAGAGACTCTAAGACCCTGGGCCCTGTTTGGATGGTGGCTGGCACAAAGGGAAAGGGATGGGAGCAGTCAGGGCACTTCCTGGAAGAGGGGGCCTCAGGGCTCTCAGTCTGGAGGATGAGAGGCATGACTGGGAGCTGTGGGCCCGGCATAGCTTGAATGTTTTGTGGAACTTTAGCCTTCCCGGCTGACCTAAGGGGAAGTCGAGGCCCAGAGGGGAGCCGTTTTTACTTCATTCACTGGGGAGGAGGTTGGGCCTCTCTCTGTCCGTGGGCAGGTCTACTGTGCGCTGGGTCTCCAGTACCGAAGCACACTTGCCTCTCTGTCCTCTCCTCTGCTTCCTCTGGCCTCAGTTTCCCTCCTCTGACTAACAGCTTCACTCTCCAAGGTGCCTTTCTGACCCAAGGCTGGGGGTGTGAAGTTGGCTGGTGGGGAGGGTCCTCCACCTGCTACCCCCCGCCCCCCTGATCCCGTGAACCTGCTCGCCAGGCTGGAGCCAGCCGCCATCTGGAATGCCGGGCTGTTTATGGAGCCGGGCGGCTGCAGCCCTGGCCCTGACCCGACCAATCTGGAAGTGATTAGCAGCTAGGCCAAGGGGTATTAGGAGTTCTCATCAGTGATGGGATCTACCGCCCACCCCTGCATCACTGGATCCCAGGCTCTGCTGGGGGGGGGGAGGGGGGTCTCTGAGAAGTCCCCTCTCTCCCCCAGCTCCTGTTCCTAGCCGGCAGCTCAGAATCCCACGATCCACAGAGGCAGGAACTAGGCCACATGCAGGCCAGGGCTCTGGGTGGAGCTGCGGGCCAGGATCAGGGGCTTTCCCGAGGGAGGAATGCCTTTTCAGAATATGAAAGTAGACAGAAAGAAATACTGACTCCATCAGCGAAGCACAGAGGGGGACAGAGGAAATCCCTGTCACCAGGGTCTGGGGGCTCTGGCTGGGGTGGGAGCACCCACCCACCCACAGAAACCTTCCCCCTTTTTTGTGGTGGGATGAGGGGAGTGTGTCAGGATTGGGCTTCTTGTATCCAGCCTGGGTTCAAGCTCTTTGTGGAGCTGGGGCTGGCTTTGAACTTCTGATCCTCCTACTTCTTGCATGCTGGGATGACAAATCTGAGCCACCGTGACAGGTTTATGCTGTGAGGGACAGAATCCAGGGCTTTATGCACGCCGGGCAAGCATTCTACCAACTGAGCTGCGACTCCAGACTGGTTTGTTTTTTTTTTCCTTTCAGTCCTGGGAATGGGACCCAGAGACTTTCCCATGCTGTGCAAGCTCTCTGCTTGTGAGGCGTACCTGCTGGTCCTTAGACTATTATTGCCAATAGCCGAGGCTAGCCCCGAACGGTCTTCCTCCTCTTCTCCTGAGTGCCGGCCAGGATTCTAGGCCTTTGTTACCACATCTGGCTTCTCTCTCTGTCCTCCCCCTCCCTCGAGCACCCAGGATGAGCCTGCAGCTCCTGACAGGGAAGCTCGAGGCTGAGGCATGGGGGTGGGTGGAGTGTCCTGCTGCACACCCAGTGTCCCTGTTTCCCATGCACCGGTCACGTGGGCGAGAGATTCCATCGGGAAGCTGTCCTCGTCATCTCTGCCCCCATCAGAGGAGACGTAAGCGAACAGGTGACGACGTACCTGCCTGATTTCAGCTCAGGCAGAGCTCTGGACACCCAAACACCCTCACCACGTTGCCTCTCCCCGGGCTGCAGAGCGTTCTGGACAGATCTGGTATCTTGACAGGCCTCCAGTGGTGCACAGCTGGCTTGCTTCCACTGTGGGCTGGCCAGATGACATCTGTGGCAGTGGTAGGGCTGTGGGGGTGTTTCCATTCCCAGAAGGGGCTGTTTGTCACCATGGCGACCATTTCCTGGGATGAAGGCCATCCGCCCGACGTCCTCCATGGGGAGGTGCTGTTGATACTGACCTGGACCCCTGCCCTCAATCCCATGTCCTAGGCTCGCTTCCAGGGACCTCAGGGCGTGCAGCCACGGAGCTCCTTCCGTCCGTCCGTCCGCACCAAGCCTCCTTACTCCGTGGCTCCTCCAGCTTCCTCTGTGCTTTCTTCCTTCCCCCAGCCCAGGCTCCCACCCCAGCCAGAGAGAAGGCGGCAGAGCTGCAGGAGGGGCTGGAGAGCTGACTCAGAATTGAGAGCACTGGCTGTTCTTGCAGAAGACCCAGGTTCAGATCCCAGCAGCCGTGCCCTGTGGCCCACAGCCACCTGTAACTCCCACTCCAGGACATCTAATGCCCCCTCCACCCACCCCGACCTTCACAGGTAGGTACTCATGTACAGACACGCGCGTGTGCGCACGCGCACACACACACACACACACACACACACACACACATGCACACACACATGGGTGCAGAATCATGTGATACAGTCTTCCATGCCAACCACTCAAGATGCTGAGGCAGGAGGATGGCAGCAAGGCCTGCCTGGGCTACAAAGTGAGGTTAGGCCAGCCTAGGCAACTGAATCAAAAGCTCGTCTCCAAATAAAAAGTCAGCACAAGACTGGGCTGAGCAGTGTAGCTTTTTTATCTCAGCGATCGGCTGGGGTCTGGGTGGGGGTGTCTCTCTGTGAGTTTGAGGCCAGCCTGGTCTGCCTACGGAGTTCCAGGCCAGTCGGAGCTACATAGTGAGATCCTGTCTCAAAATAAGAAAAGAGACAGAGGGTTGGGCAGAGATGCAGTCGATGGTAGAAGGCCCTGGCTTCCACCCCAGAAATATAAAGAAACAGCAAGTGGAGGGATTGGTGTGGGGACCCAACCTGACGTGGCCCGCGGGGCACAGCCCTGGAGCAGATGGGGACTGAAGACGGGTAGGGAGAAGTGGATGGGTGACACAAAGGACTTATAAAGTGCCCACTGTACCCAACAGACGTCCCTCCCTTCCCACAGCCTGTCCCCCAGGCCACAGTCCCCATCCACTCCACAGACCCACCCTTCCAGATGCCAGTGGCGGGAACACAGCAGATCCTTGGGGTCTGGTTTGCACCAGCGAACCCTGCAGGGGACAAAATCAGAATGGACCAGAGCCATTCGCTCAGCTCCACCTAGCCTGAGACAGGAGGATTATGGATTTGAGGGCATCTTGGGCAACGTGGTGAAGTCCTGTCTCAAAAAATAGAAAGGGGCTGGAGAGATGTTCAGTGGTTTAGAACACTGGCTGCTCTTCCAGAGGACCAGGGCTCAGTTCCCAGCACCCACATAGCAGCCCACAACAATCTGAGATGACAGGGACTCCAACACACTTGCTGGCCTCTGAGAGCACTGGTCATACACACAGTGCACACACATACATGCAGGCAAAATACACACATAAAATAAAACAAACCTAAAAAAAAGAAAGAAAGAAAGAAAGAAAGAAAGAAAGAAAGAAAGAAGGAAGGAAGAAGAAAAGCTGTTGGACTGGAGAGATGGCTCAGCAGTTAAGAGCACTGACTGCTCTTCCAAAGGTCCTGAGTTCAAATCCCAGCTACCACACAGTGGCTCACAACCATCTGCAGTGAGATCGGATGCCCTCTTCTGGTGTTTCTGAAAACAGCTACAGTGTACTTATATATAATAAAAAAATAAATCTCTGAAAAAAAGAGAAAAGAAAAAAATAAATAAAAAGCTGTACTTTGTTGGATTGCCTGGCTCAAGTATGTAATCCTAGGGCCGGGCGAGGTGGTGCACACCTGTAATCCCAGCACTTGGGAGGCAGAGGCAGGCGGATTTCTGAGTTCGAGGCCAGCCTGGTCTACAAAGTGAGTTCCAGGACAGAGAAACCCTGTCTCGAAAAAAACCAAAAAAAAAAAAAAAAAAAAAAAGTGTAATCCCAGAATGAAGGAAGCTCAGTAGGAGGACTGTCAAAGATTCAAGGCCAGCCTGAGCTACAGATATTGAATTTGTTTTCTCTCTCTCTCTCCTGTTTTTTTGTGTTTGTTTGTTTGTTTGTTTGAGACAGAGTTTCTCTTTGTAGTGCTGGCCATCCTGGAACTTACTCTAGACCATCCTGGCCTCAGACACCTGCCTGCTTCTGCCTCCTAAGTGCTGGGATTAAAGGCCTACACCACCACCACCACCTTCTTTTCGTTATTTTAAAAACAGGTTGAATATACATTTATTAAGAAAAAGAGAGGGCTGGAGAGATGGCTCAGTGGTTAAGAGCACTGACTGTTCTTCCAGAGGTCCTGAGTTTAATTCCCAGCCACCACATGGTGGCTCACAACCATCTGTAATGCCCTCTTTTGATATGTCTGAAGATAAGATAGCTACAGTGTTTCAACATCCAAAGCTGCCGTTTTTGTTTGTTTGTTTTTAAGATTTATTTATTTCATTTATATGAGACTCCAGGGCCAGCTGGCAAAGCTGAGGCTCTCACCCCCAGCCTTGAGGAGATGACCTTGGCTGGGCTGCTCACCTGCAGTGCATACACCTCCCCTTTGGGCCCTTCCAGAATCTGCGTGCACAGCGTCTGTGACGTCCCCACAGCCACGGTGGCCAGGAAGCTTCGACTTTTGGGTCATCCGGGACAGGGGCAGGGACAGAGGTGGTCGGTTGGTGCAGCTCATAATAACTGTTTTCAACACAGCCTGACTGAAGGCGGAGTTGATCCGTCCGTCTGGACAGACACCTGTACAGCTGGACTAGCGGCCGCAGGGAGATGTCCTGGGTCTTAGGCTCCTTGCCCTGAACCTTTGGTCCTTGTGAGTGTCAATTCAATACCCATGAAAAAGAAAAGGAAGGAGAGAATGAGGCCAGCCGTGGTGCCTGGTGCTCAGGAGGCAGAGGCAGGCGGAGCTCTTGAGTTCGAGACCAGCCTGGTCTATAGAGTGAGTTCCAGGACAAGGACAGCCAGGGCTACACAGAGAAACCCTGGAGAGGGGGTGGGGGGAGAAGGAGGGGAAGGGAAGGGAGGGGAGGGGAGAGGAGAAGAAAAAAGTAAAGGTAGGAAAGAAGGCAAAGTTGCCATCTTTGTCCGCCACCTGTGGATATCCCTGATGGTGGCCAACAGGTGACCGGGTGTATACTGGCTCACAAAAGCTCATTGAATTCCGAATTCCCAGCTCACTCCAGAGTAAGAACTATTACCATCCTGTTTTATAGATGGGGAAGCTGGGGCTCAAAATGGTATCAGTGGTCCAGAAAACACACACACAGAGAGAGAGACAGAGACAGACAGACAGACAGACGGACAGACGGACGGATGGATGGACAGAGACCCAGGAAGGCATCCACACAGGTTATGGAGGGAGGGACAGAGGGACAAGAGAAACCTCAGGGTTCCCATGACCTTGCCAGGCCCTCAGCTTTCTGTCGTCTGGGAGATGGGGGTAGGGAGCTCACACACCATTCCCGAACTTCGGTGCAAGCCAAGAGAGTCCATTCCAGCAAGTGCCCACGTAGCCCTGCCGCAGAGTGACTAACCGTGGATGTGGAGCAAGCCTTCAGCTAATTCCGCGGCTGAAGCCAGCCTGGGTGTGGGCCCTGTCCAGTCCCCCCTCTGCCTTGGGTCCTCTTGGCCCTTGGTGACGCAGCTGTGGTGGAGTTTGGCAACTCCAGCTGCCCACAGTTATGACATCGGGGGGTGGGGTAGTTGGGCCAGTCCCAGGCCCTGCCAGAGTCCCTTTCTGACAGCGTAGCCCGCATGGGGCACCCCTCTTTGTACCTTCCCAGACAGTGGTTGTTTTTTAAGGACTAGAAACTCCTGGCCCTGGGCTGGACCCTGCCTGTCACTTCCTTACCAACCGTTCTGAGTACAGCCAGATGGCACCT
The DNA here is from genome assembly GCA_964023405.1 of Apodemus agrarius. Classification (NCBI taxonomy): domain Eukaryota; kingdom Metazoa; phylum Chordata; class Mammalia; order Rodentia; family Muridae; genus Apodemus; species Apodemus agrarius. Next base: position 11,921,958 of record OZ030008.1, read on the forward strand.
GGCTTTTTTTTTTTTTTTTTTTTTTAAAGACAGGGTGTTACTATGTACCTCAGACTAACTTTGCTATGTAGCCTAGGTTGGCCTCAAAGTTCTTCTGGCAATTCTTCTGCCTCAGCCTCGCCAGTGCTGGGATTAAGGCCTGAGTCACCAAACCCAGGACAGCTGGCACTCACTCAGTACCGAATGAGGACCTGAAAACTGAACAGGAGCTGGTGTGGTTGTGTAGACCTGTAACCCCCACACGGAGGGGCAGGAGCTGGTGTGGTTGTGTAGACCTGTAACCCCCACACGGAGGAGCAGGAGCTGGTGTGGTTGTGTACACCTGTAACCCCCACATGGAGGGGCAGGAGCTGGTGTGGTTGTGTAGACCTGTAACCCCCACACGGAGGAGCAGGAGCTGGTGTGGTTGTGTACACCTGTAACCCCAACATGGAGGAGCAGGAGCTCAAGGCCTGGGCTCCATGAGATCCTCTCTAATTAGATAAAAAGGAAGAAAGGGACAAAGTAATAATAGTGATTTATCCCCCCACACCCCCAAATAACTGCTAAGCTCCTACTGTGCGCTGGGCACTAATCACAGCCCCAGGGGTTTGACAGTGTTCAGAGTAGACACTCCCTTTTCTTAGAACGGGGCGGATTAAGCAATGATGGCCCAGCTGTAGATGGTGCAGAGGTGGGCAGGGGTCACCCCACAGGACAGCCCAGCTCAGGTACGGAGCTCAGGCTGGGTCTCCAGGGAAGGAGACCGTCCTTCGGCTCCAGCAGGACACGCCTTATGAAAGCGGAAGCCCTCAAGGCTCTGAGCAAGTGCCTGGTGGGTCAGGAAGGTCCCTGAGGAAGTGCCGGGAAGTGTGTGCCGCCCCGGGAAGGGGGCAGCTCTGTGGGCCACTAGAGGAAGAACTTTCCAGCAGGGGCAAAGCTGGGACAGAGGCAGGAAGACAGTCGCCACCCCTGGAAGCCGGTGGCCAGTTAGGAACGCCCCTTGGCCTTGGGTTTCTCCTCTGCCGGGAGGGAGCAAGGGCCTTCCAGGCAGGCATCAGGAAACATCTCCGAAGCTGCTGGGATCCCCCAGGGCCATGCACCTTTCCCACAGCCACCGGGGGCCCAGCCGCCCGGCTCTGACCAAATCGCAGGTGCGTGGGAATGGCCTGCCTGTGGCTCGCGCCGTCTAAAGAACCCCGCTCTCCCGTGTGCGTCGGGGGAGATAAAGCCATGTCCCTCTCTCAAGGCTTCTCTGAAGCCCCATTTGCTCCGAGGTGGAAGGGGATGGTGTGGGTGGGGCAGATGCGGCAGGAGGAAATGCTGTTCAGTCTCCTTTACAAAAGGAGGAACTGAGGCCATGGCGAGGCGGGCTCTGGCCCTGGCCGGCTGCTCGCACTGAACTGGGCATTGGGCGGAGCCCTTTTGACCCCAGTGCCCCGCCTGGATCTCTCAGCAGGCAAGGTAGGAAGCAGCGGCCCGGCTGTACCCAAGCTTTGCATGTGAGGAAGTAATGGAGGCTAAGAGGAAAGGCCAGGCCAAGGCCGGGTCACACACACACATGAACAGATATACACATAAACACATTCATACAATACACTCACACACACACATAAACACCACACATACACACACATATATACACACATACAAACACACATACACACATGAACACACACATATATACATTCATACACATACACTCACACACATATACATACACATATATACACACATTCAAACATACATACATATACACACACATATACATGTATACACATATACACATTCACACACATATACATATACACACATACATACACACATACATACTCATACACATATACATATACACACTCACATATACACATTCACATACATATATACACACATGAACACACACATATATACATTCATACACATACACACATACCCATACACATATACACATACCTCCCACACATATATACACACACTCAAACACTCATACATACATATACACATACATATACACACTCTCACATACATACACACATATGCATATACACACACATATACACATTCACACACATACACACACACACACACACACACACACACACACACACACGGCATTTTCCAAGCCCAACAGCTGTGATATAAGCAAATGGGGGGGGCTGTTTTTCGAGACAGGGTTTCTCTCTGTAGACCAGGCTGGCCTTGAACTCAGAGATTTTGCCTGCCCCCTCTCAGGCTGATTTCCTCCTGCCTCTATTTCCCGAGTGCTGGGGTCCAGGCAGGTGCCACCCCACCAGGGTTACCACGTTCCTTTGGTTGTTGTTTTGAGACAGGGTCTAACCGTAAATAGCCCAAGCCGGCCTTGAACTCACCGCTCTCACGCTGCTTCAGCTTCCAGAGTGCTGGGATGCCAAGGCGTGGGCCAACACCCCCAGCCCAGTTTCCTATTCTCCTGGGGTAACCCAAGGAAGCTGGGGAAAGCCTCAGTCTCCACCCATCCCAGCTGCCCGGAGTTTGTTCACTCATACTTACATTCATTCATCCATCCATTCATTCATTCATTCATTCATTCAGTCAGTCAGTCAGTCAGTAGAACCCTTAGCTGAGCTGGCACAAGACTAACAACTCAGCAAGACCTGTCTCAAAAAGGAAGAAAGGCGCTGGGTGTGGTGGCCACACCTGTAATCCCGGCACCCGTGAGGCCGAGGCAGGTGGATCTCTGTGCGGTTAAGGCCAGCCTGGTCTACAGGGCTGGGGGGAGCTCACTGTGGAGCGCTTGCCTGGCGTGCGCAAGGCTCTCTGCTTTTGACTCCTGCCCTGTGTGTGCAAACACAGTCAGACACATCCTCTTTTGTTGGGCAAATATTTATGGATGGCTTAATCTGGTAAGGATGCTGCCTCAGACCCGGAGAGTCAATAAAAATAAGGTCCAGTGAGGATGGGACATGGAGGGGGGACAGGGAGAGACACAGGAAGGTGCTGGTGTGGAAGGTGACAGCGTCTAGAGGGAGGAGCTGAGAGAGGCCACCGCGATTGAGCAACAGCCTGGTGGGGGCAGGGCAGGGCGGGAAAGGTCTGTCAGCTAGGCCACCCTGGAGCATAAACAGAGCAGTCACCCTGTGGATGTGCTGGCTCTCCAACAAAGCCAGCTGGGGTGGGCTGGAGATGGGGGCTTCCTCCAGCTGCCTGGGCCACCCAGGGCACAGACGATGCTTCCTTCTGGGAAGAACACTGTGTGAGTCACCGACTCAGGCTCGGCCTCTGCCTTACCAGTTCTTTAAGTCCTGATCTCATGTCAGTTTCCTCCCATTTTACAGAAGTGAAAACTGAGGATCAGAGGCATACCATACACAGTGTAAGGGGCCATGCAGCTAGCCAATGGCAGGGCAGGAGTTTAAAGTTCTTGTATTGGGTACCATCGTGGGCCTGCCTGACATCACGTGGCTTCTTAGGGGCTGAAGGTGGACAGGCCTCCCCCAAGCTGTGTGTCCTTAAGTGGGTCCCCCTCCCCTCCCAGGGCCTTAGTTTCTTATCTGGGAAACGGCATGCTTGGTCAGAGTCAGGACCCACTGTTGGGGTAACAGCTCCCTAAAGGCTGTGTGGACAACTCCCCAATTCACCCCCACAATGACTCTGTTTAACAGAGAAGGAAACTGGTGCACAGAGAAGGGCAGTTCGTGGCCTTGGGGCCTCCCAGGGGCTTGAGGTCAGCTCATCGGATTGTAAGTCCCTAGACTGGGAAAATCTGAGACAGGGACTCTGGGGTACTTAGTGCTGGGGACAGGGACACCCAGTTGAACTGGGCCGGAGGAAATAGAACCCTGGATGTGGGACCCAGGCCCCTGCCTTCTGGATAGAGGCCTAGTTCCTGAGTGAGAGGACCATGAAATCCCTGTGTCTCTCCTTAGGCTTTGCCTGGCCCTGCCCAGATAAACAGGAAATGCCAAGTGGTCCCCCCCCCCCAACCGGGGCCGTGGGAAGACTCTGGAAGAAGTTTTGAGTCAGGACTCCCGCTCTGGGCCAGCTTCTGCGGAGGCCGGGCCCAGGAGGGCTGCCTGACCTCAGCCCCTGGCTCCCCACCACTTGTGGAAACACTGGCCATCAAGCCCCGATACCGCGGGCTGTGTGACCTGGGCCGCGGCTGTGGCCCTCTCAGCCCAGCCTTCTCTTTCATGTCTCCTCCACTGAGCTGCTTGTGTCCTTAGTGAAGAAGGAGGGGGAAGGCTGGGCTCTGAGAAGACGGCGGCGGCGGTTAGGGAACAGGGGACGCCGGCCTGAGGGCGAAAATGCTTGCTCAGCATGTTAGAGGCTTGAGGTTCCACCTCAGCATCTCTCCCCTCCCCCTCTGTTCCCCGGCCCCCCTCCCTCCATCTCTCTCTCTCTCTCTCTCTCTCTCTCTCTCTCTCTCTCTCTCTCACACACACACACACACACACACATTCCAGGACCTCTGCAAATGGTTTCCAATTCTTCCCTGGGCCACGCTTCTCCTCCTCCCATGCCTCAGTTTCCCCTCAGTAAAGGAGGTCAAACTGCAATCAATATATTGCTGGCATCACTGGCGGTTCAGGGCGTGGCTGATGCAGGATAGCGGAGGTGGCATGCGTGGTGGGAAGACACAGACTTGGGGTGGCCTAGGTGCCAGCCCGTAGAGGCGGGAAGACAGAAAGCTCACCTCCCACACATAATGAATTCAAGGCCAACGGGGTAGCACGAGACCCTGTCTCAAAACCAGCAAAAAAGACCTCCTCCCCACAACCGGGGAAACCCCTTAGAGGTTCTAAAAGTGAAGCAGGGCCTGTCCCCAGTCACTAGACACACACGGAGAGACACACCTTACCGATCTGTGTAATGGGCTGTGGCCACACTTTGCTGGGGGAAATGGAATACCAACCTCATACCCAGAGGATAGATATCCAGGGCCGGGCTCTGTCACCAGACATCTGTTGTCTGGTTCTGGGGACTTGGGTTCCTCTGATAATGGGCGCCTGTGCAGAGTCCCACGAGGCTGAGTCTGTTCACCCACTCAAGGGTCTTCTTCCACCATCCAATACTTAGAGTACTCCACCACCAAGTTACAGTAGAGTAGCACACAGTAGGTGCTCAGTGTGCGGGACACACAGTAGGCGCTCAGTGTGCGGGACACACAGTAGGCGCTCTGTGCAGGACTCACAGTAGGCGCTCAGTGTGCGGGACACACAGTAGGCGCTCAGTGTGCGGGACACACAGTAGGTGCTCAGTGTGCAGCAGCCTCTGCCCTGACCCTGCTGAGATCCCAGGCTCTGTAGCTTTCCTCCCGCCGTGTTCTGCTCACCCTTGCTCATTTGGGTGGCAGTGCCCACTGCCCTGGTCCTGTCCTGCCTCCCACACAGACCCACATGTCAGGACCTGGGGACAGAGCTGAGGGCTCCTTGGTCTCACTGGGCCTAGGGCTTTGGGATTTTCGACTTTGTGGATCAGAGGGGCCTCTGAGCAGAGGAGAGGTGTGGTCTGACTCAGCTTCTCCACCCAGTGTACACGGGAGGGCACAGAGGGAGGACCAGGAGGATGGGGGAGGGGAGCTGCTGCACCATCCAGCTGTCAGGAGGGGACGGGGAGGTGGCCGCTTCCCACTCTCCTGGGGTTTCGGTGCTGGAGACAGACCAGGGCCTCAGCAAGTACTCCACCGCCAGATTACAGCCACAGCCTACCCTCCCTCCCTCCCTCCTTCCTTTCTTCTCTATTCTTTCCTCTCTCTCTCTCTCTCTCTCTCTCTCTCTCTCTCTCTCTTCTCTCTCTCTCTCTCTTTCTTTCTTTCTTTCTTTTTTTTTTTTTTTTGTGGTTTTTCGAGACAGGGTTTCTCTGTATAGCCTTGGCTGTCCTGGAACTCACTCTGTAGACCAGGGCTGGCCTCAAACTCAGAAATCTGCCTGCCTCTGCCTCCCAAGTGCTGGGATTACAGGCGTGCGCCACCACTGCCCGGCTCTTTCTTTCTTTCTGTTTTATTTTATTTTATGTCTGTTTTTTTTCAAGACAGGGTTTCTCTGTGTAGCCCTAGCTATCCTGGAGCTTGCTCTGTAGACCAGGCTGGCCTTGAATTCACAGAAGTCCTTCTGCCTCTGCCTCCGAGATGAAAGGCGTGCACCACCATGGCTGGCCCTTTCCTTCCTTTTTTGACAAAGTCTTGCTAGTCAGCCCAACTGACCCAGTACTGTGTAGTCCACGCTGAACTCACACCTTTGGCAATCCTCCTGCCTCTGCCTCCAGAATATACACAGATGCTACTGTACCTGGCTTAGAAGTATAACTTCAAACAAAAGCTACCCAGGATGGCCTGAAACTTTCCACGCTGCTTCAGCCTCCTCCAGGAGCTGGGATTCCAGGCCTGTGCTCACAACACAACCCTCAGCTCTCTCCACACTACCTAGCTGCAAAGAAGAGGGACCCCAAGTTCTGGCGAGCCGCCCCAGGGTTCGCGGAGTCCCCAAGCTGAGGCACAGATACCTCAGAGTCAGGCCTGGAGAGCTCTCGCCTCTAGGCCCACTCTGAGGGGGATGAGAAGAAAGACCTTCCCATCAGTCCCTGCCCGTTGTGGGTACCGCGCCCCTAACCTCACTGTGAGGACACAGCTTTTGCACATAGTGCTGTTACCAACAAATAACGAGCTGTAATTATAAATCACAATGAGAAAATTCTACAGCCTGAGGCCTCTAAAGAGGTACAATGGCTCCCCCATCTTCCAGCTGAGGGCAGGGGTGTGGGGGAGGGGTGCCACTGACTGAGGTCACAAGGTAATAGGACTGTGTTCTTTTCCAGAAACAGACTGTCCCAGAGCTGCAGGTATCCAGATTTGTAAGACAGGCCGGGAAACAGAGGCCTCATAGGCTCAGGGACCTGTCCTTACACATAGAGAGCCCTCTGACTGAAAAGGGCTTTCCTGGGTCCCCCTTCCATTCCCCCACAAGCCAGGGGCTTTGGGCCCCTGCAGGAAGTGGCCTGAGCTGGGACAGGCCTGCTGCTTTGATCAGTTTTATGAGCCTTGACTGTTTATGGAGTGCCTGGCCCCCACCCTGCCACCCAGGGCTGTGTCCTGTCAGTGACACTCAGAGATATTAGCTGTCCCGAGAGAGTCTGCTGCTGGGCCTCAGCCCCATTTCCTCCGGCCTGGCCCTTGGCCTTGGCTCCTGGGAACGGAGCAGCCCCTCAGGCAGATGCTAAGAGTGGGGGTGGGTCCTGAAACTGAGGGCATAGGCCCACTTCTGACCTTGTTGCCCCGCCTGGCCCTGACCTGGGACCACCTCCAGTGCTCCCACCTCTCTGTAAAGGGGGCTCCGTTCTCCTCCCCACCCCGTCCGATGACCATCAATCTGGCTCACTCTTTCTCTTCACCCCCAGGCTGGAAGGATCTGGGGGGTGGGGAGGTGGGTTGTTTGCCCACGGGCCTCCTTCCTTCTTCCTCAGTGCAGAGACCTCATCCACCAGTACCAGCCCCAGCTCCGAGCTGACACACAGTAGGTACTCAACAAAAGCTTCTTTTGTTTGTTTTTGTTTTTGTTTTTGTTTTTTTTTTGAGACAGGGTTTCTCTGTGTAGTCCTGGCTGTCCTGGAACTCACTCTGTAGACCAGGCTGGCCTCGAACTCAGAAATCCGCCTGCCTCTGCCTCCCAGAGTGCTGGGATTACAGGCGTGTGCCACCATGCCCGGCTCTCAACAAAAGCTTCTTGAATGAAAGATAAAAATCTTAGTCTGGGTATGATGGAGCACGCGTGTGATCCCAGCACTTAGGAGGCTGAGGCAGGAGGACTGAAAGCTCAAGGGGTTCTCCAGGCCAGCCTAGAGAGGCTATGTGAGACCCTGTTTCATCCCCCTCCAGAGAGAGGGGGGAGTGGAGGTCCAGTCGTCCCTGGAGACAGACCTCTAGGAAGCCAAAAGCACGGTCACGCCCCACCTCCAGCAGCACGTGCCAGGAAAACCCACGCGGGTGTGGATGCTGCCCACGCACTAGGCCTGCCTGCCTGCAGTTCCTTTATGGAGGAGGGAAGGGGATATGGAGGTGCCTGGTTGTTCAGGGGGCCAGCCTTCCCTAGGCCCTGCCCCCTATCCCACGCCCCATCTCCAGCCCCACCCCCAGCTTACACCTGTGTCTGCGGAGCTGGACAAGAAGAAACTATCGGTGCAGGTGTCTGACCAGCTGGGCCGGTTCTGGGGCACGCACGTAGGGACACTTCCCTGGGGTGATGCTGGGGAGATGCTTGTGGACACCTGCCCGACACCTGCCCCACCTCCCCTCCCCCCAGCTATTCAGGCCCTGTGGTCTCCTCCCAAGATCCTCCCCACAAGTCCTCCACACCCCCAGGACACAATGGCAGGTTGTTCTCACCCCCTCCCTCTCCCCAAAGTGTGTTCTGTGACCTGGGACAGGTGCAGCGATGGGGAGGGTACACAGGTGGGGCTGGCCTGCCTGCGCCCCAAAGACCCCAGCAGGATCAGCTCTCCCCCCTCCTCCACCCACCCCCACCCCCGGCCATCTGGAACCCTTCAATTCTGGGGGTCTGTGTATGTGTGTGTGAGTGTGTGTGACTGTGTGTGTGTAAGTGTATGTGTGTGTGAGTATGTAAGTATGTATGTGTGTGAGTGTGTATGTGTAAGTGTGTATGTGTGTGAGTGTATGTGTGAGAGTGTGTGAGTGTGTGTGTGTATGAGTGTGTATGTGTGTGAGTGTATGTGTGTGAGTGTATGTGTGTGAGTGTATGTGTGTGAGTGTATGTGTGTATTGTGTGTGTGTATGTGTGTGAGTGTGTGTGAGAGTGTGTATGTGTGAGTGTATATGTGTACACAAGTGCACACAGACACCTGACAGGACAGGGTCCTCTGCTTGCCAGCAACACAGTGGTCTCTGATTTTGGCAGTGGTACTTCAGAAACAGAAGTCAGGGGACCTGCCCAAGTTCACACAGCAAGTAGAATCTGAACCCAAGATCGACTGTCTTTCCAGCTCCTCCACCTGGTGTCCCTGTAGGGAGCTGATGTCACTTTAGTGGTTTTGCTGACGCCTGCTGTACACCATGTTAGCCACGGCCAAGTGCGTCCGATAGATGGGGATTTGTGGAGCCTTGTGCAAGGTGTGGGGACAAGGCTAAGGCCAGGCTGATGGTACATCTGGGGACAGAGAATCTGCCAGCAAAGTGACAGTGACGCCCCCTCAGATGTAAAACAGGAGGCTAGGCCATGGCGGTCCAGGAGGGCCCAGGGCAGGAGGCCCACTGTGGGGATCCAGGCTGAGAGGAATGAGCGGGCAGGAGAGAGGGAGTCTGAGGAGGGGCTTCTGCGGGTGAGCCTCTGCTTCCCGCGCCTGAGTGTTGGTAACCTCAGGATGCCTGGTACTCAGAAGGTGTGAAGGGGTCCCCAGGCTGGTCTCAGGAGACATGTTGTCCACCTCAGAGGAGTCTGGGAGCCCCGGGACAGTCTGGGCACAGGCATCCACCCTGGAACTTGCCCAGGAAGCCGGAAGTATTATGGGGTAATGGCTGCTTTGGGACCCTGTACCTTCAGCCCCAAGCCAGTTGCTGCCCACCCAGAGAGATCTGGGGGAATTCAGTGTTCCAGGATCCAAACCCCCATCCTATGTAGGAGGACTTGGCGGGTGAGAGAAGGCCCAGGACCACAGAGCTTAGAAGGACCAGAACTGGGCACAATTCAGTCACCTTAAACCTCACTGTCCCCAGACAAACATGTAGGATGGATACCATAGTGGTCTTGGTAGTGTACCCATTGCATAGATGAGTAAACTGGGGCTTGAGGAGAAGCAACTTCTCGGTGTGTTTGTAATTTATACAAATATTTACTGAGCACCTACTATGTGCCAAGTAAAAATAGACACAGAGACAAAAACAAGTAAGACAGTTTATGTGAACTCCTGCCCCCTGCACCCTGGTCCATGGAATAGTTGTTATTCCTGATGACACAGGCTGAGGCAGAAAAATCAGAAGTTCGAGGCTGGTAACTTTGTGAGGGGGCCAGAGGTGTAACCCAGTAATAGAGTGCTTAGTCTCTGGGCTTGAGCACACGGTGGTGCATGACTTTAATCCCAGCACTGGGGAGGCAAAGGTAGGCAGATCTGAGTTCGAGTCCAACCTGGTCTACGGAGGGAATTCCAGGACATCTCAAACTTTAATTAATTAGTAAATTAATTAAACAAGGGCTAGGAAGATGGCTTCGTGAGTCAAGTGTCTACATGGCAAGCATGAGGACCAGAGTTCAAATCCCCAGCACCCACTTAAGGAGGGCAAGCTGACCCAGCCTGTAACCCAAGGACTCAGGGGGCTGGCACAGACAAGGATTTCCAGAGCGGGCAGGCTAGACAACCAGGTGAAGATGACTCTGGGTTCAGCTGAAGAGAGGCCTGCTTCAGGATACAAGTGGAGGTGACCCAGGAAGAGACCTAATGTCAGCTTCTGGCCTCCACACACATGCAAGCATACACGCACGCACATCTACACCACACCTGCACATACATGTATACCACACACACGCAAAAAGTAAAAGTGAAATTAAAAAGCAAAGCTTTGTAAATAGGCTTGTGTTCAAGTCCTGGTTATCCCTTGCTATCTGTGTGGCCTTGGGCAAATGCCTAAACCTCTCTGTGTGAAGCTTCCTTGTACATAAAGTGACTTTGCCTCACAAGGATAAGTCAGGGTTCCTATTCCTGCACAAACATCATGACCAAGAAACAAACTGGAGAGGAAAGGGTTTATTCAGCTTACACCTCCAAATAGTTGTTCATCATTAAAGGAAGTCAGGAATGGAACTCAAGCAGGGCAGGAAGCAGGAGCTGATGCAGAGGCCATGGAGGGATATTCCTTACTGGCTTGCTTCCCCTGGCTTGCTCAGCTTGCTCTCTTATAGAACCCAAGAATACCAGCTCAGGGATGGCACCACCCACAAGGGGCCCTTCCCCCTTGATCAGTGATTGAGAAAATGCCCCACAGCTGGATCTCATGGAAGCATTTCCTCACCTGAAGCTCCCTTCTCTGATAACTCCAGCCTGTGTCAAGTTGACACACAAAACCAGTCAGTACAATTGACCCCTTGTCAACCTGACACACAAACACATCACTATTAAGCCTCAACTCTTTTTTTTTTTTTTTTTTGAGACAGGGTTTCTCTGTGTAGTCCTGGCTGTCCTGGAACTCACTCTGTAGACCAGGCTGGCCTCGAACTTAGAAATCCGCCTGCCTCTGCCTCCCAAGTGCTGGGATTACAGGCATGCGCCACCACGCCCGGCTTCTTTTCTCTTTTTTTCTTTTCTTTTTTCTTTTTTCTTTTTTTTTTTTTTTTTCTTTTTGGTTTTTCGAGACAGGGTTTCTCTGTGTAGTCCTGGCTGTCCTGGAACTCACTCTGTAGACCAGGCAGGCCTCGAACTCAGAAATCCGCCTGCCTCTGCCTCCCAAGTGCTGGGATTACAGGCGTGCGCCACCACCGCCCGGCTAACTCTTACTTTCTTATTCATCCCCAAGATCTAAACAACTTTAAAAGTCCCACAGTCTTTACATAGTAAAAGTTTGATCCCTTAAAAATGTTCAATATTTTTTAAAATACAAAGTCTTTTAAAAATTCAAAGTCTCTTAACTGTGGGCTCTACTAAAATACTTTCTTCCTTCAAGAAGGAAAAATACCAGGACACAGTCACAATCAAAAGCAAAAAATCAGACTTCAACTGTCCAATGTCTGGGATCCATTCACGATCTTCCGGGCTCCTCCAAGGGCGTGGGTCACTTCTCCAGTTCTGCCCTTTGAGGCACACACCTTGTCTTCTAGGCTCCGGCTGCCTGTACTCCACTGCTGCTGCTGTTCTTGGTGGTCATCACATGGTACTGACATCTCCAACACACTGGTAACTTCTGCTACAACTGGGCTTCACCAATAGCCTCTCATAGGCTCTCTTCACGGTGCCAAGCCTCAGCTGCTTTGCATAGCCCCTTCAGTTCTGGGCCATCAATTGCAACTGAGGCTGCACCTTCACCAATGGCCTTCTGCGGCCTCTCTCAGTGCCGAGCCTCAGCTGCTCTTCATGACCCCTTCATGTCTTCAAAACCAGTACCACCTGGGTGACTCTTACACACTACCAAGTCTAGCCACAGCACACAGTACAACCTTGGCTATCTCTGGAACACAGCCTCTGTGCTCTCAGAAAACACTTCCCAGAAGATTTCACCTCACTGATTCTGGTTTCTTCTTAATCACCACTAATTTCTTATCTCCAGTTAACCAGTATCAACAGGCCCAGCAATGCAACAGTTTTGCTTTAGTAGTTCTGGTATCTTTTAATCACAGCAAATTCTTCAGCCCCAGCTAACCAAAACCACAGAATCTTCAAAATCAAAACAGCAACAGCCCTGATAAGAGTCTTAAATTTTCCCTCTGAAATTTCACAAGCCAGACTTTCATTTTCTGCACTGTTGTCAAGATTATCTTCCAAGCTCCTACAGAACATTCCACAGAGCTCTTAACATCCTAATGACTCTTCTAACTCAAAGTTCTAAAGTCTTTCCATAGTCCTCTCCAAAACATGGTCAGGTTGCCACAGGAATACCCCACTCCTGGTACCAATTTGTCTTAGTCAGGGTTTCTATTCCTGCACAAACATCATGACCAAGAAGCAAATTGGGGGGGGGAAGGGTTTATTCAGCTTACACTTCCACATTGCTGTTCATCACCAAAGGAAGTCAGGACTGGAACTCAAGCAGGTCAGGAAGCAGGAGCTGATGCAGAGGCCATGGAGGGATGTTACTTACTGGTTTGCTTTCCCTGGCTTGCTCAGCCTGCTCTCTTATAGAACCCAGGACTACCAGCCCAGAGATGGCACCACCCACAAGGAACCCTCCCCCCTTGATCACTAATTGAGAAAATGCCCCACAGTTGGATCTCATGGAGGCACTTCCCTAACTGAAGCTCCTTTCTCTGTGATAACTCCAGCCTGTGTCAAGTTGACACACAAAACCAGCCAATACAGCAGCTGATGTTTTATGCCTTTTTTTTTTTTTTTTTTTTTTTTTTTGGTTTTTTGGTTTTTTCGAGACAGGGTTTCTCTGTGTAGTTCTGGCTGTCCTGGAACTCACTCTGTAGACCAGGCTGGCCTCGAACTCAGAAATCCACCTGCCTCTGCCTCCCAAGTGCTGGGATTACAGGCGTGCGCCACCACGACCGGCTTGTTTTATGCTTTTTAAAAATTATTATTATTTTACAATTTTTTTTGACATGATGAGGAGTCTTACTTCGCAGTCCAGGCTGATCTAGAACTCAAAGCTCTCCTCCTACCTAAGCTTCCTGAGTCCAGGAATCACATGCTTGAACTATCACACACGGCTTATTTTATAAATCCATTTTATTTTGTTTTTTTTTTAATTTATTTATTATATGTAAGTACACCTTAGCTGTCTTCAGACACACCAGAAGAGGGCGTCAGATCTCATTACGGATGGTTGTGAGCCACCATGCGGTTGCTGGGATTTGAACTCAGGACCTTTGGAAGAGCAGTCAATGCTCTTAACCGCTGAGCCATCTCTCCAGTTCCCCATTTTATTTTGTTAATGAATTGTTTTTTTTTTTTTTTTTTTGGTTTTTTTGTTTGTTTGTTTTGGGTATTTTGTTTGTTTGTTTGTTTTTGTTTTTGTGGTTTGGTTTTTTTGTGTTGTTGTTGTTGTTGTTGTTGTTTTTCCAGACAGGGTTTCTCTGTGTAGACCTGGCTGTCCTGGAACTCACTCTGTAGACCAGGCTGGCCTTGAACTCAGAAATCCACCTGCCTCTGCCTCCCAAGTGCTGGGATTAAAGGCATGCGCCACCACCGCCCGGGTTTTTTTTTTTTTTTTTTTTTTTGGTTGAAAGTTTGTTTGTTTGTTTGTTTTTCGAGACAGGGTTTCTCTGTGTAGCTCTGGCTGTCCTAGAACTCACTTTGTAGACCAGGCCGGCCTCAAACTCAGAGATCCACCTGCCTCTGCCTCCCAAGTGCTGGGATTAAAGGCGTGCACCACCACTGCCCGGCTGTTTGTTTTTTGAAACAGAGTCTCTCTGTAGTCCTGGGGCCCTGAAGCTGGAGCTTGTTCATTGGCAGAGCTGACTTTGAACTCACAGAGAAACCTTCCTGCCTCTGCCTCCCAAGTGGCGGGCTTAAGGATGTGCCCCGCTGTGCTTGGCGCTTTGCAGATTTTGCCGCTGTGTCTGCAGTACTGCAGGGTGTGCCTTGGGAACGGGGTGTACAGAAGCGAGCAGGGCGATGTCATCCATCCACTGCTGCCTTCTCTTGCCAAGCCGGCCTCTTCCGGAGCCCCCTCCTCCTGGCCACATTCTGGAACTTTCAGGTGGGCACTGGCACCTCCTATAACAGGTACCAGCAGCCACTGGCCCGGAGCTGACGCCTGCCCGGTTGGCAAAGGCTTCTTGAAAAAAGCCTTTTGGAGCCGGGCGTGGTGGTGCAAGCCTGTAATCCCAGCACTTGGGAGGCAGAGGCAGGCAGATTTCTGAGTTCGAGGCCAGCCTGGTCTACAGAGTGAGTTCCAGGACAGCCAGGACTACACAGAGAAACCCTGTCTCGAAAAACCAAAAAAGAAAAAAAAAGAAAAAGAAAAAGAAAAAGAAAAAGAAAAAAGCCTTTTGTCCATTAAGGTCCTGGCCGGGTCAGGAGCTGGGCGAGATGGGTTTCCCAGGCTGCTGGCTCTCTCCTGCTGTCCTGCCTGGCTCTCCTGCAGACCCCTCCTTGCTCTCCATGTGTATGTCCCCAGGTGTGGCGCAGAGGACACTGTACTCAGGGCACTTCTCTAAGGTGCCCAGAGATCCCATGGCTCTGACAGTCCACAGGCAGGGACCACACCCCTGGGGATCCTAAGGCCAAGCCAGAACCCCTGAGGGATGGGGTGAGGAATGGACCCCTTTGACCTCGATGAGGCTCGAACTAAACGTCTTAGCCCACAAGCTTCCCAACCCTACTCAGACTGTCGGTTTCCGTGGCAACAGCCACTTCCCTGTTGCTCCACCCTTCCGTCTCTGGAACACCTGCAGGCCCTGGAGTATCTGAATGCAGGGGAAGGGACAGCAGGTGCTGCTCTCACAGGAGGAAGCATCCTGAGAGAGCGGCTGGGGCCCGGTACTTCCGGGGCTCCGCTGAGTTTCCAAAGGTCTCGTTGAGCTAGACCTGCCTGGCAGCGCTCACTCGGGCCGGAGCCAGCTTGCAAGCCTGTGGGGGCGGAGGAGTTTGGGAGGCTCAAGTCTGGGGTCAGCCGTGTCCCGGTGGACGGTCCCAGGCAAGGCACCTCCCTTTCAGGGTCCTGGATTCCCAGATGTAAACACGGAAGCCAGAGCCGACGCCAAATGTCCCTGTGTGACTTGAGCCAGGTGCTTGGCATCTGTCACACCTGCATTCCTCACACCGGAGGAAGCGACAGGACCACCTGTGAGGCCTGCAGGACCAATGGGAGCTCAGGCTACTTGGCCTCAGGGACCACGTGTACCCACATAGGGGGCGGTGTGAACGGGCAGCCCTAGAACTGTTCTAGCTCTTTTGAGACGGGGGTGACCTCGAACTCACTATAATCCTCCTGCCTCAGCTTCTCAACTGCTGGGATTACAGAAGTATACCACCACACCCAACTATACCATAATTTTTTTTTTTCTGGAGGCAAGGACTGCAGTCTAGATGACCCTGAAATTCTGATCCCTCCCCTCAGGTCCCCGGTACTTAGCACTAGGGGTCCTGGGGCTGTGTGCACACCCGCCCCGCAAATGCTCTTCCCACGGGTCACGTCGCTGGCTTGTCGCTTTGCAGCTGAGGAGTGGTTGGGAGCGAATGGACAGGCTGAACGGAAGACAGAAGCACCGAATGGCGTCAGTCCCAGGCCTGGACAGCTGACCAGGTCAGGAAGGAAGCCGGAAGCCCGAGCGACCATGTGTCCAGGTCCGGCTCCGGCCTCCGCCTGCCCACGCATCCTCAGGGGCGAGCTGGCTGCTAGGACTGACTGAAAAGGCGAAATCATCCCGGAAAGCCTCTGAAGTGTGGGGAACGTGCAAACAAGACAGCTCCACTCCTCGTCCTGACCGGCCCCTTAGCGCTCGGCTCTAACGCGAGCCTTCTGGATGCTCCCTGAACACACTGAGCGCATTCCAGCCCCAGGGCCTTTGCACTTGCAGTTTTGTTGGCTGGAAGCTTTTCCTGGCCCTCAGGTGTCTACAGAGCTCCCTCCTCCTCCTCCCCACTCCCTTCAGGATTCTGCTCAATGGCCGTCTTGAGACCATCCGGAGCCCCGTTCACTCACTGCAAGAAGCACCCGTCCTTCACCACTTTGTACATGATAAGAATATTCTCTCTCGCCGGGCGTGGTGGCCCACGCCTTTAATCCCAGCACTTGGGAGGCAGAGGCAGATTTCTGATTTCGAGGCTAGCCTGGTCTACAGAGTGAGTTCCAGGACAGCCAGGACTACACAGAGAAACCCTGTGTAGGGTTTTTGCGCCCCCCCCCAAAAAAAAAAGAAAAAAAAAAAGAAAAGAAAGAGAAAGAAAAAAATATTCTCTCTCTTTCTCTCTCACTCTGTCTCTCGTTTTTTGTTTGTTTGTTTTGTTTTTTTGGTTTTGGTTTTTTAGATTTTGGTTTTCTTCGAGACAGGGTTTCTCTGTGTAGCCCTGGCCATCCTGAAATTCACTCTGTAGACCAAACTGGCCTCAAACTCAGAAATCCACCTGCCTCTGCCTCCCAAGTGCTGGGATTAAAGGCGTGAGACACCACTACCCAGCAAGAACATTCTCTTTGGCTTCTAGGCTGCCACCAGAACTTGTATTCCTCTTAAGCGGTAGTCATGCCTTCACCTGCAGCCAGGTGTGGTGACACACACCTTTAATCCTTGGAAGGCAGAGGCAGAATGAACTATATGAGTGGGAGGCTATCCAGGGCTACAGTCTCAAGCCCCAGGACAGCCAAGGCTACCATGGAGAAACCCCATCTCAAAAACAAACAAAGGGCCGGGCGGTGGTGGCACACGCCTTTAATCCCAGCACTTGGGAGGCAGAGGCAGGTGGATTTCTGAGTTCGAGGCCAGCCTGGTCTACAGAGTGAGTTCCAGGACAGCCAGGGCTACACAGAGAAACCCTGTCTGGAAAAGAAAAGAAAAGAAAAAAAAAAAAACCTAAACCCCAAAAACCAAAATAAAAACAAAAGTGAAAAAGAGTTTGAGAACATCTGGTCTACAAGAGACACTTTATCTAAACAAAACAAAAGAGTAAACAATAAAAATACACCTATTCAGTGAGGCCAGGTGGGGTGGCTCAGCACTTGAGAGGCAGAAGCAGGTGGATTCCTCTGAATTCCAGCCAGCTAGGGCTACATAATGAGATCCTATCTCAAAAACAAACCCAACCCTGTTCTCTGGAACATAATAGATGCTCAATAAATATTTTTCAATTAAGTAGGCCAATGGAGTATAAAGGAATGGAAGATACTAGAACAGACCAGAGCCCACGGGGAAAGGGGGAAACAGGGTGGGCAGAGGAGACACACTGTGAGGGCCCAAGTGCCTCACCACTGCTGTGCTTGAGGTTCCAGCAGAGAAGCCAGGACCTTCCCCATGCTACCTCAGTCCAGGAGGGCATCACGAGGCTGGTGGCGAGCCTGGGGTCTTCCCTAGGCTTGTCCCCACAGGCTGCCTGGCCTGAGTCCTGGGCTCTTCTGCCCTTTCTGCCCAGCTCCTGTCTCCCCAGCAGGTCAGAGGTGGTTTCCGGTCTGGACATGGAGAGGCAGTGATTGTCTCAGATGAGGGCAAGTCCTGGTGAGTCACTGGCTGAGCGCTGACCAGCATCCCACAGGTCTATCGTGGGGGGATATCGTCAGGAGACAGATCATACGCCTCTGTATATCTGTGTATATGACTGTGTGTGTGCCTGTGTGTATCTGCATATATGACTGTGTGTATGTCTGTGTGTGTGTGTGTGTGTGTGTGTTTCTGTGTATATGATTGTGTGTCTCTGTGTCTCTGTGCCTATGTGTCTCTGGTGTCTATGTGTGTCTGTGACTGTGTCTGTGTGTGTCTCTGTGTGTAGTATCTATCCATATATATGACTGTGTGTCTGTGTCTGTGTGTGTGTCTGTGTCTGTGTGTGTGTCTGTGTCTGTGTGTGTCTGTGACTGTGTCTGTGTGTGTCTGTGACTGTGTCTGTGTGTGTCTCTGTGTGTAGTATCTATCTGTATATATGACTGTGTGTCTGTGTCTGTGTGTGTCTCTGTGTATATGACCGCGTGTCTGTGTCTCTGTGTGACTGTGTAGTATCTATCTTTGTATATGACTATGTGTCTCTGTCTGTGTCTGTGTGTGTCTCTGTGTGTAGTATCTATCTGTGTATATGACTGTGTGTCTGTGTGTGTCTCTGTTTCTGTGTATATCTGCATCTGTGTGTCTCTAGGAGTGTCTGTGTCTGTGTGCGCATCTGTGTGAGACAGACCCCCTGGGCTTGGCCCCTGACCATCCTTGGAAGCTGAGCAAGATGGAAGTCCCACCTGCCTTCAGGTCTGGGCACTGTGGCTCCTGTGTCCTGTCCTCCACAGCCCATCCCTGAAATCTTTCAAGAACACAGGTGTACCATCCCTCAAGTCTAAGGAAATCTAACCAGGTGTTAATGCCTCCGAGGCCCCTCTATTCAGGACCCCCACGACCCCCCCATCAGATCCAGCCTCAAGTCCTGCTCAGTGTGCCTGCCCCACTGCTGACCTCACTGCCCTCTCCTCCCAGATCCAGACACTGGCCTCAGCTCCCCCTATATCATGCCAGCCGTAGTCCTGCCCCAGGACCTTTGCACTTGCCACCCCTGCGGCCTTCATTGTCCCTGCTGACCCTGTCACGGCACAGCCTACTCTAAAGCATCAGCTCTGGGTGGTCCACTCTGTTCTCCCTCTCCCGGGTGTCCAGGGCAGGGCCCGACCACTGTGTGTTCTCAGAACCATCCAGGCAGAATAACAGAAGCTATTCAAGCTGGAGACGATGGACGCACGAGGAAGGTTATGCTTGGAAAGCCGGGTGAAGAGGACACGGCTCTGGGGCAACGGTAAGCCAGCCCCTCCGGGATGGTCCAGAGACCGCAGGTGCAAAGGGCCTGAGGTACGGAACCTGTTCAGTAAACTCCAGAAACTTGTGAGGCACAATTGTATGTGTGGCTGGTGGGGGAAGGGAGGTGCTGGGAGAGGACGGGAAGACCGAGGGAGCTGGCTGTAACCTGGGGTGCCAGCACCCCACTCTAGTCCCGCAGGGCCCCTTTTCCATCTGGCTAGTGGCTTTCTATCCTGCACAACAGGGCTAAGACAGAGGCCTCAGCTCCCTGAAGCCTCCCCTCCCTGGCTCCACCCCCTCCCTGGCTCCACCTCCCTCCCTGGCTCCACCCTGGCTCCCCAGTTTCCCGCCTGGTGTGGCAACGACAGGGAAACAGTGACTCAGGAGTCTGGCCTCAGGTTCTGCAGCCATGTCCTGGCGGCTGGGCTGGTGCCAGCCTCGGCCTGATGCGTGGCCTCCAGCCCAGCATCCACCCAACGTGGCCAGGGGCTCTCCCTTCTCACGGCGGGCGGTTCACAGGACGACTCAGGGCCCCGCCTACCCACGGCCCTTTACCCCGGATGTGCCAGGCTGGCCTCACTTTCCAGGGCTGGATATCGAGGCCTCGGTGAGGGCATGCTTGTCACTCGGCAGAACTGGTGCTGTCGCCGACTGTAGTTCTTGTCAGGCAAGTCCCAAGCCGCAGGCTGCGGGGAGACTGGGCCTTCACAGGGGAATCAGGACATGTGACTGTTTGGGGGACCCTCAGCAGGAGGGACCCCAGCCTGCAGCCTCGGGGCTGGAGTTTCTTTCATCCAGAGCCCCAGTGAGTTCCCAGGCACTTACAGAAGACCGTGGCTAAGAGTTAGGACAAAAGGGGGTTATGTGCCTCTCCCGACAGCAGCCAGGCTCCAAGGGGGCGTGGCCTGCCCAGATGCTCAGTAGGTCAAATTCTTGCCGTGCAAGCCCGGGTTTGGTCACTGAAACACTCAGCAGAAGGAGAGAACCAACCCCTGAAGGTTGTACCCTGTTCTTCAATAGCCACAGATGCACCAGTAACAACAACGACCAAAAGCACAACCACAACAACGACAACATCTAATGGTGTGACATAACTTTTGTTCTGAGCCACACTCAGTTGCTTCTTAGCTGTGCAAACCTTGGCAAGTATCTCTACCTCTCTGGGCATCACTTCCCAGGTTGCTTTGCACTAGCCTGACACACAATAAATGCTCAGAACCATCCCCGCAATCCTCCCTGAGCCCTGGATGTGCCAGCCCTCAGCCACGCACGAGGCTTGGGGACTCCACCCAGTCCCCACACTGTGCCTTGCCTCTGGCACATTGCTGGTCACACTGTCCCTCCCATAGCTCCAACGTGGGAGTCCACTTGTGATGAGGTCACAGTTAGTATTTCTGGCTGAAGCACACGGTGGCTCTGGGGACCTTGCAGGCCCGGCCACCTTGGCTTTCAACGACCTGGAGTCCAGAGGATTTGAGAAACCCATCACCGGCTTCAGATCCAGAACCTTCAGCTGCAGCTGGGTATGGGATTTCCAAGGTGGGCGTCACTCCCTCCCGCGGGGCAGCCCACTCCTCCCAGCCCGTGGCCTGCACCGGCCCAACCTAGAGCAATTCCAGAGGCCTCCAGACTCCTCTCTGTCCCCAGCTCCACCCAAACCAAGAGCACTGAGTTGGGGGGGGCACTCCTCCTCCTGGGCCATGGAGGAGTGCTAAGCTGCACTCAATGACACCTGTAGTCCTAGCACTCAGAAGGACCGGAAGTTCAAGGCTGGACTGGGCGACTTGAGACCCGGTCTCAAAGATAAAATGTTAAACACACGACCTCGCTGTTTGATGTGAAAAGAGGGCCAGAGAGGTGAACCAGCTTTCCCATGTCACTCGGCCAGGAAGGGACAGAAGAGGCCCGGGAACAGGTGAAGACCTGTGACACTTTCACCTCTGACCTCCGCTTCCTCTGCAGGTGGCACATGAGGAGGCGGAGCCTGGCCTAAAGACAAACTTCCTTCTCTCCCCATGCCTTTCCCTTTCTCTTCCTCTCTCCCTCACCCCTCTCCCTCCCCTCCCCGCCCCCTCCTTCCTCTCCTTTTAGTTAGTTTGGAATCTAGCAGCCCCGAGGCTCTAGTCACCAGTAGGACAGGCAAATTCCACCCCTGAGGTCTTAGTTTCCTCCTCTGGTGAATGTGTCAACACAAGGCTCCCTTATGAGAATCCCAAGACCATAGATTTTTTTTAAATTTTTAATTAATTTATCTTAATATATGTGAGCACAGTGTCATTATCTTCAGACACACATGGAGTACACGTCAGATCCCATTACAGCTGGTCATGAGCCACCATGTGGTTGCTGGGATTTGAACTCCGGACCTCCGGAAGAGCAGTCCGTGCTCTTAACTGCTGAGCCATCTCTCCAGCCCTCCCTCCCCCCCCCCATGGCTGCTTTGCATGGTTGTTTTGTTTTGGGTTCTGCTTGTTTTGTTGGAGACAAGGTCTCTCTATGGAGCCCTGGCGGTCCTGAAACTCACCTTGTAGAAAAGGCTGACCTGGAACTCACAGGGATCCTCCTGCCTCTGCCTCTGCCTCTGCCTCTGCCTCCCTAGTGCTCGGGTGTGTGTCAGTTCCAGAGGTCAACACTGACAGACAGGCCCTGTGACTGCTGCTACACACTGACCCGGAAGAGAACTGAAGGGGGCTGAGGGTCAACCCGAGCCTGACACAGCGGGGCATGGTGGGCCCCACTTGGGAGGCAGAAGAATCAGGAGTTCAAGGATAATCTGTCTTAAGAACAGACAGACAAGCCGGGCATGGTGGCGCACGCCTGTAATCCCAGCACTTGGGAGACAGAGGCAGGTGGATTTCTGAGTTCGAGGCCAGCCTGGTCTACAGAGTGAGTTCCAGGACAGCCAGGGCTACCCAGAGAAACCCTGTCTGGAAAAACCAAAGACAAGACAAAACAGACAGACAGACAGACAGACTTGTCCACAATGTTCCTAACGGTGCCGTGGTCTATTCTCAATGGTCAAAGTATGGGTATGACTCAAACCCATGGGCAAACCAAGTGTGGTTTATCTGTAAGATGGCACATCCCTTGATTAGAAACAGCTGAACTGCTCGGTGAGCTGTGGCGAGAAGATCACCACAGACTCACTGCACAGTCGAAGGCGGAAAAGCTGCCAGCCTCAGCGGCCTCCGCACTGGAGAGACAGACCCACAGCAATGGGGTATGGGGGGGAAGGGCTGGGAGAGGGGGTGGAGAGGCTCCTCTTAGGTCAGGGTTTCCTCTTGGGGTGACGGGAACATTCTGGAACTGGAGGTGAGTGATGAGGAGGCTGACGTCACTCGGCACTACCTCACCCGGAAAAAAGGGCTCATTCCCCCAGAGCTCGCAGAGCGGGCAGCAGGGAGAGCTAGCCTTGGTCATCATCGACGGAATCCCAGCAGCGCCTGGCTGCAGGGCTGGCGTGCGTGAGGCACGTCTGGAGGTGAGGCTCTTCCTAGTTACCCTCGCGAGCGCTGTGCTGGCTCCGCAGCTGCGCACCCGGTGCCACACGGAGGAAAAGGGAAAGGGACATTCCCCATCACCACCGCTCCCAGAGAGTAGGGACTCTGGTGTCATGTGGCTGTGAATGACAAGAGAAGCACATGCAGGCTCAGCCAGGACCACCAGGGAACAGAGGCTGTTGAAGGCGTGCGACAAAGCCCCCTCCCCCACGCCACCATTTGCCCCCTATTCTGCAGTCCCCTCCCCCCCCCATCTTGACCACACCTGGCACAGGGCCTTTGCACGTGCTGGTGTCCTAGGCATGTGTCCTCTGAACCGGCTCCTTCTTGCCCTTTGTATCTCTGTTCAACGAGTGCCTCTTAGCCTCCCTGTCCCAAGGGAACTTTATGTCCCCTGCTGCTATCCCCTCCCCCACTGTCACCTTGGGACTTTTCACCCAAAATTATCTTGGACCTGGGTCTATTTTCTGCGCCCCCTGCCCCATGAGAGAGAGCATCAGCTTCCTGAGAGCCGGGTTGCCTCCTTACAAATTCCTAGTACCCCGCACACAGTAGGTGCTCATCTGTGTGTAGTCAGACACAGATTAATAAATGTGGCCACAAATAAACGAGTGAATGAATGAATGAATGAATGCTTCCTTCTATAGAGGACAGGCCTTAGACCCTGAGAGAGCTAAGGCCTCCTTAAGAACACACACACAAAAAGAGGTGACCCCGGCACTCCCTTTCATCCCAGGCACCACCACAGAGGTCCCCGTTAACTAAAGGCCATGAGCTGGCAGGAGGCCAGTGCAGCCTGGAGGACCCCTGTACACCTGTGACTTCGGCCCTGAGAGCTCTAACCACTGAGCTCTCCAGCCGCATCCTGGCTGGGCAAGTCTCTAGCTCAGGTGCACCGCGGGGGGGCTTTCACCAACAGGTAAGGGTGGAGAGGCAGGTGGAACAGTGCCAGGCTGTGCCAGGCCAGCTGAACTTCTGAAACTCAACCAGGAAGAGAGCAGAGGGCCCAAGGCCATTCATTTACCCAAGGTCCCCGAGGTCACGTGCCCGAGGGTCCCTCTCGCCTTCCGTGGCTACCACGGGTTCCTCCTGATATCCTGACAGCAGGAGTTTGCTGTCCCCGGCATGCATGGTAGCATCCACCTGTGAACTCAGGACAGGAGCCTGATGCAGGAGGATCACTTTGGGTTTGAGGCCAGCCTGGGCTATGGAGTGAGACCCTCTCTCAGCAAAACATTAACAACAGCGTAACAAGCAAAAGCTCCATCACACGCCGCGTCTGCCACGTGAATGGAGGAGGGAAGGAAGGACAGCGGGCAGGACCAGCAGCCGGGCCGCCATTGTCTGCCTCGGGCTCACAATCCCCGCTTCTCAGCACAGTCCACCTTGGCCTCCCAGCAGCCTCTAGGGGACGAGGAGGCTGGCGGGAAATGACTCAGCCAAGGCCTGCAGGCTGTCTCCAGCTGGGGCTGAGCCGGTCCAGGCTTCCAGGCGGCTCTTAGCGTCCGCGCTGACAAAACCAACCCC
Source organism: Apodemus agrarius (assembly GCA_964023405.1). Lineage (NCBI taxonomy): Eukaryota > Metazoa > Chordata > Mammalia > Rodentia > Muridae > Apodemus > Apodemus agrarius. The sequence goes on from OZ030008.1 coordinate 11,946,019, forward strand.
GATTTCTTCTACACACGACTCCCTCCAAACTCAGACCAGCCTCCAGTGGAGAGAGCGAGGCAGGCAGCTGAGGAGACATGCGGAGCAGATGAAGCGGCTCCTGGATGTGGCCCTTGCCCAAGAGCCCGGCAGTTTGACTGACATTGCTGGCCAGGCCGAGAGAGTATACTCAGCCAGGCTGTCAGTGAAGGAAGTTCGTGTCCTGGCAGCCTCTGCTTGTCCCTGGCTCTGAAGACGGGAACTACCTCCCCCAGGGCCTGTCACTCCTGGCAACAGCAGCAGATGTGGAAATCCAGAGGCTGAGCTGGCAGACAGCGGGTGGCGGGCGGGACTTATGCCAGAAACATTGGGCTGACTGAGTGTGTGAAATGAAGCCAGTGCTGTATTTCATTCAGTCATTCAACAAACATCCATGGAGGGTCTGCTAGGCCAGGCTCCTGGCTCTCACGGTTAATGTTGGTAGTTAGGAGAAGAGCATTAGACGGTGTTTAAAATGACCCAGGACACAGGCTCATTATCTATCCATGTGTCCCCTCTGCATTGATTGTGTGATGGATACCCCATGAAGCCCAGGAGACAGACAAGTCACTCCGGGAAGACCAGCCCGCTGTGCACATGGCCACTGGTGGACACGCTGGGCTGGGCTGGCCAAGATAGCGTCTCATTCACGTGGAGTCTATGACAATCCCAAGTGGTAGGATCACAAAGGGAGGAAAGGCGCCAAGACAGGCTCTCCCCTCCTCTCCCCTCCCCCCTCTCCTCCCCTCCCCTCCTCTCCTCTCCTCTTCCCCACTCTCCCCTTTCCTCTCCCTCTCCTTTCCCTCTCCCTTTCCCCCTCTGAAGCTTAGCAGGGACCCAGGAGGGAGGAGATACACTGAGGTTCCCTTCAAAGGCAAGCAGTTGTCTTAGAGTTCAATCATTCATTCAACAGATCCTTATAAAATCTACCACGGGGGCCAGCGAAAGGGCACAGTAAGTAAAGGTGCTTGCTGTGTAAGCCTGGTGACCTGAGTTTGATCCCTGGAACCCATGTGAAGATGGAAGGAGAGAACTGACTCCACGAAGTTGTCCTCTGACCTCTACACGTGTGCTAAGGTACACACATGAGCGTGTGCACTCACACACACCACAATGATAAAATAGTTTTGTTTTTAAAGATTGTTAACTGAAGCCGGGTGGTGGTGGCACACACCTGTAATCCCAGCACTTGGAAGGCAGAGGCAGGCGGATTTCTGAGTTCGAGGCCAGCCTGGTCTACAGAGTGAGTTCCAGGACAGCCAGGGCTACACAGGGAAACCCTGTCTTGAGAAAAAAAAAAAAAAGATTAAAAAAAGATTGTTAACTGGACATAGTGATACACACCTTTTATCCCAGGACTCGGGAGGCAGAGGCAGGTGGATCTCCCGAGTGAGTTCCAGGACAGCCAGGGCTATACCGTGTGTGTGTGTGTGTGTGTGTGTGTGTGTGTGTGTTTGTGTATGAACAAGTCTATATGAAAGTATGTGTGTCATGTGTGTAGTGCCCACAGATGCCATGGAAGAGGTCATCAGAACCCTGGACCTGGGCTAACGGGACGTTGTGAGCCACCATGTGGATGCTGGGAACCAAATCTTTGTCCTCTGGAAGAGCAGTAAGTACTCCTAACTGCCGGGCCAGCTCTCCGGGCTCCAGGTGGAATTTTGAAGAGAGGTTTTGAGACAGGTGGCTCACTTGGGAGGGAGAGAGGGAGGGAGGGAGGGAGAGAGGGAGAGAGGGAGAGAGGGAGAGAGGGAGGGAGAGAGAGAGGGAGGGAGAGAGAGAGGGAGGGAGGGAGGGAGAGAGAGAGGGAGGGAGGGAGGGAGAGAGAGGGAGGGAGGGAGGGAGAGCAGGTTACAGGGCCCTGGGCTGCAACGGCAGGCAGTGGCAGTGGCCCCGCAAAGCCAGGCAAGCCGAGAGAGAGGTGAACGGGGCCTGAGGACTCAGCACACCTCCTCAGCCATCAGTCGCAGATGGGCAGCTTCACAGGACCGTCTTCCTTAGGGTTCTGTTGCCGAGTTAAAGACCGCAAGCAAAAGCAACCTGTGGAGGAAAGGGCTGATTCCAGCGACACCCTCAAGTCACACTCCGTCACCAAGGGAGTCAGGGCAGGAACACAAGGCAGGAACGGAAGCAGAGGCCACGCAGGAAAGCTGCTCAGGGGCTTGCTCCCAGGCCCCTCTCAGCCTGCTTCCGTACAGCACGGAGGACCACCGGCCCCGGCGCATGTCAGCCACAGTGGGCTGGGCGCTCCCACATCAACCACCAGCACTCTGGAGGCCCAGTCAGGCCCAGTCTACAGGAGTTCCAGGACAACCAAGGCTACATGGAGAAACCCTGCGCAGGGCGGGGGAGGGGATGGCACATGCCAATCTGATGGAGGCATTTTACCAATTGAGGTTCCTTCTTCTCAAATGACTCTGGCTTGTTTCAAATTGATTTTAGATAGATAGATAGATAGATAGATAGATAGATAGATAGATAGATAGATAACCAGTACAATAGTTTAGGCTAGCTCTTAGTTCTTAGATGAGCCTCTAGACACCATACGAGATACCTGGCTCCATCTTGGGGCCCTGCCAGCAAGATACGTCTCCACCTGGATACAGTCCTCAGACCTTGACCCTCAAGCCTAGCACTTGGAAGGTAGACAGGTGGATCTCTGTGAGACTGAGGCCAGCCTGGTCTACATAGTGAGTTCCGGGATAGTCAGGGCTACATAGAGAGACTCTGTCTCAAAAACAAAACAGAGCCGGGCGGTGGGTGGTGCACGCCTGTAATCCCAGCACTTGGGAGGCAGAGGCAGGCGGATTTCTGAGTTTGAGGCTAGCCTGGTCTACAGAGTGAGTTCCAGGACAGCCAGAGCTACACAGAGAAACCCTGTCTGGAAAAACCAAAACAGAAAAAAAAAAAAATCCAGTGTGAACCTCCACCCTGTGGACTGGTGACGTAGCAGGCCCCCATCCTATGTGGATGCCCCATCTGTGGAGCCAAAAGTTGCAAGGCATAGCAGGACAGGGCGTGGGGCCATGAGGCCTTTTAAGACTGGAAGCATTAACTGGGAATAGTGGTATAGGCCCAGCATGAGGAGGCAGGAGGATTGCCTTGAGCTCAAGACCTAGTTGATCTACATAATGAGTTCTAGGTCAGCCCTAACTGTGTGTATCTAGACTATCTCAAAACAAAATAATAGAATAAAACAAAACACCTCGGGTGTCTTTGGGAAGGGCCCCAGGGACACTAGCACCCGAGCCTCCCCTGTGTCCTCCCCCACTGATCCCAGCCAAGGCGCCAACACGCAGAGTTGAGTAGAGATCTCCACTGTGTCCCATCAGGCCACACACAGGCCTCTTCGCGGCGCAGAGGGTCTAGCCTGAGCCAAGTGGGCCTGGAATGGGGGTGGTAAGCAGGTTGCCCTGGCAGAAGCCAGCGCGGGACCGTGGGGCTGAGGGAAACTGGCTAAGATCTGCAAAAACAGGGGCTCAGGGAGCGAGGGGGTAGAAGGAAAGAAAGAAGGAAAGACATAAATGTTGGGGTCTGTGGCTGCAGGCCACTAATCTCAGCTACCCCAGAGACGGAGACGGAATCTCAAGTTCAAAGCCAGCCTGAGCCATTTAGTGAGATCCTATCTAAAAATAAAAAGCGTGTGCCAGCATGAGGACCTAGGTTCAAGCCCTGAAAGGCAGGGCAGAGCAGGGCAGGGCAGGGCAGGGCAGGGCAGGGCAGGGCAGGGCGTGGCCCACACCTTTAATCCCAGCACTTCAGAGGCAGAGACAGGTGGAGCTTTGAGAGTTTGAGGCCAGCCTGGTCTACAGCCCTAGATCCAGGACAGTCAAGGCTGCACAGAAAAACTCTGACGTAAGCTGGGCGGTGGTGGCGCATGCCTTTAGTCCCAGCTCTCAGGAGGCAGGGGCAGTCAGATTTCTGAGTTCCAGGTTAGCATGGTCTACAGAGTGAGTTCCAGGAC